>JAYEPQ010000005.1:14689024-15371524 GCA_036321105.1 Dracaena cambodiana | reverse complement strand
TTGTGAGAGTTTTTTTTTTTTCTCTCTCTCTCTCTCTCTTGCTGGTTGATGAAGGGTGAGGGTGGCTGGATCAGGTGGAGGAGGAGAAAATAATTTTAGGCTCTGATACCAATTTGACACAGGACGGAGGCTAAATTAGGGATTAGGGTTTTGAAACTAGGGTTTTTCTAGAGGAATTGGGGAAAAAATGATAGATTGGCGAAAAATTTTTGGGATTTAGGAATCCACCCAGGCCCACGCCCACTCTCCACGAATCCACAAGGAAAGATTTGGATTTAGCGAATTCCAAGCCAGAGTTTTCTCAAGAAAATTTCCAAAATATTATTTATCTCCTCAATACTTCATACAACCCCTATATATAGGGAAACCCTAACAAACAGAATACTCATAAAATCCAAATTCCTAATCAAATCAAATATCTAGTACAATCTAAATCCTAATCAAATCAAATCAAATCAAATCAAATCCTGATCTCCATCATGAGATGGTCACAAAAGTAGAAGTCGACAAGAATATCGATCTTTGTAGCATTAAGAACACTATCCAATAACAATATAAACGAGTGTTCAAATGTAAAACATGCAGCAAACAATTCGCTTTGTTCCAAGCGCTCGGTGGCCACCAGACAAGCCACAGGAGGTCGAGGCCAGAGAAGCTACATGATATAAAAAGGAAGCCGGAAGTGCACAAGTGTTCCATCTATGGAGTTGCATTTACGAACGGGAAAGCACTTGGGGGGCACATGAGGATGCATGGGACTAGAGATAGTCAAGAAAATCCTAGTGGTAAGAATGGTTTGTGTTTGGATCTAAGCTTGGGACCCCCTAGTTATGCCAAGAAGGTAAGATGACCTTACATCCCCAGGTTCGACAAAAACTTCAGTTTTTGGTAATTTTTACAACTTTCTGATAAGTATACTTATATAAAATATCTCATGTAAATATAGCCTATTTAAAAAAGAAGAAGAGAGACCCTGTAAAAACCAAAACTACTAAAAGGAATAGTTTGGCATTTAAATACAAAAATCTTTGACAACTCATCATACTGAGAGGAATAGTATGACTAGCCCAACTCAAACGGTAATTGGTAAAGGAAAGTCAAATCCGTTGATAGCTGGGGATTTACTAAAAATCCCATATCATTTGACAATTCCCAATGAAGTCTCTGGTCTCAACCATAGGCGACAAGATTATCTACAAAAGAAAATAGCTTGTGAAAAGAAAACAAACAAAAGTAGAATGATATGACAAAAGTAGCCTAACATGACAAAATTAGGAAAGCAACTTCATGATTAAAGAAGCGGGCTGCATCAAAAGTAATCTAAAGCTTCACAAAGAAGGAACCTAAAGGCTTCACAAGAAAGGAATCCAAAGCTTCATCAAGAAGGAACACTTATTTAACAATACCTCTCTTAACATCCGGCTCCAAGTCTTCTGATGACAGTAAAGATTCCAGACAATGACAAGGCTTGAATAGTGAATACTGAATCGAGAAGACATCAACAGTAGAGATTCAATAGTAGAGATTCCTAACGACGACATCAATAGTGAAGATTCCTGACAACAAAAAGACATCAACAACAGTAAACAACAAGACATTAATAGTAAAGATTCCTAACAATGACAAGACATCAACAGTGACGATTCATGACTTCTACAGTAAGATTCTCAAGAAGCTTCTCATGCAAGAGAGGTCGTCTATAAAAGGGGCTTTCGAAGGATCGACAAGGTATCGGCAATCCACACCATCCTAAACTTCACAATGCCTCCTTTCTTCATCACCATCCTCTCTCTCCCTTTCGTCCTCTCCAATATGGTTTTCCTGTCGATCAAACCATCAACCACTTGTAGTTCTCCATCATCTATATGTATAATTAGTATGTGCTTGAGTGTATTAGCTTCCTTGTTCTGTATTAGCGTGTCTGTGTCTATCCTGTTATCCTATTAAACTGTTATTCTGGTATCAGAGCTCTGATACAAGAATAGACAGAATAACACACACAACTAATACAGAATGAAAAGTTAATACACACAGGCTACTAATACACTTAGGCACACTTAATTATACATATAGGTGGTGGAAAACTACAAGTGGGTGATGGTTTGATAGGCATGCAAACCAGATGGGAGAGGATGAGAGGGAGAGAGAGGATGGTGATGAAGAAAAGAGGTGTTGAGGAACGTAGGGTGTTGTGGAAGATTGCTTATGTTGGTGTGGATTGCCGATACTTTGTCGATCCTTAGGAAGCCCCTTTTATAGACGAGCTTCCTTGTATGAGAAGCCTCTTGAGAATCTTGCTGTAGAAGTCTCTGTCACGAATCTTTACGGTTGATGTCTTGTCGTTGTCAGGAATCTTCACTGTTGATGTCGCTGTCAGGAATCTCTACTGTTGATGTCTTGTTGATTTACTATTGATTTTGACTGGTCGCTTAATCTTTCGTCATGTTGTCAAGATTTTGTATGCGCTCTTCTCCTATGTGTCCCAGTGGATCTGGAGGTATGTATTCTTTTCTTATTCTGCCATGTCCTGCTGAAGTACTCTGTCTTCTACCTTTTTTTTGTCTGTAGTATTGAATTAATTCTCCATGAGTTGATCTGACAATCTTAGGGACCTTACAAATAATTTCTTTATCTACATAGACTCTGTAGATTTCTATTTCAGTGGCTAATCTGAATCTATTTGCACTGTATTTTTGCCAATTAAATTCATATGCTATGGTTTTTGCTCTCGAGTGCCTGATCTGTCTTGGAATCTTTCTGTCACAGACTACTCCTCTCACCTTTGTATTTGGATGTAGAGGATGGGCCAACATGTGTGTAATCCATGCACTGTGCTTTGTAGGATACCATACTCCTTTAATATATTATGCTATTATGGAGTAAAATTCTATCTTGAGCTGCAACTCCTTATCTGTAAAAGTTTCTGAGACTGGAAATGTTAAAGAATCTGGAAGTAATTCTACATGATCTGGATAACTGATAATTATCTAGAAACAAATCCCATATCTAGGAAGTCTTTCCAGCTATAGTCTGTTCCATGAAATTTCTCTGTTTTCATTTGGCTTAATTGTATATTTAGTCTGTAAATGGAATAGGCTAACTCACATTTGTATTTTGGTTGTGAGGGGTCTATGATACTACAATTTGAATCGATGTTGATGCATCTATTTGTATTGGTATAGTTTATCACTTGGTCTACAGCTACTTTTCTTTCTCCTTATTAGATTTTTTTGAGTATCTGTTGCATGTCTTTGGTTTTTCTATAGAAATTGTCCTGAATTTTCTGGTGAATGATTTGTCTAACATCTTCTGAAAGTATAGATAATTCATCACTTATTTTAAAAAATAATCTGGCTTGCATGACTTCTGTATTTCTCATATGTTGGAGGATCTCCTTTCTATCTCTTACACTCGATTCTTTTTCACTCTAATTTGTGAGGCACTCTTCTCTTTACTTTTCTCTCATATTTTTGAGCCTCTCATTTTCCTTCTGTAAGCTCTCCATTATCTGTGTTTGTTTACTGAGATTTTCAACTAATTTATGTTTTTGTATTTTTAAAATGCTTCATAATAACTTGACAATCTTTACACACTGTTGATTATTCTGATTCACCTGAACTCTGTTGGCTCTTTTGTAGATTCATAAATTATATAAGACTTTCATCAAAATACCAAGAATTTGGAATATTATTTCTAGCTATAAAATCCTTTAAATATTGGATTATCAAAATTTGAGACTAACTTTCTAACTATATACCAATTTCTGTAAACTTCTACTTTATGACCTCTAAGTATGACATAACAGATAAAACTCTGTGATTGGGGTGTCTGTATAATACCTTTAAAATAATAGGCTAATGCTTTAATTACTTTAACCTTCTCTTTTGGCTAATCTAGTCTTAAATTCCACAAATTGTCTAGTAGACACTGTTGTATTAAATCTACTTGAAATTCAGTGATTCTGAATGACTCGTTACTCTGTGTCGCATACTGCTTGAGATAGGTGGTGAACTTTGTAAAGGTTGGTGGTGGTTTGATCGGCAGGCAAACCAGATGGGAGAGGATGAGAGGGAGAGAGAGGATGGTGATGAAGAAAGGAGGCATTGAGGAGCTTAGGGTGTTATGAAGATTAGCCGATGATTTGCCGATGCCCTCGGAAGCCCCTTTTATAGACGACCTCCCTTGCATGAGAAGCCTCTTGAAAATCTTACTATAGAAATCACGAATCTTTACTGTTGATGTCTTGTCATCGTCAGGAATCTTTACTGTTGATGTCTTTTCGTTGTCAGGAATCTTCACTGTTGATACCACTGTCAGAAATCTCTATTGTTGATGTCTTGATTCACTATTCATGCCTTGTCATTGTCTGGAATTTTTACTGTTATATCGTCGTCAAGAATCTCTACATTGATGTCTTGTTGATTCACTGTTCACTATTCATGCCTTGTCATTATCTGAAATCTTCACTATTGATGTCTCGTCGTTATCAGAAGACTTGGAGCCAGATGTTAAAAGAATTATTGTTGAATAATGGTTCCTTCTTGATGAAACTTTGGGTTCCTTTCCTATGAAGCCTTAGGTTCCTTCTTTGTGAAGCTTTTTATTACTTTTGATGGGGCCCACTTCTTTAATCATGAAGTTGCTTTTCTAATTTTGTCATGTTAGGCTACTTTTGTCAAATTAGGCTGGTTTTGCCTGTTTTCTTTTCACATGCTTTTTTTCTTTCGTAGATAATCTTGTTGCCTTTGGTTGAGACCAGAGACTTCATCAGGAATTATCAAATGATATGGGATTTTTAGCAAATCTCCAACTATCAACGGATTTGTCTGGCCTTTACTAACTACCGTTTGAGTTGGGCTAGCCATGCTATTCCCCTAAGCATGATGAGTTGTCAAGAATTTTGTTTGGGCTTAAATGCCAAACTATTCCTCTTTCCATTGCTTTTTTTTTTTTATTATTTTCAATAGCATATATTTACATGAGATTTCTATATGAGTATACTTATAGAAATTTGTAAAAATTACCAGAGGCTGAAATTTTTGTCAAACCTGGAGATGCAAGGTCGTCTTACCTTGTTGGCATAGCTAGAGGGTCCCAAGCTCAGATCCAGACACAAACCATTCTTGCCATGAGAATTTTCTTGACTATCTCTAGTCCCATGCATCCTCATGTGCCCCTCAAGTGCCTTCCTGTTCATAAACTCGACCCCACAGATGGAGCACTTGTGCACTTTAGGCTTCATTTCTATATCATGTAGCTTTTCTGGCCTTGACCTCCTATGGCTTGTTCGGTGGCTACTGAGCGTTTGGAACGAAGCGAATTGTTTGCTGCATGTCTTACATTTGAATACTTGTTTATATTGTTGTTGGATAGTATTCTTAACGCTACGAAAATTGATATTCTTGTTGACTTCTACTTCTTGTGATCATCTCATCTCTGGAGATGGTCTTAGAAGAGGAGAAGATGCTCAAAAAATGATAAAGAAAAATTTAGAAGCTTACATTAGAAGAGAAATCTTCCTTTCTGATATAGTGTTGTACGAACATAAGAGCAATTCAGAGTTTGAGATAATCGCTATAATGAACAACGAGTCAGATATAATCACACTCCTGATGCCATGATTAGACAACTTAACACTAGGAGATACAGTTGGAAGAAAAGCAGTTTTTAGCCTAGGAGACATCAAAGAACAAATAAAAAATAGTAAATTCTTAATAAAAGAAAGTACTAGTGATATATCAGTCAAGCCTTTGAAGATGAGAAACATGGTGAGAGTTATAGCAAATAGTATCTCAACAAAATTTATTGAATACGTAGCATACCAACCAGGTATCTACATAATACAGGATCAATATTAAAAACAGATAATCAATAAATCATGTAGCACACATCATTACTCCTGTAAGGATGTTATATCACTTCAGACAGGAGAGCCAGTGCTCTCGCGACTGTTAGGAGAAGATCTAAAATTCAAGGAAATAGGTCAAAAACAAAGTATACCTCTCATGCCAGGATCAAAGTCTCGGCAGAAGGCTATCGAGCTCAATTACTAAAAGTAGGGGTCTGTAGACAAAAGTAGCCTGATATGACAAAAGTAGCCTAACATGGCAACTTGATAATTAAAGAAGCAGGCTAAAGCTTCACAAAGAAGAATCCTAAAGGCTTCGCAAGAAAGAAACCCAAAGACATCATAGTAGATGGATTCTCTACAGCAACATTGACAACCGACATCAACAGTAAACGACAAGACATCAACAGTGAAGATTTCTGACAGAGACAAGACACCAACAGTGAAGATTCCTGACAGAGACAAGACGCCAACAGTGAAAAAACTTCTCATGCAAGAAAGCTCGCTTATAAAATGGGCTTTCGAAGGATAGGAAAATCATCGGTTCGTCTTCCACCACCTCCATGCTGCACATCTACAAATCTTCTTTTGCTAAGATCCTAAATAGCAATCCTAGATTTTTACTTGATTTAGTGAGGATGAGCAGCTTCTTTTTGATCCTTTCCTTATATGCTGCTTGAAAAGAGCGATGATTTCCAACCATAGGATTTATTCTTTGGTGTAATTCCCGAGCTCCCTTTAGCTTTGGAATTTCTCGGCTTATTACTTTTTTTTCTTCTGTCATGCATGGATTCTAAAGTGATATAGCATCCTCACAGAGGTAGTAATATCTGCTTCATGATTCGTTGAATACATATTTATAACATTTATCCCGTATTGTTTAGATACCTGGTTGGTATCCTTCGTATACAACAAATGCTACTGAAATAGAGATACTATTTGTTATAGCTCTTCCTTACTCACCATGTTTCTCATCTTCAAAAGCTTGATTGATATATCACTAGCATTTTTCTTCATTAAGAATTTACTATTATTTTTTATTTGTTTTTTGATGTATCCTGGACTAAAGGTTGTTTTTCTCCCAACTGCATTTCCTAACGTTATGTTGTCTAATCTTGGTGTTGCGAGTGTGATAATATTTGACTCGTTGTTCAATATATGGATTATCTCAAACTCCGAATTACTCTTATGTCTGCACATCACTATATCAGGAGGGAAGATTTCTTTTCCAATGTAGGCTTCCAAATTTTGTTTTATCAATTTTTGAGCATCTTTTCCTTTTCTTGGATAGTTTCCTTTTTCGTCATATACAAAATACTTGCATTCCCTTTTACCCATTTGTATAGTGGATTAATCACATTTCAGGATATATTTGTTATTCTTGATAAATCCCCTTTTTTTCTCCATCGAGAAAGTTTTCTAGGCACTATTTTAGGAAGGTAAACTTCTGGGGCATTTTCACCTTGCTGTTTTAAAATTGTTTTATCTTCGTCCATCTAGATGAAACCTCTATTTTTATCTAGTTTTTTCAATAATGGTATTTCTTACTTAGTTAATTTCTTTAGAAAATTATTTCCAACGTTCAGCAGTTCTAATAGGCTCTCCTGTTATCTGATATTCTTTATTTCTTCTTCAAATGATTTTGGTCTTTTCTTGCTTCATTTTTTCCATTTCTCATCGTTTATCTTCTCACAACATTTCCTCATTTTAGTAGAGCTACTGATTGTGTTTTTCATTTCTTTACAAGTTTTTATCTTGAGAGCATAGTGAATATAGTGTCTTAGATTGTCCTCTTTCTCGTTTTGTGTTTTATCTAATTTGTAAAAAAATTTTGAAAATATTTTACAAAATTCTTCAAGCTCACATATTTCATATAATTCATTTTGGAATAACGCATGAAGTATTTCTCTCTCTTGGGCTTTGATATATATGAATCTACATAAATCTTTTTTCATAAGGACATCTTCAAGCCTAGTGATTTTGTTGTCTTCAACCCACTATTTTTGCTTATCGTTTTATTTCTTTTAAATTTATCCATTGCAACATATCTTCTCGTAAGCTTCCCGTGATGTAACTGACAAATCGTTTTTCATCACGTGCCTCTTCATGGTTTGTGATTATGATTGCTAGTGATTGTACCAAGTTATCTATGACCTTTCGTTTATACGTAAAGTGTATATCCGGATAATTTCTTCTTTGTGATGTATTTCAATTTACTAAATCATTAATCCTCAAAATTTTTCTCATTTGTAAATCACTCAAGTCTATTTTGAATTTACTATCTTCTTTGGCATATATCAGTTTGTTGTCAGATTTGATATTTTTAGATTCTGTCATGTACTCATCATGTATAGCCTCCTCACAGTCTTCATTTCCTGAATTCGTGATGCTCTCATTTTCTAGGTCATGCAAGTATTTTGTATGTGACGAAAAAGGACACTATTCTAGAAATGGAAAAAATGAAAAAGGAACTATCCTAGAAATGGAAAAGATGCTCAAAAAATGATAAAGCAAAATTTAGAAGGCTATATTGGAAAAGAAATTTCCCCTCCTGATATAGTGCTGAGTGGACTTGATGTCAAGAGCAATTCGGAGTTTGAGATAATCCCTATAATAAACAATAAGTCAAATATTATCACACTCCTAATGCCAAGATTAGACAATATAATATAAGGAAATACAGTTGGGAGAAAAGAGATTCATCACACTTCTGGATATATTTTTCTTGACTTATTACTTTTGTTTTTTCTGTCATGCATGGATTCTGAAGTGATATTGCATCCTCACAGGAGTAGTAATGTCTGCTTCATGATTCATTGAATACCTATTTATTATATTTATTCTGTATTGTGTAGATACCTGGTTGGTATATAACGAATGCTTTTGAAATAGGGATACTATTTGCTATAACATTTTCTTACCATGTTTCTCATCTTCAAAATCTTGATTGATATATCACTAGCATTTTCCTTCATTAATAATTTACTGTTATTTTTTATTTGTTTCTTGATGCATCCTGGACTAAAGGCTGTTTTTCTCTCAACTGCATTTCATAACATTATGTTGTCTAATCTTGGCGTTAGGAGTGTGATAATATCTGACTCGCTATTCATTATAGGGATTATCACAAAGTCCGAATTGCTCTAAAGTCCGCACAACACTATATTAGGAGGGGAGATTTCTTGTCCAATGTTGGCTTTTAAATCTTACTTTATCATTTTTTGAGCATCATTTCCTTTCCTAGGATAGTGTCCTTTTTCGTCACAAACAAAATTCTTGCATTCCCTTTTATCCATTTGTGTAGAGAATTCATCACGCTTCTTGATATATTTGTTACTCTTTTTAAATCCCCTTTTCTTAGTCCATGGTCGCCATCGAGAGAGTTTTCAAGACACTGGTTTAGGTAGGTAAACTTCTGGGGCATTTTCAGCTTGTTGTTTTAAAATTCTTTCATCTTCGTCCGCCCAGATGAAACCTCTATCTAGTTTTTTCAATAATGGTTTTTCTTACTTAGTCAATTTCTTTAGAAAGTTATTTCTAACGTTCAGCAGTTCTAATAGGTTCTACTGTTGTCTCTTATTCTTTATTTCTTCTTCAAATATTTTTGGTCTTTTCTTGCTTCCTTTTCTCCACTTCCTGCCATTTATCTTCTCATAGCATTTCCTCACTTTAGCAGAGCTACTATTTGTGTTTATTTTATTTCTTTATAAATTTTTATATTAAAAGCATAGTGAATATAGTGTCTTAGACTGTCCTCTTTTAGGTAATCTTGATATCCATTTTGTGTTTTAGTATCCATAGACTTGGGAGCTTATGAAAGAACGGATCAAGCCAGTTTTGTGTCTTATTTAATTTGTAAAAATTTTTTGAAAATATTTTGCAAAATTCTTCATGCTCACATACTTTGCATTATTTATTTTTGAATAACACATGAAGTTTTTCTCTCTCTTGGGCATTGATATTTATGAATCCACAAAGATTTTCTTGCATAAGGATATCTTCAAGCCTAGTGATTTTGTTGTTTTCAACCCACTCCTTTTGCTTATTTTTTCCTTCTTCCGAATTTATCCATTATTTCGTCCATTGCAATATATCTCCTTCTAAGGCCATCATGATGCAATTGACAAACCTTTCATTATCCCATGTCCCTTCGTGATTTATAATTATTAATGTTAGAGATTGTGCCCCGTCATTTATGGTTTTTTGCCTATCCTTAATATGTATGTTAGACAGATCTGAATTATAAAACCTCTTATTTCTTTCCATTTTCAAATCACTCAAATCTTTTCGCTTATATTTTATATCTTTTGAGTTTATCCATTGCAACACATCTTCTAGTAAGGTTTCCTTGAAGTAACTGACAAATCTTTTTTCAACCCATGCCTCTTCATGGTTTGTTATTATTATTGCTAGCGATTGTGCCAAGTCATCTATAACATTTCGTTTATCAGTAAAGTGTATATCCGGATAATTTCTTCTTTGTGATGTATTCAAATTCATTAGCTCATTAACCCTCAAATTTTTTCCCATTCGCAAATCATTCAAATCTAATGAAGTCTTGTTACCTTCACTGACATTTATCAATTGATTATCAGATTTACTATTTTCTTCAGATTCTGTCTTGTACTCATCATGTGTAGTCTCCTTACTGTCTTTATTCTTTGAATTCGTGATGCTCTCATATTTTTGGTCTTTATCCAAGTTGTATATCTCAGGGTCAAACTCAAAATAGTATAACAAATCTTTATATTAGAGATACGTCTATTGTATCATATTCACTAGATAGTTTTTCTCTTGAATAGTGCTATTATGATCCCTATACAACTTTTTCAAGCAATTAATTATCTCAAGTATTGAGTTGTATTCATGTCTGGAATATGTTCTTTCGATTTGCATATTGATTTGTTGACTTGGTTTTTTCTGTTCTATACTATCGATACGATCTAACTTCCCTGCTACTTCCTTTATCTCTGGAACTGAAATTACTTCATCGTATCCTATCGTATACTCTTATTTTTTGTCAAAAGATTTGGATCTTCATATTTATTTTCTTGCTAAATATTCTCTATTGGATTTTTAGTTTGTGAGGGATCACTTAGGTTATTATTATCCTTTTCAATTGCCTCATTATTATTTTTCTTGGTCACTGGTTTGTGATTGGTTGTTGCTATTACGTTCATTTTCCTCTTTAGGTTCAACCTGTTCCTCGTTTAGCTTATATCTGAAATGACTTAGTAGACCCATAAATTTTTTATGAACCTTTTCGAATTGTTGAATTAAAATTTTTTTGACTTCTAAACTTATGTTGGGACTTTTACCTTATTCTTTTAATTTTTCTATTTGGAGAACTACCTCATCAAATTTTTTTCTGGAATATGTTCGAGTGTTCATCATATCATATATATTATTATATATGATATCGTATTTACTATAATCCGCTCTACATATCTCACAATTGCACACTACGTCGGTAGCCATCTAAGATGCCGGTGGGTAACTAGTTCTGAGTACCTTACGGTGCCTAAAACCACCTCCTAAGGATCACCCTGCAAATGCCTACCACGGCAACAAAGGTTACGCTCAGGAATTTGGATTTTAAGGTTACTCAAATCTAGCCGGGGACACTTAGAGTGTAACTACGACAGTAATCATGCAGGTTGTGAGAGAATAGAGGTCGGAGTTATAGTCAATTTGTCACCATGTACGTGCTAAAAATGCTTCTCCAAACTTTTCCAATTTTTCTGATTTTTACTTGATTTTTTCAGGTTTTTTTACTACAGTGTTGCTATAGTGACAACTTTTCTATAGTGACTTTTTTGATTTTTTGGGATTTTTTTGAATTTTTATGATTTTTTAGGAATTTTTCGAAAATAAATTTACACAAAATAAAATAAATATAGAGCTTACCTAACACACGAAAATAAGTGCAATCTACTTTATAATAGTTCAGAATAAACAGTACATACCGAAACAGTAGCCATCACACCAAAAACTTCGTACAGAATACATACCCCTTCTACCCGAAAAAGAAACGCTCGGGCTCTAATACCAGAATAGATAAAAAAGGGACGCCCAGGCTCTGATACTAGAACAACAGGATGGAAATCTAATACACTCAAGATACTAATACACTTAGGCACACACTAATTATAACAGATTAACATGACGGAAAGCTAATACACTCAGGCACACACTAAGTATTACCAGAATAACATGACGGAAAGGTAATACACTCAGGATAGTAATACACTCAGGCACACACTTTTTATTACCAGAATAATATGACGGAAAGCTAATACACTCAGGATACTAATACACTCAGGCACACACTAATTATACTTATAGGTGGTGAACTTTGTAAAGATTGGTGGTGGTTTGATCGGCAGGCAAACCAGATGGGAGAGGATGAGAGAGAGAGAGAGGATGGTGATGAAGAAAGGAGTCATTGAGGAGCTTAGGGTGTTGTGAAGACTAGCCGATGATTTGCCGATGCCCCTCGGAAGCCCCTTTTATAGACGACCTCCCTTGCATGAGAAGCCTCTTGAGAATCTTACTATAGAAGTCACGAATCTTTACTGTTGATGTCTTGTTGTTGTCAGAAATCTTTACTGTTGATGTCTTTTCGTTGTCAGGAATCTTCACTATTGATGCCACCGTCAGAAATCTCTATTGTTGATGTCTTGATTCACTATTCATGCTTTGTCATTGTCTTGAATCTTTACTGTTATATCGTCGTCAGCAATCTCTACTATTGATGTCTTGTCGATTCACTGTTCACTATTCATGCCTTGTCATTATCTGGAATTTTCACTATTAATGTCTTGTCATCGTCAGAAGACTTGGAGCCAGATGTTAAAAAAATTATTATTGAATAAGGGTTCCTTCTTGATGAAACTTTGGGTTCCTTTCCTATGAAGCCTTAGGTTCCTTCTTTGTGAAGCTTTAGATTACTTTTGATGGGGCCTACTTCGTTAATCATGAAGTTGCTTTTCTAATTTTGTCATGTTAGGCTACTTTTGTCAAATCAGGCTGCTTTTGTCTGTTTTCTTTTCACAAGTTTTTTTTCTTTCGTAGATAATCTTGTTGCCTTTGGTTGAGACCAGAGACTTCACCGGGAATTATTAAATGATATGGGATTTTTAGCAAATCCCCAACTATCAACGGATTTGTCTTACCTTTACTAACTACCGTTTGAGTTGGGCTAGCCATGCTATTCACCTAAGCATGATGAGTTGTCAAGGATTTCATTTGGGCTTAAATGCCAAACTATTCCTCTTTCCATTGATTTTTTTTATTTTTTTGAATAGCATATATTTACATGAGATTTCTATATGAGTATACTTATAGAAATTAGTAAAAATTACCAGAGGCTGAATTTTTTGCCAAACCTGGAGATGCAAGGTCGTCTTACCTTGTTGGCATAGCTAGAGGGTCCCAAGCTCAGATCCAGACACAAACCATTCTTGCCACGAGAATTTTCTTGACTATCTCTAGTCCCATGCGTCCTCATGTGCCTCTCAAGTGCCTTCATATTCATGAACTCGACCCCACAGATGGAACACTTGTGCACTTTAGGCTTCATTTCTATATCATGTAGCTTTTCTGGCCTTGACCTCCTATGGCTTGTTCGGTGGCTACCTAGCGCTTGGAACGAAACGAATTGTTCGCTGCATGTCTTACATTTGAATACTTGTTTATATTGTTGTTGGATAGTGTTCTTAACGCTACGAAAATCGATATTCTTGTCGACTTCTACTTCTTGTTACCATCTCATCTCTGGAGATGGTCATAGAAGAGGAGAAGATACTCAAAAAGTGATAAAGAAAAATTTAGAAGCTTACATTAGGAGAGAAATCTTCCTTTCTGATATAGTGCTGTACGAACATAAGAACAATTCAGAGTTTGAGATAATCGCTATAATGAACAACGAGTCAGATATAATCACACTCCTGATGCCATGATTAGACAACTTAACACTAGGAGATACAGTTGGAAGAAAAGCAGTTTTTAGCCTAGGGGACATCAAAGAACAAATAAAAAATAGTAAATTCTTAATAAAAGAAAGTACTAGTGATATATCAATCAAGCCTTTGAAGATGAGAAACATGGTGAGAGCTATAGCAAATAGTATCTCAACAATATTTTTTTTATACGTTGGGTACCAACCAGGTATCTACACTATACGGGATAAATATTAAAAACAGATATACAATAAATCATGTAGCAGACATATTACCCTGTAAGGATGTTACATCACTTCAGACAGGAGAGCCAGTGCTATCGCGACTGTTAGGAGATGATCTAAAATTCAAGAAAAGAGGTCAATAACTCAGTATACCTCTCATGCCAGGATCAACGTCTCGGCAAGAGGCTGTCGAGCTCAATTACTAAAAGTAGGGGTCTGCAGACAAAAGTAGCCTGATATGACAAAAGTAGCGTAACATGGCAACTTGATAATTAAAGAAGCAGGCTAAAGCTTCACAAAGAAGAAACCTAAAGGCTTCGCAAGAAAGGAACCCAAAGACATCATAGCAGATGGATTCTCTACAACAACATTGACAACCGACATCAACAGTAAATGACAAGACATCAACAGTGAAGATTCCTGACAGAGACAAGACACCAACAGTGAAAATTCCTGACAGAGACATGCCAACAGTGAAAAAACTTCTCATGCAAGAAAGCTCGCCTATAAAATGGGCTTTCGAAGGATGGGAAAATCATCTGTTCGTCTTCCACCACCTCCATGCTGCACATCTGCAAATCTTCTTTTGCTAAGATTCTAAACAGCAATCCTAGATTTTTACTTGATTTAGTGAGGATAAGCAGCTTCTTTTTGATCCTTTCCTTATATGCTGCTTGAAAAGAGCAATGATTTCCAACCATAGAATGTATTCTTTGGTGTAATTCCCAGGCTCGTTTTAGCTTTGGAATTTCTAGGCTTATTACTTTTTTTTCTTCTGTTATGCATGGATTCTAAAGTGATAGAGCATCCTCACAGGAGTAGTAATATCTGCTTCATGATTCATTGAATACATGTTTATAACATTTATCCTGTATTGTGTAGATACCTGGTTGGTATCCTTCGTATACAACAAATGCTGCTGAAATAGAGATACTATTGGTTATAGCTCTTTCCTTACTCACCATGTTTCTCATCTTCAAAAGCTTGATTGATATATCACTAGCATTTTTCTTCATTAAGAATTTACTATTATTTTTTATTTTATCTTTATGTATCCTGGACTAAACGTTGTTTTTCTCCCAACTACATTTCCTAACGTTATGTTGTCTAATCTTGGTGTTACGAGTGTGATAATATTTGACTCGTTGTTCAATATATGGATTATCTCAAACTCCGAATTTCTCTAAAGTCTGCACATCACTATATCAGGAGGGAAGATTTCTTTTCCAATGTAGGCTTATAAATTTTGTTTTATCAATTTTTGAGCATCTTTTCCTTTTCTTGGGTAGTTTCCTTTTTCGTCATATACAAAATAATTGCATTCCCTTTTACCCATTTGTATAGAGGATTAATCACATTTCTGGATATATTTGTTATTCGTGATAAATCCCCTTCTTTTTCTCCATCGAGAAAGTTTTCTAGGCACTATTTTAGGAAGGTAAACGTCTGGGGCATTTTCAGTTTGCTGTTTTAAAATTGATTTATCTTCGTCCATCTAGATGAAACCTCTATTTTTATCTAGTTTTTTCAATATCCAGTTAATTTCTTGAGAAAATTATTTCCAATGTTCAGCAGTTTTAATAGGCTCTCCTGTTGTCTCTTATTCTTTATTTATTCTTCAAATGATTTTGGTCTTTTCTTGCTTCATTTTTTCCATTTCTCGTCATTTATCTTCTCACAGCATTTTCTCATTTTAGCAGAGCTACTGATTGTGTTTTTTATTTCTTTATAAGTTTTTATCTTAAGAGCCTAGTGAATATAGTGTCTTAGATTGTCCTCTTTCTCGTTTTCTGTTTTATCTAATTTGTAAAAAATTTCTGAAAGTATTTTGCAAAATTTTTCAAGCTCACATATTTCATATAATTCATTTTGGAATAACGCATGAAGTATTTCTCTCTCTTGGGCTTTGATATTTATGAATCTACATAAATCCTTTTTTCATAAGGACATCTTCAAGCCTAAAGATTTTGTTGTCTTCAACCCACTATTTTTGCTTATCGTTTTATTTCTTTTAAATTTATCCATTGCAACATATCTTCTTGTAAGGTTCCCGTGATGTAACTGACAAATCGTTTTTCATCACGTGCCTCTTCATGGTTTGTGATTATGATTGCTAGAGATTGTACCAAGTTATGTATGACCTTTCGTTTATACGTAAAGTGTATATCCAGATAATTTCTTCTTTGTGATGTATTCCAAATTACTAGATCATTAATCCTCAAAATTTTTCTCATTTGTAAATCACTCAAGTCTATTTTGAATTTACTATCTTCTTTGGCATATATCAGTTTGTTGTCAGATTTGATATTTTTAGATTTTGTCATGTACTCATCATGTATAGCCTCCTCACAGTCTTCATTTCTTGAATTCGTGATGCTCTCATTTTCTAGGTCATGCAAGTATTTTGTTTGTGACGAAAAAGGACACTATCCTAGAAATGGAAAAAATGGAAAAGGAACTATCCTAGAAATGGAAAAGATGTTCAAAAAATGATAAAGCAAAATTTAGAAGGCTATATTGGAAAAGAAATCTCCCCTCCTGATATAGTGCTGAGTGGACTTGATGTCAAGAGCAATTCGGAGTTTGAGATAATCCCTATAATGAACAATAAGTCAAATATTATCACACTCCTAATGCCAATATTAGACAATATAACGTTAGGAAATGCAGTTGGGAGAAAAGAGATTCACCACACTTCTGGATATATTTGTTATTCTTGATAAATCCCCTTTTCTTTCTCCATGGCTTCCATCGAGAAAGTAAATGAAAAACACAATCGGTAGCTCTGCTAAAGTGAAGAAATGCTGTGAGAAGATAAATGGCGAGAAATGGAAAAAAGGAAGAAATAAAAGGCCAAAATCATTTGAAGAAGAAATAAATAATAAGAGACAATAGCAGAGCCTATTAGAACTGCTGAACGTTAGAAATGATTTTCTAAAGAAATTGACTAAGCAAGAAATACCATTATTGAAAAAACTAAATAAAAATACAGGTTTCATCTAAATGGACGAAAATAAAATAATTTTAAAACAGCAAGTTGAAAATGCCCCAGAAGTTTATTTACCTAAACCAGTGTCTAGAAAACTTTATCGATGGAAGCCATGGAGAAAGAAAAAAAAATTTATCAAGAATAACAAATATATCCAGAAGTGTGATGAATCGTCTGTTCTCCCAACTACATTTCCTAACATTATGTTGTCAAATTTTGGCGTTAGGAGTGTGATAATATCTGACTCATTGTTCATTATAAGGATTATCTCAAACTCTGAATTGTTCTTGAGATCAAGTCCGCTCAGCACTATATCAGAAGGGGAGATTTCATTTCCAATGTAGGCTTCTAAATTTTGCTTTATTATTTTTTTAGCATCTTTTCCATTTCTAGGGTAGTTCCTTTTTCATTTTTTCCATTTCTAGGATAGTGTCCTTTTTCGTCACATACAAAATACTTGCATTCCCTTTTACCTATTTGTGTAGAGAATTTATCACACTTCTAGATATATTTGTTATTCTTGATAAATCCCCTTTTCTTTCTCTATAACTTCTATCGAGAAAGTTTTCTAGGCACTGATTTAGATAGATAAACTTCTGGGGCATTTTCAGTTTGCTGTTTTAAAATTCTTTTATCTTCGTCCGTCTAGATGAAACCTCTATTTTTATCTAGTTGTTTCAATAATAGTATTTCTTGCTTAGTCAAGTTCTTTAGAAAATTATTTCTAACGTTCAGCAGTTCAACAAGCTATGTTGTTGTCTCTTATTCTTTATTTCTTCTTTAAATGATTTTGGTCTTTTCTTTCTTCATTTTTTCCATTTCTCGCTATTTATCTTCTCACAGTATTTCTTCACTTTAGCAGAGCTACTGATTGTGTTTTTCATTTCTTTATAAGTTTTTATATTAAGAGCATAGTGAATATAGTGTCTGAGATTGTCCTCTTTCTCGTTTTGTGTTTTAGTATCCCATGGACTTGGGTGCTTGTGAAAGAACAAATCAAGCCAGTTTTGTGTCCTATCTAATTTGTAAAATGTTTCTGAAAATATTTGGCAAAATTCTTCAAGCTCACATATTTTGCATATTTCTCTTTTGAATAACGCATGAAGTATTTCTTCCTCTTGAGCTTTTTTATTTATGAATCCATAAAAATGTTCTTTTATAAGGACATCTTCAAACCTAGTGAGAGTTTGTGGTCTTTAACTCACTCTTTTCGCTTATATTTTAATTCTTTTGAGTTTATCCATTGCAACACATCTTCTAGTAAGATTTCCTTGAAGTAACTGACAAACCTTTTTTCATCCCATACCTCTTCATGGTTTGTGATTATGATTGCTAGTGATTGTACCAAGTCATCTTTGACTTTTCGTTTATCCGTAAACTGTATATCCGGATAATTTTGTGATGTATTCATATTTACTAGATCACTAACCCTCAAATTTTTTCCCATTCGTAAATCGTTCAAATCTAATGAAGTCTTGTTACCTTCAATGAAATTTATCAATTCATTGTTAGATTTGCTATTTTTTTCAGATTCTGTCATGTACTCATCATGTATAGTCTCCTCATAGTCTACATTCCCTGAATTTGCGATGCTGTCATTTTCTTCGTCTTCATCCAAGTTGTATATCCCAGGGTCAAACTCAAAATGGTGTAACAAATCTTTATACTAGAGGTACGTCTCTTATATTCTTTTCACTAGATAGTCTTTCTCTTGAATAGTGCTATTCTGATCCCTATACAATTTTTTCCAGCTATTAATTATCTCAAATATTGAGTCGTATTCTTGTCTGGAATATGTTCTTTCGACATGCATATTGATTTGTTGACTTAATTTTTTCTATCCTACACTGTCGATGCGATCTAACTTCCCTGCTACTTCCTTTATCTTTGGAACAGAAATTATTTTATCGTATCCTATCGTTACTCTTCTTTTTTGTCAAAAGATTCTTCAAAACTTAAGATGAATTCTTCATTTATTCTCTCTTCCTTATAATTACCTCCTTGGTAACTATTCCTCATTAGATTTTTAGTTTGGGAGGGAACACTTTGGTTATTATTAATCTCTTCAATTGCTCCATTATTATTTTTTTGGTTACTGACTAGTAATTGGTTGTTACAACCATTTTTCTCTTCATTCTTCTTGGTTATACTATTTGTTGCATTTGTTGTTTCTACTTCACATTCTTCTCCCTTTCTTACTGGAATACTACCATCATTTTCTCTATTCGCCTTTTCGTCCTCTTTAGTTTTTGTGTTTATGATATTAGGTTCGACTTCTTTCTAGTTCGGCTTATATCCAAAATGGCTTAGTAGACCCTTAAATTTTTTATAGACCTTTTCGAGTTGTTGAGTTAAATTTTCTTTGACTTCCAAACCTATGTTGGGATTTTTACTTTGTTCTTTTAATTTTTCTATTTGGAGAACTACCTCATCAATTTTTTTTGGAATATCTTGGAGTGTTCATCATATCATATATATCATTATACATTCATTCTACATATCTCGCAATTGCACACTATGTCAATAATCATCTAAGATGTCGGTGGGTAACTAACTCTGAGTAGCCTACGGTGCCTAAAATCCCTCCTAAGGATTACTCTACAAATGCCTACTGCGGCAACAAATGTTATGCTTAGGAATCTGGGCTTTAAAGTTACTCAAATTTAGGAGAGGACACTTGGAGTGTAACTAAGACAATAATCATGCAGGTTGTGAGAGAATAGAGGTTGGTGTTATAGTCAATTTGTCACCACATACGTGCTAAAAATGCCTTCCCCGAACTTTTCCAATTTTTCTGATTTTTATTTGATTTTTTCGGATTTTTTGTTACAGTGTTGCTACAGTGATGACTTTTCTATAGTGACCTTTTTGATTTTTTGGGAATTTTTTCAAATTTTTATGATCTTTTTGCAATTTTTAAGAATTTTTCGGAAATAAATTCACACAAAATAAAATAAACATAGAGTTTAACTAACACATGAAAACAAGTGCAATATACTTTATAATAGTTCAAAATATACAGTACATACCGGAACAATAGCCATCACACCGAAAGTTTTGTACAGACTGCAGACCCCTACCACCCAAAAAAAGAACACCCGGGCTCTGATACCAGAATTGATGTAGATAGTTAATATAGAACAGAAAGCTAATACACACAGGCTACTAATACACTCAGACACACTTAATTATATATATAGGTGGTGGATAATTATAAGTGGGTGGTGCTTATGTCGGCAGGCATAAGACTAGCAAAACAGATGGGAGAGGATGAGAGGATGGTGATGAAGAATGGAGGAGGCATTGAGGAGTTTAGGGTGTTGTGGAAGATTGCTTATGTTAGTGTGGATATTCGATGCCTTGTCGATCCTTTAGAAGCCCCTTTTATAGACGAGCTCCCTTTTATAAGAAGCCTCTTGAGAATCTTGCTGTAGAAGTCTCTATTACGAATATTCACTGTTGATGTCTTGTCAGATGTCTTGTCGTCAGGAATCTTTACTGTTGATGTCTTGTCATTGTTAAATGTCTTGTCGTGTGGAATCTTTACTGTTGATGGCTTGTCATTATCAGGAATATCTACTGTTGATGTCTTGTTGATTCGCTGGTGATGTCAGGAATCTCTAATATTAATATCTTATCGTTGTTAGGAATCTCTACTGTTGATGTCTTGTTGATTCACTGTTGATTTGCCAAAGTCTTGGACTATTCGGGTGGGGCCTGTATCTTTAATTATGAAGGAGCGTTTAATCATGCCTCCCTTTTTTCTTTTGGATATATTAGACTCTTTAGTAAATCCCTAGTTATCAACAGATTTGATTTGCCTTTACCAATTGCCGTTTGAGTTGGGCTAGTTATATTATTCCCCTCAGTATGGTGAGTTGTCAAGGATTTCGTTTGGGCTTAAATGCCAAATTATTCATTTTAGTAGCTTTGGTTTTAACAGGGTCTCTCTTTTTTTTTTTAAATAGGCTATGTTTACATGAGATATTTTATATGAGTATACTTATCAGAAAGTTGTAAAAATTACTAGAGGCTAAAGTTTTTGTCGAACCTGGGGATGCTTCTTGGCATAACTAGGGGGTCCCAAACTCAAATCCAGACACAAACCATTCATGCCACTAGGATTTTCTTGACTATCTCTAATCCCATGCATCCTCATGTGCCCCCGAAGTTCTTTCCCATTCATAAACTTGACTCTACAGATAAAACACTTGTGCACTTTACGCTTCCTTTCTATATCATGTAGCTTTTCTGGCCTCGACCTCTTGTGGCTTGTCCGATAGCCACCGAGCACTTGGAACGAAATGAATTGTTTGCTGCATGTCCTATATTTGAACACTCATTTATATTGTTGCTGGATAGTCTTTTTAATGCTACGAAGATTGATATTCTTGTCGACTTCTACTTTTGTGACCATCTCATCTCTGGAGATACTGCACACCTGCAAATCTTTTTTTGCTAAGATCCTGAACTGCAATCCTAGATTTTTGCTTGATTCAGTGAGGATGAGCAGCTTCTTTTTTATCCTTGTCTTATATATTGCTTGAGAAAAGCGATGATTTCCAACCTTAGAATTTATTCTTTGGTGTAATTCCCAAGCTCCCTTTAGCTCTGGAATTTCTCAGCTTATTACTTTTGTTTCTTCTGTCATGCATGGATTCTGATGTGATATAGCATCCTCAAAGGAGTAGTAATTTCTGCTGCATGATTCATTGAATACCTGTTTATAACATTTATTCCGTATTGTGTAGATACCTGGTTGGTATACAACGAATGCTGTTAAAATAGGGATACTATTTGCTATAACTTTTTCCTTACTCACCATGTTTCGCATCTTCAAAAACTTGATTGATATATACTAGCATTTTCCTTTATTAAGAGATTACTGTTTTTTTTATTTGTTTCTTGATGTATCCTGGACTAAAGGCTATTTTTTTTCCAACTGCATTTCCTAACGTTATGTTGTCTAATCTTGGCGTTAGGAGTGTGATAATATTTGACTCGCTGTTCATTATAGGGATTATCTCAAACTCCGAATTGGTCTGAAGTCCGCACAACACTATATTAGGAGGGGATATTTCTTTTCCAATGTAGGCTTTTAAATCTTGCTTTTCATTTTTTTGAGCATCTTTTCCTTTTCTAGGATAGTGTCCGTTTTCGTCACATACAAAATACTTGTATTCCCTTTTACCCATTTATGTAGAGGATTCACCACACTTCTGGATATATTTGTTACTCTTGATAAATATCTTTTTCTTTCTCCATGGACTCCATCGAGAGAGTTTTCTAGGCACTGGTTTATGTAGGTAAACTTCTGGGGTATTTTCAGCTTGCTGTTTTAAAATTCTTTTATCTTCGTCCGTCCAGATGAAACCTATATCTAGTTTTTTCAATAATGATATTTCTTACTTAGTCAATTTCTTTATAAAATTATTTCTAAAATTCAGCAGTTCTAACAGGCTCTGTTGTTGTCTCCTATTCTTTATTTCTTCTTCAAATGTTTTTTGTCTTTTCTTACTTCCTTTTCTCCACTTCTCGCCATTTATCTTCTCACAGCATTTCCTCACTTTAGCAGAGCTACTGATTGTGGTTTTTATTTCTTTATATGTTTTTATACTAAGAGCATAGTGAATATAGTGTATTAGATTGTCCTCTTTTAGGTAATCTAGATATCTGTTTTGTATTTTAGTATCCATAGACTTGGGAGCTTGTAAAAGAATGGATCAAGCTAGTTTTTTTATCTTATTTAATTTGTAAACATTTTCTGAAAATATTTTGCAAAATTCTTCAAGCTCACATACTTTGCATAATGCATTTTTGAATAACGCATGAAGTATTTCTCTCTCTTGGGCTTTGATATTTACGAATCCACATAGATTTTCTTTCATAAGGACTTCTTCAAGCATAGTTATTTTGTTGTTTTCAACCCTCTCCTTTTACTTATTTTTTCCTTCTTCCGAATTTATCCACTGTTTCATTCATTACAATATATCTCCTTGTAAGGTCATCATGATGCAATTGACAAACCTTTCTTTATCCCATGTCCCTTCGTGATTTATAATTATTAATGTTGGAGACTGTGCCCCGTCGTTTATGCTTTTTTGCCTATCCTTAATGTGTATGTTAAACAGATCTGGATTATCAAACCTCATATTTCTTTCCATTTTTAAATCACTCAAATCTTTTCGCTTATATTTTATTTCTTTTGAGTTTATCCATTGCAACACATCTTCTAGTAAAGTTTCCTTGAAGTAAATAACAAATCTTTTTCATCCCATGCCTCTTCATGGTTTGTTATTATTATTGCTAGCGATTGTGCCAAGTCATTTATGACCTTTCGTTTATCCGTAAAGTTTATATCCAGATGATTTCTTCTTTGTGATGTATTCCAATTTATTAGATCATTAACCCTAAATTTTTTTCCCATTCGCAAATCATTCAAATCTAATGAAGTCTTGTTACCTCACTGACATTTATCAATTCATTGCCAGATTTGCTATTTTCTTCAGATTCTGTTTTGTACTCATCATGTATAGTCTCCTCACAGTCTTTATTCTCTGAATTCGTGATACTCTCATTTTTTTGGTCTTTATCCAAGTTGTATATCTTAGAGTCAAACTCGAAATGGTATAACAAATCTTTATACTGGAGGTACGTCTCTTATATCCTATTCACTAGATAGTTTTTTTCTTGAATAGTGCTATTCTGATCCCTATACAACTCTTTCCAATAATTAATTATCTTAAGTATTGAGTCGTATTCTTATCTAGAATATGTTCTTTCGATTTGCATATTGATTTGTTGACTTGGTTTTTCTTGTTTTACACTGTCGATGCGATCTAACTTCCCTACTACTTCCTTTATCTCTGGAACAGAAATTATTTCATCGTATCCTATCGTATACTCTTCTTTTTTGTCAAAAGATTCTTCAGAACTTAGGATAAATTTTTCATCTGTTCTTTCTATCTCATATTTATTTCCTTGGTAACTATTCTCTATTGGATTTTCAGTTTGTGAGGGATCACTATGGTTATTATTATCCTCTTCAATTGCCTCATGATTATTTTCTTGGTCACTGGTTTGTGATTGGTTGTTGCTATTGCATTCATTTTCCTTTTTAGGTTCAACCTTTTCTGGTTTGGCTTATATCCTAAATGACTTAGTATACCCTTAAATTTTTTATAGACCTTTTCGAGTTATTGAATTAAATTTTTTTGACTTCTAAACTTATGTTGGTATTTTTACTTTGTTCATTTAATTTTTTTATTTGGAGAACTATCTCATCAAATTTTTTTCTGGAATATCTTGGAGTGTTCATCATATCATATATATCATTATACATGATGTCGTATTTACTACAATCTGCTTTATATATCTCGCAATTGCACACTACGTCAGTAGCCATCTAAGATGTCGGTGGGTAACTAGTTCTGAGTAGCCTATGGTGCCTAAAACAACCTCCAAAGTATCATCCTACAAACGCATACCGTAGCAACAAAGGTTACGCTCAGGAATCTGGGTTTTAAGATTACTCAAATCTAGTAAGCGACACTTAGAGTGTAACTAGGACAGTAATCATGCAGGTTGTGAGAGAATAGAGGTCGGAGTTATAATCAAATTGTCACCATGTATGTGCTAAAAATGCTTCTCCAAACTTTTCCAATTTTTTTTTATTTTTACTTGATTTTTTCGAGTTTTTTGTTACAGTGTTGCTATAGTGACAACTTTTCTACAGTGACTTTTTTTATTTTTTGGGAATTTTTTCGAATTTTTATGATTTTTTAAGAATTTTTTGGTAATAAATTTACATAAAACAAAATAAATATAGAGCTTATCTAACACATGAAAGCAAGTGCAATATATTTTATAATAGTTCAGAATAAACAGTACATACCGGAACAGTAGCCATCACACCGAAAAACTTTGTACAGACTACAGACCCTTACAGTCTAAAAAAGGAACGCCCGCGCTCTGATACTACAATAACATTTTAATAGGATAACAGCAAAGACACAGACACGCTAATACAAAACATCAAGCTAATACACTCAGGCACACACTAATTATACATATAGGTGGTGTAGAACTACAAGTGGTTGGTGGTTTGATCAGCAGACAAACCAGATGGGAGAGGATGAGAGGGAGAGAGATGATGTGATGAAAAAAGGAGGCGTTGAGGAGTTTAGGATGGTGTGGATTGTCGATGCTTTGCCGATCCTTAGGAAGCCCGTTTTATAACTGAGCTTCCTTACTTGAGAAGTCTCTTGAGAATCTTGCTGTGGAAGTCTCTATCACAAATCTCCACTGTTGATGTCTTGTCGTTGTTAGGATTTTTTACTGTTGATGTCTTG
The DNA here is from genome assembly GCA_036321105.1 of Dracaena cambodiana. Taxonomy (NCBI): domain Eukaryota; kingdom Viridiplantae; phylum Streptophyta; class Magnoliopsida; order Asparagales; family Asparagaceae; genus Dracaena; species Dracaena cambodiana. Next base: position 15,346,151 of record JAYEPQ010000005.1, on the reverse strand, counting down.
TCGTTGTCAGGAACCTTTACTGTTGTTGTCTTGTCACTGTCAGGAATCTTCCCTGTTGATGTCGCCATCAGAAATCTCTACTGCTGATATCTTGTCGTTGTCAGTAATCTTTACTGTTAATGTCTTGTCGTTGTTAGGAACATTTACTGTTGATGTCTTGTCGTTGTCAGAAATTTTTACTATTGATGTCTTGTCACTATCAGGAATCTTCACTGTTGATGTCGCCGTCAGAAATCTATATTGTTGATGTCTTGTTGATTTACTGTTGATGTCAGAAATCTCTACTGTTGATATTGTTGTCAGGAATCTTTACTGTTGATTTGGGCTGTGGATGTTAAGAGAGGTTTTGTTGAACAAGGGCTCCTTCTTGATGAAGCTTTGGGTTCTTTTCTTGTGAAGCATTTATGTTCCTTCTTTATGAAGCGTTAGAGTACTTTTGATGGGGCCCGCTTCTTTAATCACGAAGTTGCTTTTCTAATTTCGTCATGTTAGGCTACTTTTGTCATATCAGACTGCTTTTGTCTGTTTTCTTTTCACAAGCTTTTTTCTTTCGTAGATAATCTTGTCGCCTATGGTTGAGACCAGAGATTTCATCAGGAATGATCGAATGATATGGGATTTTTAGCAAATCCCCAGCTAACAATGGATTTGTCTTGCATTTACCAACTACCGTTTGAGTTGGGCTAGCCATGCATTCCTCTCAGTATGACGAGTTGTTAAGGATTTCGTTTGGGCTTAAATGCCAAACTATTGCTCTTTTTCATTGGTCTTTTTTTTTTAATAGGCTATATGAGATTTCTATATGAGTATACTTACAGAAAATTGTAAAAATTACCAGAGGCTAAAATTTTTGCCAAACTTGGAGATGTGAGGTCGTCTTACCTTGTTGGCATAGCTATAGGGTCCTAAGCTCAGATCCAGACACAAACCATTCTTGCCACTAGGATTTTCTTGACTATCTCTAGTTCCATGCATCCTCATGTGCCCCCAAGTGACTTTCCGTTCATAAATTCGACTCCACAGATGGAACACTTGTGCACTTTAGGCTTCCTTTCTATATCATGTAGTTTTTTTGGCCTTGACCTCCTGTGGCTTGTTCGGTGGCCACCGAGCACTTGGAATGAAGCGAATTGTTTGCTACATGTCTTACATTTGAACACTCGTTTATATTGTTGTTGTAGTGATCTTAATTCTACGAAGATCGATATTCTTGTCGACTTCTACTTCTTTGACCATCTCATCTTTGTAGATGCTGAACACCTGCAAATCTTCTTTTATTAAGATCTTGAACTGCAATCCAAGATTTTTGTTGGATTCAGTGAGGATGAGCAGCTTCTTCTTGATCCGTGCCTTATATGCTGCTTGAAAAGAGCGATGATTTCCAACCTTAGAATTTATTCTTTGGTGTAATTCCTAGGCTCCCTTTAGCTCTAGAATTTCTCAGCTTATTGCTTTTGCTTCTTCTGTCATGCATGGATTCTGAAATGATATAGTATTCTCACAGGAGTAGTAATGTCTGCTACATGATTCATTGAATACTTATTTATAATATTTATCCCGTATTGTGTAGATACCTGGTTGGTATTTGCGTATACAACAAATGCTGCTGAAATAGGAATACTATTTGCTATACCTTTTTCCTTACCATGTTTCTCATCTTCAAAATCTTAATTGATATATCACTAGCATTTTTCTTTATTAAGAATTTACTACTATTTTTTATTTGCTTTTTGATGTATCCTGAACTAAAAGCTGTTTTTCTCCCAAATGCATTTCTAACGTTATGTTGTCTAATCATGGCATTAGGAGTGTGATAATATATGACTCGTTATTCATTATAGGGATTATCTCAAACTCCGAGTTGCTCTTGTCATCAAGTCCGCACAGTACTATATCAGGAGGGGAGATTTCTTTTCCAATGTAGGCTTCTAAATTTTGCATTATCATTTTCTGAGCATCTTTTCCATTTCTAGGATAGTATCCTTTTTTATCACATACAAAATTCTTGTATTCCATTTTACTCATTTGTGTAGAGGATTCATCACATTCTGGATATATTTGTTGCTCTTGATAAGTCCCCTTTTCTTTCTCCATGGTCTCCATCGAGAAAGTTTTCTAGACACTAATTTAGGTAGGTAAACTTTTGAGGCATTTTCAGCTTGCTGTTTTAAAATTCATTTATCGTTGTCCGTCCAAATAAAACCTCTATTTTTATCAAGTTTTTTCAATAATGGTATTTCTTGCTTAGTCAATTTTTTTTAGAAAATTATTTCTAACGTTCAGAAGTTCTAATAAACTGTGCGATTGTATCTTATTCTTTATTTCTTTTTCAAATGATTTTGGTCTTTTCTTACTTCATTTTTTCCATTTCTCGCTATTTATCCTTTCACAGCATTTCCTCACTTTAGCATAGCTACTGATTGTGTTTTTCATTTCTTTATAAGATTCTATATTAAGAGCATAGTGAATATAGTGTCTTAGATTGTCCTCTTTCTTGTTTTGCGTTTTAGTATTCCAATGACTTGGGAGCTTGTGAAAGAACGGATCAAGCCAGTTTTGTGTCTTATCTAATTTGTAAAAATTTTCTGAAAATATTTTGCAAAATCCTTCAAGCTCACTTATTCCGCATAATTCATTTTTGAATAATGCATGAAGTATTTCTCTCTCTTGGGCTTTGATATTTATGAATCCATATAAATTTTCTTTCATAAGGATATCTTCAAGCCTAGTAATTTTGTTGTCTTCAACCCACTCTTTTTGCTTATCGTTTATTTCTTTAAAATTTATCCATTGCAACACATCTTCTTGTAAGGTTCCCGTGACGTAACTGACAATCCTTTTTTCATCCCATGCTTCTTCATGGTTTGTTATTATTATTGTTAGGGGGTTGTGCCAAGTCATCTATGACCTTTTGTTTATCCGTAATGTGTGTATAAGATATATCTGGATAATTTTTTCCTTGTGATAAATTCCAATTTATTAAATCATTAGCCCTCAATTTTTTTCCCATTCGCAAATCATTCAAATATGATGAAGTCTTGTTACCTTCACTAACATTTATCAATTCATTGTCAGATTTGCTATTTTCTTCTGATTCTGTCTTGTACTTATCATGTGTAGTCTCCTCAGAGTCTTTATTTCCTGAATTAGTGATGTTCTTATTTTTTTGATCTTCATCCAAGTTGTATATCCCAGGGTCAAATTTGAAATGGTGTAATAAATCTTTAAACTGGAGGTACGTCTCTTATATCTTATTTACTAGATAATCTTTCTCTTGAATGGTGCTATTTTGATTCCTATACAACTTTTTCCAACAATTAATCAGCTCAACTATTGAGTCAAACTTGTTTGGAGTATGCTTTCTCCACTTGCATCATATTAATTTGTTAACTTGGTCTCTTTTGTTTTAAACTAGATTCTAATCTGTCAATGAGATCTAACTTTCCTGCTACCTCATTTATCTCTTGTTCTGGAATAGGAGTTATTTCATCGTATCCTATCGTATACTTTCTACTCTGTCAAAAGATTCTTCAGAATTTAAGATGAATTCTTCATTTGTACAGGGAGATTATTTTCTATTTCATATCTGCTTCCTTGGTAACTAGTCCTTGTTGGATATTTAGTTTGTGAGGGATCACTTAGGTTATTATTATCCTTTTTAATTGCCTCATTATTATTTTTTTGGTCACTGGTTTGTGATAGGTTGTTGTGATTACATTCATTTTTCTCTTCTACTGGGAGATTATTTTCTTTAATTGTCTTTTCATCCTCTTTAGTTTTTATGATATTAGGTTCGACCACCTTTTGGTTCGGCTTATATCCAAAATGACTTAGTAGACTCTTAAATTTTTAATAGACCTTTTCAAGTTGTTGAATTGAATTTTCTTTGGATTCTAAAGTCATGTCGGGATTTTTATCTTGTTCTTTTAATCTTTCTATTTGGAGAACTATCTCATCGAATTTTTTAGGAATATCTTGGAATGTTCACCATATCATATATATCATTATACATGGTATCGTATTTACTACAATCCGCTCTACATATCTCGTAATTGCACACTACGTCCGTAGCCATCTAAGATGTCGGTGGTTAACTAGCTCTTAATAGCCTACGGTGCCTAAAACCAACTCCTGAGGATCAACCTATAAACGTCTACTGCGGCAACAAAGATTATGCTCAGGAATCTGGGTTTTAAGGTTACTCAAATCTAGCAGGGGACACTTAGAGTGTAACAACGACAGTAATCATGCAGGTTGTGAGAGAATAGAGGTCAGAGTTATAATCAATTTGTCACCATGTACGTGCTAAAAATGCTTCTCCAAACTTTCCCAATTTTTTCTGATTTTTACTTGATTTTTTTCTGGTTTTTTGCTATAGTGTTGCTATAGTGACGACTTTTCTATAGTGACTTTTTTGATTTTTTTGGGAATTTTTTCGAGTTTCTATGATTTTTTAAGAATTTTTTAGAAATAAATTTACACAAAATAAATAAACATAGAGCTTACCTAACATACGAAAGTAAGTGCAATCTACTTTATAATAATTTAAAACAAACAGTACATACTGGAACAGTATCTAATACACGAAAGCAAGTGTAAACTACTTTATTATAGTTTAAAACAAACATACCGTAACACTAACCATCACACCAAAGACTCTTTGTATAGACTGCAGACCCCTACCACCCATAAAAGAAAAGCCCGGGCTCTGATACCAGAATAACAGAGCAAGCGACGTCGTCAGGGATGAGAAGCTTGCGCAAGGACCTCAATTCTCATTAGAAGGTCGAACCGACAGACCTATAGAAGTTGGGGCTACCCTGTCCCCATGGAAACGCAACAGTGTCCTGAGGGAGGAGTTGAGAGGCCTTATAGTAGTACGGACCTCTTTTTCATTCTAGGTCATGCGAAGGGGGCCAGTCCGACGATCGTACAGTTATTTTAAAAAGACAATCGACGCTCTCTTAGTCTCGGCACCACTCTCTTTCTGACTTATTCCAGCTTATTCATTTTTTCTTTTCGTGTCGCGGTGAACGAACAAAAAAAGAGAGCCGTCTCAGCGGAAGAAGAAGGACCTGCAATGGCAGATCCCCCGTCATCCTCTTTGTCATACCTATCCGTCTGTTACGAGTCCAGGAAGCCTGCAATCAACAATATGAGGGATCTCTCAAAATAGAGAAGGGCAGGTAGGGCTTCCGCAAGAGCTTCCCCCCTCTTCCCGGTCAATATAGATGGGAGGGGCCAACATAACCAACCTCTTTTTATGTATGTACTGCCCTCCCTCCTGCTAATCTGGCCTCGAACCATCTCTTTCCCACCCTTCCATAAGGGACTTCTGACATTCATGCGATTCTCGGCCTGGTGCGAAGCGTTGTTATGTACATGTTCCGACTCGCCGATCATTATAGATCGAGAGGCATGGCGAGGCAAAGGGATTGTTTCAGAACTATGATCAGATTAGTGGGCAACCAACGTGTACTTTTTCATATTGTTGTTGTTGATGTTGACTTTCGACGCTCATTTTTGAGTAGGCCAGGATTTTTCAGAGCTGCTCCCAGCTCACACTATGGTGGCAGAGGTGCTGTCGTGAAGATCTAGGAGTGTGAGCAGAATGAGTTGAAAGGCTCTCATACTGTTTGGAGGGCAGGAGCATAGATGCCAAACCGACCCCTATCTATCATCGTAGAAGTTGTTCCTTTGAAGATTATGGTTCTCGGGTATCTAATCAATTAATCCTCGAAACCAACTAAACCAGGAAAGTTGAAGCGGAAATGAAATGGTAAATTGGGTGAGGGAAGGGGGAAGCTCGACGGAAGGCTTCGCTCACTCAATTCACTCGGAAGCTCGTTTAGTAAACAGCGAGTGGAGGGCGTAGCAACAGTGTTGTCATTGAAGTAGGGTTTTTTCATAAAGCACCGTCACTACATGAGCTCGTAAGTCAAGCACGGAACGAGCCGTCGTCTACAAAGCTTCGCTACCTCATTGTCACGTCCCTTCTGGCGAACCGTCAACGCGCTCTATAACATAGGCATTCTGGTATGGTAGGAAGACTCCTTTTGACGGCCATAGAAGCGATAGCGAAGCCGACGCCATCAAATCAAAAGGCGAGCAGTCGTCATAGCAATAGTAAACCAAACAGCCAACTTATAGCCCTCTTTTTTCATCATTCTGTTTAGTCACTACTGAATTATTGAAGTCCCGACAGTCGACCATTCCATGAGACGTCGTTCACCCCAACCTGCGGCCTTCTCTTCTCATTTTGTCTTTCCATTTTACTTCTAGGCGTAAGAAGTGCAAATGACACGTATAGTTCGTAAGTAAGAAGTCGATGGTTCTGAAAGAAAGTAGGCTATTTTTCATTTTCTCGCGCACTCGTCTAGGTAAGCACTCGTTCCCGACTTTCAGTATGCAAGCATCTAGAGGTGTCTCATCGTATAATGTCTTCTTTTGTGTTTACCGTTCGATGCAGGCAGATCACATAATCGTTCGTCGTTCCTTCCGTGAGTACCGAGAATCTGTTCGAAGTTTCGAGGGGCGGGAGGCTTTGACTCTGTGATCCGATATGCTTTCCTTGAGCTCCGTCGAGCTTGAACGAGAACATGATCCCCACCTCGAGGACTAAGCCAAAGAAAGGGACCTAGCTCTGAGACACGGAGTTCATCGATCGGCTCTCCGATGATAGATATCTATTTGCCGAATCCACTGTGCCTAAGAACGTTGCCTGTTCCACCGTGCCTGGCTTATGGACTGTGCCTGAGAAGAAAGACATAAATACATATTGGTTTTTGGATAGAGCGCTGAGAGCCCGGAGCAGAGGACAGAGAGCTGACGCATAGGGGAAAGAGGCGTCGCGATTGAGTTGGGGAATCCACAGACAGAGATGGCACGCCAGCAAAGAGATAGTGACTCTCTCCTCTCTATATCGAAGCGGTCTCGGAAGAGTCTTTCAGATGTCATGCATCCGACGAGTAGGACTTTTTGAGTGACAAAAGGCACAATCTCAAGGCAAGGAAGTGGAAGCACAGGGGGAAATAGAATACACAAACAAAAAGTGAAAAGGAAGAGAAATAGGAATTCAGACCGATATGACGAGTCATAGAGTTGGCAAATTCACTGCCCAAGAAGACAGAAAGAGGTCGTCTATTTGAAAAAGACAGAGACAGAAAATAGGAGATATTAAATAGGGAAAGAGAAGCCAATAAAAGACATTGATCCTAACACTTTTTCATTATGTGTATCAACCCAAAACAGATGCGCAGGCAAGTCTATCAGAATGAGAGACTGAGACTGAAATCGGGGTACGCCAATGGGATACCAAAGGGATAAGGCAATCTGATAGAGAGATGTCGTTCTTTTGTGCACGCTTTTCGAGCTCCTGTGACTCGAGTCGCAGAACTCGAGTAAAATCACAACATACAACGTCGATCAAACCAAAACGGTGACGATGCTGACGGTACGAGCGTCGAAGTCTCCATAAGTGTCGAAGCATATGGGGGCAGCGAGTCAGAAGTCAACGCTCCAAAAAATGAAAGATTAGCATGCGGTGCGGATCTGCTAACTCAACTAAGAAAAGATATACTCCGAAAAATAAGAGAAACGACGAGCGTTTGATCTACGGAGAGCGGCATGATGAACAACCCCCCTACGTCTCATTTGCTCCACAAGACGTATTTGTCGAGATATAGTGATCCATACTCTCTCTTTCTCTCTCTCTCTCTCTCTCTTTCGGGGTCGAGCGTCGGCGACCTAGGCTCTGTCTACCAAACCAATATCGACATATCTCTGTTGAGGGCTGCTGTACGTCGTTATGCATATCGGAAAATCCCGTATGAGTTGAAATCCCGGCGGCACAGCTCCTGCCACGAGACACCTAATTGAAGAAGTGCCTTTTGGAACATGCAATAGGGCTACTTCGATAGCACCCTGTCATGCGAGCCTTGTCTTTGTGCTTGCGGTGTTGTGCCATATCATATCCGTCGTCTGTAGAGTTACGCCATTCTTTTCTTCCTTCGCTGCGTTGAAGACGCTAGAGCCGCGCTGGCTGAGCCGCTTTTTTTGCTGCCTTGTGCCCCACCCGACGCCCGTATAGAGATGGGCGGTGTGCAATACCTGCCAATGGCTATAAAATATTTATGCCTGCGAGGACGGAATATTGATGGAACGACCAAACTCAGACTTTGTTAGAGGGAATCTCCAGGGATTTCCTGACGGGCTATGGAGGGTCTAGTCTCAATCAGGGGTGTCACCGCCTTTGATTTTGAGGTTCCAGTATGTCGGTAAAAAAAGGGCTTGCTGACCAATCCCTCTACCTGAAAAATCCCGAGATCAAAGTCTCTCGCCCAGCGTGCCTTGCCGCTACGACGCCTCAGGGGCACAAGTGCTTTCTGACGTGTTTTATCACTTCACTTGGTCGATCTGGCAGTTCATTTCAGTTCGGTTGCGAAATATATAGCTATCAAGCTGGTGGGATTGGAACTCAACCTGAAAATGTAGTGATGTGACGGGTCCCCTCCCCAGGAGGCTTTCGACAAATGGTTCACCCTAATGACTTTTCACTGGGGAGGGAAGGATGGTGTCAGAAAAGTTTACCTATGCCAATTTTTGATTTTTTTGGAGATTGTTGAGGATTCGAGCCGGTTCCTTTTCCGTGAGGACATCGGTAAGAGACTTGTCAGGGCAAGTGTAAAAGACTGCCATTGCTGGAAATATCAGTGCTCTGACATTCAGTCTCTTTCTTTTTAGGTGCACTGCAAATAACATACCTCGTCCCATCTCAATATTGTAGCGACGGGGTATAATAGAGCAGAAAACCGTCGATTGTATTAAAAGAAGCAGTCCATGTGGCGGGTCACACCGATTCCATAGAAATAGCAGGACCTGGGTGGATGTGTAAAGAACTCGTACCACCAAGCCCTCCCCGTTGGCTGTGACAATCCGACCGACAGGCTTCACAGCAGCAATTCCTCTCATGGTGCTGCCGGGTTACCATCGCTCCCCTTCGCTTTAGTGTCTTTACTAACTCTTGAGGCATAGGAATCCGCTCCCAGCTACCCATCGATGACGATGGGTGCTCCCCAATTCTCGCATCTTTCGTTCAACTCCCCCCTACAAATAAAATAGTGGATCATCCTGGCAAACCACCTTCGTAAACAGAATAATGTAAAGAACTCGCATCTTCCTAGCTTGAGAACGTCTATGGAGGCTATCGAAGTCTAAGCTGGAGTTTCTCCATTTGCAGGTACCGGGATTGGCAGGACAGAGAGTAGAAGAATATGATTTGAATACCATCACAACCGGCATTGAAAGAGGTATGTCGAATCGGAAGGCCAGTCAGAACGTCGACCCTGGACCCTGCGACATAAGGAAAAAGAAGTGCTGACCTAGAGACGACCAACCGTCACGACCGAAGTACAAAAAATTTGTACGAAACTCTGTTCCCCTAAGAGCCAGGAATTGGACCCTAGTGATACTAAAACCTAGGCAACTCAATGATGATCGATTTTCGACTACTTGCCGTAACCCGATCTAATTCACGAATTTCGTATAATCCATGCTGATCTGATCTTCGAGTACTCTTTGTCTTTAGGCATGGGCATTGAAAGAGATGACTAATCGGATCCCTCACGTAGCTGTCGAGGGTAGAGATAGTTAGCTGATGATGGGTAAATCCCGTTGAATTGCAGCTTTTCCTCTTTATCATCTAGATAGACAAATAGACAGATAGGCCCACCATATTTTGTATATATAAGTGGAAAAAATAAATAAAAGGAGTTGGTGCGGATTGAAACAAGGCAAACCAGTGTTGATAAAAGATATAGACGATTGTGCGAAGATCTAGCACATTCCCGGCTAGCTTGCTGCTACAAAGCCAAAAAAAGCATAAGCGAAAGCTTTAGGATTGAAAGTTGGTTTGGAATGATTCCCTGGGTAATACTCTTCATCGGTCGCAACTAGCTCGATCCAATTGCTCTGAGTTACTACAATGATCACACGAGCAAAATCAGTGATGGGGTGGGATTGATACTGAGCGCAGCTTCTCCTCAATGAGCAACAGCAACGTCAGCCGAGTTCCTTATCAGTGGAACCCCTAGATTGCTGATCCTGCAATAGAATCTGTCACGTAGGCGGGGCAGTACCCACTTTTTGACTTTTCATTCTTATATAGGCCTTACCTATCTTCTACTAGCAGCTCGTCGGACTTTGACTTTGGCAGGCAGATTTCACTACCTCCTCCTTCAGCAATGGAAGCTATGGACTGGAACTACCAATGTGACAAAGAAGTCGAGCGAAGGGATTCTCCTTCCATCTGAGAGTCACAGTCTGAGCTCGATTGTAGTAGCACCGAAGAAAAAGAGGAAGTGCATCCAAACCAGCATCAGTCGAACCAACAACTCCAGTCTACCTACACTACATATCTAGTTTATCCTGAAATTTCTCGAAGTAGCATTCCCATAAGCAGAGGATGAAACCATCATCCTGACGAGGGTTTACGAATCACTCAAACAAGCATTTCTAGCCGCATCTAAATTGGCATCCCTATCCATACAGTCTATGCGCAAGGGCATCCGACATCTGATATGTCGAATCAATTGGAGAATCCCCATCTGCACCCGAATTGGCTAAATCTAGTATATTGGGTGTTGTTCCAATGCCAAATGGAGGGAATAAATCTTTTTAAAAGGAATCCCGGCGAAAGAGGACGTCAGAACCATAAGGCGAGTGCCAAAACTCCCGCACCAACAGCTCCCACAGACACGCATGATAACGGGGTGTGGGGCCAACTAGGCCACCACTTTTACTAGATATGGGTCCGGACGACCCGACGAGCCCACCACTAGAACCCAACTCGTCGACAGGGCTGATGGTCCGACGGGGCGTCCCGCTAATTTTCATTACCCGATGGCTCCGCATTCACACGACACATAACTGCTACGAGAGAAACCACATACACAATGGAAATGTATACCTAGACGTTGTTTCTTTTGGAAACTACAATGGAATTCCCAAGGGAAAAGAGTAGGGCAGATCTCCATTCTAGCACAAGAGTTTTGACGAATCGGTGGATAGAACTTTTGGAGGCTTGCCAGGAACCGGTGCGATTAGGCTAAAAGCTTGCATGGCTTCCGACACAAGCTGTGTCGGGGACAGAACATCGAAGTACCGACCCAATAAGACACCACTACTTTGGACTGGATCGAGAGGAATAGTGTCAAAGTGCTCTTATCTGAGCTAGCCATTACATGTCGAAGGCTGACCGACAACAGAAAGAGAGGTTGCTTCCGTTTCGAGGGAGAGTGGGAAGGCCACGCCACCCACGATAACTTTATTTCACTATGCTATTGATTTTTTAACTGTCGTTGATTCCGCCTACACAACTACTGACGCTTGACGTGTCGGCGGGTCGAGTCCTCTGATCAGGAATACAAGCAAAGACTTCTATATATTCCGTCGATAAAGCGGATCGGATGAGAGTTCTTTGGCCTCAACTTATGTCAGCAAAGCACTTGGTGAACGTGGGTTCGCAAATTGTCCTCGGCACCAAAATTTCTCTGTTTAACTTCGTCCTAAGTGGGTGGGAGAGAGAAGACAGCATATGAACATCAAGTGGAGCAAGGTGGCACACTCTTCTAACCAATGAAGCACATAGACCGATTTAAACTAGTAACAACAAGCAACCGATAAGGAAGAGCAGAGGGAAAACTCGACTAGAAGACCAGCTAACCCATGAAGAGAGATTTCGAATACTGAACTGACATGATGTAGTAGGCCTTCAACAAACTTTTGGATCCTTTATCACAGAGCCGATTTCCTCAAAGCCGCCCTCTTTTCGAGAACATTACCTCAACTCGTCATTGGTATTGATGACAAGGACTTTCATCACCGAACCACCTTGCTAGAGCACGACGTCGTCCAGTGCTGGTTGGACACTCGGGAGATCACAGCTCAACCGGCCTGAGTGCTGCATATCATGGGTGGGCTGCTATGTGGCTGACGGAAGGAAGGAGGATTAGAGCGGAACTCTTTTTATGGCATGTTTTGAGCTCATTTGAGCCTATATACCGAGGTGTTTTCCCAAAAAAATGATCAGGAATGTCGATGGGTCTTTCGACAGTAGGGCTTTCGAGCTTCTGCTGCGAGAAACTCGTCGAAGTGACTCAACATAATGTTTCCAGAGAAGACAACCTTTGGAACTGAAACGACGAAAAAAGAATCGACAAAAAGACCTACCATAGATCTACGTTATAATTAGAGTTCTCTTCCAATGGAGAGAGAGATTCTCAATTCGAGTTTCATCTATTGGATTTGGCTATCTTTCTTCGACTCAAGCCAGCCGGTGACAGGTCGAAAGAAGTCCCTCCCCTCCAGTACGTTTAAAGCGCCTACGAGACCTCTTATCCTTCCACTCTCTTTCTTTCATGTGTGAAGGAAGAGGCTGTAGCCTTACCTATACCCTAGCTTTCTCCCTAACCAGCCTTCTATAGATATTTGCAGGAGCTTGTGACTCTAGTTGCTCCTAACTGCTCGATCCCGTTGGTGCTGCCAACCTCATCTCGAAGGTCATCCTTTTTTTTCTTTATGACACCGTCATTGATGTTGGAGAGCTCATGGAGAGCAGAAAGCATCGTCACTATGATTATGATATTTCAGCAAGCGACGGAGCACTTGTTCGGAGTAGCACTTGGGGTGGACAATCGGTCTTCTTCATCCCGCAGTCCCAATTATCAACTCTCAATGACGATGAGGCCCCGTGTAGACGATTTTATGTCGATGTACAGAATGAGAGTCTCAGTCAGTTCCAGGTGAGAGGTGAGAAGTTGTTGGAAAAGAAGGACCCGACCCATCGTGGCGTGGTAAAGGACTTGTCTGTGGTCGTCACTACAACGAGCAGACTTGAGCAGGTTTGACTAGTTTACTTACCAAACCAAAGGTGTTGCACGTCTTCTTCAATTCGCAGTTCATTCAATGAAACCGTAGCGCACGCGAAGAACCGTTCCAACCAACGGTGAAACCGTCAATGAAGTCTTTTTCTTCCATGACAACCTGAGCTGAGTGAGGGATCAGATAAACCGACGCGAAGTTGGGTCTCTATAATTGGGAGAAGTCAGGGGGTTCTTTCTTCTGTTCATGTCCCGACACTTGCCCCCGTTTACTATGTACGGTGAATTCTATAGAAGCAGGAAGAACCAGAAGCGGGCTCCTCCACTCCCATTCACTATTGCTTTTAGGGCCCGAATCCTGCATTACTACCGATCCAATTGGTGAATTCCACCACTAGGTTTGCAGAGGAATTTTTCGTCGACTATATCACCGACGTTCGGTTGCACCCGAAGGGCCTGATTTCTGCTCGTTGCACCGGTAGCGAAGGTGAAAAGCACCGGTAGGGTGAAATGGACCAGAGTGAAACTAGCAGCGAAGGTATTGGACTCCCAGGGTAGTAGCGAATCGACGCCCTTCACTACCTGATGATATTTCTCCGGGATCGAGGACTCCCATTTTCGGATAGATTCTTTTCGACAAAAAAGGAAGGGGGGAGCCATCTGTCAGTTTCGTTTGAAATCCAAAAAGTCAGAATCAAAGAAGAACTCACGATCCCTAGGCGAGCACTCAGATTGGCATGAGGCTGCCTTTTTCACAGGCTGAGGAGCAAAAGGACGAATTCGCCCAAGGAGGGGCTCGCGTCTGAGGTTATCGTTGGTGAGGCAATAGCTTACCGACAATAATGATCAGTAGCTGGTCCGAGAGGATGATCAGTCACACTGGGACCGACACACGGCCCGGACTCTTACGGGAGATGCAGTGGGAAATTTTCCGCAATAGGCAAAAACTTGACGGAGCAATGATGCGTGGAGGTAGAAGGCCCACGGGTCATGAAATTATTTTCTCGGTGAAGAAGCAATGATGGTATCTGAGGAATAAGTATCGGCTAACTTTATGCTAGCAGCCACTGTAAGACAGATGATGCAAGCGTTATCCGGAATAATTGGGCATAAAGGGGATACGAAGAATTGAAGACGGTTTCCGGCCATCTCGTACTGGCGATCGATGAAAGAATGCATTTCACAGGTAAGGCACGGAAATAAGATCCACTGATTTCATTGTTTTGCATTGTTCATTGCACCATATTCAAATCTTTATCTCCACGTTGGACTGTTTGAACAAGCCTTGTTACTACAATGTCGTTACTAAAGAAAGAATGCCATATGAGAGAAGTGAGATGAAGCAAGCGACAGTAAGAGTTCTGACAATGCAATTGATCCATTACAGTTGAGACTGATATACCGAGTAGGACTAGTACGGAAAGGGGACGTAGAACATATTTCTTTACAAGAATTTCTAATAGAACGAAAATCCCGAAGAAAGATGAAGACTTCCGAATCGACAAAACCAGTTTCGATTAGACACAAAATAAATTGTAGTACAGCACCCCAGAAAGGGTAGGCCTAAATGTAGTGTTTGTCAGAATTGTAGTTCAGTTTGATTGTAAATATCTTTCAGTTTTGTCTCATTTGATTAGAAGTGTCATCCCGAGTTTATTCAGCCAGAGAAGGGGAAAGAAGGTGATGGTTGCTAGGATACTCTACTCAGAGATGAAGAAAATGTATAGAAATGGAAGAACATATTGGTGGGGTATGTACTCGGGTCTAATGACTTTCCACATGCAACGTCAAAGACTGCATGGAGAGACTATGGAGGACGAAATGCTCACTAGAGATATACTCGACGGGATAATGGATACTTCTTCTTCGACGTTAGCGGAAAAGGAAGAGTGATAGAGTACTTCGCTAGGATCGTCAGATCTGTCGATGGTAGATTGATTATTCTAAAGAGGGTGACCAGCAAAGCAGCAAGTCTTGTTTGAGTTCCATTGTACATGGCGGCTACAGGAGAAACCCATGCTTTTGCAAGGTGCTTTTAGTATAGGTGTTTGCCTTGAAACCTCTTTCGAAGACTGTCAATCTGAAGCTGGAAGATGGCTCAGTGGTAGAGCAGCCAGTAAGTCAAGTACGAATGGGTTTCTCTAGTGTGAAACAAATGCTACTCTTTTGGACATCGTCGAGGAAGAGTGCACTCCCCGAGAGAAAAGGTTACACAAGGAGAAAAAAGAAGTGAGAAATAGACGTCTTATAAAAAGACTACGGACAGAGAGTGAGGAATACGGGCATGTCACTCACAATAGGGTAGAGGAGAGACTCCGCTTGGGACACAGCATTCGCTCGTAATAGAGGAATAAGACGACAAAGACAAGTAAAGACAGGCACGATGCACTCAAACAAGCAAAACAATGACGGTATCTGGGGGGACACAATCACGAACAACCAGAAGTTATACGTCCGAAACGAATCTAAGATATCTCCTTTTATACATCCAAAGAAAGATATTTGGCATGTGTGAAGTCTAACGTACAAGAAAGCAAGCAGGAGAGCAAGCAAGTAGGGGGGGACCACCGATGGAGAAATGATGATCAAGAATAGTGGAATTCCAGAAGAAATGTAGAATGCGTCGGAGCATGGCAAGAGGGGCCACTTTGCTCGTGATTCATCGGTCAAAGAAGAAAGCAGCCAATTCAGCATCCTCCCCTCACCAAAACAAAGATAGTGAAGATGAGTGGGAAAGGTAGATGAAGCGGGGGGCAAAGACTCTCATTCAAAATACCTGAATCATCTCATGGGATGCTTTGTCATTAGAATAGTGAAGAAGACAATGAAAAGAAGAACAGGTTCTATAAGCTCGACAGGCAAGATTGGAATATATTGGAAGAACGGGGAAATCAAAAGCGAAAGGCGTCAGTTATGGTCCCGGTCCGTTGAGTTGGTGGAGCTTCGTCGAGCTAGAGAGAGATCAGTAACCAACCACGGTAAGGGGATGAATCAAGGTTGCTCCCTCCCCGTCATCACTCCGTGGGGTAAGCATGTCCTCCAGCAATGCCATGTCCAGTGTCATCAATTAAACCAACCGTTAGTCCCACCCCTCTTCAGCGAGAGTCGACATCGGTGAGCTTTACCAATAATCAATGTCACGTCAGCTTTCTCATGATAATTTAGGGATTGATCTCCTGATGCAGACAAGAACAGAGAACCATGGTAAATATTAGACGTTGGGTTTTTTCATGCCTTTTGTCGAAGGCTTACCACGTTCGGAATTTTCCTATTTTGCCAGAAATATCAGGCGTTGACCGACCTGTGACCCGTCGATCCTATGGACCGATTCACTTCGCTTTGTGGGCCTTGTCCCTCCCTACTTTGTGATGGGCAGGGTGTTGCTTCTTTTGCTTGTTCTTTAGCCAAAACGTTAAAGCCTCCATCATCATGTCATTCGCGAAATTCTTCGGTTGCTTCGTCGACTTCTTTTTTCGTGTTGTGCCTTTTCGCCTAGATTTCCTGCCCAAGCCGTCGTATTCATAGTACCATACTAGCGGAAGACTGATTCCGCTGCCAAGCGACATCCGCATATCTGGTTCTTTGGAGAAAAAAAGTCAAGCTATCGACGTCGGATGTGCTAACCTAACGAAAAGGCTCCCCGATTTCTTGCCGCTATGAGTTTGTCGAGTAAACTCCAGTCGGTTCCTCAAACCGATATACCACTTTCAGTTGAATTCGTCGAAGTGATGATCGATGTTTCTTGCTTCTCCTATCGAATCTCAAAACGAGTACCTCTTTTTCTCGAAGGAGATCTATTGTCAGATGTGAAACTAGTACCTCTATCTGAGAGTAAGTTACACGAAGGAAATGAAAACTTTCCACCCCTTTCTCATTCCGCGTGGTGTCCTCCGCTTTCTAAATGAACTTTCTCATGATGTCGATGAGCCCGAGTCCAATCCGATCCTATCGGAGAGTAGGACTTTATTACATGTTTCTCGGTAAACTCCTTCTTTCGTTGGAGTCGAAATATGGGACCACTTGATGAGGACAACTTTTCCTCGCTACTGATAGACGTTGGGATTGGCCTTTTACCGTCGCTTGGCATCATGGTCGAGCTTTTGCGATGTCGAATTACCTCACAGGCAAAGGGTCATCACCTCCTCCCTTTCCTTTACTAGCTTTTGGAGAGTCGCCTTTCGTTGTCCTCCAGTGCTTCGGTCTGAACGCAATGGCCTCTTCTTTTGATGCGTCAAGAACCTAGGTCTGTCTGGACTTCTTATCAATCTCTAGTTCTTTCTCGTAACATTGAAATTTCATTTGGTCTGGCTTCGATGTACTAATTGAAAAGAGAGTGACTGGAAAGGCACAACGACATTATGAAGAAGCACATGATGAAAGAAGAATCTTTTGTCTATATACGCCGTAACTTGTTCCACTATTCTCTCCGAAAGGCCCTTTCATCGCTTTGCCAGATGAGCGTAATCTATAACCCCTTTACTTGACGCAGCCTTTTACGTCGCTTTCCTCTCCTACCGGTCGAGTAAGCTAAACGCTTTCCCTTAGTCTCAGGTGTGAGTCTGGAGTTTCTATTTCGGGTTTTCTATGGCTTTTGCTAGTGCTCTTCGTCATTTTGCAGTGTCAGGTAGGAATGAACCCCAGACTCCAGGCTTCGTTTTCCCAGTTCTGAAGCACCAGATAGTCAATCTGATCTTCGAAGGAAGACTGACTTTCCTTCTTCATGGCATTAGAATAGAATAGTTACCTTCCTCTTGTCACTTAGTCTCCCTTCTTCCCATCTGATGAATATCATATATTGTATTTTTCTTCTCATACTTTATCTATTCTTGCATATAAATAAATACTACTCAGGTATTTTTAGTGTCTTTTTCAGGTAAACCGATTCGTACAAGGAGATGGTATGAAATCAGAGTTGGAGTCGGAAATCAGAGTCCGAAAAGTTACTAAAGTGGGCAAGACTACGAGACCATGATACTTTAGAGACTCAAAGTCAAATACAGTCAGTAATATTAAACCTAGAAGACAATTTTTGCACGTGGGAAATCTCATGAATTTACCTCAAATTTGAGCCGCTATTTAGCGGTGTTCACCGCCATTTCGCTGCCCAATGTGGGCCACATGTGCCGATATTTTTCCTGTAGCTTATTTGTAATTTTTTAACGTTTCAGTTCTTTTAGAATTAGGGTTTGATTTCCGAAGCCTATATATTGACCTATCCTTGTATTCTAAAGAGGATCCTGAAGTTTTGTACTCGTTTGAATTTAATAAAATTAGGATTTTGCTGAGGGGTGGTGGCCACAATACCGTGCTCCAGAGGTAAACCATTACTTTTAGTTATTTATTGCTTTCTAAATTAGATTTATTTTCTTTCATGAATAAATATTTAATTGTGCTTATTAGGAATATGAGTAGCTAATTTTCTTTAGCCCTAGGATGTAGATGAAGTTAGTTTAATAGATCTAATATGGATTTATCTCATCTTCTTCCTAAAAAGAAATAAAATTATGATTTTTCTATAAATAAATAAAAGATGGAGTTCACAAATCATAATTCTTTGATAGATTATGCTTAATTAATATTTTGATAATCTATGCTTAGATGAAGTCTGGAATTATTATTCTTTGTTTGTTTTTAGAATTTTCAAAAGAGATTTTTCTATAAATAAATTGACTTGAATAAACTTGTAAATCTGATTTCTTTTATAGGTTATACTTGAATTAGGTTTCTTGATAGCCTATGCTTAAATTAGGGTTTGAAGTTTATTTCTTTTCTTTTATTTATGAGATTTTCTACTTGATATGATTTGTTTTTAAGAAAAGTGTTATCTTTGATGGTCTATACTTGCACATCACTTGATAGGTCATACTTAGGGGCACTCGATTAAAATCAAATTAAAAAGATCACCTTTTTAATATGTTGCTTAACCGTGCATAATTAAAAAGATAGGAAGAAAGAGATAATTCTCTGTTAGGCTATTATTCTAATAGATTCGAAATCCTAGGCTAATCTTTAGAACTTAGAACTAATCTTCCCTCGAATTTAGAAACTCTTAGTTAATCCACTAGAACTAAAAAAATAGTGAGAAAACGCAAAACACCTTAGATCCCTGTGGGACGACCTGTACAGTGCTACACCGACACTGTGCGCTTGCAGTAAATAGATCACATCAAGTTTTTGGCGCCGTTGCCGGGGATCGACGGTGTTTTTCTTGCTTTTTCTAACGTTTTACGGTTTAACAGTGTGTGTTGAGTGTGTATAGATCTGGAACTGTAGATACAGGAAGATAAAAAGGAATAAAGGAGTCATGGAAGCGCACTACAAAAAGTCGAGAGGTAATCTCCAGATTTGGCCACTAAATAGCGGTGTTTACAACTGTTTAGCGGCAATATTTTTCCATTTATCCCTCAAGTTTTGTCTGTTTCTGTATTTATGGTTCTTGATTCTATTAAAAAATATTAAAAAAAATATAAAAATCAAATTTCAATTGTTTTTGTTTTTTCTTTTCCATCTCTTTCCCTCTCCGCCTTCTTCAAAACAAACAAAAAAAAAATTAAAAAAGAAATGTTTCAAAATCAAACTGGTTGCTATCATTGTCATGATTCATATCATAATTATTATCAGTGTCCATGGATAGGAAGTTCGCTAAGACTAGGTCATAATCAAATTCACAATACATATAATGAACCTACGAGCGCTTCTTATACACAAAATTACAATTATGAATGGATGAATATTCTAATTTTGCATATAATCAAGAGTCATATCAAGAGAATCCTCCATTTGATCCTTTCTTATGGGCTATTCATCTTCATGTTCTACATTTAATCATGAACAAGATATTCAATTGAACATGTTAGATGAAAGATTAAAAAGATTAGAAGTGTGATATGCATGTCATGAGAATTTACCTCCAACCACTTCATATCTGTCATCAAATATGTACATGGATCCATCATATCATTCTTCAAATTTCACTCATGATCTCGAGATGCAATCACTTGAGAAAAATAAGGAAATTACGATCATGAGTCTGAGGAACGAAGACGTAGAATAGAGGAAGATATGGAAGTTTTGCTAAAATCATCATCTCAAAAATCATCCTCTAAAATTGAATCTTGTATGGAAGATCTTCTCAAAGCGATTTCTCAAGCTAAACTTTTTATAGATCAACCATCTAATAGTTTGAACATATCTAACTCTAACGAGCAATCACTCCAGTCATCTTCTGAAGTAGATATGATTCAAAATGAATTAAATAGTTTTGTGCATGATGAGTCTATAATTCAACATTGTGATCAACCTATTTTAGACCATTGTGGCAATAATTATGAAGAAACCATTGATAAAAAAAATATTTTGCTTGATGGTGAGCTTGCTAGTGACACATTATCATTTGATTCTTTTGATGGAAATTGTGAAGAAATTTGTGAAGAAGAATTTTTATCCCTTCATAATAACTTGACTAATGATAAGTCCACTAGTATGCCATTTTCTTTTGAGAATTTTGATGACAGGATTGAAAAAAAATTTGCATGACAAGCGCACAATAATTGAAGAATAGAAGGAACATCAGAAGGAAGAGGTCATAGTACCAAATGATTTGGAAGGACGATCCAAAATCGAGCTCATGATTCCGTTACATCAAAGTGAGTATGATATTTCACATGTTGATAAAATCAAAATACTTACTGCCATGAAAGATGCTCGTGGGTCGAATATGAACGATAAAGGTATGCTTTCTAACCTCAAAACTTTACTACTGAATAAAAGAAAGAAGGGTAGAAATAAATTAAGAAAAATAAAAAGTAAAATGGAGAGATTAAATGCAAAATTAACAAAAAAAACTAAGTTCATCCATATCAAAACATAAAAGGACACATTATGAGAGTGGAAAGCGATCAAGAGGTCGTAACCGTTTGAATTTTCTAATAAGTGTATAATATTTATATAATAGTTTTTTTTTCTTTTTTATTTTGCCACCCTTGGTTTGTGTATGAGGACATACATAAGTTTATGTGTGGGGGAGTAGTTTTTAGAAGATTTTTTTTTTCTTAGGATTTTTTTTTTATTTGTAGGATTTTTTTTTTTAGATTTTTGGATTTTTTTTAGATTTTTGGGTTTCTTTATTTTACACTTTGGGTAGTTTTTAGGGTAACTAACTGAAAAAAATTGAAAAAAAAGTGAAAAATATTTTTAAAAAAAAACTGAAAAGAAAAATAAATTAAAAAAAATTATGTATTTTTTTCAATAGATCAAACTACTTACAGATAAAGAAACAAATTTAGATTTGAAATTGGATAGGAGAGTAGATTAGACGATACACTTTGAATTTTATGAAAAAATCAAAATCCAAAAAATAAATATCGCTAATAGTAGTTTTGAGGCAAGTATACATCTATTTTTCACTTCACAATAGTTTATTAGGTTAAGGACAAAAATGATAACGATTGAGTAAGTCTTCTCTCTCTAAAAAAAAAAGAAAAAAAAGTGAGAATAAAATAATGGGGTGCGCCTAAGGCAATCGCCTCGAGAGTGATAAAATAATGTGGTGCGCCTGGTATTATGGCAATAGCCTCAAGACTGAAGAAAGAGTATGATCCAAGTAATCGGGTACTTTGCGCCTAAGTAAGCATGAATATTGGCATGAAAAGTGAAATATTCTAAAAAAAAAAGAAAAAAAAAAGAAAAAAAAAAGAGTATGAACTGAGTAATCGGGTATGTTGCGCCTAAGCAAGCATGAATATTCGCATGAAAGGTGAAATATTCTTTAAAAAAAAAAGAGAAAAAAAAAGAAAAAATGTTATGAGAGAGGAGATGAATCATGAGTTAGAGTTCGAGTCCAAAACCGAAGTAGACTATCACACGTGCACGTAGATGTATAGGAGCCAATGGATTATCTGTTAGTGGGTATTGAAAGATAGGATTTAAATTTTTGATTAAAATGATAAGTGTATCTGATATGATACTCGATTTGAGAATTGATAAACTAAATGCATTCTTGAGTTTGTATATTAGTGAGATTAATTGATGAAAATATCATAAAAAAAAAGATTTTTCTTTCCTTTGTATAAAATTTATATTTTTCTTGATTTTCGGTTATCCTTATTTTTCTTTTATTTATTCCTTAATCTATATTCTTCATGAATTTTGTGGGTATATTCACTGTAAACCCTTACGAGACACAACTCGTCCACTAGGGCAACCTAGGGGTTTAAAGGCTTGTTGCACGTGCTAAGTGCAATCGCGATTCCTGCGAAAGTGAGTTAGGATTTTTATTTTTCTTTTTAGGTTTAGATTTTGCTCGAGAACTAGCAAAAGATAGGTGTAGGGGTGTGATGAATATCATATATTGTATTTTTCCTCTCATACTTTCTCTATTCTTGCATATAAATAAATACTACTCGGGTATTTTTAGTGTCTTTTTCAGGTAAACAGATTCGTACAAGGAGATGGTATGAAATCAGAGTTGGAGTCGGAAATCAGAGTCCGAAAAGTTACTAAAGTGGGCAAGACTACGAGACCATGATGCTTTAGAGACTCAAAGTCGAATACAATTAGGAATATTAAACCTAGAAGACAAGTTTTGCACGTGGGAAAAATATCATGAATTTAACTCAAATTTGAGCCGCTATTTTGCGGTGTTAACTACCATTTAGCGGCCCAATATGGGCCACATGTGTCGATATTTTTCCTGTAGCTTATTTATAATTTTTTAACGTTTCATGTAATTTATAATTAGGGCTTGATTTCCGAAGCCTATATATTGGCCTATCCTTGTATTCTAAAGAGAATCCTGAAGTTTTGTACTCGTTTGAATTTAATAAAATTAGGGTTTTGCTGAGGGGTGGCGGCCACAATACCGTGCTCCAGAGGTAAACCATTACTTTTAGTTATTTATTGCTTTCTAGATTAGATTTATTTTCTTTCATGAATAAATATTTGATTGTGCTTATTAGGAATATGAGTAGCTAATTTTCTTTAGCCCTAGGATGTAGATGAAGTTAGTTTAATAGATCTAATATGGATTTATCTCATTTTCTTCCTAAAAATAAATAAAATTATGATTTTTCTATAAATAAATAAAAGATGGAGTTCACAAATCATAATTCTTTGATAGATTATGCTTAATTAATATTTTGATAATCTATGCTTAGATGAAGTCTGGAATTCTTATTCTTTGTTTGTTTTTAGAATTTTCAATAGATATTTTTCTATAAATAAATTGACTTGAATAAACTTGTAAATCTGATTTCTTTGATAGGTTATACTTGAATTAGGTTTCTTGATAGCCTATGCTTAGATTAGGGTTTGAAGTTTATTTCTTTTCTTTTGTTTATGAGATTTTCTACTTGATATGATTTGTTTTTAAGAAAAGTGTTATCTTTGATGGTCTATACTTGCACATCACTTGATAGGTCATACTTAGGAGCACTCGATTAAAATCAAATTAAAAAGATCACCTTTTTAATATGTTGCTTAACCGTGCATAATTAAAAAGATAGGAAGAAAGAGATAATTCTCTGTTAGGCTATTATTCTAATGGATTCGAAACCCTAGGCTAATCTTTAGAACTTAGAACTAATCTTCCCTCGAATTTAGAAACTCTTAGTTAATCCACTAGAACTGAAAAAATAGTGAGAAAACGCAAAACAACTTAGATCCCTGTGGGATGACCTGTACAGCGCTACACCGACACTGTGCGCTTGCAGTAAATAGATCACATCACCATCCCAATCTATGAAAGGAATGTGGTGCAAACTAGACAGACAGAAAAAACAGAAAGACGGAAGTCAGCTTAACTCACTACCAATGTTACCGCATCGAAAATGAGGCTGACCCCTTAAAGGGAAGAGGAATGTAATGTGGTTAACCACTGACGAAACGGAAAGGGCAGGAAGAAACAAAAGAAACTCTTTTGGAAGACCAAGAAATGAGGTTAAACTATAATAATTAGATTGGACTTTCGGTCGGTCTTTCTCCACTCTAGCGGATTTTGCAATTGGTTGTCGAAGGACGTTGTAGACAAAACTAAAACAATGGCTTCCTTCCTTTCTTTCACTTCACCTTATCGGCATCAGCGGGCTATCTCGTCTTGGCAAAACGTAGGAAGAACGACATACAGGGGCATATACTAGAGAGAGGAGATTGACTCACGAGCTACTAATTAGAGACAGTCGATGGGAGCACTGACCACAGTGACTGACGGTGGATGAAATGAAACTCTCTGGTAAGCCCATCCCTCTTCGAAAGTGAAAACAAACGATCAATCAATTCCATTGACGAGTTAAGTCTTCGGCACCCCTATCTCGACCACGAGCACCTGAATCTATCACCGTAGTGCCCGACTGGCTTATAGTAGTGTCCGACTGGCCTCTTCTCTTACTCTTTCCCCGCGGCTTCTGCTACATGGGGATTCAAAAAACTTTCCGTAGTTTTTTTTGTAACTCACTTTTTTTCTTGAAGGCTTTCAGAAGCCAAAAGTGCTTTCAAATAGAAGAGTTGTCGATCGACACCACCTAGTGCTATCTCTTTACCAAAGATGACATTATGGTTCCTATTTTAGTAAAGTAGTCAGTCAGTTAGTTGAAGGTAGAGAGGGAATGGTTTATTGGCTTTTGCTTTGCATCTGCTGGTTTTTTAGTTGCAAACGTCTTATTCCCCTCAACAAAAAGTCCCATCTGATTGAACTTTGGGGAATACGCCCATAGCCCACCCAATGCTCAAGTTGACCTAGCGCAACATCTCTCCCCATCATTTCTAGTGGAAAAACTACTGCTGATCTTGGTGTAAGCTCCACTATAAAAAAGTAAAGAACTCGTCCGCTTTACACGTTAGTTACATCAGGGCTAGTTGCCAGAACGTTGCTTGTCCCGAGGAATAAGAACCGCTGTTGCTGGGCCGGAGACCCTTCCCAACCATCGTGGAGTTCCCAAAATGGTATACGCCCGTCGAGACGTCCATCTCGATGGGAGCTCCCTCCTCCGAAAGGCAAAGGTTCGGAATACAACGCATATGTCGAATCCTTACATATGAGCCAGATCGACGAGCCCTTAGTATCAAAGAGAAGTCTTTTTTAATTGTTCACTACCTATGCCTTCTTCCAATTTCTTTTTCATTGCCTAAGCACTTACACACCTTGGAGGGTTTCTAGTTATAGGTTTAGATCATCTCGTAGCAGAACGAATTTTAAATCAAAATCAAGTGGAGAGACAATCTATAGCCATCACAGGATGCACATTTACAGGCAGTCCCTATCTATATACTGACAGCAAGATCGAATCTTAGGGCTGCTCCAGTTCCACCAACAATAGTTCTATATCCAGTGGTGTTCTTACTTCTATCCAATAGGGTAGGATATTTGTGACCCGTTATAGGTATACAAAATGGTACGTTCCCAAAGCCGGGTCTCCCATCGGCTTTCGATCCCACCGAAGAACGAGCCTGAAGCTTTTTGAACTCGAGAGAGGTGTTGTAGTACCTCTTTCATATATCGCAAAAGCAAAGGAAGCAACACTGATTCTAATAACTGGAGCGAAGGTTGTAGCGATAGGGGTAGAGATAGCGGGAGTAGCATAGAGAGTCACAGAAGTCAAAAGTATATCAGTTGTTGCTGCAGTCTCAGATCCAGTTGCTAAGATGCAAGCATCATCTTTATCACTCCCGCCCAGGGAGGAATTCTAAACTTCCTATCCCCACAAAAAATTGCATCTATTATTCCCACCAACCCGGACTAATATGATTTTTTTTGGTTTTTTGCCCTTCGGCCATCACATCACCGCCTTTCCTCCCTGGGCACAGCTTCTTCAAGAGAAGAAACATTAGGACTCCCTTTCCTGATGGAGCTGCTACTTGTGCTTGCTTACTAGATTGGCTTGCTTTTCTTTTTCCTAGTTTGCACCCTTCGGTTGCTTTCATGTTCCGGAGCATACTCACCACTAGTAGAGCGAGGGGAGAGTGACCATAGGGAAATGGTAACCCGAGGAGTAGTTGTCTAGTAGCTAGTTGACTGACGAGTACCAATAGCAGTGACGGTTACGCTTTTGTCATGCGGATTCCTATTCCAAAAAAGAGAATGTTCTGCAAGACCTGCTTTCCTCAAGGGGAGTATGAAGGTAGTAAGGAGAGAGGAAGGCAGCCAGGCTCCTATCCCCGTCGCTAGGCCAATGGATCGGTATCATAAAGCGAAAGGCAAGCTGACGCGATGAGTCTTAGGTAGTTCAACCATAGCAGTGACGAGTCAAGCCGTGGGAGAGAGTTCCAGAAACCCATGTTTTCTTTTATGCGTCAGCTTGAATTGAGTGGGAGATATAGGTGGAATAGCCGTCGGTTTGCTTATAGTTCGTCGGAAAGCAAGGATCAGCTGCATCATCAACAAGATCTGTTGCATCTGCAAAGGAGCATCGGTTTGGGTGATGATTCGACGTTTTCCCCCCTATACTTCGATCCAAAATCGAGCAATTTTGACTCTTTTGCCGCTGTCTCTGATACGACATTTTGGAAAATATCCTGCTATCTATGGACATATGAATTCATTTTGACAGTTCAGCCAATGTATCGTCCGTATGTCAGATTGTCGTCCCGCGTAGGGAAAGTCGGGTCTGCCTCATATCGATAGCAAATGGCAAGAACTGGAACGACTTCGCCCACGACAATCATCCAATCATCTGCTATTCCATTCCGGCTTCTGTAGGATTTGACTCTATGCCAGCACCGTGTGATGACCGAAAAGAAGGCCCGGCTCCGACGTTCAGTTGTTCAGGATCAGGAATAGTAATAGTGGCATTGAGTTTCTCGACCCTTTGCCATCATGCTCTATCAGTTCTATTTCTTGATGGGGCCGGTGACGGGATATAACTCAGCGGTAGAGTGTCACCGTCGACGTGGTGGAAGTCATCAGTTCGAGCCTTCTCATCCCTAAACCCAATGTCAGTTTTTCTATTTTGACTTGCTCCCCCGCATTGATCGAACAAGAATGGCCCGCCCAGAGGGTCTGACATCCCTCTCGGAAGTCAGAGAAGAGCAGCAAAACATACTTTCCCGAGTAAAGGCGACGCTTGCTTACGTGTTCAAACAAAAGTAAGGAAGAAGAGAGAATAATTGTCATTAAGTACGTTGGCTCTACGTGGGTAGATTGAACTAGAATATTGAATCCCGAGGAAAAGATGCACGAGCTGGGATTGAACCCGCACCTCCGATGTCAATGAATGCCTCGGAACCGTCAGTTTTTGTCATTTTGATGGCTTTTTTTATTTTTAGGTGATGAATCACTCACATTTTATTTTTCAGTACTTTTGGGCGCTTCCCTCTCATGGCGGAAAGGGTATTCCTCATGTACTATTGACTACCTCGTTGATCCAAAATGAGCCAAATATACCACCCCGATGTGAAAGGACAGATAGTGGTGGAATGCTTGGCCTACATGTCGAGCACGACGTATGCTTTACCGTCGACCTATACGATACAGTTGGGTTCACTAGCTCCATCGACTTCATCGATCTGGAAAGGAGAAAGGGACACGCTCGATCATATTTTTTGACTTCCATAGTTTTGCTTTATTTCCTATTATTCTTCATTGATTTTGATACAGATCAATTCTGAGTTAGCCGAATACGAAATGACTACACCCGAACGAAGAGCAAGTCAAACAGTGAGTTTACTGTTTACAGTCCTGGGTAGTTTTGTCGATGGGAATAGCGAGTAGGGTGTTCTACGGGAGGTGACGAAGCGCTTTCACTTTTTGTTTCTTTTTTTTTATCAAATTCCGAGAATCTAATGATCCGAACGATCAAGATGAGGCCTTCTCCACATCGAACGTGGACGGCGCAAATGACATTCTCTCACGCATAGATGATTTGTACGGAATTTTGGCTTGTTCTAGCACTTTCTTTTGGTAGGGCGAGGTTTGAAAATCCAACTGCATTTTGACGCTTTCTCAAGCTCTTCCTATTCGGGTGAAGTAGACAAAAGGGTGAATCTGACGATGTTCCATCATAAGCCGGCATGCGCTGCTCGCTTGCCATTACTCCTAGTAGTGAACCGATCAGATGAGAAGAACACATAGACCATAGAAAGATGCTTTGCCCTAGCAATCCGAGGAGCCTTCACCAACGATGGATTTGACAGAGGAACCTCTTTTCTTTTATAAAGAGATTTTCATTTGATACTCCGGGTCCCGAGTGAATTCAGCGACCCACTTCTTTGATGCTCTTCTAGAGAGCAAAGACTCCCTTGTGACTTGCTATCCAATGTGGTGTCCCACCAGTTGATTAGCACGCTGACCAATCGTCATTCCTCTCCTTTTTCTTTCGGAATGCAGCGTCGGCTTTCCTCCATCTTGGGCATCAATAAATGCTGTCGAAAGGTAGAAACTATCTAACCATCCTAGTCGTTCACCCAAAAACGTTGCACCTGCACTCCCACTAACAATGATAGGACTGAAAGTGGCCTGCAAAAGTCGAGAATGGCTCCATCGACTTTGCTTGCATCCCGTCGATTGATTGATTGACTGGACTAGAGGACTGAGACCGTTGACTCCTTTCGCTCTTTTGTTTCGGTTGGAACATTTTCAAAAGGCTTTGTACTAGCTTAGATAGATCAAACCGAATTTCCAACTAGATATGGGAGTAAAAAAAAGTCAGAGCAACAACTATGGAACCCGTCGGGATTATGGAATCTCCTGCCGCCAACCAATGTGGCTGTTCCCATCAGAAGTTGTTGGACCAACAAGACTTTGCTGAGATTCCGGTACTGTACTTGTCGGAAGGAACTCCTTCGAAGGCTGTTCAAAAGCAAAGAATCATGGATACACGGATTGCTTCCAACTCCAACTCATGGATTTGAGACAAACTTCACTGTCCACGGAAATGATATCCTCAGGTGTTTAGTCACGTTTCATTGCCCTACTTCCGAGATTCAACCTGTCCTGAGAAAGCCCCATCAACGAGTCATAGCTGGTCTTTTCGCTAAGGGTAAAAGCACACAGCTTGTGGATCCAGGAAGTCGGGTCATTGGTCTCTCGTAATTGACTACGGTCTGGCAGAACAACAAGACATACTTAAGACAGGAAAGTATCCATATAGACAGCTACCACTTTTCGATAAATAGAGCCCTGTCATCTTCGTCGAGCTGCCTTGGAACTATTTAAACATGAATCTGAAGAAAAGAGCACATTATGGCTATGACCAGCAAAAGATCACTGTCTTCTCACGAATTGGATTCAAACCAATATCAATACTACTTGCCCGTCGGGGAGATAGTGAGTGGATGGGCGATCTCTTTCTCTTTTGCTCGACAAATGGAAAGCAGATTCCGTCTATTCAGGTTTTGCATAGCTTACCGATGCGCCCTTCTGCTCGACGGTTTTTTTTGGGGTTCCAAAAGGCAGAGTAGCTTCAGCATTGAGTAGAGGATGGGATTCAATGGGAGCAGTTCGTCGAGGAGTTTTCTTCAGGTATTCGACCTGTGAAAGAAAACAAATGCGACAAAGGGTAGAGTGCAAAAGGGATGCAGTAGCAATAGCAATATCCCGAAAAAGCCTAAAAACGAATTTCGCCTATCGGAAGAGTTTCTTTTCAAAAGTGGGCCAACGATAAGAGAGCGAGTGGGAAGGTCACCCTTTGGTAGAGAAGCCTTCTTCCGCACATCTAGAAGAAAGAAAACTTTTATCGCTTTCATTGAGTAAAGAGGAATAATTCATTCATTCTATATGAATATTTTATTTCAAAAGATAGGGTTTCGGTTCGACCCAGAGAATAGGGAAATGAAAGACTATTCACCAGCAGTGAACGAAGTTGCGCAAAGTGAGAACTAGAGCATCGATGTGGAAGGAGCCGGTAGGAACGGCAGTGCTGTACGAACAAATATGGCTCACATTAGGCCGTCATGCCAGGACTTTTGCTATTAACTAGGATAGCCTAGAAGACATCGTGGAGAGATGGAGATGAACCACAGGTCCGGCGACGGTACTATAACCTTCGGGATGGTGGTAAAATCGTTGGTCTCTACCTATCATTGGGACGTGTGATTCGGAGGTTTCCATTCCGACGGACCGACTGGGAAGTACTAGGAAGTCTAAACGCTTCCCCCGTCCACCTCTTGTAATCACTCCCGACAAAAATCCTAAAAAACTTTTTCACTCCCAATGTAGCCCGATCGCTTGCATTCGGCCATTGTAGGTGTGCACTTGGGCTGACCGAAGCGAGTTTAAGCTGGGAATGTGCCATCACCAAACAGATTTTTACTGGATGGATTTTTCACATGTGACTCATCTATATTGACATCGAATCACTAGTGGAACACAGATGAACGAGCAGAAAAAAATCCCATCGCCTGCTGTGACGACCTGCGAGATGTGATAAGTTCCGTCGATCCTGCG
This sequence comes from Dracaena cambodiana, assembly GCA_036321105.1. Lineage (NCBI taxonomy): Eukaryota > Viridiplantae > Streptophyta > Magnoliopsida > Asparagales > Asparagaceae > Dracaena > Dracaena cambodiana. The sequence goes on along the minus strand of JAYEPQ010000005.1, from coordinate 15,315,899 downwards.
CTTGGACATAACTATGACAGCGAAACCTTCTCTCGGGTGGAAAGCCCGGGCTTTCTTCATCAAAGAGAGATTGTAACATAAGCTGACATGAACAATTTATTGGTTACGATCGAGATATCAGAGAAATGCCCGACTCTACGAATAGTAACGCAGCAATCAATCCCTCCCGAAAAACAAAAAAGGCGCAAACAGCTTCTTCTATTCCTCGACATCCCCCATCTCGCTTCCTAGAAACCCATTCATCGCATTCGTGATACCATTTCTCCCCGACGATCATTGGCATCAGTACCTTCTTCTGTCGAAAGTCATCAGGCCCATTCATGAGGATACGGTGGGAAAGAGACGGGGGGAATTTGTCCAATTCTCGTCTTCCTGAAAAGGGAGTGGAGCAAAATCACTTCTGTTGGCAGTGAAAATTTCTAAGTTAAAAAGATTTTCCACAACAGAACGCGGAGCTAATTCAATAGCCCCGCGTTTGGTTACATTAACCCTGCGTTTGAATAAAACGCGGAGATGTTTAATAGCTCCGCGTTGATTCCGCAGTCTGGCTTATATTAGCCTCGCGTTTGAATAAAACGCGGAGATGTTTAATAGCTCCGCGTTGATTCCGTAGTCTGGCTTATATTAGCCTCGCGTTTGAGTAAAACGCGGAGATGATCAATAGCTCCGCGTTATCTCCGCGTTTTAGTTATTTAGCGCCGCGTTTTAATGCGATTAAAGCTCCGCGTAAGCAGATAACCAGAATCTCAAATTGATTGAGATTATGATTCTGGACTTATCCAAATATCCGAATCAAGTCTAATCAGAATTCCATCAAAACTAAGATATTTGATTGGAATCCTTGATGAATGCGAGTTCTATTTAGATAGAAACTCTTGCATTAACCTGGGGCTATAAATACTTTCCTGGTGAAACCCTTGGGATCTCTTTTGGATCTTTTGGAAGTTTTGGTAAAGTTCCGGTTACGCGTGAGAGCCTTGAACTAATCAAAACCAGAGATCAGAGGTCTTCTTCTTTTTGGCATCGGAAGCCTCCTATCGATCCTTTGGCAATTCAAGTACGCGAGAGAGCCTTGAAGCCTTTGCTGATCATCTTCTGAAATCTTGGAGAATTCAAGTTACGCACAGAGCCTTGAGTTCGTGAAGATCAGAGAAAGTCACCATCTTCTTTCTGGAGTTCTTGAGAAGTTCGAGTTACGCGAGAGAGCCTTGAACGAATCAAAACCAGAGAAGATCGTCTATATTTGGCCGATATCTTTAAAAGAGAAGATTTCAACGTACCGATCGTCCAAAGGAACTGCTTGACAGATCCCATCGCCACAGATCCCACAATATTGTAAAAGAGAGAGATTGAACTATAAAATCCTCTCGTTTGTTCTTTTTTATATCTTGTTCACTTTCATTGTAATTTAAGTTAATTCAATGGGAGGAAGTGAAGGAACTTTTGCGACGAACAAACTGGCGACCACAGTGGGAGCCATCTCTTTCACTGATGAAGAGATTGTGGCGCAATCGGACGTTGACTTGATCGGATCCGAAGTAGACACGCTGGTCGTTGAAATCGACCAGCAGAAGTACGAGGAGTTCCTCTCCTCTGGATCAGGTGACTTGGATGAGACACGGCACTATCGCCGTATGTACTCCAATGCCCGAGTGACGGGTAGAAAGGTATCCACCGAGAGACGGGGATCCTTGGAGGCTACGGTTATAACGCCGGAGTCCATACAAGAAATCCTAACCGAGGAAGAGCTTCCGACTGCCGAAGAAGACCTAGGGACTGACTGACCAGGACCTAACTCCGGAACAGGAACCGGAGAGCGAGGCGTAGAGCCCTCAAAGCCCGCCTTGGACGCGGAGCTAACTCTAGAGGACGCGAGGCTATGGTCCCTCGCAAATTGGCTCGCGCTACCCGCGAGACCAATCTCTACCGCGTTAAACGCGAAAATACAACTTGCCTTAAAAGCAAGGAAAAGTCAGCGTGTGATTTTCCACGCGAGGCTGGTAATACTGGCGAGTTACGCAAAATTCCTGACACTCGCGAGTTACGCGAGTATAAAAATTATTCCAAGCCAGCGTGTGATTCTCCACGTGAGGCTATTACTGTGCCTAGCGAGAGACGCGAAGCTAGTAAGGGTTGCGCTAGTCGCAGAATACCCAACACTCGTGAGTTACGCGAGTATAAAAATTATTCAAAGCCAGCGTGTGATTCTCCACGCGAGGCTATTACTGTGCCTAGCGAGAGATGCGAAGCCAGTAAGGGTTGCGCTAGTCGCAGAATACCCAACACTCGCGAGTTACGCGAGTATAAAAATTATTCAAAGCCAGCGTGTGATTCTCCACGCGGGGCTATTACTGTGCCTAGCGAGAGACGCGAAGACAGTGATACTTGCAATAAACGCAAGACTTCTGACACCCGCAAGGAACGGGGAGATGATTGGCAGATAGTTGTCAGTCGTAAAAACCGCGCTAAGCGCGAAGCTATGATCTGCGTCAATCGCGAAGATAAGCCAGCGTGCAAGAACTTCCCTTCACGCGGGGCTATTATTCCAGAGGCTAAACTTCCAAGGACACACCAAGCCAGCGAGAAACGCGAGGCTAGTGTGGATCAGCGCGGAGCTATTTTTCAGGCCCGCAATATGAAACACGAGGCTATTCCTAAGCCACGCGAGGATCAGTCCGACCCCAGAGTCAGGGTTGATCAATCAAAGAAGCTTCAATGGATTCCTAAACACTCTCAAGAGTTGAATGGACCTCTTGATTTCATGGCTAGAGGCACTGACCTCAGGGAGCATCTTTCTAAGAAGAGAGGCATAGACCAACTTCAAGTTGAACATAGTTGCCATTGCCAGCAACTTATAACAACAGTATCAGCCGTGATGAATAACTGTGGCTGCAGCAAGAACAGGATATCTGTGTTCGACCGATTAAATGAGTCAAACCAGAATCCTGCTAAGAAGATAAGAACCACTCCCCTGAAACAAGGGAGAGCTGTAACTTCCAACATGGTAGGAAGAGGGAAGAAAATTGCAGAGACGGATGATGATTCAGAATCGAGCGATGATGAACTTCATCGTATTACTCGACTAAGATCAGGAGCCGTTCCGCCCCGAAATTATAAAAAGCTCGCAGGGGGTTCTTACGACGAGGACAGCGATAATTCAGCCATAGCCTCACCTCGTTCCTCCGTGTCATCTAGACTACAGAAGTCAGCATCGCACATGGCAGATAAATCTGGTGATATCAATCAGAGATTTGAGGCTCAAGAAAGAATGATTCGAGAGCAACAGAAAACGATTGAAGATCTTAAGATGCTACTTTTAAAAGTTGTTGAAGATAATGCTAAACAGGGCAAGAAGACTCCAAATGAAGAAGAACAGGAGGAGAAAGCCCACTCGATGCATGAGGAAGAAGATAGATTTTCTTTCCATGATCCGCATGAAGAAAAGCTTGAAAAGTTACAGAATCAACTCGAAGCCTTGATGCGTAAAAAAGAGTTGAAGGAGTCAGGAGTCTCTAGACCATATCCAGCAGAATGGGATGTGGTACCCTATCCTCCAAAGTATAAGCCGCTCAAGTTGGAGCCCTATGACGGGAAGGGATCGCCCAGTCAGCACATCTATTATTTCTTGTCCCAAGCAGGACACTTAATGGGTAATGATCCCATCATGACCAAAGTATTTGCAAGTACTTTGCGAGGGCCTGCCTTTACTTGGTTCATGCAGCTGCCCCCAGGTACTATTAATACCTGGTTAGATGTTAAGAAATTATTTCTCTCACGTTTCTTCGAGGATGACACCGAGATAACGGTTCATTCCCTCCTTGTAACTAGGCAGGGGGAACAAGAAGCGGTTAAAGATTTCATAGAAAGGTTCCGGGAGAAGTCCGTACATTGTAAACACGGAATGATCCAGGAAACTCTAGTCGAGACATGTCAACACAACCTTAAGACCAATGTGCTCCTCAAAATGGGGGCCGCAGAGTCTAAGACGTGGAGGGACCTGCTCAAACAAGGAGAGCAAGCTGAAGACTTGATTCGCCGAGTTGAAGAGTCCCGCGGGCCAAGAAGTGCGGGGGGTAGTAAATCATATACCCAAAACAACAGCAACAAGAATAAAGGGAAAGCAGTAATGTCATCAGAAACTGCTCCTCAGAAAACCAGTCCTCCGCCAGAGCCGAAATCTCAAGGTCAGCGAGGGTCAAGGCAAATTAGACCGCAACAAGAAAGGAATTACACTTTCAAAGCTGAACAGACACCAGTCCTCTTTCACCTGCTCCAAAAGAAGGGAATGCTAAAACTTCCGGAGAATAATAAGCCAGAAGATACGGGTAAGACTAAAGACCCAAATTACTGTCTTTATCACCGGAATGTTAGGCACCCTACCAGGGATTGTTTTCCCCTTAAGAACAGAATCCAAGCACTAATAGAGGCTGGAATTCTGACGCTTAAAGAAGAACAGAAGAAAGTCACTGCCAATATGGCAACCATAATGGTTGGAACCCACGAGTTTCCCGCAGGAGTGACCCCAATCGCTAAGGGTAAGATGGTCACGAAGAATCTTGATCCGCACAATAAAGCCCAAGGGGGACTTGTCCCCGTAACAACCCAAAAGGGGGAAGTTATGTGGGTTAACCCTGATTTGCTGGAAGATGAACAATGGACTACTTCAAGAAGTCCAGAGAAGAAATGGGCTGTCAATGCCATTTCTGCGGATATAAAGGGAGAATATATAGCTTCAGGCGCCTTCACAAGTTCTGAAGAAGAACCCGAAAATATGGCTACCCATCAAGATGGGGCAGGCCCTTCCAGTACTCGATCTGGAAAGACATATCTTAAGGACTACACTTCAGTGGATCCAAAAGATATCTATGCAGAACTTGCAAGGCCTGCGAAGCAGAAAAGACTTCGTTTCCAGAAGAATTCTACCAGAGATGAAGGAGCCAAAGAAACTCTCTTCGAATTTGACATAATCGCGCAGTTGGCTAATATCCCAGCACGGGTGACGCTTTACGAATTGTTGAGATTATCAAAATCAACACGTGAAGCTCTAAGAGAGACCTTGGCAGACTCTGAGTCGTTCCTAGCTCAGATTGTCGAGCCGGCCATCGAAGAGCGGGACTCTTGCCCCCACTGTCATCAAGTGAGGAGGCAGGTCCCACAAATTACTTTCTCTCCAGAAGACATGCAGGTGAGGAATATAAAGCATAATAGGCCTTTATATTTCACTGGATATGTCGGGTCCACAAAAGTAGACCGAATTCAGATTGATCCAGGTTCTGCACTCAGCGTCGTGCCCAGTAGATTGATGCAGCTGTTGGGGATTTCCCTTCATCGCTTGACACCTACACACACTACCATCTATGGATTCAACGCTAATAATAGCCATCCTCTTGGTAAGATCCGATTGCGGTGTCAAATTGGAGACTTAAAAATGGAGGTTACATGCTACGTAATTGATGCTGATACCTCCTACAATATTTTATTGGGGCGACCTTGGATTCACTCTCATATGATAATTCCGTCGACTCTTCACCAGTGCATGAAATATTGCGATGAGGAAGGAGAGGTCCGGACACTAATTGCTGACAAGCAGCCATTCAAAGGGTTGAAAAATTACTTCACAGATGCTGCACTCTACAAGCCAGCACATGAAGCTTCTAATGACAGTCTTAACAAATCTCCAAGGCCTGACGACAGTGGCAATGAAGCCGACACTGAGTACGAGCTCCTTGGAGAAGATGATGGGGGTGATTACGAAATCAACCCTCACCTAGATCTTAGCTTAGGTCTTGATAATATAGTGGATGTAATAGAAAGTGAATGGGTTATTAATGAAAGTGTAAAGTTAGTCTACGAGCATGCTGTAGCTACTGAGTCTGAGCCCTCTTGTACCTCCACCGAAGCAGATGGCCTGACCGAACTTGAAGTTCTGGCGGCATATCATTTGCCCCTCAAGTCTTCCCTCCTCTCTCAATTAAAAATAACCGAGGATCAAGGGCACTTATTTGAAGTGCCTCCCCGACAGAAGTCCCAAAGGCCGATCATGTTCGGCAAAGTGGCCACGTCGCCTCGACAGAGACAAAGTAGTGAAAGTGATGAACAAACATCACCTCAATTTCACTTATATGAGCAAAGGTCCCGACAGATGATGGAGAAAATGGGATATAATTTTACCCAGAAGCCGGGATTAAACTTTGAAAAAGGGCGGCGGAATCTCATACCCTCGTTTAGACCGAGAGGAAAGAGCCCTGATTATTATCAGAAGACCCGCAGGGGGTTGGGTTATGTATCTACTCCACCTTCGTCACCATTAAAGGATGAAGAGAATTCTTCGAATAAAGAAGAAACATCTTCACCAGATCATGATTCAAATATAAGCACCGGTGCTTGGTTTCAGTCTTTGACAGCCAAAATAGTTTCAGCCACGCCAGAAAGCGACGAGGAACCAATTGACGTCCAAGATGATGCTTGGGCCAGGCATATGGACACTCTCTGGGATGTCCGCTTTGAACAGCGTGATCCGCCCACAGAAGATAAATTAATACAGGTTAACATGGGAACAGAAGAAAACCCGAAACCCATTTTCATAAGCGACACACTAACTTCTTTAGAAAAGGAGGAACTTATATCTCTTATCAAAGAGTATATAGATGTGTTCGCATGGAGTTATGAAGATATGCCTGGGCTTGACCCTCAAATTGCCACACACCGGTTAAATATAAAAGAGGATGTCAAACCTGTTAAACAGCAACAGAGGCGTTTTCGACCGGAATTGATGGAGGCAATAGTTGCTGAGGTCAACAAGCTTATACAATCCGGGTTCATCTGTGAAGAACAACATCCTGACTGGGTGGCAAACATAGTGCCAGTTCGCAAAAAGAATGGCAAAATCCGGATATGCATTGACTTTCGAGATCTGAACGCTGCATGTCCCAAGGATGAATTTCCACTCCCCATCACCGACGTGATGATCGATAATACTTGCGGTTATGAAAAGATGTCCTTTATGGATGGCTTCTCAGGTTATAACCAAATCAAGATGCACCCAGTGAAAAGCATACAGCTTTTAGAACGCCACAGGGGGTATACTGTTATACGGTGATGCCATTCGGATTAAAGAATGCAGGTGCCACTTACCAACGCGCAATGAGCGCCATATTTAAAGAACACCTACGCAGAACAGTAGAGTGCTATGTGGATGACTTAGCAGTTAAAAGCAAAGACAAAGAAGATCATCTTCACGATTTAAGAGTGGTCTTCGATCTTATGAGGAAACATCATTTGAAGATGAATCCCACTAAGTCATTCATGGGGGTATCCAGCGGGAAGTTTCTAGGGTTCGTAATAACTTCAAAAGGAATTTTCCTCGACCCTGAAAAGGTAAAAGCGATTAGCGAAATGCCGCCTCCCCGCAATCTTAAGGAATTAAGGGGATTACAAGGAAAACTCGCTTATATTCGGCGCTTCATATCCAACTTATCTGGACGATGCCAACCATTCTCCAAACTTATGAAGAAGGGAGTGTCCTTCATATGGGATGAGGCATGTCAGCAGGCATTTGATGACCTCAAGGAGTACCTTACTAAGCCTCCTGTACTAATGGCACCAGCCCCTGGGCAGCCCTTCCTTATATATGTAAGGGCCATGGATAATGCTTTAGGAGCATTACTTGCTCAATATAATGAGCACGGCCATGAACATGCCCTCTACTATTTAAGTAGAACAATGATTGGGACCGAACAGCGATATACCCCGATTGAAAAAGAATGTTTAGCCCTAGTGTTTGCTGTTCAAAAAATGCGACACTACCTTTCAGGGCAAACAATTCATGTCATATCACGGGTTAATCCCTTGAAGATTCTGATGACAAAACCGGGATCCTTGAATGGCCGAATGGCAAAATGGGCGCTCTTACTATCGCCCTATGACATACATTTTGTCCCTCAAAAGGCCATGAAGGGACAGGCAATCGCTGATTTCCTTGCAGACTATCCAATTTGGTCCAAATTAAAGCAGACATCAGAAGTCAACACAGTTACCAAAGAACAGCCTTGGCAAATGTTCTTTGATGGTGCCGCGAGACGATCTGCTGCTGGAGTGGGGGTTGTGCTAATATCCACACATAAACATATATTGTCTAACGGTTACTCATTAACAGAACCGTGCACTAATAATGTAGCGGAGTACAACGCGCTCATTATCGGCTTAAAAATAGCTCTTCAACTGGGGGTGAACCATCTAGAGGCATATGGAGATTCTAAGCTCATTGTCAATCAGATGACAGGTGAGTATGAAGTCAGACATGAAGCCCTCATCCCCTATCATCAGCTAGCTATTGAGCTAGCAGGATATTTTGAACAATTCTACATATATCATGTATCTCGAAACGAGAACATTTACGCAGATGCTCTTGCCGCATTAGCAGCAACGCTGGCAATCCCGCCAGGTGAAGCTAAAAGCATCACCATTGGTAGCAGAGAACTCCTCCACCCAGATGTGGTATCTCAAACCGAAGAGGTATGCCAGATTGGCTTAAACTTAGAGCCCCGTGATTGGCGATTTCCATTTGTGGATTATGCTTTGCATGGGATATTACCAGAGGATCCTAAGGAAGCCACCTCAATAAAGAGGAAGGCCCAAAGATTTTATTATGATCATAAACTTCAGACTTTGTATAGAAAGTCAAGAGGTGGTCTATTGCTACGCTGCATATCGAAAGCAGAAGCAGAACAAGTGCTGAAAGAAACACATGATGGAATATATGGAGCTCATCAGCCCGGTCCCAAACTTGGAGACCGTATAAGAAGGCTGGGGTACTACTGGCCGAGCATGGTTACGGAAGCAATGGCATACGCTAAACGATGTCATGCATGCCAAATACATGCCAATTTTATTCATCAACCCCAAGAATACTTGCACAATACCGTCGCAAGCTGGCCATTTGAAGCCTGGGGAATGGACATTGTGGGGCCAATAACTCTCCCGTCATCCAGAGGACATTGGTTTATCCTTGCAATAACCGATTATTTTTCAAAATGGGCCGAAGCCGTGCCCATGAAAGAGGTGAAGACGACAGATGTGATCAAGTTCGTCAAGCATCATGTCGTTTACCGATTTGGCGTCCCCCGACGGATTATTCATGATAATGGTCCGCAATTCATCAGTCAGGGATTCTCCAGATTCTGCAATAAATTCAGAATCAAAGATATCGCTTCTACACCATATAACCCTGCGGCTAATGGGTTGGCCGAAGCTTTCAACAAGACGATCATCAAACTCCTTCGGAAGTTCGTCTCTTCCAATAAACGAGATTGGGATGAAAAGTTAGGAGAATGTTTGTGGGCCTATCGCACCACCGTTCGCACCCCGACTAAAGCAACCCCGTTCTCTTTGGTTTATGGAAGTGAGGCTGTTCTGCCTCTTGAAATCCAGATACCATCATTAAGAGTGGTTTTAGCTACAAAGATGACGACAGAAGAACGCCATCAGCAAAGATTGCAAGAACTAGAAGCGTTAGATGAAAAAGTCTCAGGACACAACAACAAATTGAGTTGTATCAAGCCCGAATATCTCAAACGTTCAATAAGAACGTTAAACCGAGGACCTTTAAACAAGGAGACTTGGTTCTGGCTGTTAAAAGGCCAATGGTGCTAACCCACAAGACTAAGGGTAAGTTTGAACCCAAGTGGGAAGGACCGTTCATTGTGGAGACAGTCTACTCCAGTGGAGCTTATCGCTTAATGAATCAAGATGGCGATAGGATGATGATGCCGATCAATGGCAAATTTCTGAAGAAATACTATGCTTAATATCTCTGGGAGTATAAGCCTCCAATTTATCCAAGTTACGCAGATGAGCACTGGGACTTCTTCTATTCTGGTGATTTTAACCCACTAAACCTGGTGCGTTTGGTTCTCAAGTTTGAACCACCTCCAGTCTTTTTCTAGGCATGCGCATTGTGCGCCTCTGACCTAAACCCTGGTGCGTTTGGTTCTCAAGTTTGAACCACCTCCAGTCTTTTTCTAGGCATGCGCATTGTGCGCCTCTGACCTAAACCCTGGTGAGTTTGGTTCTCAAGTTTGAACCACCATCAGTCTTTTTTCTAGGCATGCGCATTGTGCGCCTCTGACCTAAACTCTGGTGAGTTTGGTTCTCAAGTTTGAACCACCATCAGTCTTTTTCTAGGCATGCGCATTGTGCGCCTCTGACCTAAACCTGGTGTGTTTGGAGTGCCCAGTTTAAGTTACGCGAGAGAGCCTTGAACCACCTCCTGTTTGGTTCTCAAGTTTGAACCACCATCAGTCTTTTTCTAGGCATGCGCATTGTGCGCCTCTGACCTAAACTCTGGCGTGTCTGGTTCTCAAGTTTGAACCACCTCCAGTCTTTTCCTAGGCATGCGCATTGTGCACCTCTGACCTAAACCTGGTGTGTTTGGAGTGCCCAGTTCAAGTTACGCGAGAGAGCCTTGAACCACCTCCTGTTTGGTTCTCAAGTTTGAACCACCATCAGTCTTTTCTCTTGGGCATGCGCAATTTGGCGCCTCTGACCCAAAACCTGGTGTGCTTAGTTCTCAAGTTTGAACAGCCCCCAATCTTCTTTTAGGCATGTGTAATTCAGCACCTCTGACCTAAAAGATATGAATTGCCCAATGCCAACTAGGCAATGGGAAGAGAACTAGTTTCTCGCCAACCCATCATGCTAGGGTAAAAGTATGAATTGCCCAACGCCAACTAGGCAATGGGAAAAGAACGAGTTTCTCGCCAACCCATCATACTGGGGTAAAAGTATGAATTGCCCAACGCTTCTGTAGCAATGGGAAGAGGAGATTAAATTCCTCGCCAACCCATCATACTGGGGTAAAAGTATGAATTGCCCAATGCTTCTGTAGCAATGGAAAGAGAACGAGTTTCTCGCCAACCCATCATACTGGGGTAAAAGTATGAATTGCCCAACGCTTCTGTAGCAATGGGAAGAGGAGATTAAATTCCTCGCCAACCCATCATACTGGGGTAAAAGTATGAATTGCCCAATGCCGACTAGGCTATGGGAAGAGAACAAGTTTCTCGCCAACCTATCATACTGGGGTAAAAGTATGAATTACCCAACGCTTCTATAGCAATGGGAAGAGGAGATTAAAATCCTCGCCAACCCATCATACTGGGGTAAAAGTATGAATCGCCCAATACCGATAAAGTAAAGGGAAGAGGAAAAGTTTGGCATTTAAGTCCAAACGTAGTCCTCGACAACTCACCATGTTGAGGGGAATAACATGGCTGGCCCAACTCAAACGGTAGTTGGTAAAGGCTAATCAAATCCTTTAATAGCTGGGGGTTTGCTAAAAATCCCATATTAAACTTTAATTGTTATTTCGGTTCAAGAAATTGAGCATAAAACGGTACCGAGATAAATCATTTTGACGACAGGTTATTTGTTGGGCAAGCAAATCTGTTTTGAAGCAGGCAAATAAAAGAGTCAAAAAAATCATCTTTATTAAGGTGAAGATACAAAAAGAATTTCAAAGAAACATAGTAAAGTTATCTCTCTCCTGTTTACAAAGTTCTTATTACAAGGAAGATAAAAGTGTAAAGAGAGATGAAACTATTGGCCTCCCAGAAGTCTCAATTGGTTTATTGTCTCGTCCAAATTTCTACGATGAGAATCCTCCACGGTTTGCTGAGCTTGCCTACGCAACTCATCATCACTTATTGAAAGTTGTTGCTGACGAGATTCTTCTATGGCACGATTCCTGGCCATCTCTTCCTGCTGAATCTGCTTCTGCTGGACAAGCAACATCTCCCGTTTCTTGACAGATTCTCCTAATCGGAGTTCATTTTCTATCAAGGTGGCCCGAGCTCTCGCAATCGTCTCCTGGGCTTTAGAGATGGCCGCCTGACTTTCCTCAATTCCGAAGTTTACCCTTTGCAGGTCGCCAATAACGGACTCCCGACTGGCCTGGAGCTCTGTCAGCTCCTGAGACCATCTCTCCTCCTGCTGCCTTAAAATATTTCTTCGAGATAAGGATTCTGCTCGAAGCCGCGCCAGCTCTGTCTCAGTGATCGCCTCCACATCCGCCTGACGGAGTGTGTGTAGCGTGGTCACCTGCTCTTCTAAAGCTGCAAGGCGGGCCCGGTATGGAGCTGCTCGATCTTGCCCACCGAATTCTTCGATATTTCCTAAATACCGGAGTAACAGTGGACGTGCGAAGTTGAAGGAATCGTGGCCAGCAAGAACCATCTCGACACATCTTCTTAACAAATACATAAAATCCTCGACAGTGAAGCCGAAAAGTCTTTCAAGAGGATCTGCAGTGTCGGTAGGCAAAGTAGGCAATGCCAAAAGAGGTGTCGTGAGCAAGGGAGCAGTAGTGGCTGGGATTGGAGAAGAGGAAGTCCGTCCCTGCATTAAATTCATGATCTGAGGGACCAGTAGAGTCAGTGCAGATCTGGAAGAACTGGAGACCCCAGACGAAGTACTGTCGGTACAGATCACTTGGGTACCCCCACCAACAGGAAGAGAAGATGGGATCACTTCGCCTGAAGCTCCTCCGGTGAGAGAAGCATCTTCGAACGAGAATTTCAAATTATTCTCCTCCCCTGCTGGGAGGCTTGAAGTCGGAAGAGTTGCAGGTATCCCAGCAGCCACGACAACGGACGACGTTAAAATTGTTGACTGAGAAGGTACGCCAACGACCGTGGGAAATGTCTCAGTGGAGCAAACGGGCGTTGGAGACGGCATGCTAGGAGAAGGTGTAGCCTCATTAGCAGCAGCTGCGATAATGACTTCTGTTCTCTCATCGCTCCCCAGTTCGTCAATTGGGGGAATTGAAGAAGAAACAGAGGCAGGAGCCGGTGTGGAATAGTCAGCCACAAACTCACCAGCAGAGCTACCCACACCACCAACGGAGCCAGAATGGTCCATTCTATCGTCAGACTCTACTTGGGTAGTCGAGTGCATTGGCGAAAGAAGTTGATCACCTGCATTTCAGAAGACCAGAAAAGCAGTGTTACGTTAAAATAATAACAGGCAAAAGATAGAATGCTAAAGGCCATACCAGGCGATACAAGTCCAGTTGTCGGACTTGAAGGGGGAGCCATTGTCGTTTCCAGCAGTGTACCCGTCTCGCTAGCCGTTAGTTGCGCCCCAGGTTCTGCCACAGGCTCTACTGCCGAAGGAGCTGAAATCTCAGCAACACTTGGAGCTTTGGCAGGTTCATCCTCCCTTGCCAACGCTGGGGGTATAGCTGAAGCCAACAAGTCGGAAGCAAGTTTGATAGCCACTTCTTGGGGGGCTATCAAGGTTTCTTGTGTCAGTTTTTGCTTCTTACCCGGCCTTTTCTTTAAAGTGCCGCGGCGTTTGAGAGTTGGACTGAGGGAACGACTGACAATAGGCTGAGGAACTCCACCAGCACCAGCATCATCATCATCATCATCACCGGCATCATCGTCTGATTCGCTGATGTCCGAAGGCTCAGCCGCAGCGCCAAGGAATTCTTCCATTCCTTTTATCCTTACCCTAGAAGCACCCTGACGGCTAATATAGAGGGCTTCAATCTCTTTGCAACAACTGCGATTGAGAGAGAAGCCGGGCACGTCAGCATTCGCAATGTTGAACCAATTGCAGGAGCTGAGGGTCATGGCCAATTCTGGCACCTTCTGGGGCAAGGAGAATTCAGCTTCGATCCCGCCCGCTGCAAAATGGAACCAGCCACGAGCACCTTCGTATAAATTCCCCTCGTAAGTGAGATCTTTATTTGGATTACCCACATAAAGTTGAGAATATCCAAACTGGCGAGCAAAGCGACTCGGAGTATATGGCTCAATCTGACACTGGAGATCTTGACGATACACCAAGTGTCCGGGACGGATGTTGAGAAGCCACCAGAACGCTCCTGCAGATAAAGTAGTGAACTTATCTGCTCCCACGGCATCTTTCAGCCTTGTCCCATATCCTCCGCCGGGAAAGTCAGGAAAACACCGGAAGATCTCGTAATTCTGAAAGCTACGAAGAGTCTTCCGAATCTGGGACATATAATTCTGCCTCCATGAAGAACGTTCATACAGTTCTACAAGGAAGCACTTTTCGCCCGAACGACGCTCTAGTGCACTCATTAAGGAGGGACAGTGCAAGACAAGCCACGCCATCAAATAGTTGTAGGGCATCTCCACCCTAGGGTTTGGAGTTTTCGGTTGGGCAGTCTCTTTCAACTTGCCCTTTCCTTTCCCCTTGATCTTAATAGTGGGGAGGAAATCACGACAGAATACCCTCAGTCCATACTGCAAATTGCATACCATAGCGGGAAGGAGTCCAAGGGGTCGGCCGTATGCAAGAAGAACCGCTGGATATACCACGGTCACTGCAATCGCTTCCTTGGGCAATGACGGCACGACGCATCTTTTGAGCCACAGCATCAGAAACCCGGCAATGAGACCTCTGTTGGAGATCGAAAACTGGGCTTGATAGTGATAGCTCTTAAATGAAGTACCGGGACCGTATCCATTCTCATCGGATTCCGTAGTATAGAACAAACGGTAATGGCCCCTGGCTTCACGTTGGTCGATCTCTGAAATGGGGACAGGAGAATGACCATGGATAGTGGCCGAGCTATCCTTAGAATTTAGGTTGGCAAAAAGGTATTCGGCCCACTTCTTGTGGCCAATACCGTGATTACGTGCACCTGTCTGGTCAGCGCAGATATGATAATGGCACATCATCTCCCAGTACGTGACATAAATGCGCTCGTCCCTCGCCAATAGCATGTTCAACTCATCAGTGGTAGGGATATACTCCTCGTAAGGGACTTCGCCCATCGAGAGCCAAGAAACCTCAAACATCTCGTGGAGAGCAAACCCTAGCTCACCCACTGGTGTAAAGAAAGTACAGGTTTCAGGGTTATACATCTCCAAGAGGCAGTAAAAGTGATAAGCACTCTGGGGGAACCCGAATTGGACATTCCTGATGGCTTTATACAAGCCAATATCCTTTAAAATGGGCTCGTGGGAATCCAGCATGTACTGAACAAGGCGTGCCCACCACATATTGTTAGAAGAATGAACCCAGCCAGGCATCCTGAAGTCGCTAGCCGGGTACTGACCATCCTTCGCCAAGAACTCACTTAAGAAAGTTCAGGCACGAGAGGGGACTTCACCCACTGGAAGCTCCTTGCCAAATCGCCCTAGAAGCAAGCCAGTAATGCATCTTGGGGAACCATCTTGATAAACCCCTTTTGCACCAAATTTGCCTGTTGGGACGCCATCTTGCTCCTGAGTCAGTCCCCACTTTAATTCTCGAGGCATCGCTAGCCTCTGAAGATAGACCAGAGGATAGCTACGATCCATTCTAGGCAAAAACATCAGCATTTCGCCTGAGTTATATAACCAAACATGCTCCTCTTCAGAAAGGATCTCATCTGAGTGATCCATCTGGTCTCCAAAGAGGAAAGCGGGTTTCTCCATCGCCCTTCTGTTCACATCTTCAAAAGCCGCGTCAGTTATGATTTCTCGCGCAGTAGTGGGGTGGTACTTGATCAGCTTCTCCTTGCATTCCTTCGGGTCTAGCTTGTATGAGGGCAGGATGGTAGTGAAACGGAATTGGCCGGAGGGATCAGAACCCCCAGCAAAGCCGAAGTAGTTCTTGTGGGGAAGAGATTCCATCGAATACCCTACTGCAAAAAGAAAGCAGAGTGAGAGAAGTTTCTATAAGACAGAAAAATTCTCTAAGTATGGACGCGCGAAGCTAAAAATTAGAACGTGCGAAGCTAAGAATAGCGCCGCGCGAAGCTAAAAATTAGACCGCGCAGAACTTAAAAGAGCCTCGCGTTTTCAGCGCGACTGCTCTTTAAACGCGAGGATGACGCGATAACTTCGCATAAGAAGGCAGTCAGAGACTTTTCTTCTTCTCCAAGCCTTACGGCAGGAGTACGGCGATCTCGCCGGTAAAGGAGTTGATTGATCAGTTAGATTTAAGCCAAATCACTCTAGAAATGTTCTAAAGAGTCTCGATGGAGAGATTCTTACCCCCGATAGGCGAAATGTGGGCTGGCGCGTCGCTGCCTTGGCCGCCGCCACCACTGCTTGCGCCAGTCACCGAAGATGGAGCCGCTCGAGAAGTAGCACGAGTTTTGGGAGCCATTGCTGAAAAAAATCGACTGAAAATTTGGAGAAACTCGGTCGGAAGAAGATTGGGTCGTCTGAACTCTGATCGCCTGAATCTCTAAGTTTCTGGAAAATTCTCAAATAGAGTGAGAAGGATAAGAAATAGAGATTTCTTTTAAATCGAAGGAACCGCCTCTTGGAATTCGGCGCGAGTTTCGGAGAAAGTGACTGGTCAGTTACTCTCAAAAATGCGAAGCTATTAGCCTCGCGTGACTAAGAAAAAGCGAAGTTGATTAACTCCACGCAACTATACAAAATGCGAGGATAGCCTGTGCCTTAGCTTCGCGTTTTCATGGAAAGACTTGGATTTTTGACGAGTGCAATTGAGCGCTTCCATCTAAGTTAAGACGATCCTTATCCGATCATCTAAGTTGCGCAGAAGTGCCTTAGACTATTTTACCAAAATTATTGACCATCTGTTTGTTGAGCAAGCAAAATTCTTGAAGCTAACAGATAGAGAGGAAAATAATTTATCTTTATTCATGAAGCAAAAGATTACAAAGAGGGAGTTATAGCTCTCCCAAAAGCTTTTACATGATCAAACTCATCAAATAAGCAAAAACAATAAGATTTCTCTATGGGTGTTGAAGCTCAGTTCCCTGGTTCACATGCAAAAGGAATTCAGGATTTCTCTACGGAGTGTTGAAGCTCAGTTCCCTGGTTCACATGCAAAAGATCTCCTCTGCAAATGTCAACTAGGATCTGTCATCTGAAATGAAGCACGAGAGGAAAGGATAGTGCTGCACTGAAGCGTAATTCTGCACTGCAAGTGCTGCAGCTCCTTATTTACAGCCCCTTCTGGAGTTTATCTCTCGGAGCCAGAGCTTGAAACTTACAACTATGTTGTAAAGCATATGCTTCTGACTTCCTTAGAGTCACTTCTGCTGATGAAGATCGATGGACCCACATACATTCCTCTTCAGAAAGGATTGAACTTACTGCAAAAGGAACAGAGTTTCCAAAAGAGTGAAAACGCGGAGCTAAGCTAACTCCGCGCACAGTTGAAGAAATAGCCTCACGCTTTAAACGCAGAGGATGATGCGATAACTTGGCGTAAAGGAGGACAAGATTTCTTTCTGCTCTTTCCTTCTATTTCAAATTCATCGCGACTGCTAATCAAGGATAGCCTCGCAATTCATAGCGACTGCTAATCAAGGATAGCCTCGCAATTCATCGCGACTGCTAATCAAAGATAGCCTCGCGGATTCATCGCGACTGCTAATCAAAGATAGCCTCGCAATTCATAGCGACTGCTAATCAAAGATAGCCTCGCAATTCATCGCGACTGCTAATCAAGGATAGCCTCGCGGATTCATTGAGACTACTAGTAAAACCCCGCGTTTCAAGCGCAGGGACGACACAATAAAACGGCGATCTCGCCAACAAGACAAAGTAATCGTCCAGATTAAAATCAAGCCAAAATATCTCAGAATGGTTCTTAGAAAACCAAGAGATGAGGTTTTTACCTTCGGAAGACGCTGCATAGACTGGTTCACCGTTGCGTTTACCTTCACGGCTGCTGCCATTAACGCTGGCCAACTTGCGAAAAGCCAAACTCCTCTGGAGAGACATCCTAATGATGAAAATCTATGGAGAATTGAACGAAGATCAGTTGAAGATCATTCGTGAGTCACTCGAGTTCTCAGAAATTCTTCGGATGAGATGAAAAAGAAGATGAGCCAGGAGCTCTATTTAAACAGAATTTCCGTCGCTTGGTATTCGGCGTGGAAACTCAGGGTAATTAATGACATAATTACTCATTTCACTGAAGACGAAGTGAAGCTGATTAGCTCCGCGTAAGTGAGCGTAATGCGAGATAGACTTGGTATTCTAACTCCGCGTTTCAGTTTAGAGATCCAAAGTATTTCAAAATCTGCTGAAGTCTAAGCCATTTTGAAAACTTTGGAGGGGGTTCTGTTGGCAGTGAAAATTTCTAAGTTAAAAAGATTTTCCACAACAGAATGCGGAGCTAATTCAATAGCCCCGCGTTTGGTTACATTAACCCTGCGTTTGAATAAAATGCGGAGATGTTTAATAGCTCCGCGTTGATTCCGCAGTCTGGCTTATATTAGCCTCGCGTTTGAATAAAACGCGGAGATGTTAATAGCTCCGCGTTGATTCCGCAGTCTGGCTTATATTAGCCTCGCGTTTGAGTAAAACGCGGAGATGATCAATAGCTCCGCGTTAGCTCCGCGTTTTGGTTATTTAGCGCCGCGTTTTAATGCGATTAAAGCTCCGCGTAAGCAGATAACCAGAATCTCAAATTGATTGAGATTATGATTCTGGGCTTATCCAAATACCCGAATCAAGTCTAATCAGAATTCCATCAAAACTAAGATATTTGATTGGAATCCTTGATGAATGCGAGTTCTATTTAGATAGAAACTCTTGCATTAACCTAGGGCTATAAATACTTTCCTGGTGAAACCCTTGGGATCTCTTTTGGATCTTTTGGAAGTTTTGGTAAAGTTCGAGTTACGCGTGAGAGCCTTGAACTAATCAAAACCAGAGATCAGAGGTCTTCTTCTTTTTGGCATCGGAAGCCTCCTATCGATCCTTTGGCAATTCAAGTACGCGAGAGAGCCTTGAAGCCTTTGCTGATCATCTTCTAAAATCTTGGAGAATTCAAGTTACGCACAGAGCCTTGAGTTCGTGAAGATCAGAGAAAGTTACCATCTTCTTTCTGGAGTTCTTGAGAAGTTCGAGTTACGCGAGAGAGCCTTAAAAGAATCAAAACCAGAGAAGATCGTCTATATTTGGCCGATATCTTTAAAAGAGAAGATTTCAACGTACCGATCGTCCAAAGGAACTGCTTGACAGATCTCATCGCCACAGATCCCACAATATTGTAAAAGAGAGAGATTGAACTATAAAATCCTCTCGTTTGTTCTTTTTTATATCTTGTTCACTTTCATTGTAATTTAAGTTAATTCAATGGGAGGAAGCGAAGGAACTTTTGCGACGAACAACTTCGGGATTATTTCTTTTGCCAGGCTAGGAGTTAATGCAAAGGAAAAGCCTTCTTCCTACAACAGACGATTCGATCAAAGAGTGCAGCTGGCTAAGCCGCATCTTATGCTTGGGATTGGGAGGGAGTGCGCCAAAAGTGACTGTCTCACTTAGTCCAAAGAGAGGGACAAATCGTCTTCCGTCACTAGCTATTGCTCTTCCTGCTTTTGTCTCGAAGAGTAATAGTCATACGCCGCAAATCCTATGTTTAAAACCAAGATGGATGGGCATTTTCAACGCGTCGAAGGCGACGTTTCATACTCACATTAGCCAAAGAGTGGATTGGCACAGTGGATTCGAGAGCAGCTTCGTGGCCTTCTCCTACTCCTTGCCTTCCTTTTTCCCCATGTAGATTCTAAACCGTCACCTTCCCCAGCTTGTTCTCTGTCCATGGTTACCCTATTCTGGCAAAAAGCCTATGTTGATTTGTATGGAAAGGACAAGGATAGTTCCTTCTGGGCATATAACGTTAGACTATTGATGAAAACAACCTATTCGTCGAACAACATTTTCGTATATTGACGAAGAAAAAGTTGTGTCAGTTCCTTGTCTGATTCATCGTACTATTCAAGCTCCCCTGACGCCCTAGTTTACTATCGGGATGCAATCCAAACCGGATACTAACCCTACAAAAGCAGAACCATAGATGCTACAAAAACAAAAGAGGCAAGGAAGTGACAGTTGGGCTACGAACTCATTCCCCAAAGCAACTAACGAGCCTACCTATGTGCATGGATATGTGGAATATTGATTCAATTGTTGACGAGTGCTAGGCACCTCACCAACGAAATCTCCCAGAAAGGGAAAAAACATGATTTGTCCAGTCATTCCCTCCTTCAGAGTTAATTCAATAGCATTGGACGGAATCGCCACATAAAATCCTGACATGAGTAAAATGACGGTGGAAAGCCCTATTCATGTGTATTCGATTCCAAAAGACCGGATTCAATAGCTTCGGATTCTCTTGCAGCAACAGCACATTCGAGAACACCATGACGCTCCTCGGAGCACCGACGCCCACCAGAGAGGCATATTCATGTACACAGGTAAGAATAAAAGCATTCTCCTACTGCTACTAGTCCAAGCAAAGCGGTAATGCCCCATCTATTCTAGAAAACTGACGGGAGAGACACGACGTAGCAAGAACGACAAAGGCATCTTGTCGAATCTGATTAAAAACCACATCTTTCTCGTCAATGGGCTCGATAAGCATAAGCCTTCCATTGGGGCATCCCATCCGCTTCGAACCAACCCGTCGGCGCGGTTTTCCGCTTCTGATTCTATTGTGGAAAAACCCTTCATGGCAAAAAGCCTTTTCTCTCCATCCCATAGCTCTTTACATAACACTTGCTACTGTGGCCTAAATGCTACGCACCTTCTATCAGGATATCCGGGAATATGCTACTTTACAAAAGACCGGAATGTCGGGGCAAAGGAGTAAATACACTTGTCCGCTTCCTTCCCTTCCAAAATCTGGCAAACAATGACAATTTAAGCACCCGCGGATATTTTACCAAAAGCAACGAGCAGATACACAAATAAAGTCAAGCCGGAAAGCAGGAGAGGGGCGAAGGATATTCATGAGATTTCCAAAAGAGGATTGCTATTTCCCTCGACGTCAACGGCCTGCGCCAGTAGAGTGATATCTTGACATCAGCTAGCTCTCCCACTCATCAAGGCAAAACATGACAAAATGCCAAGGGACACCGGGTGGTTCAGAGAAAGATTCCCCTTTCATACTCCTGTAATGGTTCCGTTAAGCAGTATAAGTACAGGCACTCGTCAGGTAGTTGCCTATATATGTCTTTCAAGAGATTTAAAGCCTACAGTAGGAACTCCAACGTGAGTCAGAAACATGTTCAGCTCAGGCAATTGAGAATCAAATCTTTCTCGCTCTGGTTACAGCAGTAGTTCGATCGATATTTTCTTCTCTTGCAAGGCGCTCTAGTTGGTTGACGAATGAATTTGCCTAAACTAGGACCTCTGAATCTCCCCTCGGAATAGTTTCAGGTAGTCGCTTTCCATTTTGAACCACTTTCGACATCACATAGTCCACTAAACACGCTTATAAAGGGAGCTCGCACTAGATCGTCGTTGTGACGGTTATTTGCTACTCTTTCATTGTTCCTATTTAGTTCCTTCGGAACCGTCGACACATTGTTCAAGCTCAATTGGCTTTGAACTTTGTCCGGTTGTTTCGGGTAGGCCAGAGAGAAGAGCGGGTGGTTGATTGCAAAAGGAGAGGCAAATCAAAGCGAAAAGCACTTTCGATGCAAGCAAAGCCTCACTCATTTCGTTCTTTCGACGCCTGACAGTCTGACGTCATTTCGCAGTCGTACTAGAAGTTCGGGTAGGTGTGCAGTTCTTCCTGAAGTTTGTTCTGTTTAGCAAGTCTGTCTAGATCCACTGCAGGTACCACCCTTCTTAGGTAGGTTCCGTGCTATATCTCAGGTGAGCGATAGCGAACTCAGACAGAATTGCTTTCTGCTTCCTATCAGGTTTGAGGGGAGATTGACAAGTAGGAGATCGGAAGGTCAGAGAGAAAGTGGTTGGCTTAGCTATTCCTGGTAGCTTTGAACTTCTAATATCCCCACTCAAAAAAGGCTTCATCACTTTTGTTGCCTTTCACCGAAACCGTAGTCAAAGTGATGGTGACTTCTAGATGAAGGTGACTTTTATGGAGCATTCGGCGAGTACTCGTAGAATAACTGTATTTCCTGTAGCCAGTTCCAGACAAAGTTGACTTTGATCAATCAATCGTTCCGGGCGTCAAAACAGTAGGTTACCAAAAATCTTTGCATTCCGACTGTCAGTTCAAGTGAAAGTCCAGTCGAAAAGCAGGCCAGTGCAAGCACAGGAACTCGAGGTCAAACATATTCTATTCCTTCTGCGAGGGGAAGCGTGCATCGGAAGGTTTCGACAACGGTAACCTGGAATGCTTTCACCAAAAGTCATGCAAGATAACTAGAAATCACCTACTAATACAAGACTGTCACAAATAGAAAGTCGTAGAGAGGGCAGGAGGGAAGGTGAAACTAAGACTACTGCATAGCGAGCCTACCGATGCCTAGAGAACTGTCTAGTCAAGCCGGGACTAACGAGTTGGACCGGAAAGAAAGATCAATGACTTTCTTTTCTGGAAGTATTCTCAAAGCAAAAAGAGAAAGGAAAACGTACATTCTAGTAGAAACTGTGATTGAATCAATCTTTTGAAAGTCTCTCCCGTCATTGGAATAAAGCAGGGATAGTCTACTTCAATCGTCAAAAAGAAAGGAAAGCTCGCAACTGACGCTATTGCCTTCCCTTCTTTCCCTATAGAATAGTATAGGGAGACCATCTCAGGGTTCTTTCCTTTGCAGAGCACTCAAGTCCTCGTCCATTTATTTCTACCAATGCGGAAGAAGAGATTAGATCGATAGGACTGAGACTGATGAAAAGAAGAAAGAGAAGTGTGATAATTACGAAGATGAAGAAAAGGTTGACAAAGACAGAAAGAGTACATGCGGTTAGCCTGAGATTCAAAAGGATCAACATCTGTAGAAGGAGAAGTAGGCCCAAGCATAAGAGAGGGGTCCGACTGCCATATACTCGAAAGGGATGTGCTACAAGCAATAGAAAATGGGAGGGGAAAGACTCCCAAAAGGGAGGATAAGGCGAGATAGTCAGCTTTCTTTTCCGGGATAGGGGATTCAGGAGTGGAGTCTCATGCTCTTCCCCCTCATTCAAACAAGGGAGATGTCGGAATTTACCCAATATCTTTCGTCATCTTCAGAAAGGTTGTCACTTACCCCAACGACGCTTCAAAACGGATGTGTTGACCAGATTGCGCAACCCCTTTGGCCTCGGCTCCTTTCCTTACTCTCTGCATGGTCCGTTCCGCAAAATGAGTAGCCCAGTATCCTCGTCACCTTCCTCTTGTCTAGGCTGTGTGGCTTGTCCCTCTGCCTATCAGGTGCTTTAAATGTTGCATGTGTTGACCAATTACTCTTCATCTGATGTAGCCAATTTTGATACAAAACCAGCATATGGGAGTTTGCTTGACGAATATCAGAATGTCATAAAAAAAATTCTCCGAATCCATCATCATATCATATATGAGAATCTGCAATCGTGAAAGACACAGATCGGAATGCTGATAGGTTTTCCATCGACGGAGTTGTTTCACTCATCGACTGCAACAACTCATTCTGCATAAACATGGGATTTTTCGATGCAATAGGCTTGCGTCGACTCTCGGAAAGGAGCTTTCAGTCTCTCTTCTGGCTTCCTGACGGAGAGGGTGGTCTACGATCATCCTGCGCGTTAGTGATAGGGGCGTCGAACCCTGCTCGGCCTACTGTAGCATCTTTTTCGACTTCAATGAGATAGGCTTTTCCCTCTTTCCAGAGGTCATTTTCTTTTTTTGACCTGGAGGTGAGTCGTACGTCGATATATGTGGCTGCGGCTTTCTTTCGTTGCGTCTTTTATCGCCCACTCCAATTCCCTTATTTCTTTTCTCTTTATCCCTTTTAGCCAGGGCGTGATCATCACAAATATCGCTTTGACTTCCTCTGGCTCGTCGGACGTCATACTAGCCAGTTTGCGCAATCTTTGTATCCCTTCTTCCAAATCGAAAGAAAAGGGCATCAGCTAAATCTTACCGATGGCCTGCAGGTATCAAATTCAATACTCAGACTGAAACAAGGGGATTGCAATGAAGCACCCATGCTCAAGTAGAAAAGCAAGACGGATACAGGAAAAGGTCGATGCTACATGTACAGACACTCAAACGACAAAGCATGGAGGAAGAAAGGCCAGGCCAGTCAGAGTGCGAGATGCATACACAAACGATACGGGTAATGAGAAAGATCCTGATTCTAGTTTCATAAAGCCTTTTGCATAAGGTTCAGACTACGAACATGAGGACGAAGCGACAGTAGAAGAGGATTTAGTAAACCAATGCCCTGCTAATGATTAGAAACTGCCACTACGGAAAGCGAGGTTGGTGTAGGTCTTGAACAGACAGTGCTTTCCGAAAAAACCCTTGCTACAGGAAAATCCCCTCATCCCTGGTTCTGTCTGAACTAGGAATCTTCCAACCATGATGTCAAAATGATGGACTCACCTGAATCAGATAGATCAATGTGTAAATTGCTAAAGAGATGTCCATACCACCTAAACAACTGGTAGTGTCTCCATTTGTAGACGTGTGCCGATGCATTGATGGTTTCCTAGAGGCGAAAGACGAACCCCAACATAATCGATATTGAAAGGGCAGGCTTTCCAAAATGCTATGTTGTCTTTCTCTTCATCCCAACCACCAAAGCATTATGAAAAGGCACCTGAGATCGTCGGGCCCCCTTATCCCCCCTTTTTCATTTTTTCTCATCCCCAGGCACAACGAGACTATTACGGAATTCACCCACTCATCTGCCTTCCGTTCGTTGCGTGCTTCGGAACAGATGGCCAAACGGCTTGCAAGACACCGACATGGGTTGTTTACAAAATGTGTCTCCACACCACTGGGACAGTCCCGTCCCGCCCATCACCTTGCTAACCTACAGGCAACTGTTCGCCGACTGAAGGGAGAAAAGTAAGAACGAAGAACAACGAAGCCCTTAGGCGCATCCCTCCATGCAAGAGGTACGAGGGTAACATCTAGTAGTTTCCTATAGTTGCTCTAGACTCCTCTCTGTCTCCTTTTTCTCCTATCTATCAGACTGATTTTTTTCTTTGATTCTTTTTTGATCTTGTGACATAGTCTTGTCTCTAGGTGAATATCACTATGGAATGTGTTAGGATCCCTTCTATCTCTCCCTCTCTTTCTTCCTTCTATAGTTAGTATTGGTTTAGGCAGCAAGGATAAGTTATTCTATCTTTTCTAGCTTCTATCTTCTATGGATTGACAGCTCCTATCCTAGCAGCTAGTAGTCCTATCTTATCTACTGGACGATGCGCATTCTCGTCCGTATACATCTAACATCGTCCTTCTCTCTTTCTATCACTCAATGCTGGGATTAGCCCCCATTAGAATGCATTATATGTAGCCATCCTTCTCCTTCCTTTAGGAATGAATAGACTTAGTCCTTAGGGTCTTTCTTTTTTATAGCAATACTAGAACTTTGACTTTTTTCTTTTAGATTGATCCCTCATGTAGTCAGTCAAGTAATATGGAACTAGCATCCCTCATTCTATCCTCTCTTCTAGTGGGATTAAGTGAATGTAAGGGCATTCTAATCTTCGTTCTATTAGGACTATTCTCTATCTTTCTATTGTCCTCCTCTTGTGGGTTTATAACATTTAGGAGAGATCAGCAGCTGCTACCTATCTTTCTATATATGCATTGCCGCTTTCGCTGTATAGAAGATATTGGATGAATAGAGGTCGGCTCTTCTCCCATTCCTTCCTCAAGCCCTTAATAAATAAGAAAAACCTTCTCCCCTTAGCTCATCTTTGAATCTGAGAGTGTGTGCATCTTACAAGCTCATGAAGACTAGTTAATGACTTCGCTTCCCTTGTGAATCTTGCCAATTAGTAGCCAGACTTACCTAATTAGGAGAAGAAGGCCTAGGGGTGCGGTTGATTCGTTTTGCCTTGGGATCGAGGTCAAGACCAGAAACTCGTAGACTACCCTTTTAGGAATATATCTTATCTTAGAACCTGGGGTTCTTTGTTATCACCTTGTCGCACCGCTAAGTACAAAGAAGGCGGATCCTAGGTATAGCGTAACAAACCCGACACCGACTTTATATAGATTATATTACCAGAAAATCTAGAGTGCTTAGTACTTGGTCACAGATAGCAGCTCTTGATGAACAGCCTGGCTGCGCACAATCGCAGACATACACAAATGGGGTGTGAAGCCGCTTGCCTTAGTGAGCTCCCCAAAGAGGAAAGCGAGGATGCTTTTGCACAAGAACAAGGTGGAGTCACAGGGGATTGCTTGAGGAAGGCCCACATACCATTCCAAAGAATGGTGTAGAGGCACCGTCAAGATAGATGTATACATACAAGAAAGTAGCATGCATAGAATAGTTGTTAGGATGAACCGTAATACCATTTCAAGCGGCTATGTGTCTTATTGTGTTGGATTACTTCGGAAAGATGCTTTGTAAAGCTCCTGTGCCTATAGGCACAGATATAGTGCTTGGGATTTTAGCGTTTTATTTGAATTCCGCTTGAGTCTCATCTTGTTTTAATGGAGGCCTTATTTAAAGGAGGTATCTGTGCAACCAAAGAGCACTTTGTCAAGTAGACCGAGAGGCTATTATAGCAATGGAGATGGGCAGTATGAAGTACACGCAACTGCGCATGTGAACTCGGATAGCCTTTCAGCATTCATTTCATCTGTCCTAGGCAACTTTCTTTCTTATCTTAAGATATTCTATATCGAGTTACCGTCGCATCAATAGGAAGCACCAGTTATGAGAGCTTTTTAAGCAAGAGTGTCTGATTGAACAAAAGCCATTCTTGATCAACAGCTATAGCACCAGTTTCCCCCTAATCTGATTAATATTTCTCATTTTTCCTGGATTATTAGAGGCGGATTACTGATCCGTGAGATAATAGCCCATCACTTACCTGAAAGCCAATAGTGAGAAATGTCCAGAATCTGTTGTGCTAGAATCTCCTCTTCCCTTTGCAATTGAAAAAGAAGAAACTCTGGGTGGAGTTCAAGACAGAAGCAAATGAAATAGAATAAGATAAGATGCCATAGAATGGGATAGATGGACATCTGAGATTCATTTTCCAATGAATGCCTGATTTAACTCCATTGGAATGGAACTTATAACTAGTATGCTATTCACTAGCTGAGGCACTGGAGATTTTATTTTCCTGCTTTAAGAGAGGCGCCTTGGTATGGATTCCTAAAGGTTGACGAGCCTAATCTCTTTATTCCCTTACCTAGTTGCCTTTTCTATTCCGAAAAGCTAAAGACCAATTGTCGGACTTACGACTGTTTAGGGAATTCCATATCAATTAGGATTTGGTTATGCCCTGTGAGTGGTATCAACTAACTATTGATTCTTCCTCCTACTGCAATCGAAATAGGGGCCCATCCGTGGGAGCACTAGAATGATACTGAGCAATCATATCTTGTTTAGTCAATGTTAATGGGATGACTGATTACTCAATATCGGTATCTGCTTGAGTGCTTAGCGGCACGGCTGGTTCAATACTAGCATCTTGGCTGGTTCCCGGGTATTTACGGGTATTTTCACGATACGAGTCTATTTCCTTACCATTTAGTTCAAAATATAAACTAAAATAACATATTAAATTATACTTACTATGCATGTATATTCCTACTTGATATTATTACTTGATCGTTTAATTTATTCCACACATGCGCATACTTTCATACCAACACTTATATCTTAGCTATTTATTTATATTGCATGCTCCCTACTCCTTATTGATTTACTTGCCGGGTTTGACCCTGAGCTTCCCCACACGCTCAGATACTGAAAATGTGAGCGAGAATTCGCCCTCGCAATGATCCATATTTTTAAAAGCAGACCGAACAGTAGTAGATTTTCAACATCTAATTTCGTATTTCTGGGTTTGGTATGTATCACTCCATTAGGGCTTGGTTTCAACTTTTGTATCAGAATTACACTTGTTGCTTCTTATCTTAAGCATGTATATTTTCTCTTTTATATGGCAGTAGACTAATTTCCAAGATCCTAATAGATAACTAGTATTTAGTTCAATTCATTTCTGCTTTTACATACTTATAGGTCTCGTGCACGTCGACTTACTCGTACCCGCCGGTAACGCACTCCGTTTCAGTATCCCTTCGAGAAATGGGGCCTTACAGAGTATTGGCACAATCGACTTGAAAGTCTACCACGGGCTCCACCCCATATAAGAGAATATATAGAAGGGCTCCTCCAACATTGTTGCAGCACGTCACGGTGAAGGTGCAAGCATGGAGGATACTCTATTTGATTAGAACAAAGTCATTAAGCTTCTGTGAGATTATTATACTATGGCCCAAGACAGATGAAGCTCTACGCAGACAATCGCATAACAAAGCGGAAACATAAAGTAGAAGCATTTCTCAAGATTCAACCCTATCGACAACTTTTAGTCCGAAGTTTGATGACATAACTCACTTCTAAGTACTACGGACCTTGTGGGGTTGTAGCTAAGGTGGGAAAGGTGGCATACAAACTAAAGCTAGCCCGGCCACCCGGGTTCACGATATCTTTCATCATACAAACTAAAGCTGCCCCGACCACCCAGGTTCACAACATCTTTCATATCTCTCTCCTTTACAGGTACTTCAGTCACCATAGCAATATCAACAACGACCTTCCCTCTTTCTGGGAAGTGGCTGAGAAGTAGTCCAAGCAGGTACTAGAGAGGAGAATGGTGAGGAGGTAGCCGCGATTAGCCAATTTTTAATGAAGTGGCAGCAACTGGATGAGTCGGAACCGACATACGAAGACTATCACACCACGGCCACAAAGTTTTTAGAGTTCAACTTTGGGGTCAAAGTTTGAATCTGAAGAGGGGAGGGATTCATGGGCCAGAGAAGAATAAGAACCTCACTTAAATCTTTTTCAACCCAACACAGGCCCAATAGAGACGGCAGGTGGGAGAACCACCTGCATCAGATAGAGTGAACAACAACTAGCCATTAGATGATTTAAAAAGTTAGAGGGGAAGGTTAGAATTGAACATAGGGCTGTAGAGGAGAGTATATAATATCCTCCTCACCATTCTACTCACCCATTTAAAAAGTTAGAGGGGAAGGTTAGCATTGCTCAAGATCCTCTTTTTTCTTGATTGTTGCCCAAACAAAGTAATGAATACTTCTCACTTTCCATCTCTATTCTTCTCAAATCACCCTTAAATTTAAATAATTATTTGTGAACTCTCTCTTCCTATCTCTAATCATCTCAAATTATCCTTAAATTCTATTAATTATCTATGAACTCACCAAGACATTAGGATCTCGGAGGGAGATTTTGACAAAAAGTTAAGGATAGGTAATCTAATTCCCATAAAAACCTAAAAATCAAATCTTTTTTTACATATTATTTATGAATTTAATTAGCAAACTCACCATCATTGGAATCTAACTGACCCAAAATAACCAACCCCATCCAAGAAACGGAACACCGATCGGGCCAGATTGTTTGGTTATCAGATAGGTTTGGTTTAATAACCAAAACTTTATATGTTTGGGTTGGGTTTCGGTGGTTGCGTGCTTTACCCTTCAACCAATTTACCCAAATTACCCAAATCCAAATCCTTTAAATAAATACACCCAGTCCTCACGGAACCCGAAATCCCAGATCGCTCTTTCGCTCTCTCGATCCTAACGTAATCCTCTTTGGTTCTCATAGTCTCCCTCCCCTTTCGAAAACCCTAGCCTCCGCCTCTGGACTCCTCCCGGCTCCCCCACCTCCCCTTCCGCCTCAGCAGACTAGTAGAGGGGATGAAGCTCCGAAGCACAAGCATCACCAACCGAAGCTCCGATGTGCATGACTACTCATTGCCCCGATGCAGCAACGATGCCCCCTTTTCGTTCGTAAAGGTAAAAAAACTACTTTATTTTGGATTTTCTACATTTTGTATTTCTTTTTAGATAATTTTCGAGTATTACTAGTGGTATTTCTTGAGCTAATTAGATTATTAGGGTTAGGGTTTCTTGAGCCAGTTAGGATCTGAGAATTGTTAGGGCCTCTGATAATTTGGAATATTTTTTCTCCCATCTATTTAGATCAAAATTCAGAACCGGACAAAGTGGCGATATTAGAGTTATTTTTACCAATTTTGTGAAGCTTGTTAATTTCTAATGGTCGTGCTCAAGAGCTGATGGCATTTAGACAATACTAATCTTTTTGTGATTCTTGGTTCAATTTCATGAGCAATGTTCTAAAATACATTTTCATTATGTGTGCGGTTCGGAAGTGCATAATGCATAAGTGGATTCCACGGAAAATAAAGGCATTATGCGGAATTTTGTGGAATATTAATATTTTAATATATATTAATATAATAATACGTAAAATGCATATATTGAGTGCTATAAAATTCAAGAACACTAGAGAAAAACATAAAAAATAGGTAATAACCTAATCAGCAAACCTAAACCTATTCACAGTGTTCAATTTGATAATTTCTCTTTTGTGTTCATTTGTTTCTTCCTGGTAGTATTCCTTGAATGTCATAATTTCTCGTTTGATAACAAAAAAAAAACTAATCACTACTTCACTTAATCACCAAAATAAATATCACATTATCACAAGTTCATGATGAACTGATCTCAAAAATAGATCCAAAAAAATAATAGGTTCACAGTGAACTATTAGAGGTTCATAGTGAATTGAATCAATTAATCTAAAAAAAGATTAAAAAAATAATCAAAACTTAAACATCACACTAATCTCACAAAGATTAATAAAATTAAATTTCATCAAAATTGAAGAGATGAAATACCTTCACAGTGACCATGCAATCCATATGCAAGTTGTTTAGCTGAGAGCTTGGCTAGAATAGAATGTTACCGGGTTCAGCTAAGACTGAAGATGATGATTAGAAATGGAAGAGAGAATCAAAAAATAAAGAGGAGAGAGAGTCGGTGATTGAAATTGGAGGGGGACAGAGAGAGAGAGAGAGTTGGGTTAGGGTATGGTGACCAGGTTCAGATTAGAGATATGCTAGTCGGTGATCGTAAATTGAATAGAAAAGAAGGAGAGAGAATCGGGAGTGGGTATGGTAAGAGAATCGGAATTAGAGTCAGCGATCAAAAATTGAAGAGGAGAGAGGGAGAGAGAGTCACGTGTGGTGGATGATTGGAGATGAGAGTTGATAGGAGGGACGTAAGGCGAGAGGTGACTGGAGGCGATGAATCGTGAATTGAGGACCAGTGATAAGAACAAGAGAGGGGAGAGATCGAGTAATTGGGGATTGATCGAGGATTTGATTCGGGTGTTCACGGAACTGGTAATAAGGGGTTAAAGGAGAGAGGGGAGAGATCGAGGAATTGTGGATTGATCGAGGATTTGACTCGGGTGCTCTTGGAACTGAGGTAAGGGGTTTAAGGAGAGCAGATCAGATTTTTTTTCTACTTTAAAACAATAAATAAAGTAAACCTGCATATGGATTATGTAGGTTATGTAGGCGCATAACCTCTATAATCCACATTCTGAATGATTAATCGTTTTGTCCACATGGACACGACAATTTCTTAATTCTACGTGTATTTCAAGTCCGCATACGATTATGCGGACGCATAATCGTCAACATAAAATACTATTTAGAACACTGTTCATGAGACAAGATATATATTAGATAATCTTTGTATGAAATGGAAGTCGAAAAGATGGCTATAGGACAGGAAAGACGTCAAGTCATGAACTTTGCTTTAGCATTTTGGATTGTTTTTATTTTAGAACAATGTTATATCTTTTTCCTACCTTATTATATAGCACTCAATATTAAAGATGAGAGTTTATATTTTTCTAATTATTGATGAGTTGATTAATGTGTTGATCTTGTTAATATTGTACCTTTTTATAATTGATTTGGAAAACTATTGAATTTGAGGTTGTAATCATGAATCTTAGCATGTAACTAACTCATGTAAGCTACAATTTGTAATTTGGAACTTGTAAGTGGATGGTTGTAGACCTGTGGTGAATGTGGTCCTAGTCTTTTAGACTTCTAAATTAGCATATTTAGATTATTTTTATGGTAACTAACTGACTGGTGAATGCTTACTTTGATTTTAATTATTAGAAATGTTGTATTTTGATGCAATTCTATTGTTTAAATTGATATTATTATTAATTTATTCTATGTAAATTTTATTTTTGAGCTGGTGAATGCTTAATTTTATTCTCGAGCTTTGGAACTAAGCTATATAGCCCATTAGGCCATAATCCCTTTTTTTCATTTAGTGAGCTGTGGACTCTAGGTCCACATACCGAAACTGCCCAAGCCAAAATCGAACTTTCAGTTTTGGTTTCTATTTTCTTGATACTCGATCGGTTTCAGTTTTGGTTTGGGCTATTTGGTTCGATTTTCGATGGCCATTATTTTTGCACAAACTCGAACCGAACCGACCGATGTACTCCATAAAGGTGATTGTGGTTCTTGATTGCTCTTCATTCTTGATTCCTAATTTGTTATTTAAGTTTTTTTTTGGAGGGGAAATATTCAAGATAGGATGAGGATGAAGATGAAGAACAGTGAATTGGGATTAAAGAAGAAGACAAATAAGAGGCAAGGAGGGAAGTCGTTTCTAATGATGGTGAGTTTTTTAATTAAATTCATAAATAATATTAAAAAAGATTTGTTTTTTAGGTTTTTATAGGAATTTGATTACCTATCCTTAAAATTTTGTCAGAGTCTCCATCCGAGACCCTGATGGCTTGGTGTTTGGCATAATTCCTATGAGACCTGCAAAAGGATGAGTGCACAGATAATAATAGAATTTAGCGTGATTTGGAAATAATAGAGATGGGAAGAATAAGATGTGAGAGACCTGTAAAAGGGTGAGTGCATAGATAATAATAGAATTTAAGGGTGATTTGATAATAGAAATGGGAAGAAGAAGAGGATGTGAGAGAAGTATTCAATACTTTACTTGGGCAACAATCAAGAAAATATAGGATTATATACTCTCCTCTATAACCCCGTGTTCAATCTTAACCTTCCCCTTTAACCTTTTAAATCATCTAATGGCTATTTGTTGTTCACTCTACCGGATGCGGGTAGTTCTCCTCCCTGCTAAAAAAGATTTAAGCGGGTTTTATTCCTCTCTCTGATCTATGATGCCTTTTTCCTTGAACCTGTGGGTAACCTATAATTTTCAGTGGAATATAAAGAAGAATGTGTGGGCTAATTCTATTTTAAATGCAACTTTAATTTAGTGTAGTGGTATTTGATTTTATTGATCAAACGAATATAACTCTTGGAACTAAAACTATTTTGCTAGGAGTGGAGAACTTTGGGATTATATTTGTTTGATCTTACTCAGTAATGATGATGAAGGATTGACTTTTTTAACGCTATCTTACCAAGACTTGTTATTATAATTAAATATCTAGTTGTGAGAAGTCTTCTTTACTAGCATTACCACTTTAATGTAGTGTATGGAGTTGCACATGAGGGCTTGGATGGAAAGAATAAGGGACCAGCAAAGGAGAAGAAAAGGAAATTGGGTTTGAAGAAGAAAAGGAGAAGGGACGTAGAAAATGATGTTAGTGCTCGTAAAGAAGATCAGATTCACACAGATGAGCATGTGGGTAATAAAATGATTGGTGTTTTGTCTTGAGCTAATTTTGTTTTTAACTGTTTGGATTATCTTCAATTTCTTTATGGGATTGAAGGATTCATTAGGTTATGTACAGTGCTAGTATTGTTATTTTTGCACTTTGTGAGTGTTTTTTAATCAAGATCAATTGTCTATCCATAATGTCTTTCCAGTTTTAAACTTATATGTTATTATTTTCCAACAACGAAAATAATGGATTGCTACTACTGACCAATCAGGAAATATTAATGTCTTTCAGCAAAATTTCATTTTTCAAATAACAAAATCATGATCTGGTATATGCATCTTCATCTACAATCCCTTGGCTTATTTGGAGTTAGAAATCATGCGTTTAGGGTTTCATTTGACCTTCTATGATGTGGGTAAAAGATGAATAACTTTTTGGTGGAATGGAGTGTGAACCCTAGTATCAATAATTTTGGTCCTGAAGGTCAATGTTGATAAAGATATAAGGGTTGGGAGCCCTACTAATTTGCAATGTACTTGTTTCTTTTTTGTTTTCAGCATAGGAAAATTTCTTGCGCTAACAACATGTATACATTATTCTCTAAAATTATACGTCTTTGTTATTTAATGAAAGAACTCTACTTTCACAAATCCCCGTACTCAATCGATAGCAATTCTAGAAACATTTTAAATGGATATCTTATTGTTGCTGAGCTGAAGACTAAATAGAACACTACTAACTGATGTCCAATCTATTTCGTTGATTCAATTTGGTGACCACATACGGATTTATTAGGATAGGATTGGCTATAGCCTTTGTTAAAAGAAAATAGATTTATTTAGATGCTGAGTAATTTTATCTCTCTAAGGGACATGATGAAACCCTTGTTTCTAGACAATTAATATGCACATTTGTACCTGTCATAAAATATTGTTCAATTTAGTGTTTCATAGTCGTGTATGTTTTTATCATTCATTTACTTACTGATGCAAGCATACAAAAATTGTGAGTGAGCTTAGATTTTTTTAATTACAATAACAAAAGGCATGCTTTGAGAGCTCAAAAACCTAAGTTTAGAACTACATGCTAGGATATGTAGTTGTAAATTATGTAAAGATGAGTATTATTTGATCATTGTTGGTGAACTATGTGAGAAGATGTGAAGGCCAACATATTCAACATTATAGTCTCGATTCTCTTTAAAATAGTATTGTTCTTAATGTTTCCAATATTTTTTATAGGATTTATATATGTTCCTTATTTTTTGGAATTGCACATAATCTAATGTAATATATTTAATCGCTGCACAATCTGTTTATACATTATACACCCCTAAATTGCACATAATAAAATTTTGTTTTAAAACATTGATGATTAAAAAAAACAAAAGAGTTGACTATCAAATTTTTAAGGATGTATATAAATAACACCCTTTAGAGTTTATAGGATTATATAATTGGAAAAGGAACAAAATTTTGTACTGCACTATACTGAATGTAAAATATAAATTAAAAAAACTACAATAGATATTTGGAAGCCTTTAGTAACTCCATGATTACCCATTTGATTTAGAAGTATGTGGGACAATAATACTAGAATTATAATTTTGATACGTTGGAATTTTCTTCAAAAAATTTCAAGTTTAATGAATAAAATAAAATTTTCACATATTAATATTCATTATATTGACTACTCTCACTTTCACAGCACATCAATCTATTTCCACTACCTGCAATCAGTTTACATACGAAACTTTGCAAGAAGGATCAAAAGGATAAGTTTCATCTTTAACTCAGATCTCTGTAAGAAGTTGATATTTTCCTAATAATGTACCGCTGGCTCGATTATCTATAGAAGGAAGCACAAAACGCGAAGAGTCGCTCAACAGGAGTTACAATAGAATCACCATCCTAAATGAAAGTAGTAAAGAAGTTTACCACCAGTAGAACAAATACAACACATATTCAAATTTCTTCCCCTATGATAAATCCAACTTTCTTAAGGTTAAACTAGTAATCTATATTTAAACATTGAAATAGGCTGATATCCTTTTTAACATTAATTAGGTCGATATCCCCTAAAATTAGCACCATTCCCGGTTCCAAAAAGGGACTATAATCAACAATATATAAATTAAGTTCTTTAACTTTCTCCATAGTCAATAAACAGAATCTCAACGATATTGCCACAAAAAAATGAAACAAATTAGAAATATCACACAAACTCTATCATCAACAAAGACGAAATATGAAATAATTTTAAACCCCAAAAGTTCTTTTGAGTTGGCCCCAATTCTAGTCACCAAAATAACAAACACATTAGAGCCAGCAAGAAACTTCTATTAATATTAAATGTTGCTCATCAATCATGAAACATCTAAAGACTAAGGTAACATTCAAACAATACTCAATTTTCCGATGGATTTGGAAAAATTCCCAAAATTGAACTCTTGTGGGACCGTAAGGTCCTTAGTGATTATAGTCTATCTTGTGAGATCAGAACCCCAAATTGATTCAACAGTTTCCCAACAAAAGGATCAAATCAAATTTTGGAGGAAAGCAAAAGAAAAAACATGAGATCTTGATTCGAGAAATTACCATCTTTGAGAGGTACCAAGCACTCGTGGGAGATCTCAAAGTGAAACGGATTGAGGAACGCTACAGTATTGTCCAAGACCATCATGTTTGCGATGTTCATCGCGCTCATGTCAAAAAAACCCTAGCGCCTCAAATCGCTCATCAAAGCCCAAAGCCTAGCCCCCCGAAATCGCAGACAAAGGAAGCGAGCGAGGTCAAAAGAGGGAGGCGACGATCGAGACTGCTGGATCTAAATCATCGAGCAACGAAGTAGGGGAGTTGTGGAGGTCACTTTAATAAGAAACAACCGTTTAAGAGAAACCCGACCCGATAGCTAAAGTGATCTGACCGTTGATGTTTGAAAAGTTGGTTGTAACCGTTGATCAGGGAAAGAGAGAGAAATTGTATAAATGTTGGCAACCTGTAATGCCCCGCATCTAAGATACGGGTAGCGTTCGGCGACGTATCATCATAAATACGCCAAGCTGAAAGTACTTTTAATAAATTAAAAATTACTACCATAAAATTTAACACATATACACTTAGAGAATATTGAGAAGACTATAAACAATCTTTCTATTTTGCTCCAACAAAATATTAGTAAGTTCATGAAAGAATCCAAAAGGATAACACTTATGACAACTTTAATTTTGAGTTTTGGAAATAACAAATTAAAGTTAAAGAGACAAAATGAAATAATTAATAAATTTCCAAAATGACGCCTTATAATAAAAACACTACTAATTGTCTACTGACTCCGCGAAATGTTGCTCCAGCAGTGGTAGTTCCTCCTCCTCAGTATCGTGCAACTTATCTAGGTATGTCAAACCAGGGTCATTAGAACGACCTAACAAGTACTACAAAGAAAAAAATAATAATACACAGGCACGCTTTGTGTATATATAAATAAAATATAAAACTGCATAAAATCATAAAATCATGATAATATCAAAATTTTAAACTAACTATTGAAAAGAATGTGAAACATAAATTTAAATTATATTTGTCTAATAATAATAATAATAATAGATCAACCTGTATTAATGAAAACATATCTTGGGTGGTGTTGGAATTTAACGTGTCGGTAAAATTTATATGAAACTGAAAATTATGAATGCATACAATATAAATCTATAAGAGAAGTGAACATTAGTTGATTTGCAGTTGTCTTGAAGATGATAATGGTCAGAGATACATCTATATACATATATCATAGATAATCTTGTAGCAGAGATGTATATAACAAAAATGATCATGCATATAAAATATGATATCAAATTATATAGTTTCTTTTGTTAATTTATTTGGAACCGTCAGAAGTAGTGTACCACATATTTTACGAGTATCCTGTGCATACCCGGAACCACGACCATGATTCCTGGTACTGCCCTAGGACATACCGCTAAGCACTAATGAACATAAACTCTGATGAGTCTAAGCTCCAGGCGCGTAGCCCGATATAATGATGGTGATCCAGTAATCACCTAGAACCCCCATGGTTAGATTCCTAAGTTCGGTTGTAAAACCTAAAGAATATGAAACTCGTAAAACATGTGTACAGTTCCTTCTTCGAGTTCCCTCATAACCTCATGAATTTATTTTATAATTTTATTCTTTAGGATATATGATAAAAGATAAAATTTGGTATATTACAGTCGTTGACTGGTTAACTAATCAATTACCATGTAAGGAATATTTATTGTGATATGATAAATCTTATTTCGAAGAAGTATTACAATGAAAGGAAGATAATAGATTAAAAGAACTTGTTATTTTGCATAAATAATAGTATTACCCACTACTTTACATACCAAGAATTTCTTCTAGAAAGAAATCATTTTAATTGCATTAAAATGAATCTTTTTTGAATGAAGTATTTTCAAGATAATAACATTAATAGTAAGACCGAGGATATAGCTTTTGAAAATAAAAAAAAAAAAATCAAGTTCTAGGATTTATAACAAAGCACACTCTCTAGTAAGATTTACAGTGAGTTTATTATTAGTTATCCAAAGTAGAATTCCAACCTTATGTGCCATTACATGTTCAATAAAAAAAAAGGCTAGGAATAAAATATCTCACAAAACTTTATCATTGACAATCCATTTCTATAGTGCAATGGATGTATATTATTATTTTAGAATAAGTTGTAGATAAATCATATATCATGCATGAAGTTTGACAATATAATTTTAATTTAGTGACCTAATAAATAATTAATATTAATAAATGAAAAGACAAAATTGTTGGAGAACTCTAAAACTTTACCCATGATTCTATTGAGAGATATTAAGAAATTTGACGTGCATCTGGGATGTAAAAATTTAAATTAATGGTCAATGAAATAAAGTAGAATTAGTTTGTATATAATCTATCGTTGTTGGAAAGAAAAAAACTTTGATATTAGTTTTTCTAATGGTGTAACTAAATTAATTTTGTTACATTACTCACTGTAAAAATATAGATATGTCTAAAGAAAATTTAATAAGCAACTCCTCATACAAATTTTCTTATATATTTTAAAGAAGAATTTATACATATTCCATATTCCAAATTGTTTTCTTTTCTTTTTTTTTATGGTGCTTTATCTAAATTATTATTTTATCAATTTTATTTCATTCACCCTTTTTTTGTGATGGTACAGTACAGAGAGAAAAATTTTGGTTTTTATTTCTTTTTTTTGTATTGCTCATTTTATTTTAATTTGTTTGTACAATTTGGATTAAGGTAAAGTTAGATATGATAAAATTAAAAACTAATTAAATCCAACTATTTAAATTTGTTATTATTAACTTTCTGGTATTTAGTTTGAACACAAATTTTAAGATAGATAAAAATAATTTTTGTTGAATAACAATGTTATCAATACTATCTCACTAATTATTTGGATAATATACTTAAAAAAATAAATATACAACTAATTTATAGATAAACACAAGGATATTTTATGGAGTAAAATAGAGTATTACAATTTCTAACTCTTTTTCTTACATGTAAGAACCACACTTCTTAATGACATTAAAAAAATTGTTAGGATTCGGTTCAAGTTTCATGTAGGAATTTCTTTAAAATTTCTCACTGTGAACATAAAAAATATGCACTAGAGAACTAAAAATAACTAGCATTTGATACTAACAAATATAATTCCCATAAATCTAAATATTTATAATCTTTAAAATTAAGTGTACATATTTACAACAATTTGTATAAGTGAGAAATCTTCATTCTGTAGTTGTTTCGCTATGTTAAGAATTCATTCATTAATTTCTATGTTCCCAAATATTAACTTATGTGATTACAGTAAAATTAAAAGAAAAATAAAATAAAATTCCCTAGAGAATGTAGTTCAATAGGAATCTCTTACTCCAAGTAAGATGCACTTTACAAGAATATATTATAGTATAACAAACTTGACATTTCTTCTTAGTTATCCTATCTTAGTAAACTAAAAATCCACATTCTAATGAAATCTTCATGTAGTAGTAAGATGGATATAGAAATAATAGTTGGTTAGACATAAACACATCATTTGATCATATAAACATAGCTAACGTGCACAAAGTATGCTGGAAATAATTAGCATGCCTATAAATTTAATCTCATATTGCATCCATATCTAGAATCATGAATTTATGATATAATCTACCTCACTATGCTCCTCTCTTTTTTTTTTTTTTTTTCTTATTATTTTTTCTTCCTCTATGTTCAAGCTGCTGAATATAGAAAATGAATCAATAGTGTTATTATATTCTATTATTATTTAAAATCTAAAATCTTAAAATATTCATAATTAACAAATGATGTGTTAGAGAATAAATTTACACACCAGTCACTAAAATCAATTTTTTTCCGAGAGTCTATTTGATAAATGAAATTAAAGAAGAAAAATTTGAAATATTTTAATTAATTTCTCCTTCAAATTAAATTGTATTAATAATAAGATAAA
Source organism: Dracaena cambodiana (assembly GCA_036321105.1). Classification (NCBI taxonomy): domain Eukaryota; kingdom Viridiplantae; phylum Streptophyta; class Magnoliopsida; order Asparagales; family Asparagaceae; genus Dracaena; species Dracaena cambodiana. The sequence goes on along the minus strand of JAYEPQ010000005.1, from coordinate 15,275,998 downwards.
TCAAAAGAAAAGAGCAGTTTCATTATTACAACATAAATATATAAAAAATGTTGAGTTCCCAAAAAGAAGAAATAATATAGAAAATTTATAAAACAATAATTAAGTACTTGTCTTTTGTAGAAGACTCCAAAATTTGAACGATCACTATTGCCAACAAATTTGAACACCCTTCTTCTCTCACTCTCTACTTCTCTTTTCTACTTTTTCTTTCTTTCTTTCTTTCTTTCTTTCTTCTTCTTCTTCTTTTCTTTTCTTTTCTTTTCTTTTTTTTTTTTTCCTCTGTTTTCTTTCCTTTCTTTTCTTCTCTTCTTTTTTTTTTCTCACTATTTTTCTTTTGTTCACTTCTGTCCGGTGACATAAGAGCAAAAAGACGTGTTTTAGTTACCATTTTTTATATTTATTTTTTTAATTATTTACAAAATTTAGGTTAGTTTAGGATAAGTTTAGATATATGATAGATCTGCCTAATCTAATTTACATTTAATTAGATTTGTTATAATCAAACTAACTAGAGTTTTAGATAAACTCAAATCATAAAATAGATAGTGAATAACATAAAAACATATTAATTATTACTTTAACATTTATGATAATAATTTTAAAAATAAATAAACACAAAAATATGGTATAGGTAAATGGGGTGTTACAATCTACCCACCTTAAAGAAAATTTCGTTCTTGAAATTTAATTTAAAGTGAAACAATTATATGAATTTTAATTGTGTAAGATTTTATACGAATAAGATTCCAAAGTTTATGCTGCACACTCCGATATCAAATGATAGGATAGAAATGGAAGGTCGATTCTTAAAGAACTGAATCACAAATAATATTAGGTCTGGTAAAGAATCAAAATTGATAGATGAAAAAAATTTAGAATCAAGGGATTGGATAGGAACCAAATAAGTAGGTATATGTATATACGTATATGCGGCAGTAATCCTAAATAGAGATGTTGACAGAGGCCAAAGTCAAAATCTGGCTCTGATACCAAATGTAACGCCCTGCATCCAAGATACGGGTAGCGTTCGGCGATGTATCATAAATATGCCAAGCCTAAACTACTTTTAATAAATTGAAAATTACTACCACAAAATTTAACGCATATACACTGAGAGAATATTGAGAAGACTATAAACAATCTTTCTATTTTGCTATAATAAAATATTAGTAAGTTCATGAAAGAATCCAAAAGGATAACACTTATAACAACTTTAAATTTTAAGTTTTGGAAATAGCAAACTAAAGTTAAAGAGACAAAATAAAATAATTAATAAATCCCCTAAATGACGCCTTATAATGAAAACACTAATAATTGTCTACTAACTTCTCAAAATATTGCTCCAACTGTGATAGTTCCTCCTCCTCAGTATCCTGCAACCTATTTGAGTGTGCCAAACTAGGGTCGTTAGAACGACCTAACAAGTACTACAAAGGAAAAAATAATAATACACAAGCACGTTTTGTGTATATATAAATAAAATATAAAACTGCATAAAATAATAAAATCATGATAATATCAAAATTTTAACTGTTGAAAAGAATGTGAAACATAAATTTAAATTATATTTGCCTAATAATAATATAATAGATCAACCAATAATAGTGAAAACATATCTTGGGTGGTGTTGGAATTTAACGTGTTGGTAAAATTTTTATGAAACTGAAAAATTATGAATGCATACAATATAAATCTATAGGAGAAGTAAACATTAGTTGATTTGCAGTTGTCTTGAAGATGATAATGGTCAGAGATACATCTGTGTACATATATCATAGATAATATTCTAGCAGAGATATATATAACAAAATGATCATGCATGTAAAATTTTATATCATATTATATTGTTTCTTTTGTTAATTTATTTGGAACCGTTAGAAGTAGTGTACTACATGTTTTACGAGTATCCCGTGCATACCCGGGGCCACGGCCATGATTCCTGGTACTGCCCCAAGACGTACCGCTAAGTACTAATGAACATGAACTCTGATGAGCCTAAGCTCCAAACGCGCAGCTTTATATAAAGATGGTGATCCAATAATCACCCAGAAACCATGGTTAGATTCCTAAGTTCGGTTGTACAACCTCAAGAGTGTAAAACTCGTAAAACATGTGTACAGTTCCTTCTTCGAGCTCCTCCATAACCCCATGAATTTATTTTATAATTTTATTCTTTAGGATATATGATAAAAGATAAAATTTGGTATATTACAGTCGTTGACTGGTTAACTAATCAATTATCATGTAAGGAATGTTTATTGTGATATGATAAATCTTATTTCAAAGAAATATTACAATGAAAGGAACATCATAGATTAAAAGAACTTGTTATTTTGCATAAATAATAGTATCACCCACTACTTTACATATTAAGAATTTCTTTTGAAAAGAAATCAATTTTTTTGCTTTAAAATGAATCTTTTTTGAATAAAGTATTTTGAAGATAATAACATTAATAGTAAGACCGAGGATATAGCTTTTGAAAAAAAAAAAAAAATCATGTTCTAGGATTTATAACAAAGCACACTCTCTGGTAAGATTTACAGTGTGTTTATTATTAGTTATCCAAAGTAGAAATCCAACCTTATGGGAGATTACATGTTCAATAAAAAAAAGCTAGGAATAAAATATCTCACAAAACTTTATCAATTTCTATATTATTATTTTAGAATAAGTTGTATATAAATCATGTATCATGCATGAAGTTTGACAATATAATTTTAATTTAGTGACCTAATAAATAATTAATATTAATAAATGAAAGACAAAATTATTGGAGAACTCTAAAACTTTATCCATGATTCTATTGAGAGATATTAAGAAATGTGACGTGCATCTGGGATGTAAATTTTTAAATTAATAGTCAATGAAATAAAGTAGAATTAGTTTGTATATAATCTATCATTGCTGGACAGAAAAAAACTTTGATATTAGTTCTACTAATGGTATAACTAAATTAATTTTGTTATATTACTCAGTGTAAAAATATAGATATGTCTAAAGAAAATGTAATAAGCAACTCCTCATACAAATATTCTTATATATTTTAAAGAAGAATTTATACAAACTCAACATTCTAAATTGTTTTCTTTTCTTTTTCTTTATGGTGCTTTATTTAAATTATTATTTTAATAATTTTATTTCATTCACCCTTTATCTGTGATGGTACAATACAGAGAGAAAAATTTTGGTTTTTATTTCTTTTTTTTTGTATTGTTTAGTTTTTTTAATTTTTTTTGTACAATTTGGATTAAGGTAAAGTTAGATATGACAAAATTAAAAACTAATTAAATCCAAACTATTTAAATTTGTTAATGTGAACTTTCTAGTATTTAGGTTGATCTCAAATTTTAAGATAGATAAAAATAAGTTTTGTTGAATAACAATGTTATCAATACTATCTCATTAACTATTTGGATAATATACTTAAAAAAAATAAATATACAACTAATTTATAGATAAACACAAGGATATTATAGGGAATAAAATAGAGTACTACAATTTCTAACTCTTTTTCTTACACGTATGAACCGTACTTCTTAATGACATTAAAAAATTGTTAGGATTGGGTTCAAGTTTCATGTAGGAATTTCTTTAAAATTTCACATTGTGAACATAAAAAAAAAATGCACCAGAGAACTAAACATAACTAGCATTTGATGCTAACAAGTATAATTGGCATAAATCTAAATATTTATAATCTTTAAAATTAAGCGTACATGTTTCCAACAATTTGTATAAGTGAGAAATTTTCATTCTATAGTTGTTTCGCTATGTTAAGAATTCATTCATTAATTTCTATGTTCCTAAATATTAACTTATGTGGTTACAGTAAAATTAAAAGAAAAATAAAATAAAATTCTCTAGAGAATGTAGTTCAATAGGAATCTCTTAGTCCATGTAAGATGCACTTTACATGCATATACTATAGTATAATAAACTTCACATTTTTTCTCAGTTATCCTAACCTAGTAAAGTAAAAATCCACATTCTAATGAAATCTTCATGTAGCAGTAAGATGGGTATGAAAACAATAGTTGATTAGACATAAATACATCATTTGATCTATATAAACATAGCTAACATGCACAAAGTATGCTGGAAATAATTAACATGCGTATAAATTTAACCTCATATTACATCCATATTCAGAATCATGAATTTATGATATAATCTATCTCATTATACTCATTTCTTTTTTATAAATTTTTCTTTTTTATTTTTTTCTTCCTCTATGTTCAAGCTGCTAAATATAGAAAATGAATCAATAGTGTTATGTTCTATTATTATTTAAAATCTAAAATCTTAAGATATTCTTAATTAACAAATGATGTGTTAGAAAGTAAATTTACAGACCAGTCACTAAAATCAGTTTTTTTCCTAGAGACCATTTGATAAATGAAATTAAAGAAGAAAATTTTGAAATATTTTAATTAATTTCTCCTTCAAATTAAATTGTATTAATAATAAGATAAATCAAAAGAAAAGAGCAGTTTCATTATTACAGAATAAATATTGAAAAAAAATGTTGAGTTCCCATAAAGAAGAAATAATATAGAAAATTTATAAAATAAAAATAAAATACTTGCCTTTTGTAGAAGACTCCAAAATTTGAACGATCACTATTGCCAACAAATTTGGACACCCTTCTTCTCTCACTCTCTACTTTTCTTTTCTACTTTTTCTTTCTTTCTTTCTTTCTTTCTTCTTCTTCTTCTTCTTTTCTTTTTCTTTTCTTTTTTTTCTCTGTTTTCTTTTCTTTTCTTTTCTTCTCTTCTTTTTTTTTTCTCACTGTTTTTCTTTTGTTCTCTTATGTCTAGTGACAGAAGAGGAAAAAAACGTGTTTTAGTTACTGTTTCTTGTATTTATTTTTTTAATTATGTACAAAATTTAGGTTAGTTTAGGATAAGTTTAGATATATGATAGATTTTCCTAATCTAATTTAGATTCATTTAGATTTGTTATAATCAAACTAACTAGTGTTATAGATAAACTCAAATCATAAAATAGATAGTCAATAACATAAAAATATATTAATTATTACTTTAATATTTATGGTAATGTTTTTAAAAATAAATAAACACAAAAATATGATATAGGTAAATGGGGTGTTACACAGCCTTTAGCCAGGGAATATGCTAATCTGAGATCATTTTCTCTCTCTAATTTCTTCTCATTCCAAAATTCTTTTCCTTCTTCTCGAAGTCTTCTCCATTCTTCTCTAATTCTTCCCTAATTCTTCTTAAATTTCTCCTATTATCTCATCTAATTCTTAACTATACCACAGGGATCGACCAGTCGTTACACTCCAAGTCAAATCATCAGAGGCAGACTTCCACAGTGGTATTAGAGCCGATTCCAATCTCTCGCCGATTTTAGAGGGATTTCGAGGAAGGCCTGATGTCATGGAGAAAGAAAATGGGGTATATCAAGAATAACAAATATATCCAGAAGTGTGATGAGACCTCTACACAAATGGGTAAAAGGAAATGCAAGCATTTTGTATGTGACGAAAAAGGACACTATGCTAGAAATGGAAAAAATGCTCAAAAAATAATAAAGCAAAATTTAGAAGCCTGCCTTGGAAAAATCTCCCCTCCATATATAGACTATGTGAGAGTAATTCGGAGTTTGAGATAATCTCTATAATGAATAACTAGTCAGATATTATGACACTCCTAACGTCAGGATTAGACAACATAACATGAAATGCAGTTGGGAGAAGAGCAGCCTTGAGTCCAAGAGACATCAAAAAACAAATAAAAATAATATTAAATTCTTAATGAGAGAAAATGCTAGTGATGTATCTATCAAGATTTTGAAGATAAGAAATATGGTAAGGAAAAAGCTATAAAAAATAGTATCCCTATTTCAGTAGCATTTGTTGTATACGTAGGATACCAACCAGGTATTCAATAAATTCTCTAGCAGACATTACTACTCCTGTGAGCATGCTATATCGCTTCAGAATCCATGCATGACAGAAGAAACAAAAGCAATAAGCCAAGAAATTCCAGAGCTAAAAAAAGCCTAGGAATCACACCAAAGAATAAATCCTAAGATTGAAAATCATCGCGCCTTTCTGCAGCATATAATTCAAGGATCAAAAAGAAGCTGCTCATTCTCACTGAATCAAGCAAGAATCCAAGATTGCAGTTCAAGATCTTAGAACAAGAAGATTCGCATGAGTGCAACATCTCCAGAGAAGAAATGGATACAAAAGTCGAAGTCGACATAGCCAAAGAAGCCTACAATAAAGGAGCTGCCGCACAAATGTTACTGAAGCAATTACCTGAAGATAGCAATCCAACAGTTGGTCTACCGGGAGATGAATTTGGAAAGTTCGAATATAATAGTACACCAGAAGTAATCCTTAGGGGCAGAGATACACACTTTAAAATAGTCGACAAGAATATCGATCTTCGTAATGTTGAGAACACTATGACCATGAACCAACAACAACATAATCGAATGTTCAAATGTAAAACATGCAACAAGTAATTCGCTTCGTTCCATGCACTCGGTGGCCACCAGACATGCCACAAGTAGACGAGGGCGGAAATGCCACATGTTGTACCAAACAAGCCTAAAGTGCATGAGTGCACCGTCTGTGAAGTCGAGTTTGCAGTAGGGAAAGCTCATGGGGGGCACATGTGGAGACACAAAGCTAGGAATGATCAAGAATGTTCTAGCAGCAAGAAGGGTTTGTGCCTAGATCTATGCTTGGGACCCTCTAGTTATGCCAATAAGGTAAGACGACCATGCATCTTCAGGTTTGTCAAAATTTTCAGCCTCTGGTAATTTTCACAACCTTCTGAAAGTATACTCAAATAAATATCTCATGTAAATATAGCCTATTCAAAAAAAAGAGAGACCATGTAAAGACCAAAGCTGCTAAAAAGAATAGTTTGACATTTAAGCCCAAACGAAATCCTTGACAACTCATCATACTGAGGAAAAAAGTATGACTAGCCCAACTCAAATGCTAAAAATCCCATAAGACTTGACATTCACATGCCAAAAATATTATCAAAATAGTAGTAGTAAGATTCTCTACAAAAACCTTGACAACCTACATCAACAGAAAGATTCCATGCAAAAGGTGCCTGACAAAAGCAGCCTGATACAGCCGAAAGGAGTCTGATACAGAAAAAAAGGAGCCTAATATATCCAAAAGAAAAAGGGAGGCATGATTAAAAGCTCCTTCATGATTAAAGATGCGAGCCCCACTGTTTGCCATAAAAATTGTAAATGATGCTCTATTGAGATATTTCAATAAAGGATTACAATTCCAACGGTTTTTCGTTTACAGAAGATGAGAAAAATAGATTCCCTCTTTGTTTAAAGCCAGATTCTGAGATAGCTGTGGAGGACGATCTTTCTCTCCGTTGACACTCCGCACAAACTCTTTCAATTGGCAGGAAAAGAAGGCTCCGGACTTCTGATCATAAGGGGTAATTCAAGAAAAAGATGATCGATCCCTTCTCTTTCATTTTCCCGCTTTTTATAGGGGTTCTAAGGCAATGTCCCCATCTCATTCGTTCGACTGTTGTCAGTGAAAAATTCTGGAAACTCAGTAGAGCCGCGAACCTGAAGATTGAGGTTCGCGACCCAGTGACGACAGAACAGGTTCGCAAATCTAAAATTGAGATTCGCGACACTACCCATAACTTTCGGGTAGGGGTTTAATACAAAGTCACCCGACCAGAACAGAAAAATTGCCACCTCGGATCGTGGGGCTAACTGCCAAATGAATGCAACGGCATTACTTCGATCGTGGGAGCAACCGTCTAACGAATATGACGGCACTTCTCGAGTAGTGGGAGCTAACAGTCGAGCAAATATGGCGAGCGTTACTCTAAAACCCCTATAAAAGGTGGGGGAGCGAAAGAGACTAAAACGGACGTCTTCTCCTAAAAATTACCCTATTGTGATCAAGAGTCGAGAGCCTTTCCCTTTTTCCTTTAACCAACTTAGAGAAATTGTACGGAGTGTCAACGGAGAGCAGGATCGTCCTCCATAGATACCTGAGGAAGATGAGGACGACTCATCTTTAACTCTTTGTTCTTTTAAGAGACGTCGGAGTCAAGGACCCGTTTTTCGCAGCGATCTTACTCCTACTATTCCAGAGGATTCTGCGACTCTCGCTCACCAGGCTGCTGTTGAAATAGCTGCTCCTTCTACTACACAAGAGGATCCTGCAGCTCTTGTTCATCAAGCTACCACGGATGATGAAGTACAAATAATTGGGGAGGTCCGCGCATCAGGTTCCCCGAAGGTAGCACCTCCTTCAGGAGATCAAGATGACTTGGGAGATGATGATGACATCAGCAGTGGAAATCTTCGATCTTCCACCCCTCCATCGGACCATGGTAAGTACGTCTATTTGAGCGAAGACGTTTGGGCCGAGGTGTACGGGCACGAGGTGTTCAGACCTAAGGTATACGGACCTAGAGAATCCAGTGTTCAACCTTCAGGTTCGCCATTTATATTTTATCCATTTTTTTCTTTTAATTCCGCCATTATTGAATGATACCGTAACATTCAACCGTCAACTTCTTCCTTTTTACCAGATCCTGCTTTGACTCCAACTTCAGAATGCATGGCCGCGAAGGTAACTCCGCCGGATGATATCATCGCGGAAGCTGATGCTGATAAAGTGACCAAAGTCACTACTTCTGCTGTTAATACTGCAGGGCAGTCATCCGAGATTACTATGTCGACGGTCTCAGCCGTAGCTGCTTCGGCCGACAACTTGGTTCACGATGTTGCAGTCGGTAGCTCTACTGAGGCCACCAGAAGTCCTGCTCCTCTTAACGTTGATGCTATCATTTCTGTGCAGTAGAGTACAGCTCTGACTGTCTCTGCCTCAGCCAGCATTGATCCCTTTCATGTAGAGTTTGATGCTTTTGAAGTTGATTGATGTGATAAATTACTGCAAGCGCACAGTATCGTTGTAGCGCTGTACAGGTCGTCTCACAGGGATCTAAGGTGTTTTGCCATTCTTACTAATTCTATAGTCTAACGGATTAACAAAGAATTTTGGGTTGAAGTTTGCTTGTTCTAATTAGCCTAGGATCTAGAATCCACTAGTTTCCAACCATGTTCTTACTTCTATTATCTTCTTCTCTCATAAAAATTTTATCTTTTTAGTTTAATTTTTATTCAAAGTGCCCTAAGTATGAGCTATCAAGTGGTGTGCAAGCATAACTCATCAAAGATACTACTTTTCATAAAAAACAAACTAAATCTTTAGATAATTCAATAAAAAAGATAAAATCAACAACCCCAAACCCTAACTAAGTATAGGCTATCAAGAAACCTAATTCAAGTATCACCTATCAAAGTCTAAATCTTCGAGTTCTTGTATTTTAAACTTTTTATAGAAGAATCATGTCTTTATTATTTTTATTTAAGAAGAAAATACTAGAGAGCAATTACATGATGGATCCTAACTTCATCTACATCCTAGAGCTAAACTAATTAGCTACTCATGATTCTAGAAAGCAATTAAATCTAATCTAGAAAGCAAATAAATCTATACTAGAAAGCAATTAAATCTATCTAAAAAGCAAATAAAGATTAGAAAACAATGGCTTACCTCTGGAGTACGGTATTGTGGCCGCCACCCCTTCAGCAAAACCCTAATTTTATTAATGGAAGACGAGTACAAACTAAATCCTAATCTACATTAGCTACTGCATAAAACCTAGAATACAAGGATACGGCCAATATATAGGCTTCGGAAATCAAACCCTAATTATAGCAAAACTATAAAGCCACAAAATTACATCGAAGCCAGGGAAGAAAATTCAGCATGTGGGGCCACAGTTGGCGGCTAAATGCGGCTAAAACCGCTAAATAGTGGTGTTATTTCGAGTAACTCTATTGAAATTTCTTCCACGTCCGTCTCGTGTCTTGCTCATTATATTTCCTTGACTGTATTTGACTTTTCATCTCTGTAACATCGTAGTCTCGTAGTTTTTCTCACTTTAGAAACTTTCGGACTCTAATTTCCTACTCCAACATTGATTTCTTGCCATCTCCTTGTATGAATCGAATTACCTGAAAAAGGCACTAAAAATACCCGAGTAGCATTTATTTATATACAAAAATAGATAAAGTATGGGAGGAAAAATACAATATATGATATTCATCACACCCCCACACCTATCTTTTGCTAGTCCTCGAGTAAAACCTAAATCTAAAAAGAAAAATAAAAAACCTAACTCACTTTCGCAGAAATCGCGATTGCACTTAGCACGTGCAATAAGCCTTTAAACCCCTAGGTTACCCAAGTAGACGAGTGTTGTCTCGTGAGGGTTTGCAGTGAATATACCCACAAAATTCAAGAAGAAAATAGATTAAGGAATAAAGAAAAGAAAAATAAGGATAACCGAAAATCAAGAAAATAGAAATTTTATACAAAGGAAAGAAAAATCTTTTTTTTTATGATATTTTCATCAATTAATCTCACTAATATACAAACTCAAGAACGCATTTAGATTATCAATTTTCAAATCGAGCGTCATATCAGATACACTTATCATTTTAATCAAAAATTTAAATCCTATCTTTCAATACCTACTAACAGATAATTCATTGGCTCCTATACAACTACGTGCACGTGTGATAGTTTATTTCGGCCTTAGACTCAAACTCTAACTCATGATTCATCTCCTCTCTCATAACAAATTTTTTCCTTTTTTTTTTCTTTTTTTTTTTTAAGAATATTTCACCTTTCATGCGAATATTCACGCTTGCTTAGGCGCAACATACCCGATTACTTGGTTCATACTCTTTTCTTTTTTCTTTTTCTTTTTTTTTAGAATATTTCACCTTTCATGCGAATATTTACACTTACTTAGGCGCAAAGTACCCGATTACTCAGATCATACTCTTTTTTTCACTCTTGAGGGTATTGCCTTAATACCAGGCGTACCCCATTATTTTATCACTCTCGAGGCTATTGCCTTAGGCTCACCCCATTATTTTATTCTCACTTTTTTTTTCTTTTTTTTTTCTTTTTTTTTCTCTTTTTTTTTTTGTTTAGAGAGAGAAAACTTACTCAATCGTTATCATCTTTGTTCTTAATCTAATAAACTATTGTGAAGTGAAAAATAGATGTATACTTGCCTCAAAACTACTGTTAGCAATATTTATTTTTTGGATTTTGATCTTTTTCATAAAATTCAAAGTGTATCATCCAATCTACTCTCCTATCCAATTTCAAATCTAAATTTGTTCCTTTATCTGTAAGTAGTTTGATCTATTGATAAAAATACATAAGTTTTTTTTTAATTTATTTTTCTTTTCAGTTTTTTTTTTAATTTTTTTCAGTTTTTTAATTTTTTTCAGTTAGTTACCCTAAAAACTACCCAAAGTGTAAAATAAAGAAACCCAAAATCTAAAAAAGAAAATCCTAAAAACAAAAATAAAATCCTAAAAAATAAAAATCTCCTAATCTACTCCCTCACACCTAAACTTGTGTATGCCCTCATACACAAACCAAGGGTGGTAAAATAAAAAAAAGAAAACTTTTATACAGATATTATACACTTATTAGAAAATTCAAACGGTTACGACATCTTGATCGCTTTCCACTTTCATAATGTGTCCTTTTATGTTTTGATATGGATGAACTTAACTTTTTTGTTAATTTTGCATTTAATCTCTCCATCTTACTTTTAATTTTTCTTAATTTATTTCTACCCTTCTTTCTTTTATTCAGTAGTAAAGTTTTGAGGTTAGAAAGCGTACCTTTAACGTTCATATTCGAACCACGAGTATTTTTCATGGCAGTAAGTATTTTGGTTTGATCAACATGTGAAATATCATACTCACTTTGATGTAACGGAATCATGAGCTCGATTTTGGATCGTCCTTCCAAATCATTGGGTACTATGACCTCTTCTTTTTGATATTCCTTCCTTCCCTCAATTATTATGGGCTTGTCATGCAAATTTTCTTCAAACCTGTCATCAAAATTCTCAAAAGAAAATGCCATACTAGTAGACTTATCATTAGTCAAGTTATTATGAATGGATAAAAATTCTTCTTCACAATTTCCATCAAAAGAAACAAATGATAATGTGTCACTAGCAAGCTCACCGTCAAGCAAAATATTTTCTTTATCACTGGTTTTTTCATAATCATTGCCACAATGGTCTAAAATAGGTTGATCATAATGTTGAATTATAGACTCATTACGCACAAAATTATTTAATTCATTTTGAATCATATCTACTTCAGAAGATGACTGGAGTGATTGCTCGTTTGAGTCAGATATGTTCAAACTATTAGATGGTTGATCTATAAAAAGTTTAGCTTGAGAAATCGCTTTGAGAAGATCTTCCAAACAAGATTCAATTTTAGAGGATGATTTTTGAGATGATGATTTTAGCAAAACTTCCATATCTTCCTCTATTCTACGTCTTCATTCCTCAGACTCATGATCGTAATTTTCCTTATTTTTCTCAAATGATTGCATCTCAAGGTCATGAGTGAAATTTGAAGAGTGATATGATGGATCCATATACAAATTTGATGACAGATATGAAGTGGTTGGAGGTAGATTCTCATGACATGCATATCTCGCTTCTAATCTTTTTAATCTTTCATCTAAAAAGTTCAATTGAATATCTTGTTCATGATTAAATGTGGAACATAAAGATGAATAGCCCATAAAGAAAGGATCAGATTGAGGACTCTCTTGATATGACTCTTGATTATATGCAAAATTAGAATTATTCATCCATTCATAATTATAATTTTGTGTATAAGAAGCGCTCGTAGGTTCATTATATGTATTGTGAATTTGATTATGACCTAGTCCTAGCGAACTTCCTATCCATGGACACTGATAATAATTATGATATGAATCATGACAATGAAAGCAACCAGTTTGATTTTGAAACATTTTTTTTTTTAATTTTTTTTTTGTTTGTTTTGAAGAAGGCGGAGAGGGAAAGAGATGGAAAAGAAAAAATAAAAACAATTGAAATTTGATTTTTATATTTTTTTTAATATTTTTTTATAGAATCAAGAACTATAAATACAGAGACAGACAAAACTGGAGGGATAAGTGGAAAAATATTGCCGCTAAACAACGGTACATACCGCAATTTAGCGGTAAAATCTAGGCGATTACCTCTTGGCTTTTTGTAGTGCGCTTCCACGACTCTTTTATTCCTTTTTGTCTTTCTGTATCTACAGTTTCAGATCTATACACACTCAACACACACTGTTAAGCCGTAAAACGTTAGAAAAAGCAAGAAAAACACCGTCGATCCCCGGCAACGGCGCCAAAAACTTGATGTGATAAATTACTGCAAGCGCACAGTATCGTTGTAGCGCTGTACAGGTCGTCTCACAGGGATCTAAGGTGTTTTGCCATTCTTACTAATTCTATAGTCTAACGGATTAACAAAGAATTTTGGGTTAATGTTTGCTTGTTCTAATTAGCCTAGGATCTAGAATCTACTAGTTTCCAACCATGTTCTTACTTCTATTATCTTCTTCTCTCATAAAAATTTGATCTTTTTAGTTTAATCTTTATTCAAAGTGCCCTAAGTATGAGCTATCAAGTGGTGTGCAAGCATAACTCATCAAAGATACTACTTTTCATAAAAAACAAACTAAATCTTTAGATAATTCAATAAAAAAGATAAAATCAACAACCCCAAACCCTAACTAAGTATAGGCTATCAAGAAACCTAATTCAAGTATAACCTATCAAAGTCTAAATCTTCGAGTTCTTGTATTTTAAACTTTTTATAGAAGAATCATGTCTTTATTATTTTTATTTAAGAAGAAAATACTAGAGAGCAATTACATGATGGATCCTAACTTCATCTACATCCTAGAGCTAAACTAATTAGCTACTCATGATTCTAGAAAGCAATTAAATCTAATCTAGAAAGCAAATAAATCTATACTAGAAAGCAATTAAATCTATCTAAAAAGCAAATAAAGATTAGAAAACAATGGCTTACCTCTGGAGCACGGTATTGTGGCCGCCACCGCTTCAGCAAAACCCTAATTTTATTAATGGAAGACGAGTACAAACTAAATCCTAATCTACATTACCTACTGCATAAAACCTAGAATACAAGGATATGGCCAATATATAGGCTTCGTAAATCAAACCCTAATTATAGCAGAACTATAAAGCCACAAAATTACATCGAAGCCAGGGAAGAAAATTCAGCATGTGGGGCCCACAGTTGGCCGCTAAATGCAGCTAAAACCGCTAAATAGTGGTGTTATTTCGAGTAACTCTATTGAAATTTCTTCCACGTCCGTCTCGTGTCTTGCTCATTATATTTCCTTGACTGTATTTGACTTTTCATCTCTGTAACATCGTAGTCTCGTAGTTTTTCTCACTTTAGAAACTTTTCGGACTCTAATTTCCTACTCCAACATTGATTTCTTGTCATCTCCTTGTATGAATCGAATTACCTGAAAAAGGCACTAAAAATACCCGAGTAGCATTTATTTATATACAAAAATAGATAAAGTATGGGAGGAAAAATACAATATATGATATTCATCACTGATATATTGAAAGATAAGGTGGAAACTTTCCTTCACTTCCTCGATCGTTGCATTGACAAGATACTGAAGGGGCTTCTTTTGCTTCGGTTGCCAACGTCCTCAATATTTACTTGACTAGCATAGTCAGTATTGGCGGAGAAGGGAAAGCTACTCCTTTTAGGCTTATGATAACTCAACTTCAAAAGCATGCCGAGTCTTTGTCGAAGTCAAGGAGTGCCGACAAATTTGAGGCAGTTGAAGCCATTTTCCAAAAGCTGAAGGAGGAATAACTTAGGTTCCAGAGGGAGGCCCAGGAGAAAGTCAATGCTTACAGAGCTTCCTTGGAAAAGGGCCAATCAGACAGTCAATCCTTAGCCTTGCAGGTGGAGGCTGCTGCTTCAATTGTCAAGGACCATGACCAGGTTATCGTCAAGACTCAAGAGTCCATCGCCCAAGCTCAAGCTTTCTTGGCCAAGATCACCAAGGGATGTGACGAGTCAATGAGGACTCTCACTAACTTATCCCGACAGCGGGACAATACAATCAGAGATTTTCAAGCGATAAAAGCTAAATTGGATATGTTAGAGGCTGCTGCAGCGTAGAATGTCATCGCCAGTGACAAGGAATTGCGTCGCCAAGCTGCTGTCCGAGCTTATGAGGTCATCAGCAAGAAATTGGCGATGCTGAGGAGAGGATAAAAGCCCTCCTGAACCATTGAATTGTAAAGACTCTCCTCCTTAGGGTTCGAGAAGCTCTTTTTCTTTCTTGTAGCGAACTTGATTTTGTACTTTTAAATCATGACTTCGTGTTTGTCTTCAAAGGTTTGCAATAAACTCGCCATCTTAAGTTTTTAAATTCACGAGTCTTCATACGATTCTGGTATCTGTGTATTAGGCATGTGATTTTCATGAGTCTTTATCAGATTTGCAATTCTACCTCCGGAGGTTCGCGAATTAACATGATCCGCATTAAACTCACGATCTTGAATCCTGAGGGTCGCGAGTTTTAGGTTCGCGACTTTCTACCTGGAAGTTCGAGGAATAAATCAAAATTGTTCAAAATTTGTAGAGACTTCTGCGAGCCTTGGGATGAGGCCGTCGAGTGTGGAATCCCAAGCATTATACGTCTTCATTAATGACGAGATCTCCGGGCTGCGAGATCTAAATGTCCCATGCAACAATAATAAATTCTGTTGAGATCTGAGCCGTGAATCTTAACTAAAGATTTCGACTTTATCTTTTTCCCAACCGAAGATCATAATTAACAGACCGTCTATATAAGATGCATGACTTCTTCCATGAAGGATCATTCTGACGTGAGAAAAGTTTTTTCTCGCTTATCTTCTTTTCCTCTCTTTTGTAGTTGATTTATTCTTGCAGCCATATTTTCTTCTTTTCCAACCGAGGCGATGGATAGGAGTTGGCATGTTACAAGACCTCCAGACTGCATCAATCCAGGGGTGTTCCACCGAAAAGGTTCTTCTGGCCGTAGTCATTTTTCTTAACTAAGGTAAACTTTTTCTTCTGATTAATATCATCCTCCCTCTTCTCTTCTTTCTTTTTTTAACAAGAATTTGAATTGGCTGCAGGAGATAACCGTAGTCATTCTCCTTAACAATGACCCAGACCTGATGGGCTTGTAATTGCTTCAAATACCTCTAGGGTATTGGAAGGTCTCATGTATTTTTCATGAGAGAAGAGATTTTGGGTATGTGGCATTGTTTATTTCTTGCCTAGCATCCCACAAGGTTGGGGTGCTAATGACCAGGGCATTGAATTTGCGCAACCCCTCACGTTATACATTTGGGGGTGTGCATTTGGTATATCCAGTTTTGAACTAATCAAGTTATTGGCATCATTGATCATAACTGGGCGAACCAACTTAGAGGTCCCTAACAATTGTTGGAAAGAAGAAACAAGTCTGTGCCCTTAAGTCGTCCTCGAAGAGGAGGCTACAGAAGCAAATTCGCTCTCAAAAGCAAGTTCGTCATCCTAGAAGAACATTGTGCAGGAGCAAACTTTTTGATCTGAGCCATGCTGAAAGAGAAGGCTACAGAAGCAAGTTCGTTATTCTAGAAGAAGAGCTTGTAGGAGCAGACCACTGCCTTTAAGCCATTCTTGGAAGAGGAGGCTACAGAAGCAAACATCAGTGATTTGTATTCATTCTTGTTGATTGTATAGTACTCAGGAACTCTCTGTAATTTTGATCTGATAATGAATAAAGAAGCTCATTCTTTTTGCAGAACTAAAAGTGACTGATAGATGATTCTGATGTTGACTAGCAGAGATAACTGTTAACTTGATAATCTTAAAATCACTCAAAATTTTCCAAGCAACTGAAATTGCTGTGAATGAAAGTCCTTCTTGTTAACTTTGCTGATCAGATTGAAACTCGCACTGTCTAGTGACTTTCAGTATAAAGATTTTGATTCGCCAGAGATTTGTTTAACTTGGCAAGAAAAGAACTTTGATTCGCCAGAGTTATTTTTAACTTGGTAAATTTGAAAGAAAGGAAATTTCGATCCCTGACATAAAGATCTTTAGTCTGGAACCACAAATTTGATTATATACAAGTTTTTATTCATCATTTGCATTAAACTACCCAGATCACATTACAACTGGTATTACGCAATTTTACTAAGAATAATATTTCTTTAGAAATTTGCCGTTGATTGGTATCATGATCTTATCACCATTCGGTTTTGCTAATCGATATACGCCGTTGGAGTAAACCGTATCAATGACAAAAGGTCCCTCCCACTTTGGCTGGAATTTTTCTCTAGGCTTTTGGCTAGTTATGATCGGTTTTCTTATTGAAAGGACCAGATCGCCCTTTTTGAAAGTTTTTCGTTTAGCCTTTTTGTTAAAAGTCTTGGAGATTCGCGCCTGGTATAGTTCAATACTCTGTTGAGCTTCCAACTGCTTATCATCCAAGGCTTGTAATTCTTGGAGCCTTTACTGATGTCTTTCTTCTTGTGTCATCCTAGTCGTTAACGCGACTCGCAACAATGGAATTTGAATTTCCAAAGGTAAGACCACTTCTTATCCGTAAACCAAAGAAAAGGACATGGCATTAGTGGGGGTTCGGACCGTGGTGTGATATACCCACAAACATTCTCCGAGCTTCTCATCCCAGTCCCTTTGATTGGATGATACAAACTTTTTGAGGAGTTTTACAATGGTCTTATTGAAAACATCTGCTAGACCAATGGCTGTCGGGAATATGGTGATGAAGCTACGTCTTCAATCCTGTATTTGTTGCAGAATCTGGAAAATGCTTGGCTCACGAACTGAGGCCCATTGTCATGAATGATTCTCTTGGGCACTCTGAAGCGATAAAGAACATGGTGTTTAATGAATTTAATAACATTTGATGACTTTATTTCGGTTAGGAAAACGACTTCAGTCCATTATGAAAAGTAATCCGTTATAGCTAGAATGAACTGGTGTCCTCTCATTGATGGTGGAGAAATTGGCCCAACAATGTCCATACCCCATTGTTTAAACGGCCACGATGTAGCCGTTGGGTAGAGATATTCTGGAGCTTGATGTATAAAGTCTGTATGTATTTGGCAGGCCCAACAATTTTTGGCGTAGTTAACCGTTTTTGTCATCATCTTAGGCCAATAATATTCCATCCTTCGGATTCTATCCCAGAGTTTCAGCCCTGGCTGGTGTGCTCTGCAGATGCCAGCATGAGTTTCTTCAAGTACTTTTCGAGCTTCGCGGTTAGAGAGACAGCGAAGTAAGATTCCATCATAAGATTTCCTATACAATGTCTGGAGCTCCGCATTATAGTAGAACCACATAGCCTTTCTCTGGATTGCCCTGGCTTCTTTTGGATCTTCAGGTAATATACCGTAAAGGACATAATCTATATAGGGGAAGTGCCAGTCCCACGGTTCTAGACTTGACTCGAAAGCATCAGCTTCGTCTTCCTGTTGTTCCCTCATTTCCCGTTTTTTGTCTTTTGGCCAAAATAATTCCCTGCTCCTACCGTAATTTGATTTCTAGCATGCTTGGGCAAGGCTAATGTAACAGCTAAGGAAGCTAGTGAATCTGCATAGCTCTTTCGGTGGCGCTTTACATGGCTGACATAGAAACCATCGAAACCATCGGTGATGAGTGCCATATATTGCATATTTATAGCCTTTATATTATCTATTTTTGTATATAAATAATGTTACTCGGGTATTTTTAGTGTGTTTTTCAGGTAATCCGATTCATACAAGGAGATGGCATGAAATCAGAGTTGGAGTAGGAAATCAAAGTCCAAAAAATTTCTAAAGTGGGCAAGACACAAGACTACAATGCTGCAGAGAGTAAAAGTACAATATAGTCATCAAAATAAACTCAGAAGGAGAAATTAATGGAGGAAAAAAATTACCAAAAATTATTTCATTACTTTTACCGCTAATAAGCGGTAACTACCGCTATTTAGCGTCCCAAAGTGGGCCCTACGCTCCAAATTTTCTCACTTGGCTTCAATTTAGTCTTTTAGTTTCATAATTGTATTATAATTGGGTTTGGTTTTCCGAAACCTATATATTGGCCGTATCTTTGTATTCTAGAGAGGATCCTGAAGTTTTGTACTCGTTTTAAATTAATAAAATTAGGGTTTTACTGAAGGGGTGGCAGCCACAATACCGTGCTCCAGAGCTAAGCCATTGTTTTCAATTATTTATTTTCTTTTTAGATAGAGTTAATTGCTTTCTAGTTTAGGTTTTATTGTTTTTTATATTAGATTTAATTACTTTCATGAATAGAAATTTAATTTGCTTACTAGAATCATGTGTAGCTAATTTAGTTTAGTTCTAGGATGTAGATGAAAATAGAATCACCATGTAATTGCTCTTTAGAATTTTCTTCTTAAATAAAATAATAAAGACATGATTTTTCTATAACAAGATTAAAATACAAGAACTCGAAGATTAAGACTTTGATAGGTTATACTTGAATTAAGTTTCTTGATAGCCTATACTTAGTTAGGGTTTGGGATTATTGATTTTATCTTTTTTATTGAATTATCTAAAGATTTAGTTTGTTTTTATGAAAAGTAGTATTTTTGATGAGTTATACTTGCACACCACTTGATAGCTCATGCTTAGGTCACTTTAAATAAAGATTAAACTAAAAGATCACTTTTTTATGAGAGAAGAAGAAAATAGAAGTAAGAACATGATTGAAAACTAGTGGATTCTAGATCCTAAGCTAATTAGAATAACTCTCATCTTCAACCTAGAATCTTTGGTTAGTCCGATAGAACTATAAAAAAGTAAGAATCGCAAAAACACCTTAGATCGCTATGGGACGACCTGTACAGTACTACACCGATACTGTGCGCTTGCAGTAAATATCACATCAAGTTTTTGGCACCGTTGCCAGGGATCGATGGTATTTTTCTCGCTTTTTCTGACGTTTTACGGGTTAATAGTGTGTGTTGAGTGTGCATGGACCATAAAGTGCAGATACAGTAGGACAAAAAGGATCAAAGAAGCCTCATATCTGTACTGCAGAAACCAGAGAATAAAATTCTCTGGTTTGGCCACTATTCAGCAGCCAAAACAACTATTTAGCAGTCAAAGAGGTAAGTTCTGTGCCCTAATTATCTTCATTTCTGTATTTTGGGTCCCTAATTTTGTAAAAAAATATGAAAAAAAATAAAAATATATTAGGCACTATAGTAATCATATTTTTATTTGATCATATCTATTCCACCGTTTTATCTCTCCACCACACCCCACTTCTTGCATTAGTTTAGGAAATTCACGCATACACTCACGGTCGCTGGTTCATGCCACATTGGACCCGTGATCAATTTGGTCGACTTGTGAGATCAGATTTGTTCATGGGAGACAAGATGGACCAGCCGATCTCGATCCTTCAGGATCGATATTACCCATTGCGCACATCACTTCCATCATGTATAAAACTTTCTCACGCAGCGGGTAATCACTGTGAGTTGAAGCCGCAGTACATCAGTATACTTCCTAAATTCACTGGTTCTGATTCAAAGGATGCATATCTCTTTATCAGCGAATTTCAGGAAGTATGCGTGATGATAAAACTGCAGCACTTATCGGAGGATGCAATTAAGCTCCGCTTCATCCCCTTTGCACTTAAAGATATTGCAAGAAGTGATTGTACAGTATGCCTACTGACTCAATCACTACTTGGGAAGAATTCGTTACAGTGTTTCTTAAGATGTATTATCCCATGCATAAAATGGCAAGGATACGAAATCAAATCAATCAATTCCGTAAAGTGCCGGGAGAACCCTTCTGGAAATACTTGGAACGGTTCAATGATCTTTTAGCTCAGTGCCCGCACCATGCGATAGAAAAGTGGCGGTTGTGTCAAATCATGTACGAAGGACTCGATTACAAATCCAAAACTCTTCTTGAGTCCATGTGTCAGGGGGAGTTCATGAGAAAGAATGAGGATGAAGCATGGGACTTTCTTGAGGACCTATCGTGGAAGACTATGCAGTGGGAGAGTCCCATTGAGAAGCCCAGTGCATAACCTTCTTCACATAAGGGTGGGATCCATAGTATCGACAGCTCTATAACTGCCGAAACTAAGATTGCAGCCCTTATGAGGAGAATTGAGGCATTGGAGACTCCTAGTGCTCCACCGGTGGGTCAGGTAAATCAAATTCAAGTTCCCACATGCTTTAATTGCAGAACTCCGAATCATGTTATGGAGAAGTGTCCATTATTAACGAATCTCATGGGTCCCACACTTGAATAGGCTAACGCCTTGTATCAACAACCCATGAACAATCCTTACGCTCCTACATACAATACTGGCTGGAAAAACCATCCAAATCTGTCATGGGGTCAAGGGCAATATCAGGGAGTCTCTAACCCTAACATGCAGCCGCCAGCCAATGATCAGTTCCCAAGACTAAATGTGGGTGCTTATCAACACCCAAATGCATCAAATTATGGGAACAACAAGAATAGACCACATGCACAAAACCACTCACATCCACATCAGGGGTCTAATAATGAGCAAGAAAAGTGACTTCAGTCACTTGAGAAGCACGTTGAAAATCTTCTCAAGTCTCATCCAAATTTGACACACATATGTCCAACCTTGACATACACATGTAAAATCTTATGAAAGTGTCAACCGACTTTATTCAAAGTACCGCTCAGCAACTGCTCGTAAACTCTCAATTTATAAAGAATATAGAGCAGCAGGTTGGACAATTAGCGAGTCAGATGAGTGAACGTGGCCAGGGTACCTTTCCAAGTCAACCCATAACGAACCCTAA
This sequence comes from Dracaena cambodiana, assembly GCA_036321105.1. Lineage (NCBI taxonomy): Eukaryota > Viridiplantae > Streptophyta > Magnoliopsida > Asparagales > Asparagaceae > Dracaena > Dracaena cambodiana. The sequence goes on along the minus strand of JAYEPQ010000005.1, from coordinate 15,254,185 downwards.
TTTCAGTTCCTCAAACTCCAATCAGTCGCATGTCCACCAATGCAATGTCATTCACACGCTTAGATCTGGCAAGCAAATGGACAATAATGTAGCCATGCACCATGATCCCACTCCTACTATCTCGCAAGTTACATCATCTTTTCCACCTCTTTCTCCACAACCATCTCCATCACCTTAATTACAGTCACATGATCATTTGGAAGAACCTATTCCAAAGCCGAAAGCACCATATCCCAATCGGTTTAGGAAGCCTTCACCGCAAGTAGAAAAGATTCTTGAAATATTTCAGCAGGTGAAGGATAATATTCCACTCCTTGACATTATACAAAAGGTTTCTACTTATGCTAAGTTCCTCAAGGATTTGTGTACTAAGAAACGAGCAAGCAATGTTCCTGAGAAAGTTTTTCTTACTGCAAATATATCACATATCCTCTCTAACTCCTTACCTATCAAGTACAAAGATCCAGGTTCCCCTACAATCTCATGCACTATTGGGAACACTACATTTGATACGGCGTTGCTTGATTTAGGGGCAAGTGTCAACTTGCTTCCTTACACTGTTTATCGGCAACTGGGGTTAGGAAAACTTCCACTTACGAAGGTCACATTACAGCTAGCTGATCGTTCGATCAAGAGACCACTTGGAATGATTGAAGATGTGCTCATTAAGGTCGGCGAGTTTATCTTTCCTGTAAACTTCATTGTCTTAGAAATTGAGTCGATCTCCAATCCATAGAGTCAAATTTCCGTTATCCTGGGTAGACCATTCCTTGCAATATCAAATGCATTAATTGATTGTAGGAGTGACCTCATGAAGTTATCGTTTGGGAATATGACTGTGGCACTTAACATATTTAATATGGATGTGCACGCAACGAGCTTCCTCATTGGGTCAACATGATTCATAATTTGCACTCTCATTCGACCTCTTGCACTAATGATGAACCCTCATTTGTGCAATTGTTTAAAGATGAGCTTATATTATTAGATGAATTAGCATATACTGATTCTATGTATGATGATACTTGTGCAAGTGTGCTATTGATTTATGAGCAAACTTTTGAGAATTTGTTTGCAGAGGAGCTCACATTACTTCGTGAGTTAGAAGAGCCACCACCACATTCACGTGATCTTGTAGCACTCTTATCACCTCACAATATTTCAACACGTATGCTTATTACTAACGATGATAGGCAGGTTTATAATAAAGAATTCTTTAACCCAATTGTTATTACTTACATGTAGACAAAGAAAAGGCGAGGAAGGCATAAGCTACAGACAGGTAATTTCGTAACTTGTAGGAGCTTGATGAGATATAATAATGCACCCACTTCTCGTTTAAATGCACACATTATGAAAGTGGGAAGCGATCGAGAGGTCGTAACCGCTTTCCATGAGTTAATTGGTTGATGATATTGGGATCGTAACTTTTACGACTCTCAATATTTGTATAGTAGTTTTTATATTTATTTTACCACACTTGGTTTGTGTATGAGGGTATACACAAGTTTAGGTGTTGGGGAGTGGATTGGGAGATTTTTATTTTTTTTAGAATTTTTAGGATTTTCTTTTTATTTGTTTTAGGATTTTATTTTTTACATTTTTGGGTTTTTTTTATTTTACACTTTGGCTAGATTTTAGCGTAACTAACTAAAAAAAAAATTTAAAACTAAAAAAAAATTATTTATATGTTTATATCAATAGATCAACCTAATTATAGATAAAGGAACAAATTTAGATTTGAAATTAGATGGAGAGTAGATTGGACGATATACTTTGAATTTTATGAAAAGATTAAAATCCAAAAAATAAATACCGCTAACAGTAGTTTTGAGGCAAGTATACATCTATTTTTTACTTCACAATAGTTTATTAGGTTAAGGATAAAGATGATAATGATTGAGTAAGTCTTCTCTCTCTAAACAAAAAAAAGAAAAGAAGAAAAAAAAAGTGAGAATAAAATAATAGGGTGAGCCTTGTATTAAGGCAATACTCTCGAAAGTGATAAAATAATGGGGTGCGCCTGGTATTAAGGCAATAGCATCAAGAGTGAAAAAAGTGTGTGATCCAAGTAATCAGGTACTTTGCGCCTAAGTAAGCGTGAATATTCACATAAAAGGTGAAATATTCTAAAAAAAAAAAAAGAAAAAAATAAGACTATGAACCGAGTAATCGGGTACGTTGCGCTTAAGTAAACGTGAATATTGGCATGAAAGGTGAAATATTCATAAAAAAAATAAAAAAAATAAAAAAAATAAAAAAAAGAAAAGAAAAAAAAGAAAAAAAAAATTGTTATGAGAGAGGAGATGAATCATGAGTTAGAGTTAGAGTCCAAGGCCGAAGTAGACTATCACACGTACACGTAGACGTATAGGAGCCAATGGATTATCTGTTAGCAGGTATCGAAAGATATGCTTTAAATTTTTAATTAAAATGATAAGTGTATCTGATATGACGCTCGATTTAAAAATTGATAATCTAAATACGTTTTTGAGTTTGTATATTAGTCAGATTAATTGATAAAAATATTATAAAAAAAAGATTTTTCTTTACTTTGTATAAAATTTTTATTTTTCTTGATTTTCAGTTATCCTTATTTTTCTTTTCTTTATTCCTTAATCTATTTTCTTCTTGAATTTTATGAGTATATTCACTGCAAACCCTCACGAGACACAACTTGTCCACTAGGGCAACTTAGGGGTTTAAAGGCTTGTTGCACGTGCTAAGTGCAATCGCAATTCCTGCGAAAGTGAGTTAAAATTTTTCTTTTTCTTCTTCGGGTTAGTTTTTGCTCGAGTACTAGCAAAAGATAGGTGTGGGGGTGTGATGAGTGTCATATATTGCATATTTATAGCCTTTATATTACCTATTTTTGTATATAAATAATGCTACTCGGGTATTTTTAGTATGTTTTTCAGGTAATCCGATTCATACAAGAAGATGGCATGAAATCAGAGTTGGAGTAGGAAATCAAAGTCCGAAAAGTTTCTAAAGTGGGCAAGATTAAGAGATTACGATGCTGTAGAGAGTAAAAGTTCAATACAGTCATCAAAATAAACTCATAAGGAGAAAATAATAGAGGAAAAAAAGTATCAAAAATTATTTCATTAATTTTACCGCTATTTAGCTGTAATTACCATTAATTAGCGGCCAAAAGTGAGCCTCAAGCTCCACATTTTCTCCCGTGGCTTCACATTAGTCGTTTAGTTTCAAAATTGTAATATAATTGGATTTAGTTTTCTGAAGCCTATATATTGGCCGTATCTTTGTATTCTAGAGAGGATCCTGAAGTTTTGTACTCGTTGTAAATTAATAAAATTAGGGTTTTGTTGAAGGGGTGGTGGCCACAATCCCGTGCTCCAGAGATAAGCCATTGCTTTTAATTATTTATTTTCTTTTTAGATAGAGTTAATTGCTTTCTAGTTTAGGTTTTATTGCTTTCTATATTATATTTAAGTGCTTTCATGAATAGAAATTTAATTTTGCTTAGTAGAATCATGTGTAGCTAATTTAGTTTAGCTCTAGGATGCAGATGAAACTAGAATCCACCATGTAATTGCTCTCTAGTATTTTCTTCTTAGATAAAATAATAAAAACATGATTTTTCTGTAAAAAAATAAAAATACAAGAACTCGAAGATTAAGACTTTGATAGGTTATACTTGAATTAAGTTTCTTGATAGCCTATGTTTAGTTAGGGTTTGGGGTTGTTGATTTTATCTTTTTCATTGAATTATCTAAAGATTTAGTTTGTTTTTATGAAAAGTAGTATTTTTTATGAGTTATACTTGCACACCACTTGATAACTCATGCTTAGGGCATTTTAACTAAAAATTAAACTAAAAGATCACCTTTTTAATAGAGAAGAAGATAATAGAAGTAAGAATATGGTTGGAAACTAGTGGATTCTAGATCCTAGGCTAATTAGAATAACTCTCATCTTCAACCTAAAATCATTGGTTAGTCCAATAGAACTATAGAAAAATTAAGAATCGTAAAAACACCTTAGATCGCTATGGGACGACCTGTACAGCGCTGCACTAATACTGTGCGCTTGCAGTAAATATCACATCAAGTTTTTGGCGCCGTTTCCGGGGATCGACGGTGTTTTTCTCGCTTTTCTGACGTTTTACGGGTTACAGTGTGTGCTGAGTGTGCAGGGACAATAAAGTGCTGATACAGGAGGACAAAAAGGATCAAAGAAGCCTCATATCTGTACTTCAGAAACCAAAGAGTAAAATTCTCTGGTTTGGCCGCTATTCAGCGGCCAAAACTGCTATTTAGTGTCCAAAGAGGTAAGTTCTGAGCCCTATTTTTCTTCATTTCTGTATTTTGGGTCTCTGGCTTTGTAAAAAAATCTGAAAAAAAATAAAAAATATTAGGCACTATAGTAATCATATTTTTATTTGATCATATCTATTCCACCGTTTTATCTCTCCACCACACCCCACTTCTTGCATTAGTTTACTAAATTCACGCGTATACTCACGGTCACTGTTTCATCCCACATTGGACCCGTGATCAATTTGGTCGACTTGTGAGATCAGATTTGTTCATGGGAGATAAGATCGACCAGGCGATCCCAATCCTTCAGGATCGATATTATCCGTTGCGCACATCACTTCCATCATGTATAAAACTTCCACACGCAGCGGGTAATTACTATGAGTTGAAACCGCAGTACATCAGTATGCTTCCTAAATTCACTGGTTCTGATTCTGAGGATGCATAGCTCTTTATCAGTGAATTTCAGGAAGTATGCGTGATGATAAAACTGCAACACTTATCGGAGGATGAAATTAAGCTCCGCTTTATCCGCTTTGCACTTAAAGATAATGCCAAGAAGTGGTTGTACAGTATGTCTACTAACTCAATCACTACTTGGGAAGAATTCGTTACAGTGTTTCTTAAGAAGTATTATCCCACGCATGAAACGGCAAGGATACTAAATCAAATCAATCAATTCCGTAAAGTGCTGGGAGAACCCTTCTGGAAATAGTTGGAACGGTTCAAGGATCTTTTAGCTCAGTGCCCCCACCATGCGATAGAAAAGTGGCGGTTGTGTCAAATCGTGTACGAAAGACTCGATTACATATCCAAAACTCTTCTTGAGTCCATGTGTCAAGGGGAGTTCATGAGAAAGAATGAGGATGAAGCATGGGACTTTCTTGAGGACCTATCGTGGAAGACTATGCAGTGGGAGAGTCCCACTGAGAAGCCTAGTGCATCAAGTTCTGCACATAAGGGTGGGATCCATAGCGTCGACAGCTCTATGGCTGCCGAAACTAAGATTGCAGCCCTTATGAGGAGAATTGCGCCATTGGAGACTCCTAGTGCTCCACTGGTGGGTCAGGTAAATCAAATTTAAGTTTCCACATGTTTTAATTGCGGAACTCTGACTCATGTTATGTAGGAGTGTCCATTATTAACGAATCTCATAGGTCCCACACTTGAACAGGCTAACGCCTTGTATCAACAACCCATGAACAATCCTTACGCTCCTACATACAATCCTGGCTGGAGAAACCATCCAAATCTATCATGGGGTCAAGGGCAATATCAGGGGGTCTCTAACCCTAACATGCAGCCTCCAACCAATGATCAGTTTCCAAGACCAAATGTGGGTGCTTATCAACACCCAAATGCATCAAATTATGGGAACAACAAGAATAGACCACCTGCACAAAAAACAACTCGCATCCACATCAGGGGTCTAATAATGAATAAGAAAAGCGACTTCAGTCACTTGAGAAGCACGTTGAAAATCTTCTCAAGTCTCATTCCAAATTTGACACGCATATGTCCAACCTTGTCATACACATGCAAAATCTTATGAAAGTGTCAACTGATTTTATTCAAAGTACAGGTCAGGAACTACTCGTGAACTCTCAATCTATAAAGAATATAGAGCAGCAGGTTGGACAATTAGTGAGTCAGATAAGTGAACGTGGCCAGGGTACCTTTCCAAGTCAACCCATAACGAACCCTAATGCCAGTTACTGAAACTCCAATCAGTCGCATGTCCACCAATGCAAGCCATTCACACATTTAGATCTGGCAAGCAACTAGACAATAATATAACCATGCCCCCTGATCCCACTCCTACTATCTCGCAGGCTACATCATCTCTTCCACCTCTTTCTCCATGACCATCTCCATCACCTCAATTACAATAACATGATCATTTGGAAGAACATGTTCCTAAGCCGAAAGTACCTTATCCCAATCGGCTTAGGAAACCTTCACCGCAAGTAAAAAAGATTCTTGAAGTATTTCAGCATGTGAAGGTTAATATTCCACTCCTTGATATTATACAACAAATTCCTATATATGCTAAGTTCAAGTACATAACGTTTTCCACGTCTCACAATTAAAACGATGTGTTCATGATGAAAAGCATATCATGGACTATTCAGAACTGGAGATTGGACCAGACCTCTCCTATCCAGATGAACCAGTCTCCATACTTGACCGAATGGAGAAGACTTTGAAGAACAAAGTAATTCCACTTGTGTTGATTTCTTGGAATCGACATTCTAATCGGGAAGCAACTTGGGAGCGAGAGGAAGACATTCGAGAGCGTTTTCCACACTTATTTGAATAAAGGTATAACCCCTCTCCATCATTTAAGTTTAAAGAAATTTCGAGGATGAAATTTTTCTTAAGGGGGGTAGAATGTAACGACCATTTTTTTTCAAATTTTTGAAATAAAAAAAATCTGAAAATAATAATAATAATAATAAATATAAATATATATTGGGATTTGTTTGGATATAAATCTGAATAGTTGAGAAAAAAATCGGATAGAAATCTAAATAGTTGAAAGGAAATCAAATCTTAACCAAAAAAAAAATATTTTTGTTGGATCTCAACTAAGTAGGCTATATCTTAATCCAAAACCTCATTCTCATCTCTCTTCTGGAACGCTGAGAAATTGGAACGCTTGCAGGACGTATGGGAAGAAGAAGAGCGGAAGCAAGGAAGGGGAACGACTCAGCCAAAGGTGAGTTTTTAAACTCACTTAACATGCAATGCTTGTTCTTTATATAGTTCCTATTTTATTTAGATGCATAAATATTAAATCGAAAATAGTCCTATAGATTTTGTTAAAGATAGTTCTATGAATTTTACAATCGCGATTGATTAGAATATTTATATTAATTTGTTTCAGGCGAAGGTATATTTGACAAAGAATAAAATTTGAATTTTCACCATTGTCAGCTTGCTTGATTAGGCAGTCAAATAAATTGACATTAGGATAAATTTCATCGATGCCTATGAGGTTTATAGATTGGAGTAGAGTTGGGCTTACAGTTTGAGTTTTGTATGATTTGACCGCAAAAAGGATTAGTCTGCGATTGGATTGGTATTTTTGATATTATGCCCTTAGAAATTTTAAGTGTGCCTTAAGAATTTCCCTTCTCATTTATAATTGTTGGTTAAATTTTTCTCCCATTTTTTTTTTGGGCCCAAAGTGGAAACAATTATGCTAAATTGGTACAAAATTAATCAACTTGCAAGCCAAATCACCATCTTGTTGTCTTTTGAACAGAGATATATGAGCCAGCTCGATGTTCCCTCTTTGCCCTTCAATCCATTTCCAATTCTAGATCCAAAATCCTTTTCCAACTCCAGAGGTAAAACACATATCTGAATCCAAGTTCATATCCAAATCTAATTCCAAATCTAAAATTCATAACCCAATTCTTTAAGGCAGGAAGGAAGGGTCTTGGGGGTCAAACATGTTGTTGGGGAAAATATTGTTGATGGATGTCTTACCTGATCAGGCATGTTTCAAGATTTTGTTTAGAGTATATTGTTCTCTTAGAAATTGGGGCGTGCTTTTAGAGTTGCCCACCTTCAAACTCTCCCTTCTCAGGGATGATGATGAGTTGCCCTTGGTATCCCCATCTATTATTTTTGGTTCTGATTCTACCCAAAACCATGTTCTCATTGGACTGTCTGTAGTTGCATTTAAATTGCGAGGCATTTTTGGCAGCCATTGAGAGAGAGAACATCACTAATTTTCATTCAACCTTGGCAAATATGTCCAGTAATTGGCCAAGGGAAGTTGTTTCCTTTTGGTGACAGACTTCATGGTTCTTGGTTTCTTCTGCATCTACTTGTGCTTCTTCTTCACCTTCCATTTCCGCATCTGCTTGTGCTTCTTCTTCACCTTCCGCTCCCACTTGCGTTTCTTCTTCATCTTCCTGCTTCCGCCTCGGTTTCTGCTTGGGCTCGCGCTTCTTCTTCACTTTCCGCTTCGCTTGCGGCGGTACTCCTTCTACACCTTACGCTTATGCTTCTTCTTTTCTCCGCTTCTGCTCTCGTTTCCGTTGCTCCCTCACCTTTTCTCCCCCTTCCAGTGTTTGGGTTGCGAAAGCTAGGCAAACAAACCAGGCTTTGATGTATGGTTTGGAAATTTCTACACGCACACCTATTTGTTTGTGAGCCATTTTTCCTCCCTTATTGTAAGCCACCATATTTTTTTTTGGCAGTGTCCATTTAGACTTTCCCCAATTCCATTGGCTAGGGCCCTGGTTTTTCTGGAAATTCTAAATGCGCACGCGAGCACCCTTTTTCCCCATGTTGTAACCACTACTACCCATCATGTGGTGCGCAGTTAGCAATACCCTCAATCCAAGGGGCTTGTGTTGGCTAGTTTTGGGACCTCTAAATGCACACATCACTATCCATGAGCACCTTCTTCCCTTATGTTGTAAATCACTTTATTATTGATAATAGGGTGTATGCTTAGAACTGCCCCCAAGTCATGATACTGCATTGGCTGGAATTGAGGAATTTTCTTTGTGCGCACACATTTTCCAATGAGCACCATTCCCCCTATGTTGTAAATCACTTCCTGTACGACATATGATGCGCGTTTAGAGATATCCAAATCTTATGCATATAACCGCTATTGCTATCCGAATTCGCGGACATATAGAAAAAAAAGGGGTGATTAAATAAAAGCGACATGTTTCTATATTTCATAAATATGCATAAAATCCAACATGCGATTTTATAAGTTTTAATTCCAGTTGTTTGTTATATCTTGAAAAGAAAGGAAAAATAATACTAATACAAGGTATGATAAGTCACCGTATAAATGCAAATTGTTACTGTATAAGATTGGTGATAGATAATTAAATTACCGCAACATTATATTGTCACTGATATTGTTACTATTCACTAAACTCTAATTATTATCACCAATCTACATACTGAACTGAAATTGACTGAAATCATAAATTTATATTGAAATTGATAATTAACACCGAACTTGATATACACTGGGGATTTGGGGGAAAATTTAGGTTTGTATGAATTAGATGGCTGAACGTAACTGTACTGTGCTACTGTTTTCCATTATGGGAGGATCAAAATAGGCTCCGATCAACTTACTGCGCCACTGTTTCCCATTTTTGGGAGGATCGGGATAGGCTCCGATCAACTTACTGTTCCGTTTTCCCGGGGGTAGACGGGGATGCGCTCAAACCAGTTATATTCATATTTCCTGAATTTTCAAATATCATAATTAAAAGACATTAACTGAAATAATAAAAATAAACACAATAATTATTACCACGTAGAGCCTTCCATTTTTTTTATTTGCATAACTGTTTATGACATTGCGTTATCATTGCTATCCTTTCATGTTTTATATGAGATCGCTTTACTGACGATCCTGATTATGCATGACCAGATGCAGACCTTTATGAAGAAGTAGATCCTCCAGATACAGGACATGATATGGCATATTTTAAGGAACAAGCGAATCTGCAGGAGTGATTACTTCCTTTGGTTAACTGCTTTCTTTTAAAAAAAAATGTAATAAGTGCTGATGACACTTTATTTAAGTTTATGCGAGATAGTCCTTTTCTTTTATTTTGAAATAATTTAACTGTGGTGACATTTGTTAATCTTATTTTGAGGGAATTTATTATCGCTTTGTTTTGATAAAGAAAAATTTCATTTAGTTTCTGCATGTTATTCATATTAAATTGCAAATGGTGACTGTAATATTTTGTTTGAGGCTCGTCGAGTTATCATTCGACGCCGAACGTTCCAGCTTTCCACACTACTAGAAGTTGGGCGTTACAGATGGTATCTTTGTGTACTAAGAAACGAGAAAGAAACGTTCCTGAGAAAGTTTTTCTTGCTGCAAATATATCACATATCCTCTCTAACTCCTTGCCTATCAAGTACAAAGATCCAGATTCCCCTACAATCTCATGCACTATTGGGAATATTACATTTGATAGGGCGTTGCTTGATTTAGGGGTAAGTGTCAACTTACTTCCTTACACTGTTTATCAGCAACTAGGGTTAGGAAAACTTTAACTTACTAAGGTCACATTACAGCTAACTGATCGTTCGATCAAGAGACCACTTGGTATGATTGAAGATGTGCTCATTAAGGTCGGTGAGTGGATTGGTGATATTTAATATGGATGAGCACGCAACGAGCTTCCTCATTGAGGTCAACATGATTCATAATTTGCACTCTCATTCGACCTCTTGCATTGATGATGAACCCTCATTTGAGCAATTGTTTAAAGATGAGCTCATATTATTAGATGAATTAGCACATACTGATTCTATGTATGATGATACTTGTGCAAGTGTGCCATTGATTTATGAGCAAATTTTTGAGGATTTGTTTGCAGAGGAGCTCGCATTACTTCGTAGTTAGAAGAGCCACAACCACATTCACGTGATCCTGTAGCACTCTTATCACTTCACAATATTTCTACATGTATGCTTGTTACTAACGATGATTGGCAGGTTTATAATAAAGAATTTTTTAACCCAATTATTAATACTTACATGTGGACAAAGAAAAAACGAGGACATCATATGCTACAGACATGTAATTTCTTGACTTGTAGGAGGTTGATGAGATATAATAATGCACCCACTTCACGTTTAAAATGCACAAATTATGAAAGTGGGAAGCGATCGAGAGGTCGTAACTGCTTTCCATGCGTTAATCGGGTGATGATATTGGGATCGTAACTTTTACGACTCTCATTATTTGTATAGTAGTTTTTATATTTATTTTACCACACTTGGTTTGTGTATGAGGGCATGCACAAGTTTAGGTGTTGGGGAGTGGATTAGGAGTTTTTTTATTTTTTTATGATTTAATTTTTATTTTTTTAGGATTTTAATTTTTAGATTTTTTGGTTTTTTTTATTTTACACTTTGGATAGTTTTTAGCGTAACTAACTAAACAAATTTTAAAACTAAAAAAAATTATTTATATGTTTTTATCAATAGACCAACCTAATTACAGATAAAGAAACAAATTTAGATTTGAAATTAGATAGGAGTAGATTGGACGATACATTTTGAATTTTATGAAAAGATTAAAATCCGAAAAATAAATACCGCTAACAGTAGTTTTGAGACAAGTATACATCTATTTTTCACTTCACAATAGTTTATTTGGTTAAGGATAAAGATGATAGTGATTGAGTAAGTTTTCTCTCTCTAAACAAAAAAAAGAAAAAAAAAGTGAGAATAAAATAATGGGTTGAGCCTGGTATTAAGGCAATAGTCTCAAGAGTAATAAAATAATGGGGTGCGCCTAGTATTAAGGCAATAGCTTCAAGAGTGAAAAAAGAGTATGATCCAAGTAATCAGGTACTTTGTGCCTAAGTAAGAGTGAATATTCGCATGAAAGGTGAAATATTCTAAAAAAAAGAAAAAGAAAAAAAATAAGAGTATGAACTGAGTAATCGGGTACGTTGCGCCTAAACAAACGTGAATATTCACATGAAAGGTGAAATATTCTTAAAAAAATTAAAAAAAAAGAATAAAAAGAAAAAAAGAAAAGAAAAAAATTGTTATGGGAGAGGAGATGAATCATGAATTAGAGTTGGAGTCCAATGCCGAAGTAGACTATCACACATGCTCATAGATGTATAGGAGCCAATGGATTATTAGTTAGCAGGTATTGAAATATAGGATTTAAATTTTTGCTTAAAATGATAAGTGTATCTGATATGACGCTCGATTTAAAAATTAATAATCTAAATGCATTCTTGAGTTTATATATTAGTCAGATTAATTGATGAAACTATTATAAAAAAAAGAATTTTCTTTCCTTTGTACAAAAATTTTGTTTTTCTTGATTTTCAGTTATCCTTATTTTTCTTTACTTTATTCATTAATCTATTTTCTTCTTGAATTTTGTGGGTATATTCACTGCAAACCCTCACGAGACACAACTCGTTCACTAGGGCAACCTAGGGATTTAAAGACTTGTTGCACGTGCTAAGTGCAATCGCGATTCCTACGAAAGTGAGTTAGGATTTTTCTTTTCCTTTTTCAGGTTAGTTTTTACTCGAGGACTAGCAAAAGATAGGTGTAGGGGTGTAATGAGTGCCATATATTGCATATTTAGAGCCTTTATATTACCTATTTTTGTATATAAATAATGCTATTCGGGTATTTTTAGTGTGTTTTTCAGGTAATCTAATTTATATAAGAAGATGGCATGAAATCAGAGTTGGAGTAGGAAATCAAAGTCCGAAAAGTTTTTAAAGTGGGAAAAGACTATGAGACTACGATTCTGTAGAGAGTACAAGTGCAATACAGTCATCAAAATAAACGTAAACGGAGAAAATAAGCGAAGACAAAAATTATAAAAAATTATTTTATTACTTTTACCGCTAATTAGCGTTAAATACCGCTAATTAGCGGCCCAAAGTGGGCCTCGCGCTCCAAATTTTCTCCCGTGGCTTCAATTTATCTTTTAGTTTCACAATTTTATTATAATTCGGTTTGGTTTTCCGAAACCTATATATTGGCCGTATCTTTCTATTCTAGAGAGGATCCTAAAGTTTTGTACTCGTTTTAAATTAATAAAATTAGGATTTTGCTGAAGGGGTGGCGACCACAATACCGTGCTCCAGAGGTAAGCCATTGCTTTCAATTATTTATTTTCTTTTTAGATAGAGTTAATTGCTTTCTAGTGTAGGTTTTTTTTTGCATTCTATATTAGATTTAATTGCTTTCATGAATAGAAATTTAATTTTGCTTACTAGAATCATGTGTAGCTAATTTAGTTTAGCTCTAGGATGTAGATGAAATTAGAATCCACCATGTAATTGCTCTCTAGTATTTTCTTCTTAAATAAAATAATAAAGACATGATTTTTCTATAAAAAGATTAAAATACAAGAACTCCAAAATTAAGATTTTGATAGGTTATACTTGAAATAAGTTTCTTGATAGCCTATGATTAGTTAGGGTTTGGGGTTGTTGATTTTATCTTTTTCATTGAATTATCTAAAGATTTAGTTTGTTTTTATGAAAAGTAGTATTTTTGATGAGTTATGCTTGTACACCACTTGATAACTCATGCTTAGGACACTTTAAATAAAGATTAAACTAAAAGATCACCTTTTTATGAGAGAAAAAGATAATAGAAGTAGAACATGGTTGGAAACTAGTGGATTCTAGATCCTAGGCTAATTAGAATAACTCTCATCTTCAACCTAGAATCTTTGGTTAGTCCGATAGAACTATAGAAAAAGTAAAAAACGCAAAAACACCTTAGATCTCTCTGGGACGACCTATGCAGCGCTACACTGACACTGTGCACTTGCAGTAAATATCACATCAATCGGCTATCTTAATTACTGCGCGGTAATATGGCAAAAGGTCTTCATGTTTGACCTCATATTCCCTTTTTACTTGATTTACTATAAGTTGAGAATATCCATATGCCTCCAAATATTTGACCCCCCGTTGTTTAGCTATTTTTAAGCTGATTAGGAGGGCATTATACTCCGCAACATTGTTGGAGCATGAATATGTTAATGAGTAGGCTCGAGGAATGATGTGGTTGTGAGAAGAGACGAAAACAACTCCTACCCCCACTGTCATTCTTCCTTCGGATCCCATTCGGGGGGCGCCATCGAAGAAAAGTTGTCATACACCTTTCGCGACTGTATTTGCCTCCAGAGGCTCTTGCGAGTTATCTGCTTTTGGAATCAGGTTCCATTCACCCAACTCTCTAGGGATTTGTTTGTATAGCTTCGAAGATGCCGGGACTGGATGTTCAGCTAGGAAGTCGGCTATAGCCTGTCCTTTAATAGATTTTTGCGGGGCAAAATGAATATCATATTGTGATAGCAAAATAGCCCGATTGGATAGCCTATAATTCAACGATCCGGGTTTAATCATTAGTATTCTCAGGGGGTTAATTCTAGATATAACGTTGATGGTTTGTCCAAATAAATAGTATCGCATTTTCTGTACTGTAAACACTAAAACTAAACATTCCTTCTCCACTGGGTTATACCGGTGTTTCGCCCCGATCATCATTCTGCTGAGGTAATAAATAGCTTGTTCATGACCCGACTCATTCTTTTGTGCTAATAAGGCTCCCAAGGAGTGGTCCATAGCCCTTACGTATAGCAGGAAAGGTATTCCCGAGACTGGGGCCACGAGCACTGGCGGTTTCATGAGGTATTGTTTGACCTCTTCAAAAGCCCTTTGGCATGCATCATCCCAAACAAATGACACCCCTTTCCTCATTAACCTAGTAAAGGGTTGACATTTACCGGACAAATTTGATATGAACCTGCGGATGTACGCCAGCCTTCCTTGCAGTCCCCTTAACTCTTTGAGGTTACGGGGAGATGGCATATCTTGGATAGCCTTAATCTTGTCCGGGTCGAGACAAATTCCTCTAGAAGTTACGACAAAGCCAAGAAACTTTCCACTGGAGACCTCTAGAAAAGATTTAGTCGGGTTCATCTTGAGAGCCAAGGAACTTTCCACTGGAGACCTCTAGAAAAGATTTAGTCGGGTTCATCTTGAGCTGGTGTTTCCTCATGAGGTCAAACACCGTCTTCAAATCTTTCAAGTGATCACCTTTATTCATGCTTTTAACTGCTAGGTCATCCACGTAACACTCCACTGTCTTTCGGAGATGCTCTTGGAATATTACGTTCATGGCACGTTGATATGTGACACCTGCATTCTTCAGGCCAAAGGGCATAACTGCATAGCAGTATAACCTGAGTGGTGTTCTGAAAAACGTATGCTTCTCATCATCAGGGTACATCTTTATTTGATTATACCCTGAGAAACCATCCATGAATGTCATACGTTAGTACCCGCAAGTATTATCTATCATAACATATGTGATGGGTAATGGGAATTCGTCTTTAGGGCAAGCCTCATTCAAATCCCTGAAATCAATGCAAATTCGGATTTTTCCATTCTTCTTGGTTACAGGAACTATATTCGCGACCCAATTAGGGTGCTGTTCCTCGCGAATAAAGCCTGACTCAATCAACTTTTTGATTTCAACTTCAATAGCTTCCATGATTTCTGGACGGAATCTTCGTTGTTGTTGCTTTACTGGCTTAGCATTTGGCCGAATGTTCAGTTTATGAACTGCGACACTTGGGTCTAATCCTGGCATGTCCTCATAACTCCAGGCGAAAATGTGGATGTACTCGCTAATGAGGGATATCAATTCCTCTCTCTCTTCTAAGGATAGGTTTTTACTTATATATATAGGTTTAGGATTATCTTCATCCCCCATATTTTTTTGGATTATCTTGTCTTCGGTTGGAGGCTCTCGCTGTTCAAACTGAATCTCCCACTTCGCGTTAAGATGCTTGGCCCAGGGGTCATCTTTTATCGGCGAAGTTTCCTCTAGGTCTTTGTCTTCTTGGATCGCAGAGGTCATGTTCGCAGACACTTCGCAGAAAATCATGCCAACACTGATATCTGAATCCCAGCAGGACGATTCCGATGAATGATAAAATTGCCTTTCTTCGGTTCTCTCACCTGAGGAACTTTCGGGAGTGGTGACATATCCCAACCCCCT
Organism: Dracaena cambodiana; assembly: GCA_036321105.1. Taxonomy (NCBI): domain Eukaryota; kingdom Viridiplantae; phylum Streptophyta; class Magnoliopsida; order Asparagales; family Asparagaceae; genus Dracaena; species Dracaena cambodiana. The sequence goes on along the minus strand of JAYEPQ010000005.1, from coordinate 15,238,328 downwards.
GCTGGTTTTCTGATAATAATTTGACATTTTTCCCTCTAGGACAAAGGTTCGGAGGATTGCTCTTCTCCCTTTTCCAAAGTTCAACCCCCTGCCTTTGGCCATATTATATCCCATTTTCTTTATTAGTCTATGAGAATTTTCATCATAATGGCAGAACTCGGGATTTTCCTGTTCTTCTTCAGAATCTAGGCCCTTCTCTTTGCTTTTGTGGCTTGCCTTTCCGAATAGTATGGATTTCTGAGTTCCGTCCTTGGAAGGAACCTCGAAAATGACCTTGTTGGCATCTTCGTCGTCATCACTTAGTTCGTGAAAGGATGATCGGATAGGTGCTTGGCAAAGAGCATATTTTATGTAAACAATCGCTGAACGCATCAGTGTTGGTACTTGAAGGTTCAGAATCAACACCAGAAGAATAAGCAAACTCTAAACTTTTATTTATCACCCATTCACCATCAGAGTGAACAGTATTATTTACATCAAGGCCTTCAAGGCTTATAACAATGGGCTCACCATCCCAAATTATATCATCGGATTCCGAATCTTCAGATCCTGATTCTGTGTCGGCCTCTTCACCGCTATCAGAGTCTTCTAGAGCAGGCTAATCTGAGACATAGAACGCATCTTGATATAGCAACGCGTCAGTAAAATAGTTTTCAACTCCTTCAAAGGGGATTTTTTCCGCGACCAGCGTTCTTACATTCCTGTCTTTATCCACATACTTCATGCATTGATGTAACGTGGATGGCACAATGATATTGTTATGGATCCAGGGTCTCCCCAGTAGCAGGTTGTATGGCGTGTCCACATCTATCACATAGCACGTGACTTCCGTCTTTAGGTCGTCGATTTAGCACTTAAGCTTTATCTTACCCAACGGTGTACTACAATTAGCATTGAATCCAATGATAGTAGTGTTGGTTGCTGCTAATCTGTTCATCGGGACTCCAAGGTACCATAGCATCCTCCATGGCATGATGCTTAAGGCCGAGCCTGGATCAACTTGAATGCGATCGATCTCCGCAGATCCTATGTACCCATTGTAATACAAAGGGCGGTGATGCTTATTGCTTCTAACTTGCATGTCTTCCGGAGAGAAAGTGGCGCAAGGGATGTTCTTACCAGAGACCTGGTGACTTGTCATGCAAAAAGATTCTTCCTTCTCAATCATTTCTGGTATCTGTGCCAAGAATACCTCTGAATCTTGCAGAGCTTCTCTTAAAGCTTCCCTCGTAGATTTAGAAAGATTTAGGAGTTCATACAAGGTTATTCTTGCGGGTATATTAGCCAATTACGTTAAGATGTCAATTGAAACGACTTCTGTAAATCTTCCGCAAGCTCTTATCCTTTTTTCATCAGAACTTTATTAAACTTAAGCTCTTTTTGTTTGATCTTCTCTGGAGACGGCCGAGAATCTGCGGCCTGGCCATAGTTCTTCAAGTAATCTTTTCCCGAACGGATCTCCGAGGGAGGAGGATTCGCGTCATCCACCAGAGAGTCTCCAATTTCTTCTTCCAAATCTGTTAGAGTAGGAATACCTCCGTCATCTTCGGGACCATGGAGACGACATTAGAAGTAAGGATTTTTCCCGTTTGCCTTCTTCCAGATGAATTGGAAGTCTATTGTTCATCACTAAGGAGATCTGGATGCACCTATATTATCTCCCCCTTATCAGTTTCGAAGGGGGACAATCCTTTCTCCTGCTATTGATGCGGATCAAAATTCACGACCTGCATCGTGTCTCTAGGAATGGGTTGCACTCTATCTTGAACTGTTGACTCTATCCAATCGGGTGTTTTACCGAACTTGACAGTCACCATGTTTGCGGTCACCTTTTTCTGGTGCTCTTGGAGCATGATGACCTTGGCATCCACTAAGGCTTGAATTTTATCCTTAAGGATGTAAAAATTCTGGGTAGGGTGGTTAATAATCCTATGGTAGACACAGTAATTAGGATCATTAACTCTCCCTGATTCTTCCGGACATTTAGATTCTGGCAGCTTGAGCATTTTCTTACTCATGAGGAGGTTGAAGATGTTTTTGTATGCTCATCCTTGAAAGAATATTGTTTTTGAGGCATATGTGCTTGAGGAGGGAGCTTCGGGGAAGACTTTGCAGGCTACAGAGTATCAGTCACCATTGTCTCTTTCCCCTTATATCCCCAGGATCGGGATCTATGGTTGTTGTCGTTATTTCGCCTCTGTTTCACCTCGTCTCCTTCTTCTTCAAGTCTTTGTGCGATTTCCTCAGCCTCCTAAGCTTGTAGGGCGAGATCCTTCCAAGTTGGGGACTTTACTGCTCCCATCCTGGTTAGAACCTTAGTCGAGAGATTATATCGACAGGTTTCTACCAAGGTTTTTTCTGACATCCCATTCGGGCATCTGAGAGAATCATTCCAGAACCTTTTAATGAAGTCCCAGGCCGATTCCCTTTTCTTTTGCTTAGAGGCTAGAAGCACCGGCATTGACACCTCCATATCGTCTTCATAGAACCTAGTCAGGAAGGCTTTTTCCATGTCGCTCCATGAATTTATGATTCCTGGTTCTAGCCACCGGAACCATTCAAATGCTAGTCCTATCAAGGTACTAACAAATACTCGCGTAATGATGGGGTCGTTTCTGGCTAAATGCTCGATTTGCGACTTAAAATAGTAAAGGTGCTGATTCGGTGACCCTTTACCATCAAAAGATTTGAGCTTCAATGGCTTGTAGCTTTCCGGTTACGGCATGCTTTCCCATTCCACGGGATATGGCCTTACAACACCCAGCTCTTACAAATCACTCTTATGCATGAGGGCATTCAGTTGATTTTGGAAGCTTTCCATCCAGACAACATTCGCGTTCCCTTCCTGATGCGTGGAGCGATTGTCATCATCCTCATGATGTTCTGTTTCCTCTTCATTATTGTGTAGAATATGACCTTCTTCTTCCGCCTGCTTTCCCTTGTCAGTTTTTGGGTCATGGGGTGGTGCCTGCGAAGATGTATTCTTCAACCTAATTTTTTCCAGTTCCAGCAGAACATGCAGCGTGTCTTTAAGTTCGCTGATGGCGTTCTGCTATTACTGGATATTTTTGTATTGTTCATCCATCCTCCGCATAAACTCTTCTGCGGTACTGTTTTGGGCCATGTATGCAGAGGCGAATTCTTCCAGGAACGAATTAGACATTTGCGACTCAGCCATAACAGATTTGGCCATGTCTTCCTCATCGGAGGAGACTCCCGCCATTTGTCTATAATTCATCGGGATTGCCATCCCATTTTTGAGTCGAGTGTTTTGGAAAACTCATCGCTCTTCATTGAGTACGTCCTTCAGGCCCAAAGAGAGCTCTGAATCGGAAGCACCTCCTTTAGAGACTTTCTTCGTCTTCTTTTTCTTCTTCTTTACCCCGACACTTATCATATTGGATGACACTTCGGAGTATTCGGGCTCAGAAAACTCGAGCCTATTTCGTCGTCTCCTCTTCGCCGGTTGGGATGAGGATGTTGATGGTGTTGACAGTCGATGGAACACGGATGGTCTAGTATGGGCTGAACAATGATGAGATAGTACTGCATTGATCAGTTGTTCACAATGACAATGAGATACGTGGGATTCTTCCCTCTTTCTGCTCAGAAGTGTCCAAAGATCTCCTACATTGGAACTCTTGGTAATGGCATCACTTGTGAAAGATAGCCTTGGGACTGGCATCCCTCTTTTGTCGAAAGCTTTTGGAGCAAGTCTCACCCTTGCTGGGACAGTGATTGAGATAGTCTTAGCCTTTGAGATAGGCTCCCTGGTAATCGCATGTCTTCCGTGAACTTGAGGTTCGCGGGTTCCTTCAATTACGCGATCATGCTTTCCCCCGGGAACACGAGGGACGCGGATGTAGGCTCCGTGTTTGTGTCATAGATAACTTTGGTGGATTTACTCCATTTTCTGTAGGAAACACGAGTAAATCCTTCCGCATCTTGATCTTTTGTATCCTCACATTTTGGCCTCCACACTTGTACAGTAGGCCTTTGCGATGATGAGTTGGCGATTTCCTTTTGTTGTGCGGTTCTGCGAAGGGCACGAGCTTTGCTTCTTCTTAGATTCCTTCTCATTGTACGAGTGAAAGGAACCTCCTTCTCCGCGTCATAGATCTGCGGAGTAGGTAGTGGTCGTTTTCCCTTGTTAAAATCGGGACCTTGATCCACTTTGCTTGAGAGATCAGGAGTCTTAGCCGAAACTGGCTTAGAGCCCAATGTTGGTGAAAAAGAGGGTTTCGGACCAGTTTGGTCCACTGATTCCCCCAGTTGAGTTATTGCGCTAGAAGTCTCCTTGGAGATTGATCCTTTGGAGACCTTACGGCACCCCCGTAAGGACGTAGGGCTCTTGGAGGCGGAAGAAAGGAATTCTTCGTACTTTTCCTAATCTACCTCGATGGTTAGAAAATTGACCAGGCTGCCAACTGGAATGTTGTCGGATTGAGCTACTACCAAATCACCGGAGGTGATGGCAGTCTCCAACGGAGTTGCCAATTTTCTGTTCACCATAAAAATTATAAATTATGCTCTATTGAGATATTTCAATAAAGGATTACAATTCCAATGATTTTCCGTTTACAGATGATGAGAAAAACAGATTTCCACTTTGTTTAAAGCCGGGTTTTGAGATAGCTGTGGAGGACGATCTTACTCTTTGTTGACACTATGCACAAACTCTTTTAATTGGCAGGAAAAGAAGGCTCTGGACTTCTAATCACAAGGGGTAATTCAAGAAGAAGATTATCGATCCCTTCTCTTTTGTTTTTCCGCTTTTTATAGGGTTCTAGGGCAACGTCCTCATCTCATTCGTTTGACCGTTACCCCCCACTAGACGAGAAGTGCCATCATATTCGCTAGGTAGTTACTCCACAATCGAAATAACGCCGCTACATTCGTTTGACAGTTGGCTTCACGATCCAAGGTGGCAACTCCCTTGTTCGGGTCGGGTGATTTTGTATTAAATCCCTCTCCGGAAGCTATGAGTGGTATAACGAATCTCAATTTTAGATTCGCGAACCTATTCTGTCGTAGCTGGGTTGCGAACCTTGAATTTTAGGTTCACGGATCTGGTGAGTTGCAGATCTCGAATCCTAAATTTGCGGATCTATTTTATTTTGACAGATGACTCTAGAATTTTTCGCCGACACCCACCCAAATGGAATCCAACGAGTCTAAGACTTCGGTAAAAAGAAATTGAAGACTTCGGCAAGAAGGAATCTCTCATATAAATGGAAGGCTTCCTGGAGAGATCAAGGTAGATTGAGAGGAGCAGGCTAAGATTTCAGATTAAGGTTGAGATTAGAAAAAACTTCCGACACCATTCTCCATCACCATCATCTCCCATCACCATCATCCTCTATCAATATCATCCACCTTCCTTCTCATCCTCTCTACCAACTTTCCGGTCTTGTGTCACCCAATACATTCTAGGCTAAGCTTTTGATTTCTTTCATGTGATGCCCTGCCAGCTGTAAAAATCTTTAGAATCTTACCGTTGGCGTACTTTTACTGTTAAGTTTTAATCATGCTTGGAATGTTATTGTCTGTTGCTATTAGAAATTTTACTGTTGATGATGTTGACAAATCTTACTATAGGCAACATTGGGTTGTGGATGCAAACAGAGTCTATAGATTTTTTATACCCTTCTTGAATATCCAAGACATTTGCTTTCATGAACTTGAAGAGTTTTGGATAGCTGTTCAGGATTATGATGGCATTTCCTTTATTTTCTGAATAGATTTTGCTGATTGTCTTTGTGTGGTCAGGTATCATTGTTTGGATACTCTGAAAAATCTCTTCGTGAAGCACTTGTCTAGCTTTGTCGAATATTTCCTTTCTTTGTCTTTTTTGACTGTGCAGAGGCGTTGGAATTATGAGCTATTTCTTTTCCTTTCTCCATGTTGCCCTGTAAAAATAGTTATTAAATTACATGTTTAGTAAGTTAATAGCGTATTTTATTCCTTTTCCTTTGCCTAGGAATATATATTTTTTAACCGGTCTCGATAGCTTCTTGTCGAACAGTTGACCCGAGCATGAGTGGTATATTAAGTTTTATTTGTTTTACTTTTTCTCTTTTTCTTAGGGCTCGAGCTAAGATCTTCTCCTAATAGTCGGGATAGAATTGGTTCTTTTATTACAATAGGTTTTCTTTCACAATTGCTTCTTGTAAGCAGTGGTTGCTTTGAATTACTTTTGATATATTGGCTTTTTTCGAAACTCTGTATTTTGACTCCTCCAAAGTGCTTTGGCTTTCATTCTATATTAGGTCTTCAAGAAATCATTGTCTTGGTATCATGAGATCCTTCATATTCATTAACCTTGGTTTTATTTCTTCTGCAAATGGTTTTGGTTCAAATATCTCGATTATCTCCTTTTAGTTCGAGACTGTTATAGCTTTGTAGTTTGGATTAATTCATGTATCGTAGTATATTCTATAAGCAGATCATATGAATTAGACTTTATATTCATACTTTGAGTTTTAATTTTTAGTTGTACTATGTCGAATGTTGAACCATATAGTTTGATTTACAAAATTAGATTGAAAACCATCTATCAGAACTTGATGGCAATTTGTAAACTGGTTATCCATGACAAGTGTTATTATAGGAATATCTATGCCAGCTCTAAATAATACATTGATTTTAATTTATTAGGCCAACATGGATATATCAAATCACTAGATATTTCTTCTTCCACCTTCGTACCTTTACTCGGGATGTCTCTCGCTCTCCAGTTGATATATTATCAGTTGTGTTTCCAATGAAATTCTGAATTATTCTTTTGGAAAAGAAATTGAAACGTGAGATTTTATATATTTCAGTCTTTCTAATTTGTTATTGTTTTTTAATTTTTTCGATATCTTCTGGGATAACGATTGTCATTTTTCCAACCACATCTCCTAATGTTATATTGTCCAATTCTGAAATTGGGGGTGTGGTAGGACATGACTCGTCATTCATCATAAAGACCAATTCGGAATCCAAATCGCTCTCAACTTCGAGTTCATAGTACTATATCCAAAGTGGGGACTTCTTCTCTAAGACGGACCTCTAAATCTTACTCTTCTGTATATTTTATCAATGTCGAGCATTTTTCCTTTTCTAGGACAATCTCGGACAAAATACCCTTCCTCATCACATACAAAGCACCTACACCCTTTCTTATCTTTTTGAATAGAGGATTCTTATGTTTCCTAGAATTTTTATTTTTCCTGATAAATCCTCTATTCCTCCATCATGGCCTCCAATGAAAAATTTTTCTAGACACAGACTTTTATTTCTTTTCTTCTGTTCCATTTTTCATCTTCCAGTTTTCACCAATTATTTTTTTCACAATACTTTCTTCCCTTAAGGGAGCAACTAATAGAATATTTTATTTTTTTATAAGATTTTATATTAAGATAGTCATCCTGTATTATTTTTAATGCATAATGGATAGGTGCCCTAGATTATCCTTTTTCTCAAATCGTTTTAGGTAGTATGGGTACCCATTTTGTATATTAGCATATCATGAGCTTGGAAGCTTGCGAAAATGGATCGAGCTAGTTTTGTACCTTATCATACTAATAAAAGTATTTTGAAAATGTCTTGCAATATTGTTTGAATTCACATATTTCGCATAACTCAATTTGGATAAAGTATAAAGAATTTCTTTCTCTTGGGCTTTGTCATCTGTAAATCTACATAAATTTTCTCTTATAATTTTAACGAAATCGATAAAGATGTCGTCAAACCCAGTGAATTGGTCATCTTCAAGCCACTCTCTCTGCTTATTTTTGTCTTCCTCTTGAATTTATCCATTGTTCTGTTGCTTACAATATATCTTCTTGTAAAGAGTCAGTGTTGTAATTAACAAATCTTTCTATATTCCATGTCCTTTAATCATTTGTAACCAAAATTGCTAGAGACTATGCAAAGTCATCTATGGTATTTAGCTCATCTTTAAAGTGCATGTTAGATAAATTCAGATAAGTTCCTCCTTGAGATATATTTCATTTTATTTAATATTCAATCCTTAATTTCTTTTCCATTTGAAAGTTATTTAAGTCGAATGAAGTTTTGCTATCTTCACCGACTTGTATGAACTTATTATCAGATTTGACACTTTCTTTGACCTCCGTCTCATATTCATCATGTATAGTCATCCTATAGTCCTCACTTTTCGAATTCATGATACTCTCAGTATTAAAATACTCATTTTGATTTACCTTACAGCTGTCTTCCTTAGTTATATCGTTCAATGCAGTTGATTTGAAATCTTTTATACTTAATTCGTATCTGAAATGACATAGCATGTTTTTTAATTTTGTATAATTTTTTCAATTTGTAAATTAGATTTTCTTTATCTTCTAGATTTTTATTAAGATTTTTACATTGCTCTTTCCATTTTTCCATTTGAGAAATTACTTCGTCAAATCTCTTTTTCGAATACCTTGGGGCATACATTATATCATACGAGTCAAAGTATGAGATGTCACATAGACTATAATTTGTTCTACGTATATCACAATCGCAAAGGTTATCAGTAGCCACCTAAAATACCAATGGACAGCTAGTTCTTAGTAGCTTTTGGTGCCTAAAATCACCTCCTATGGAAGTCAACAAATGCCCATCCATGGTAACAAAAGGCACACACATGAATGTAGATTTTAAGATTACTCAAATCTACTAAGAGACACTTGGAATAAAACTAAAATAATGCCCATTCAATTATAAGACAATAGAAGTCGAGTTTATAGTCAACTTGACACCAGATAAAAGAGGTGAAATTTTTTTTTCGAATTATTCTTAATCGTTTCTGTTTTTTTTTTATCATTTTTTCCTTTTTTCTAATTTTTTACAATTTGTTTTGAATTTTTTAGTGGTTTTTTCGAATTTTCCTTAATGTTTAATGATTTTTTTGAATTTACTACATTAATGTTACAGTGACTTTGAATAGTAATTTTTTTATTTTTGAGTTTTTCCAGATTTTTGCAAATTCTTATGAATTTTAGCAATTTTTTATGAATTTTTGGGAATAAAATCACATAAAATAAAATACACAGAATATCTTAACTAACACACAAAACCAAGTACAAACACGTTTATAATAATCTAAAACAAACATTACATACTAGAATAGTAGAAATCACACTAAAGACATATAAACTGCAAATCCCTCATGATAAAAAAGGTACGCTTGGCTCTAATTTCAGACGGGTTACAACTAGAAGCACACTGATACGATATAAGTGGAAGGTGGTTTTTATCGGTAGAGTGGGTTGATCAGCTAGCCTAGGCTGGAGAAAGATGATGGAGAAGAGGAGAAGTATAGTGAAGAAGATGAGAGGGATGGGGTAGAGCACATAGAGTATGAGGAGTGGGTGGAACTACCGATGCCTTGCCATTGCCCCCAGAAACTCTTATTTATAGGTGGGTTCCTTCTAACTTAAGCCCTAGATTCCTTCCAGATGAACCTTTGGATTCCTTACTGATAAATTCTCGACAGTTGTAAAAGTTTTGAAAATCTTACTATTGGCATACTTTTACTGTTAAGTTTTAATAATGCTAGAAATCTTACTGTTCATACTGTTCGGAGCCTTACCGTTACTAATAGGAATCTTACCGTTGATGATACTGATAAATCTTGCTGTAGGCAATATTAGACTGTAGATGTCAACAGAGTCTGTAGATTTTTTTTATACCCTCATTGAATATCCTAGATATTTGCTTTCATGAACTTGAAGAGTTTTGAATAGCTATTGCAGGTTAAGTGACATCTTCTTTGTTTTTTGAAAAGATTTTGCTGATTGTTTTTGTTTGGTCGAGTATCATTGTCTTGATACACTGAAAAATATCTTCGGAAAGCATTTTTCTAGCCTTCTCGAATATTTCCTCTCTTTTTGACTTTGTTGATTGTGCAAAGGCATTAGGATTATAAGGTATTTCTTTTTCTTTCTCTATGTTGCCTTATAAATATAGTTACTAATTACTTGGTTAGTAATTTAATAGAGTATTTTAATCATTTTTCCTTGTCTAGGAATATATATATATATATATATATATATATATATATATATATATATATATATATATATATATATATATATATATATATATATATAATCACCGCTTCTTGCCGAGCAATTGACTCAGACATAAGTGGTATATTAAGATTTTATTCGTTTTCCTTTTTCTTAGGGCTCGGGCTAATATCTTCTCCTAATAGTTGAGATATAACTAGTTCTTTATTATCGTAGGTTCTCTTTCACTATAGCTTCTTGCTAGCTGTGGTTGCTTTGAATTATTTTTGATATATAGGATATTTCTGGAACTTTATACTTCGACTGCTCCAAAGTGCTCTTTAATCTGCATTAGATCTTCAAAAAACCATTGTCTTGGTATCATGAGATCCTTCATATTCATTAACCTTGGTTTTATTTCTTCTGCAAATGGTTTTGACTCAAATATCTTGATTATCTCTTTTTAGTTCCCCACTGTTCTAGCCTTTGTAGTTTGGGTTAATTCATATATCGTTTTATATTTTATAATCAGATCATGTGAATTAGACTTCTTATTCATACCTTGAGTTTTAATTTTTAATCATATTGTGTCTATTATATTTGGATCTGTTATAAAAACAAAATAGGTGGGTGTTGAACCATACAGTCTAATTTACTAAATTAGATTGAAAACCACCTATCAGGACTTAATGGTAGTTCGTAAACTGGTTATCCATGGCAAGTGTTATTATACAGATATCTATACCAGCTCTAAATAATGCATTGATTTTAATTTGGATTAGGCCAACATGGATATATCGAATATCTTGATATTTTTCTTTTTCCACCTTGGTATCATTTTTTGGCTGAAGATGGGGGTGTCTACCCACCCTTTAGTTGATAGATTAGCAGTTATGTTTCTATTAAAATTCTCAATTATTCTTTTGGAAAAGAAATTGTAATGTGAGACATTATATATTTCTTTCTTTTTAATTTATTGTTGTTTTTAAATTTTTTTGGATATCTTTCAGGCTGAATATTGTCGTTTTTCCAACCACATCTCCTAATGTTATATTGTCCAATTTTGAAATTGGGGGTGTGAAAATACAAATTCATTATTCATCATAACGACCAATTCGGAATCCAAATCGCTCTCAACATCGAGCTCATACAGTACTGCATCTGAAATAAAGACCTTGTCTCCAAGACAGATCTCTAAATCTTACTTTTCTAGGATAATTTCTGACAAAATGCCCTTCCTCATCTCACACAAAACACCTATACACTTTCATATTTTTTGAATAGAGGATTCATTATGTTTTCTAACATATTTATTATTCCTGATAAATCCTCTGTTCCTCCACCACAGCCTCCAACGAAAATTTTTTCTAGACATAGGCTGCTGTTTGTGTTCATGTGTTTCGTTTCCTATCATTTAGTTTTCACAAATTATTTTTTCACAACACTTTCTTCCCTTAAGGGAGCTACTAATTGATTTTTTTCATTTTTTTTATAAGATTTTATATTAAGGCATTCGTCCCGTATTAATATGTAATGGATATTGTACCCAAGATTTTCCTTTTTTTCAATTCGTTTTTAGGTAGTTTGGTACCCATTTCTTGTCTTACCATCCCATGGGCTTGGAAGTTTGTGAAAAAAATGGATCAAGCCAATTTTGCGCCTTAGCATGCTTTAATTTATAGAAGTATTTCAAAAATGTCTTGCAGTATTATTCGAATTCACATATTTCATATAACTCAATTTTGATAAAGCAAAAAGAATTTCTTCATCTTAGGCTTTGTCATTTGTGAATTTATATAAGTTTTCTATTATAATTTTAATGAAAACGATAAGGATATTGTCAAAATCCAGTGAATTTGTCATCTTCAAGCTACTCTCTGTCCTTTTTTTTTTCCCCTTCCTCTGAATTTATCTATTGTTTCATCCATTGCAGTACGTCTCCTTGTAAAGTGCCAATGATGTAATTAACAAATCTTTTTTTATCCCATATCCCTTCATGATTCATAATTACAATTGTTATAGACTTGCCCAGTCGTACATGATTTTTAGCTTATCTTTAAAGTGCATGTTAAATGAATCCTGATAATTTCCTCTTTGAGATACGTTTCATTTTATTAATTCATAAATCATCTAGTTCTTTTCCATTTGTAAGTTATTTAAGTCTAATGAAGTTTTACTATCTTCACCGACCTGTATCAACTCATTATCAAATTCAACATTTTCTTCACCCTCGGTCTTGTATTCATTATGTATAGTCATCCCATAGTCCTCACTTTCTGAATTCGTGATATTCTAAGTCTCAAAATACTCGTCTTCATTTTCCTCATCTTCTAAGCTAAATATTTCAGGATTGAATTTAAAATGGTGTAACAAACTTTCATTCTGAAGGTATGTTTCTTATATTCTTTTTATTAGATGGTTTCTTTTTTGTATAATAGTCTTTGGATCCTTATATAGCTTTTTTTAGCAGTCAAATAGTTCGATTATCGAATAGTACTCTTGTTTAGAGTAAGCTTTTTCAGCTAACCTTTGTGGCTTGCATCATATTAATTTGGTGACTATGTTTTTTTGTTTCACGCCAGTTCTTAATATGTCATTGCGTCTAGCCTCTCGATTACCTTCCATATTAGTTTTAATTGATTTATTTTTCTATCGACTCGCTCGAGATCTAAATGTCTTTTTTCAAACTCAAAAAATGGGTGCATTTGTTCGTTCTGATCCATAGCATATTTGATTGGTTACCATTTTTCTAATGGTATAGTATTTTCTCGACATGAACAAACCGTACCACCAGTATCTAGTAATGCATGTAATGAATATTATCTACATCCGTTGAATTTGGATTTTTTAGCATAATTAAATCTTCTTCCTTGTTTTGGAGAAAAGATTATTTCGTCGTATTGTATCGAATATTTTTCATCTTGTTCTTTGTTCAAAGGTTCTTTGTGTTTAAGATAAATTCTTCGTTTATTGTTTTCACATTTATTTTCTAAGACATTATCTCTTTTTATCTCAGTTATTGCGATTGTAGTTTGTGAAGGATCATGTTCAAATTGTAAAAGACTATTGTAACCTTTCTCATTTGTTATGTCATTATCCTTATAGATGTCTTCTTTAGTTATATTGTTCAATGCAATTTATTGATCTCTTTTATATGTAATTCGTATTCGAAATGACATAGCAGGTTTTAAATTTTCTGTAATTTGTTTCAAGTTTGCAAATTAGATTTTCTCTATCTTCTGGAGTTTTATTAGGATTTTTACATTGTTTGTTCTATTTTTCCATTTGAGAAACTACTTTGTTAAATCTCTTTTTCAAATACCTCGAGGTATACATTATGTCGTATAAGTCATAATATGAGATGTCAACCAGACTATAGCTCGTTCTACATATCTCAGAATCGCAAAGGTTATCAGTAGCTATCGAAGATGCCAATGGTGGTGTCTAAAACTATCTCCTATGGGAGTCAACAAACGCCTATTCGTGATAACAAAAAGCGCACACATGAATTCGGATTTTAAGCTTACTCAAATCTATTCAGAGATACTTAGAATAAAATTAAGATAATGTTCATTCAACTATAAGAGAGCAAAAGTTGACTTTACGATCAATTTGATACCAAATATAAACTAAAAGGGGCGACAAATAGCTTTTCCAAATTATTCTTAATTTTTTCCAATTTTTTCTGATTTTCCCAATTTTTCCTTTAGTGGTTTTTTCGAATTTTCCTTAATTTTTAATGATTTTTCTGAATTTGCTACTGTAATTCTACAGTGACTTTGAACAGTAATTTTTATTAATATTTGGATATTTTTTCCATATTTTTTACAAATTTTTACGATTTTTGGTAATTTTTATGATATTTTGGGAATAAAATTATATAAAATAAAATGCATAGAACAACTTAACTAACACATAAAACCAAGCACAAATAACTTTATAATAATTCAAAATAAATAGAACATACCAAAATAGCTGACATCATAGTGAAGACGTAGAGACTGCAAATCCTTCCTGGCCAATAAGGAACGCTTGGTTTTGATACTAGAGAGTTATATATTTTTATTTAAATATCTAGGATTGGTAGGAGGTGACCAACAACGAGCGCTTTTGTTGGTCATCTCATATATGATTACAACTAAGGAGGTCATATGGTTACAAAGTACCTCCTGTGGGAGCCAACAAACACCTATCCGCAACAAATACCAATCAATTCCTTGTTGGCCACAAGGAATTTCAACTATTCTACATCAGTGTGCTTCTTATTGTAACCCTCCTTGCCAAAAGGAACTCCTAGCCAAGAAGGAACACTTGTTAACAGGACTTCAAATCACGCGGCAGTTGAAAATTCAGCATTTGGAAGCTTGAGGGGATTCAAAACTCATGGTAAACCAAGTAAGAGGACAATATGAAGTCAAGCATAAACATCTCCCACCTTAATATCAGGCGATAATTAAAATCACCAACTCATTTGAGGAGTTTCTCATTGATTATGTGCCACGGCCACATTAGTGCTCCCTCGCAGTCACATTAGTGCTCCCTGCTAAATCCAGCAAATGCACTGCAATTGGAAGTTACGAGCTTCTTTGCCCTAAAGAAATGCTTGGGCAATTGAAGTCCATACACCAAAGATGAACTTTGAGTTTGGAGATTGGTGATTCAACTTCATCGATCTCGTTCTCTACGGGATATTACCAGAGAATCCCAAAGAAGCCACCAAAGTAGAGAAAGAGGCCGAAAAGTTTCATTATAGAAGTCTCTAAAGTAAAGAAAGAGACCGAAAAGATTTATTATAATCCCAAGTTAGGCACTTTATATTGGAAAGTTATTTATACCTGGACAAAAGATACTCTTATATAATTCGATGCTACACTTATTCCACTAGAAAATTGAGGTCTAGATGAAGTAGACCGTATGTAGTACGGACTGTGCACTCTCATGGTGACATTGATATTGAGAATTCTAAGAACGATGACATATTTACTGATAATGACTAATGTTGTTCTTGGAATTTCTAATGCACGATAACATTAAAATCGTGACACTTCATGACCCATTCTATGCATAAAGACATGTAAATAATTGTATAATAGATGTTGTTATATATTTTGTATATTAAATAAATTTATAAAGAGCTATAGGGTTCAAAGAAAAAAATTTATGGCCTACAGTAGAAAGGTAAGTTCAGTGAGGGGTTGGAGAAATTCTTCACTCATTATATATACTCTAACAATCCCAAACTTTTCCATCTCCTCCAAACTACTCTCTCTTAGATCTAGCACCGCTAGAAATGCCACCTCTAGATCCAGTGCTTCTTGAATATCCATCACCTCCCCATGACACAGCGATATGAAGCCAAGACCCACTGCTCCTACTGCCACCAAATAGCGTAGAACTCCTGATTAGTAGCACTTTTTTGGATTTTCCCCCTTGAAATTTTAGAAGAGGTACGATCTCTCAACCATATCTGTTCTCTACAAACTTAGGCTTCTTATCTGCATTCATGGCTAGGTTTACATTCGAGAAGTGTTTTATTGATGTTTTTGCTGCATTTTTGATATATTTTATATATGGTATTGAAATGCTTGGGTGGGACTGTCAAATCTACCAGCCCAATCTCTCTATGACCCTGACCTTGTAGAAGAGTTCTATGATGGTTTTGTGGTCCGATATATCGGATGATCGCAAATCATTCCAATTAAAATAGTGAGGTCAAACACTCACTGTGCCTGCAAGGACCATTTCTGTCACCACTGATATTTTTCTCCACAGTGGGAATCAAACCCAATCTACAATTCAGGAGTATCTCATGAAGATAGGTCCTAACTGCACAATCACGCGAGATAGGGGGATCAACAACAAGACTTTATATAGAAATATTCACACTACTTGTTGCTGGATCAATCATAATGTAATTGAGATCACACAAATATCATCGTTCTATACACCCACATTATATATAGTTGATTGCATTATGAGCCAAGATCTAAACTTCTACATGTGTCCACAACTAATCGACATGATAATAGATGCTAAAATGTGGTTGAGAACTAGTTTGCCTTACCGTGTTTGATTACATAAGTAAGTCACATGTTTATATTAGATGCAGAGTTTGATGCCTATACACTCTCTCGTGTCCAAATAGGAATTGAGCATATATCAGTGACATGTCATACTGCTGGTCCCAAAGATTGGAACAAAAGCATCACTGAGGAATATTTACACCACCAATTTTACCCTAGAGGAGGAGGATGATGCTTTTTTTTTTTATCAAGACCTTCCAGTGGATCCTAGTGAACAAGCGCATGTTATTTGGCAAGGACTTAGGAAAATCTAGCGATGACTGAAGTATATCGATCGTGGCAAAATTTTGAGTGCACACAAGGCATGCACCTAGTGACACGAGTCAAAGACAGAGGGATCAACACCAATGATTTGTGTATGAGAGCAAACACGAGTTAAGGTGTGGGAGAGGATTCAGAGTTTTTATATTTTCTTTCTAGATTTTTTATTTTTTTAGTTTTTAGGATTTTTTTAGTTTCTTTATTTTTCACTTGGGGTAGTTTTAAGTTATTTAAAAAACATAAAAAATATATTTTTCATTTTAAAAAGTTTAATAATTTTAAAAAATTCTTTTCTACAAGAAATCAAGCTAACTAGAAATTAAAGAATAAATTTAGATTCGATATTTGATAGAAAAATAGATGAGATAATACACTAAGAATTTGATGGAAAAATTAAAATTTGAAAAATAAATACCACTAATGATAATTTTGAGATAATTATACATTTATTTTTCCACTTCACAATGACTTATTAGGTTAAGAATAAAATAAATAATAATTGCTTAATCTTTTCTTTCTTAGAAAAGAAGAAAATAAAAAAATTAGAATAAAGAGGTGAGTATGGTTTTAAGCTAACGGTCCTTTATAAATAAATAAATTTCTTGAGAATCACTTAGTAGTTAGTTATTTGTGCCTAAATAAGGGTGAATATTCACATGAATATTATTTTTAAGAAATAGAGTATTATCTGAGTAATCGGGTATTTACGTCTAAGCGCGTGTATTCGCATGAAAGGTGAAATATTCAAAAAAAAAAAAAAAGTAAGAAAGTAAACAAGAAAAGGAAAAAATAAATAAAAAACTTAGATAGAAAGATGAATCAAGAGTTAGAATTTGAGTCTAAAACCAAAATAAGTCATCACATATACACGACCTAAAGAATTATTTATTAGTGTGTATTAAAAGATAGAATTTAAATTTTGGATTAAAATGATCAGTGTATTTGACATGAAGCTTGATTTGAAAAATTGATCATCTAAATGTATTCTTGAATTTGTATCATTAGTAAGATTAATTGCCGAAAATGTCAAAAAGATTTTTTCTTTTTTTGTATATAATTTTTTTATTTTTCTTGATTTTTGGTTATCCTTATTTATTCTTTAATCTCCTATCTTCATTATGTTTACAGATAATATCGCTGAAAACTCTCACGAGACAAAACTCGTCCATTAGGGTAACCTATGATTTAGTGGCTTAATGCATGTGCTAAGTGCAACTGTGATTCCTGCGAAAGTGAATTAGGATTTTTCTCTGCTCATGTCTAGGTTCTGCTCTAGAACTAGCAAAAGATAGGTGTGGTGCTGTAATGAGTGTCATATATTGCATATTTATATCCCTCATCTTATCTAGTTTTGTATATAATATGCAACTCATATATGTTTTTTCTTCGGGTAAATCCTATTGCTAGAAGAATTTGGCATGAAATAAATAGAAGACCAGGAAAATCGAGTCCAGAAAGAGCAAAAGAGGAGAAAACTACAAAAGCACAGAGCTAGAAGCCATGGAAGTGAAAATGAGTCATGCACATAAGAAGAGAAGAGAGATAAAGCACTACTAAAAAGAAGAAGTCCATAAGCTTCAATTTTGCTGCTAAATAGCGGCAATGACTGCTATTTAGCATCAGGATAGGTCAAGGTTTTTGTTGCTGACATAGATACAGAATAGGAGTTTAATTAGAAAATTTGATCACCACTTTTTGGCGGTCAACGCTATTATTTGGAGGCAAAAAGAGAGAGTCTGCATCTAAAATTTTTATGAAGATTTTATTGTAATTTTATAATCTTATAGTCATGATTGGACTAGAATTTTAAAATCTAGAGGTCTATATATTGGTCGTATCCTTATGAATTAGAGATTCTAATGGTTTTTATGAGATTATTAAAATTAGAGATAGTGTTGAGGAGCGATGGCCACTATTCCAGAGCTTTAAAGGTGTTTCTTTGCTGTACTTCACCATTCTTCATAAGTAAATTTATTTATTCACTTTAATTGTTAATTTTTATTGCTTTCTAGTAAGGATTTTATAAGCTTTATAGTAAAATTTAGATTTTTAATGTTTCTCATAAATAAAAATATTATCTTAATTAATTTTACATGAGTAACTATTTTTTCTTAGTTCTAGAATGTAGATGAGCTAGAGTAGCAACTATAGCATGATTTTTATTTATTTTCTTCCTAAAGAATTAAAAAGACATGATTTTTCTATGTCATGATTAAAAGATGGTAATTTATAGATCTAATACTTTAATAGATTATGCTTAAGTTTGCTTTTGATTGCCTATACCTAGTTAGGATTTACAATTGTTTCTTTGGATTTTATTTATAGAAATCTCTATTAATATAGTTTGATTTTTATGAAAGTTACTATGTTTGATGAGTTAGACACTTGAACTCATGCTTAGGGTGATTGAATAAATGTTAAATCCAGAAGATCTTCTTTTGGCTATGATCAAAATTGTCCATGATAAGAAGAAACAAAGAAGAAGATACATTAAGTGCTTGGTTTTGAACTAGTGGATTCGATATTCTAGGCTTGTTCTTGAATATATAAAAACCTACCTTTTTCATACTAAATCATTTTATTTAACTTGTTAGGATAATAGAAAAAGTAAGATCTCAAAACACCCAAGATCCTTGTGGGGAAGACCTATTTGTGCTACAACAATACTACACGCTTGCAGTAGATTTATCACACAAGATCACCTAATCTTCTTCTTGGAAGGTGACATACTTAGGCGTTTTTGTATATAAAACATATTGCAGGACCTCAAATTCTTACACCCAAGAAGACCAACATCAGGGCTACGTCCTCCCTGAGTCTTCGACATGGTTTTACTAGTGCAATCCAACCCGCCACTAGTGTAGTGAGATTCTCAGGATTAGTCGATGCTAATGCTAAAGTCGGGTCATTCAATGCCGGCATAGTCGTCGGCATCCTCTACTACACATTTAACAATAAAGAGAGGAAGCATGCATTTTACCAAGCCATCATTGCTAGGCGTATGTCCAAGAAGCAAAGCATGGCTATCAATGCCCCTGGTGATAGTAAGCCTCGAAGCAGCATTGAGAAAAGCCATGAGGTAATAGCTCAAATCATATGGGCACACAAAGCATCAGCCTCCATGCAAAAAAAAATTCATATACATATTCTCTCTTTTGCCACTAAATAACAGTGTTAATCGCCAAATAGCGGTGGTCAAACCATCTAAAACTCCTAATCCACATCAGTTAACACAAGAAACATAGCTATAACAGGCCCCACTTTGCCGCTAAATAGCGACCATTACCGCTGTTTAGCGGCAAAAGTAGCAGTTATGGGTTTCAGCTCTCTTCATGTACATGACTGGTTTTCAACTTTATGGCTTGTAGCTTTGTGCTTCCATAGTTTTCTTCTCTTTTGCTCTTTTCGGACTCGATTTTCACATTCTTCTACTTATTTTAGGTTAAATCCTTGTAACAATAGGCTTTACCTCAAAAACACATTAAACATACCAAAGTAGCATTGTTTATATACAAAAATAGATAAGATGAGGGATATTATTATGCAATATATCATATCAAATAGTACAAGAGATTGTTGAGCAGCAGAAAACAATGATGGATGCCATATGGGCACAGCTACAATCGTTTAGTAAGAAACCTCCACAGGGAGGTCAGAACAATTTTGCCGTAGGTGCATCCGGGTCCGGGAACAACGACAAAGAAGATCACAAGTCCAAAGATAATAAAGAAGGCCTTGGTTCCCATCCGTAGAGTTCATGACCCGGTTGTTCATCAGATCTTTAAAGGGAATTGCTTTCGACTTAGTTTGGACTTTACCAGTTGGATCCATCAAACCATGGGCTGATTTAGAAGCTTGCTTTTATGGGGATGATACTGAAGTATTCATACCCACACTTATTCAAATGAAGCAAAGGAAAGGTGAGTCTATGAATGATTTCATTGAAAGATTCAGAAATCTCTTCCTCAGGTGTCCTAAAGGCATGCCTCTTTCTACTATGAACTTGTAGGCATGTTCGAGTAGCGATTGTAACTAACATGGGCTCAGTTTGAGCCCGTACATGGAAAAAACTATAAGAGCAAGCTGAGATCATTGAGAAATTAATCTCAAGGTTGTCAGTCAAAAATAAAGACAAGCAGCGGGCGAAGACTACTGTAATACGTCCTCCCTCCACCAAATTTAAAGTGAAGAATGTGTTAGTGGTAGATACACCTGTAGAACCCAAAAAGAATCCACCGCCCTAACAAAGTGCCACTTTATCATAGCAGTTGCAGAAGTACTCGTTGAAAGACGATTACGTGCTTAAAATCTTTTAACATGTTGGTTAATAATTATAAGATTGAGCTACCTAAACCCAAAAGTCCAGATGAAGTGGGGCACACAAAAGACCCCATACATAAAATCCAAGCTCTTGTAGAGGTGAGAATACTTTGCCTAAATGAAGAAAATAACAAGTAACCATAAATATAGTTTCAATTCAATTCAGTAAAGAGTTACCAAAAGTGGAGGTGCCAAATGGAATTATGGTCCCTAAGGTGATCACGCGAATAATCAATGCTGATCCACACCATCGCCAAGCCCAAGTCCTAGTTCCAGTTCTTGCTGCAAACGGGGTGGGGGGATGATGTGGTCTTATCCCAACCTTGTTGAATGGGGACAATGGACAAGACAACAGTTGTTTCCAAGAAAAAAAAGATGTAGAAAAACTTGAGTTTCCATATCATTTCCCTCGGCACAGAAGAATACAACACCTCCACAACCTACTTACTGACTCAAAGGAAGAATAGATTGTCCTTATGGCAGATCCGGTTCCAGTCACAGGCATTCGGTCAGGAAAATCATATCTCGAGCAATGTGATATGACTAATCCCACTGAGTTACCACCAAATCCTTTTGCAGATCTAGTACCTTCTTCGTTAGCATATGAGCCACCTCGACACAAAAGTAAGCCTAAAGATGTTGGGTTTGATAAATAACTATGAAAGAGAGTAGATGAGGACTAAGCTGCTTGTTTTAAGTTCGTCATCATAGCGCAGTTGGTGAACATCCCAGCACATATCACAATGTATGAGTACGTCTCTCCCAAGAAACAAGGGATGCCATCAAGGAAGCCTTAACAAACTCGAGTTGTTCTTAACACTCAAATTCCGCTACCTATAGAAATACATTGTCAACATTGCCATTGCCATTAGGTATCGGCTTACGAAGCATAACCTTAACTCCGGAGGATATGTTGGTTAAGAATCCAGACCATGACCGACTGCTATATTATTCATGATATATTTGGTCAACCAAGGTTGAAAAGATAATGATCAACCCAGGCTCTGCCTTGAGCATCATGCCAGTTTGCCTATTGCAATTTCTTTGCATCTCGGTCCACAAGTTGGCATCGATCACAACCACTATCTATGGGTTCAACGATTAGAGTAGTTGATATGTGGGGAAGATCCGTTTGAAGTGTAAAATTAGCGATCTCAAAATAGAGGCGACTTGCCATATCATTGATGCAAAAACCTCCTAAAATTTCCTGTTGGGATGACCATGGATTCATTCCAATATGATCATTCCATCCACCCTTCAACAATGCTTGAATTATGTGGATAAACAAGGTGTAGTTAAAGTGGTATATGAAGAAAAGCAACCATTCAAGGGGGTAGAAAACTACTTCACTGATGAAATTCTCTACCAAAAGGAACAAGAGGACAACAATGAAGCAGACTCGGAGCTAGATGACAGCTCAAACAAAACTTCAGTCGAATTAAATCATCTCGTAATGGGTCTGTACGATATAAATATTAACTCAAATGCCAATAATAAAGGCAAATGACTCCTTAATGAAGATATTGCTTTTTAGAGTATGTCTTATCTAGTTCTGATAATATATATGAAGACAAGGATGTGATAATTAAGAAACTTAATAAGACACCGGCACTACATATATTAGTCCACTTAAACTCAATAAATCAACTCATTGGGAATGCAATTGGCGCTATGTTCGTTGTATGAGTAGACAAAACCGATTTTCTATTATCTTTGGAAAAGCTATCCATAAAGAAGGACAGACTCCCAGTAGTTCTAGAGAAGGTCAGATATCCCATAATTCGACCACTATGGATCCAATTCTTATAAACTGATAAGAATGATGGGGGTATGATCTCACAAAGAGGGAAGGATCATGCTTCAACCAAGGGAGAAGAACTCTCCTGCAACTCTGCATGCCAAAAGGAAAAAGCATCAACTACTATCGCAAAACCAAGCATGGTTTAGACTATACTTCTTTCGAACAAGAAGTAAAAGTCTTATAGGTAGGCTTTTTTTAAAGTACTATGGCATAGTCATCCTCGGCATCTACTCATAGCTCCTAAAAAGAATATTTTTGCAAATGCTAGTCAACATGGTATCTACCTCTATCAATCCCAGGCAAAAGGTCTGACTGTGAAGATCTTCTCAAGCTTGGGCACAGAGAATGGATGCTCAATGGGAACTCCAGTTTGAGCAATGTGAATCTCCTACTTTAGATCAAGTCATCCAAAAAAACATGGGAAACAACAAAATTCTAAAACTCATATCAATGAGAAAGAATCTGGATCAGAATGAACTATAAAATCTGATTGAGCTCATTCGAGAGTATTTGGATGTCTTTGATTGGAATTATGAAAACATGCCAAAATTGGATCCCAAAATAGCGTAGCATAAACTCAATATTCAGCCTAATGCCAAGTCAGTGAAACAACGACGAAAGTTCAAACTGGAAATGCAAGTGGCACTTGAAACTGAAGTTACAAAGCTATGAGCTTGTGGGTTTATTAACAAAGAACAATACCCCAACTGGTTAGCTACGATTATACAAGTTAGTAAGAAAAATTGAAACTTAAGTATCAGTATAGATTTCTGAGATTTAATTGATGCTTGCTGAAAACACGATTTTCCACTCCCAATTACCAATGTAATGATCAACAATACATGCAGTTACGATCCTTCATGAATGACTTCTCTCGGTATAATCAAACCAAAATGTACCCATTGATGAAAAGCATACATCCGTTCGAGCACCCTGGGGGTATAGTTCTCAGTATAGATTTCTGAGATTTAATTGATGCTTGCTGAAAACACGATTTTCCACTCCCAATTACCAATGTAATGATCAACAATACATGCAGTTACGATCCTTCATGAATGACTTCTCTCGGTATAATCAAACCAAAATGTACCCATTGATGAAAAGCATACATCCGTTCGAGCACCCTGGGGGTATAGTTCTATACGATGATGCCTTTTGGCCTAAAGAATGCTAGAGTCATGCATCAACAAGCCATGATGGTAATTTTTGGCGACCACTTGCAAAAGATTGTGGAGTGTACTATATCGATGATATTGTAGTCAAAATCCAGAATAAAGAAGACCAAATCAATGATCTAAGAACAATATTTAACTTAATGAGGGCTCATCAATTATAGATGAATCCAACTAAGTCTTTCCTAGGGGTGTTTAGTGGGAGTTACTTTTCAGTTTTGTGGTGACATCAAAAGGTAGTCACCTGGACACTAATAAAATAAAGGAAATACAAGATATGCAGCTTTCGAGAAATATCAAAGAGCTTACCATACGTCATGAAATTTCGAAAGTCGTAGTTTGTAGGGACAATTGGCGCACATCTGCTGCTTCATCACCAATTTGGCCAGGAGGTGCTAACCCTTTATAATTGATAATGAAAGGCATACACCTTTTGTATGGGGTATAGAATGTAAAAAACCTTAAATGACATCAAGCAGTATCTTATCAACCCGCCAGTCCTAACCGCCCCAGTTTCTAGTAAACCAATCCTCTTCCATGTAAAAGGCAATGGACCATGCTCTGGGTGCATTGCTCACTCAAAATCAATGAAGTGGAACATGAACAAGCAATCTACTATCTCAATCGGATGATGAATGGAGCCAAACATAGGTACACTCCTATGCAAAAAAATGCCTAGCTCTAATTTTTACCATACAAAAGATGAAACACTACTTAGTGGTGCAAACAATCCATGTCATATCTAAGGAAAATTCTCTGAGGATATTGATGACACAACCGGATTCATTGAATGCAAGACTATTGTAGACATTTTAGCCAACCATCCTGTGTTCGAAAATTCAAAATTATACGATGCCACACCCGATAAAACAATCAAAAGTAGCCAACTTTAAGTGATGGTGTGTGGCAAATGTTCTTTGACGGTGTCGTAAGAGTGAGCCAAAGAGGAAAAGTCATTGCAAGAGGGAGGTAGCCATCATTTGACCTGAGAATGATGTGTTGCCTTATGTATACTCATTGACAAAGCATGCTCGAATAATGTGGTTGAATATAGTGCTTCTATCATCGGATTACATATAACCGAAGAATGGGGGGTAAAATATTTAGAAGCTTATGGCGATTCAAAATTAATAGTCAGCCAAGTCAAAGGCGAGTATGATGTAAGGAATAAAAACTTAGTTCCATATCATCAAGCCACCATTAACTGGGTGGAGAAATTTAGGGAGTTCTATATCAACCACATAACTCAAAGTGATAATATGCATGCTGATGTTTTCGGTGGAAAGGGAATTTTCTTTCATGGCTACTGATTTCAATTACAATTTATCAAATTACAATCACAAGAAAGAAAACAAGAGAGAATTGTTTCTCAATAGTTCCTCTCTACAAAATTGTAGGTTCATTGTAGTGGCTATAGGGCAATGGCCTTGTACTCTATTAACGAGCCGACAATTATAGATGGGAGCGAAAGGAGGATGAAGAGGGTGTTGACCAGCTCTTGCTTCCCTTGAACATGCCTTTGAGCATATAAAATTGACCAGATGACAAGGTTGATTGGATGCACTTGAGAGCACATAAATAGTGCTCAAGAGTACGTATGATGACCTTGGATCTCCGCAAAGGTACCTTCAAAAGTCATGGTGGCTATTTATAGGCCAATGGTTGTTACTCAACCTGTCTTGTAGATAGAGATAGAAATCCTTCTTTTCTGGTAAAGATTTGAGTCAAATATTTGACTAGATTTGATTTCCTCTAATGCA
This sequence comes from Dracaena cambodiana, assembly GCA_036321105.1. Classification (NCBI taxonomy): domain Eukaryota; kingdom Viridiplantae; phylum Streptophyta; class Magnoliopsida; order Asparagales; family Asparagaceae; genus Dracaena; species Dracaena cambodiana. Next base: position 15,212,927 of record JAYEPQ010000005.1, on the reverse strand, counting down.
TTGTATATGGTCCTGATTTGATCGTGAAGATTTGATAGAATCTCTTCCTGATTTCCTATTCAAATATTTGATTGGATTTAATTTGGATTTGATGAGATTTGAAATCTCCATCTTGACGTATTTGGATTTGTCATAACTACTCAAATCTAGGTCAAAAACTAATTAGAGATTTCATTGAGATTCTCTGAGATTTTAGCTGACGTAGGAATTCTCTCGGGCAATTTTTCCCATCAAAAGGACCCGCTCCAAAGTCTTCGAAATCTCATTGTTAGTTTGTAATGAGTTTCAAAAGATGTTGGATTCCTTGTTTGCTTTGCTGTCAAGTTGTAGCATATAAACTGTAATCAACTAGAGACTAATAAGTTGTTCAGTGATCCAAATTTAACAACAATTAATCAATCGATAACCACTAGGTGTAGTCATAATAATCTTGGATGCATCAAGTTTTAAATACTTTTCGATAGGCAGACGTGATGATGACAGCGGAGATCGAGGTAGCAAGATGCAGGGTTGAGCAAACGACTCGCTTGGAGGAACTTCTGCATCAAGAGGATGCTTGGTCTCATGAAATTGCTAATCTTCAGGCAAGCCAAGGAGCAGTCAACGAGGAGCTAGAGAAGTGCCATGTTTGATATGGACGCCAGCTAAGCTGCCATGGACTATGCTCGCAAGACTATTGCCCAGTCTCAAGCCATACTAGAGATGAGCCGGTTAAAATATGAAGGGACTGTGAAGTGACATGAAGAGCATGTTTTTCAGCAGGAGCAGCTTCAGCAACAGGTGGTCGTGCGCATAATGAACGTGGAGGAGGCTAGGATTTGAGCTGCTTAGGGATTTCCTATCAATGAAAATGAACTGCACCATCGCGTGAAAGAAACCCGACAACAAATTCTATAGTAGACTAAGGCTCAATTGAATGCTTTAGGGGGCCTTAAATACTTTGTATTACATTCTTTTGCGTTTCACAATTTTTTCTCTGTGGAGAGTGTAATCATTTTTGTCCTGTTCTCCATTTTCCTTTTTGTTCCACAATCATAAAATAAATATTTTAGTCAAATTTAGTATATTGCGTCATTATGTAATCTATGTGATGTGATTGTGATTTAATGGATGTTTTGATAGTGTTAGCAAGAGCCGATGATGATTTGGTGTGTGGATGATTGACAAGTAGGATTGTTGGAAATGGAACTCAGTTTGGGTGTTGTATCACCATAGAAAGCTGAGGTTTTGATCATTAATGAAATAACAATTGGATTAGTATTATAAGGGTAACTCACCTGGAAAGTAGACAAAGCCAGTGATTGGATCAGGATCATGAGGGTGACTAGCTTGGAAAGCAAATAAAGCCGGTGATCAGGTCAGGATTACGAGGGTGACTCATCTAGAAAGCAAACAGAGCCAGTGTTCGGGTCAGGATCATGAGAGTGACTCACTAGGAAAGTAGACAGAGCCGGTGATCAGGTAGAGATCAGGGGGATGTCTTACTTGGAAAGCAGACATAGCCATTGGGTTAGGATCACGAATATGACTTTCTTGGAAAGTAGATAGAGCCGGTGATCAGGTCAGAATTACAAGGGTAACTCGCCTAGAAAGCAGACAGAGCTATTGATCTGATCAGGATCCCGAGGGTGACTCACCTGGAAATAGACAGAGTTGGTGATCGGGTTAGGATTATATTGAGAAGTGCTTTATGGCATGGATGAGAAGGTTCAAATCTCGTTTTCAGATGTAAGAGCATCTCATAATGGGTTTATGTTGGAGATTACATGAAGTGATGTGAGTGAAATGGTTTAGATCTTTTCTACTAGAGATAAGGGCTTAATATGAAAGGTTCACAAAATTTTTAGCAAACTCTAAACTATCAACGGATTTGGCATTTCTTTACCAATTGCTGTTTGCATTGGGTGAGCCAAGCTATTCTCCTCAACATGATGAGTTGTTAAAGATTTTGTTTCCGTTGAAATGCCAAATATTTTCTCTTCCCTATGCCTCTTTGGCTTCGGGTAATGATATTCATACTCTTACCTACAGTATAATAGATTGATGAGGATTATAGTCTCCTCTGCCCCTTGCCTCAAAATCGTTGGGTTGTTAGTACTTTTCTCCCTTTTATGGTAGGTTGCCAATGATTTTGTTAGGGCTTACATGCCAAATGTTTCCTCATCCATTTGCCTCTAGAGCATTAATTTCATACTCTCACCCCCATATGAAGGGTTGGGTGGAGTTTTATTTCCTCTTCACTTTGCCTTATCAGCATTGAGTAGTTCATATTTTTATCTAAGCATAATGGGTTAGCAAGATTTTTGTTCTCTTCTTGTTGCTTTAGTGGCATTAGGTTGTTCAGGATTTTTACCTCAGCATAATAGGTTGGTAAGAAATTTGTTTTCTTCCCTTTACTTTGACAGTGTTAGGTGATTCATACTTTTACCTTAGCATGATGAGTTTGCGAGAAACTTATTCTCTTTCCTTTGCCGTGGCAATATTGGGCAGTTCATGTTTTTTATCTCAGCATGATTGGTTAGAAAAAATTTTGTTCTCTTCCCTTTGCTATGGTATGGTGAGTTGTTGAGAATTTGGTTTCCTCTCTGGGTAGGTCATGCTTAAACCCCTAGCATGTAGGTTGGCAAAAAACTCGTTCCCTTCTCATTGCTTTAGCAGCATAGGGCAGTTCATACTTTTTACCTCGGCATGATAGATTGGCGAGGATTCCATTCTCCCCTTTGCCTTTCTGGTATTGGATAGTTCATGCTTTATCCTCTAAGCATAATAGGTTGGCAAGGATTTAGTTTCCTCTCCCCTCCGCTTTATTGGTATTGGGTGATTCATGCTTTATCCCATAGTATAATAGGTTGCCAAAGATTTTGTTAGGGCTTATATGCCAAACATTTTCTATTCCCTTTGCCTCTGTGGCTTCAGGAAATTATGTATCCTTATAATCAAATAAGGATAATATCATGACAGATTTGTGATGGGATTTTAAGCAAACTCCTAGTTATTAATGGATTTAATGTGCTTTTACCAATTGCCAGTTGCATTGGGCTAGCCATATTATTTCTTTTAGCATGATTAGTTGTCAAGAATTTTGCTTAGGCATACAGGCCAAATGGCATGATTAGTTGTCAAGAATTTTGCTTAGGCATACAGGCCAAATGTTTCCTCTTCCCATTACGTTTGAGCTCTGGGCCATTGATGTTCATACTCTTGCCCTCAGTATGATGGGGTTGGCGAGGACTTCAATTTCTTCTCCCCTTGAACATTGTAGCCTTCGGGTAAAGTTGAACTACTATATGTAGTATTTTTTTGAGGAATTTACCATTGTTAGGCAATATGATTCTTTTACCGTCTTGGTTGATTAGACTGTTAACTCCATTCATGTAGACCATCTCTACCATGAAGGGCATTTTCAATTTGGGTTTGAAATTATCCTTGACCTTATGGCCATAGCCATTGGTCTTATGATTGTCAGGACCAAATCCCCTTCTTTGAATGTCGTCTACTTGACTTTACTGTTGAAGGTCCTTGAGATACATACTTGATATAATTCGATATGTTGTTGCACTTTCAATCTCTTTTCGTTCAGCACTTCTAATTCTTGAAGCCATTGCAAATGCTTTATTTCAGTTGTCAATCCTATATCTAATTGAATTTGCAAAGATGAAATATGGATCTCGAGTTGCAAAACGACCTCACAGAAGTATATTAGGGGAAATGGTTGGAGTTCGTACAGTGGTTTAGTAAATTCACATGCACTCTCCTCACTTTTCATCCTAGTTGCATTGGCATCACATGCACTCTCCTCACTTTTCATCCCAGTTGCGTTGGCTTGAAAGATAAACTTTTGGAGGAGCTTCACAATGGTTTTGTTGAAAGTTTTGGCCAAACTATTAGCTGCCAAATTATAGGGTGTTGAAGCGACATCCTGGATCATGAACTTGTCGCAGAATTGCACGAACCCTTGACTAGCAAACTTGAGCCCATTGTCATGCTTAATCCACTAAGAAACACCAAAGAAGTAGATCACCTAGTACTTGAAAAATTTAACAATATCTGCCATTTTGACTTCTTTCATGGGGACAACTTCCGGCCATTTAGAGAAGAAATCGGTTTTCGCTAATATAAACCGATGTCATTTGGTTGAGGGTTGAGTAATCGGCCCGACATTATCCATACCCCATGAAATGGTTTTCTTGTAGTAGAATTATGCAGATAATCTAGTGGTTAGTGTATGAAATTAGCATACACTTGGCAAGCATGACAGTGTTTTGCATATGTGACATAATCCATTATTATTTTTAGATAGAAGTAGCCTAGTCTTCTTATGTTGTTCGAAAGCTTTGGTCTAGGCTGGTGGGCCCCATAAGTCCCACGTGGGCTTCTTGGACTGCTTCATAAGCCTCTTGTTTTGATAGACAGTGAAGCAGAACACCATTATGCAATTTACGTATAGGGGATGATGGGCCACGTTGTAATAGAGTTTGACAGTCATATTTCTTACTAAGGAGCTTCTTCGGGATCTTCCGGGAGAATATCATATAATACATAGTCCACAAACTGAAACCACCAATCTCGGGGCTCAGAACTCATTTCAACTTAGTGTACTCCATCTACTTCCAATACTGTGCATGGCAAAGAGGTCACGACTTCCGATAGTCATGGTGTTTACTGAACCCAATTTGCAGCGCCAAAGTTGCAGTGAGCGATGTGAAGGCGTTTATATATACGTTCTCGTGTTGTGGCACATGATCAAAGTAAAATTCTTCAAACTTGTTAGCCAGCTCAACCGCTATTTGATGATAGGGTACAAGGACTTAACCTCATACTCTCCCTTCATCTGGTTGATGATGATATTTGAGTTGTCGTACGCCTTGAGATGTTTCATCCCTAGCTATTGAAATATTTGTCGGCCAATTATGAGCGCATTGTTCTTTATTATTTTATTTGTACATGGCTTGGTGAATGAGCATCCCCTTGGGGGGATCATATGTTTGTGGCAAGATATTAGTACTACTCCCACTCCTGCTATAGCTCTTCTCACTATGCTGCTGAAGAATAACTATTAGGTTTGTTCCATAGAGACTGCATTAACTTATGCTGCTTCATATGAGATGTTTTCATGAGATTTTCGGGCACAGAATGCTCTGCGAGGAAGTCTGCTATTGTCTGTCCCTTTTGTAGATACAAAAAAAAAAAAAAAAAAAAATTCATTTTTGCTAAGTGGGCACACCAGCGGGTTGCACCCGCGGGTTGCACCCGCGGGTTGCAACCCGCGGGTCCTGCGGGAGCACCCGCGGGTTGCATCCCGCGGGACCCCCGCGGGATGCCACCCGCGGGATCACCCGCGGGTTGCAACCCGCGGGAACCCCCGCGGGTTGCCACCCGCGGGAGGATTCCCGCGGGTTGCAACCCGCGGGAGGATTCCCGCGGGTGGCAACCCGCGGGGGCGATCCCGCGGGTTGCCACCCGCGGGTTGTTTTTCGTTATTTTCCCGTTGTTTTATTTCCTATTTTATTTTCCTGATAATCCGTGATCCGCTTTTTCAGGAGAGAATTGAGCCGGATTTCGAGCTTCTTCGGTTTATAAAATACAGGAATTTAACGAGAGAGGGGACTTTTGACTGGGGGACTTTTGACTGGGGGACTTTTGGATTGGGGGGAGATCCTTTCGGGAAGAGTCCAATTTTCCAGAGTCCAAATATCCAGAGAGGAGTTCCTCAATTCAGAGAGATCGGATCGTCAACGGAGTACAGAAACAAAGCTCCACCGCTGCCAGACCCACAAAAATAAAGGGGAATCGAAATCAATCGATCCCCATTCTTGTAATCTCGATTTTCTATTTTGTAATTTTTCTTTTATTGCTGTAATTCAAAATTAGATTGGCATATAAAGGAAGATTCAATTTTTCGGGCAAACAAGAATTGACGACCACAGTGGGAGTTTGGGCGGAGCAATCCAATCTTTAAATTTTTTTTTCGGAGCCTAGGCGTCATCGCCGGGTAACGATAAATAAATGTGAGGCGTCATCGCCCACCAAAATTGACAAGACGTCATCGTCTGTCAAAAAAAATAAAAATTATGAGGCGTCATCGCCCATAAAAAAAAAAAAAATTATGAGGCGTCATCGCCCATAAAAAAAAAAAAAATTGAGGCGTCATCGCCCAAAAAAAAAAAAATGACAAGACGTCATCGTCTGTCAAAAAAAAAAAAAAAAAAATTTTGAGGCGTTATCGCCCAAAAGAAAAAATTGATAAGACTGGATACAACTCCAGGATGCAACCCGCAGATGGAATCTTGGGACCCGCATGGACGCAACCCGCATATGGAAGCACGGGATGCAACCCGCAGATGGAATCTTGGGACCCGCGTGGACGCAACCCGCATATGGAAGCGCGGGATGCAACCCGCAGATGGAATCTTGGGACCTGCGTGGACGCAACCCGCATATGGAAGCGCGGGATGCAACCCGCAGATGGAATCTTGGGACCCACATGGACGCAACCCACATATGGAAGCGCGGGACACAACCCGCAGATGGAAGCGCGGGCACGGGACGCAACCCACAGATGGGTGGGACCCATCTGGGTCACCACTTTTCTCCCTCTCTCCCGCACAAAAAAAAAATAAAGAATAAAAAAAATATTAATAAAAAAAAAGAAGAAAAAAAAAAGGGAAAGGGTGTTATCGCCCACAAAAAATTGACAAAGTTAAAAAAATAATAAATATTAAAAAAAAAAAGGAAAAAAAAAACATGCAGTATGAGTACTCTACCCATGGGTTGTATCCAACGGATGCACCCGCGGATGCCAAAAAAATAAATAAATAAAATAAAAAAATTAATTAAAATAAAAAAATAAAAAAATATTAAAAAATATATAAAAATATAAACAAAAAAAAGTAAATAAATAAAAATAAACAAAAAAAATAATAATAAATAAAAATATATTTGCAAGGCCTCATCGCTTACCAAAATAAATAAATAAATAAATAATAAAAAATAAAATACTAGGCGTCATCACCTAAAAAAAAAAAAAGGATATCATTGCAAACAAAAAAAAAGAGAGATAAAGAAATAAAAATGTATATATAAAATAAAATAAAATAAAAAAAAATGATGAACCGCCCAACGCCGATAAGGCTACGGGAAGAGAATAAATTTCTCGCCAACCCCACCATACTGGGGGTAAAAAGTATGAATTGCCCAACGCCGCTAAAGCTACGGGAAGAGAATAGATTTCTCGTCAACCCCACCATACTGGGGGTAAAAAGTATGAATTGCCCAACGCCGCTAAGGCTACGGGAAGAGAATAAATTTCTCGCCAACCCCACCATACTGGGGGTAAAAAGTATGAATTACCCAACGCCGACAAGGCTACGGGGAGAGAATAAATTTCTCGCCAACCCCACCATACTGGGGGTAAAAAGTATGAATTACCCAACGCCGACAAGGCTACGGGGAGAGAATAAATTTCTCGTCAACCCCATCATACTGGGGGTAAAAAGTATTTATTGCCCAACGCCGCTAAAGCTACGGGAAGAAAATAGATTTCTCGTCAACCCCACCATACTGGGGGTAAAAAGTATGAATTGCCCAACGCCGCTAAGGCTACGGGAAGAGAATAAATTTCTCGTCAACCCCACCATACTGGGGGTAAAAAGTATGAATTACCCAACGCCGACAAGGCTACGGGGAGAGAATAAATTTCTCGCCAACCCCACCATACTGGGGGTAAAAGTATGAATTGCCCAACGCCGCTAAGGTAAAGGGAAGAGGAAAAGTTTGGTATTTAAACCCAAACGAAACCCTCGACAACTCACTATGCTGAGGATAATAGCATGGCTAGCCCAACTCAAACGGTAGTTGGTAAAGGCAAAATCAAACCCGTTGATAGCTGGGGGTTTGCTAAAAATCCCACGACAAATCTGTCACAACAGTATTCTTATCCGAATATAAGAATACATCACTGTCCTAAGCTGCTAAGGCAAAGGAAAGAGGAAAAGTTTGGTATTTAAACCCAAACGAAATCCTTGACAACTCACCATGCTGAGGGGAATAGCATGGCTAGCCCGACTCAAACGGTAGTTGGTAAAGGCAAATCAAACCCGTTGATAGCTGGGGATTTGCTAAAAATCCTAATCAGATAAATCTCCTGTCACGTGAAGATTTCACCTCTGACAGCAAAACTTTTCTTGTCATTTTGCTCTAACAGAGCAAGCGACACTCCAAAATATTTGTCAAGTTAAAATCATACCTCTGACATCATAATTCAAAATCAAAAGAGATAAAATCCTAATTAAATCGATCCCCTGTCACGTTAAGATTTCACCTCTGACAGAAAAGAAAATTCACACTTCATCAAGTCCAACATTACAACCTCTGATGAACGTGCTTTAGATATCGTTAAGTTGAAAATCACCTCTGACGAAAATCATTTCCCTATCAAGTTAACAGTTACCTCTGATAGTCCGATTTCAAAACTAAATACGTTAACCGTCATCTCTGTTTAGCCAGCTTGTCCCTATCACAACCAGATCCTCTGAATAGGTTAAGCTCCAAGACACGTTTAATGTCACCTCTGTCTTTTCCTGATTCGTCATACTAGATGTCACTGAACGGTTAGGATTAAAATAAGCACGTTAATATTATACCTCTGCTTGACCTAAAATAAGCACGTTAACATTATACCTCTGCTTGTCCTCTAATGAGTACGTTAAAATCATACCTCTGCTTGTTATGGAATAAATAAATATATTAACAGTTATCTCTATCGACCAAATCTTTTAAAAGGTCTATAACCAAAATTAAAGAATCCAAAGTATTTCGAAATTCAGTACGGTTCAATATAGAACTTCGAAAACTTTGGAGGGGGTTATGTAGATACAAAAAAAAAAAAAAAAAAAAAAAAAAAATCATTTTTGCTAAGTGGGCACACCCGCTGGTTGCACCCGCGGGTTGCATCCCGCGGGAGCACCCGCGGGTTGCATCCCGCGGGACCCCCGCGGGATGCCACCCGCGGGAACCCCCGCGGGTTGCAACCCGCGGGAACCCCCGCGGGTTGCCACCCGCGGGAGGATTCCCGCGGGTTGCCACCCGTGGGTTGTTTTTCGTTGTTTTCCCGTTGTTTTATTTCCTTATTTATTTTCCTGATAATCCGTGATCCGCTTTTTCAGGAGAGAATTGAGCCGGATTTCGAGCTTCTTCGGTTTATAAAATACAGGAATTTAACGAGAGAGGGGACTTTTGACTGGGGGACTTTTGACTGGGGGACTTTTGGATTGGGGGGAGATCCTTTCGGGAAGAGTCCAATTTTTCAGAGTCCAAATATCCAGAGAGGAGTTCCTCAATTCAGAGAGATCGGATCGTCAACGGAGTACAGAAACAAAGCTCCACCGCTACCAGACCCACAAAAATAAAGGGGAATCGAAATCAATCTATCCCCATTCTTGTAATCTCGATTTTCTATTTTGTAATTTTTCTTTTATTGCTGTAATTCAAAATTAGATTGGCATATAAAGGAAGATTCAATTTTTCGGGCAAACACCTTTATCGCCATCTGGGGTGCGAAGTGTATACCGTAGGTGACAGGAGTAACACCTAATTTGCTAGCCTGCCATTCAACGAAATTGGCTCCGTTAAGATTAACCTCAACACATTAACTCAGAAAATGTTGTGGATAGTCTAGCTTGTCAAGTAATGCTGCATCTTTTGGACTGTGAACACAAGGGCCAAGTACTCCTTCTCGATCAGGTTTTACTGATACTCGATGCCTATGTCCCAATTAGTCGAATCACTATCATGATCTGACTGAATTATATGATCGAACTCTATCTCTAAAACATTAAGGGCTGTAATATACTCTAACCCTTTGCGAGAAGTAGGAGTTGTAATGTGTCTTAACCACCTGCAAGTCCTTGGGTATTTTCTTTGGGTGTTAGATATTAAATGCCTTCAAAGAATTGACCATGTTATGTAAGTTAAATTGAGGTCAATCCCTTTGCATCTTTGAAGTTCTCACATGTGGCTACATCTTGCCTCGCGTGCTATGCGGGCATAGACTCGTATTATATGCAGAGCTTAGCGAAGCATTCTGTCTTCGGGCTTAGCCTCATGTTTTATTCGAGGTTTAGCCTATCATTTTGATCAAGATATGTGTGCTTAGCCTTGTGTTTCAACTGTAGGCTTAGCCTCTCGTTCTACGCGTGTAGACACAAAAAAAAGGAAAAAAAAGAAAAAAGAGGAACAGTGGGTGCACCACGGGTGTCACCCGCAACCCACGGGTGCACCCATAGGGTCGCGTCATCTTGGTATTTTGGTTACATAGATTTAGTCCAGATTTTCAGGGAACCAATACCCCCGATCTTGGTGTTTCTATTACTGGATTTGGCCCAAATCTTATCAGAGCAGTTACCCCTCGAGATATAAAAAGGGGTAGAGTCCAGCTTGACAAGGGGGATTTTCGAGAGAGAAGAGAAAAAGTCCAGAAAAAGAGAAAGCGTTTTCTTCCGGAGTCTCTAGAGTAGAGTTTTCCTGATAGTGACCGTTTTCTTCCCAATCCAGATCAGATCGTCAACGGAGTGTATCAGTAAGGTTCCACCACTATGAGATCCCATATTAAATTAAATGGGAATCGAAATTAATCGTTCCCTATTCTTGTAACTTGATTTTTTTTGTAATTTTCTTCTGTTGCTGTAATTCAAAATCACAATTAGCAATAGAAGGAAATTATAATTTTTCAGGTATACAAGGATTGGCAAAATCTGCATGTATTGTCGATCATGACATCTGTTATTAGAAGCAAAAATTCCTCTTTGGGGCAAACCGTATTTAGATCTTGAATGTTAATGCAAATTCGAATCTTTCCATTCTTCTTGGGAACATGAATAGTATTTGCTACCCATTTAGGGTATTTTTTTTAATGAAGCTTAATTTTATAAGCATCTTAATTTCATTCTTGATCAACTCCATTAGCTCTGGATGGAGTCTTCTTTGATGATGCTTTATTGGTTTTTTTATCTGGCTTAATATTTAGCAAATGCAAAACAACTTGAGGATTTTATAGGCTTAGGGTTGGATTCATCAACCATGTTCACTTGAACCACCTTGTCTTCGATAGGCGGTTCTTGCCGTTCAAAGCACATACTTCATTTGATATCAAGATGTTTGACTAACACTTCATCTTGAGGAAGAGTTAGCTCATCATTTTCATCTAGAGTCAGGCTGAAAGGCATCATATTCAGAGTTAGGCCGTTGGACAGTACCTCCAGACTAATATCTGAGTCTCCATCAGAGTTTTCGGTGTTTTGGTAGATCTCATCACTTATAACCGGAGTATCAGGTGTTGTGACATATTGCAACTCCCTACTGGTTTTGTGATGGTAATCTGATTTTTTTCCTCCGGACATGAAGAATTAGAGCATGTTTTAACTCTCTTTGCCACGCACAGTGCTCCCCGGATGTGGGGGGGTGCGCGCACTGCGCTTTGCAGGCGCGCTCCATGGGCGTGCATAGTGCTTTTGCGGGTGCGAGTGCAAACGTGCCCACAATGCTCCATGGGCGCGGGCGTTGTCGCGCGCCCAAATTTAAACTTGACATTTAAATGAAGTCATATCTCATTTTCTCTATAATTTGGAATGATTTTGGTCCGTAATGATAAAACTTAGGGGCTTTCTTATCTTCATCTTCTGCCCGAACCTATTGCAAAGGTCACCCTATGCGCGGTCCTGCTCATTTTTTTTCCTTCATAGTTGAACCTCATCAAGTGCGATATCAGCATTTTTAGAAAGTGTTTGCATCGGCACCGACTTGCTTAGCAATAACCACCCTAACCTTTCCAACTGCTGCCCTATGTCCTTCAAGTGCTTCGGGAGCGGAGAAAATGTGGAATGCATCTTCAGGGAATATATCAAGAGGAAGGCTTGTACTGTGGCTAAAGCCTTTTTTCCTCTTGCCTTCAAAACACTCCTCAATTGACCCCCAATAATTGCACTAAGTCCAGATGGAATGAAGTTCTTGGTTCTGGTCATTGCGGTCTTATTCAAGAATTTGATGTCGGCGATGTTATTAGCTGCCATGGTCAGCGTCATCTCGAAAAATTCTTGTTACAGGCAATACGATCTCTTCTGGATATGCGTTCAATAATATTTCATTATCCAGAAGCAGATTAGCCAAAGCACTGTTTTCTTGTTCAACCACTTCCCGGTCTTAGGAGTTAGCATGCAGAACTATTGGAGCTAATGTGTCTCTAGCAGCAGCAGCGGCCTCTCTATTTCTCTCGAGAGAAAATAGTAGCAAGGAAACAGGCTGCTTCCTTCAAAATTTAATTAGAGTCTGCACTGAGTAATTTCATCATTGGCCAAAAAGTCTCCAAGGCAAAATGACTTTTCTTCAAGTCTTTGAAGTGGCGAAAGATCCCAGTAAGAGTTAATGCTGATGTAGCTCGAGTTTCTTCCTTCATAGAACTTATTGTCTTTATCATTGTCTTAATTGCATCATTGGCAGCCCTTTCTGGTTAGTAGGTAGAGAGTCGGCTAATTGTACTTTCGTTTGACTTATGATTGAGCTAATCATTATTGATAAATGACATAGGCGCAGCCATGTGGAAGACAACCTTTGTCCCAAAGATTGGCGGAGACGCAGGCAGCACGACCAGAGTGGCACCTTGCCGAAAAGGCCTGCCCCCTCGGCTAGCTCGAGCCTAATTGCGGGAAAACAACTCTTCTCGGGCCAAGGCACCTCTCAAGTTTTTGTTTATGTCTTCTTGACTTCGATTCACAACAATGCTCGCGTATATCCAAGTCTAAGAGGGATTAGGTTGCCAGATAAAGAAGTTCCTTTCATATGCACCTTTCACCCTGCGGGTTGCATCTTGTGGGTGTAACCCCGCAGGACACCCCGCGGGCGCAACCCCTCCCCTTATGCACACCAGATTCCTTAATATAGCAACCGTCTACACTTCCCCGCGTGCCTTTAGGTGCACGTGTAGGGAGCGCACAGCGCGCACCTACTTTTTCGGTCACGCTATTAAGCGTTCCTTCTTGTTCCTCTATAGATACATATAAAGATGTGCTTATGCACTCGCCTGGTAGCACCCACTTTGAACGCACATCTCCAAAATTTTCTTCAGATGATGAAAATACTCAAATAAAACCCATCAAAGTCTTCTGAAGCGTAATTTAGAAGTGCGCAAGGCCCGCCTAATTGCACCGGCCAGCGCGCACTCCAGAAGATCCCATAAAAGAGTTGGAGATTGTTCTAATGCTAAAAAATCACCTAACCCTGAGATCCTGCAAGCTAATTAGTATTATGAGCAAAACTTGCGACGCAAAAGACGTCACATTGTAAAAGTGAATAAAGACAAGTCTCAAGACTTAAGAGAATATCTTACTTAGAAGAGGAGCGCCCTCCAACCCACTCCCTAATGTCAATATGAACGGTTGATTTTAACCGTTTTATCAAGTTGTAATTGCAAATCAAAACCATCCGTTTTTTTATCAAATTACCGAACCGAAAAGAAGACGGACAATAAAAAATATGCACTCCAGAATTGATTTGCCCGCTGCCTCATCTCATATGGTTAGTAAGGAAAAACAAGTTGCTGAGAGTGACTCTTCAAATAAAAAATTCACTTCAAGATTAAAAGGATATTTATTGAGCTAGAGGGTGTGTATCGTGTATCAGCACACTCGAGCCAGGAGATGAGTCGCTATACCGTTAGACTATAAATGGATGGTTGCAAGATCCGACGGGGAAGAAGATAGACATTCTGCCATTATTTCTTCATCTTCTTCAGATTCAAACAAAGAGTCCACGACTACAGTGAACATGACTAACCTTCCAGAAGAAGTCTCTAGAAGGCTTGAGAGACAAGAACAACGTCTCAAACAGTAAGAGGAGATTATGATAGAAATGAAACAACTCCTAATCGAGTGATTAGTTCGAACAAAGAAGGGCCAATCCGTATCATCCTCTTCTAATCGACGGGACGGAAAACAACCTTTCAATGTAGATGAAGAGAACGAAGACGAGTATAAAGAACCACCTCCTCACTTAGAAGAGGATGAGGAGGTAAAGGTTATCATCAACCTTCATGTTGAAAAGATGATAAAGATGAAGAGCCAGTTACAAGCACTTCTTCATTGCAAAGAGTTACAAGAAGTTGGGATAGTACGTCCCTATCCAATAGAATGGGAAACTATGCCCTATCCTGCGAACTATAAACATTTAACCTTTTGTCGTTCGACGGTAAAGGCTCACCACAATAATATATCTTCTACTTACTGTGGCAAACAGGACACCTAATAAGGAATAATCCAACTTTCACCAAGATATTTGTGAGTACCCTAAAAAGACCTGCATTTACTTGGTTCATGCAACTACCTTAGGAGACAATTAAATCATGGGCTAATGTAGAACGTTAGTTCTTAGCCTGATTTTTCAAAGATGATACTAAAGTCTCTGTGCCATCCTTGCTAGCAACAAAACAAGGAGAAGGTGAAACAGTAAAAGCCTTCATCAAGTGATTCCGAGAACATTCCATGCAATGTTCATATGGCATGGCGCATGAAACTTTTGTAGAGACTTGCAGGCACAATTTACTAATTGATATTCTGATCAAAATGGGTTCAGTTGAATCCAAGTCTTGGAAAGACTTACTCAAGCAAGGTGAGCAAGTCGAAGACATACTTCGTTGCCTTGAGGAGTAGAATATCGCGAGAAAAGGCACTATAAAATAAAGCTCCATACCATTTCTCCCGCTCCAAAGGTAAAGATATAATGGCAGTAGAAAATATGCCGAAACGAAAAGAAGTGCCAGTTTCAAGTAAGGCTGCGAGGCCATTCAGACCTCAGAAACAGTATTCATTTAAAGATGAATATACTGCTATCTTGTTTAATTTGCTCATCAAGCGTAGCATGCTCAAGTTGCCAGAGAGCAAGAGGCCTGAAGAACTTGGGATGACTAACAATCCAAACTACTGATTATACCATCGGATTGTAGGTCACCCTATTAAAGACTGCTTCATTCTGAAAGACAAGATTCAGGCATTGATCACTGCTGGAGAGGTTCAACTCAAAACTGAACAAAAAAGGGTTACTGGTAACTCGACTACTTTTAATATGGGTGGTCTAGAAGTACCACTTGGGCTCATGCCTATTTTAAAAGGTAAGCTCAGGGTGGTTAATTTAGCCCCCACAACCAGCAAGAGAAAGGGTTAACCCCTTTTATGACTAAGAAGCAAGAGATTATTTGTGTGCATCTGGACCTTCTCAAAGATGAATAATGGACAACTGTGGCATCCAAAAAGAAGGCCAAAGCAAAAAGAAGACAACATATGTGCAATGCTATCTCGGCAATAATTGAGAATGACCCAGATGACGTGCCTCTATTAACAGATTCTGAAACAAAGATGACCGCTCTAGCAGTAAAGCATGAACCCACACTCCTTTCAGGCACCAGGTCTGGAAGACAATATCTAAAGGGCTATGCAAATGCAGAAGTTGACCCCTCTAAATCAGTAAAGGAGGCTAATGAGAGAACCACCACGCAGACTTCAGACAAAGGAAAACAGAAGGAACTTAAATATAATCGGGCTCTGCGGAAGGATGCTTCTATAGAGCAAGACTCTTCTTTCCAATTTGATGTTATAGTGCAGTTGGCAAATATACCGAAAAGAATAACTCTATACAAGTTATTGCGCTTATCCAAGTCTACAAGAGATGCTTTAAGGGAAGCTTTAGCAGACTCTGAGGTTTTCCTAACCCATCTCCTAGAAGAGATTGAGGAGGTATGCCCGCACTACAACTCAGTGTTGAAGCGTGCCCCTTACATTACTTTCACGCCAGAGGACATGCAATTGAAGAACACCAAGCACAATAGGCCTTTGTACTATACAGGGTACATAGGCTCAATAGAAGTGGGTTGGATTCATATTGATCCAATGTCTGCCCTGAGCATTATGCCGCGGAGATTTATGTAGTTCCTCGGAATTCCTCCCCCCAGATTGACTTCAACTAATACTAGCATCTTTGATTTCAATACCAACGGTAGTTATCCTCTACAAAAAAATCAGACTCAAATATCAAATTGGAGATCTCAAAGGCGAAGTAAGTGACTTGCTATATGATTGAAGCAGATACTTCTTACAACCTTCTTCTAAGGCAACCATGGATTCATGCTAACATGATTGTCCTGTCCACTCTACATTAATGTATGAAGTACGTGAATGAAGATGGAGAAGTACATATTCTAATTGCCAACAAGTAACCATTTAAGAGGGTTGAAAACTACTTTATAAATGCCCTCTTATATACTGAGAGTGCTGAGATCGATCCACCACTAAATGATGGGTATGATAGTGGAAATAAAACTAACACTGAGTTTGAGGCGTTCACCACCAAAGAAGGGTATGAACCACTTGTAATCAGTCTTGAAGGCTTAAATATAAATGACACCACCGATGATGCCTTGTAATCAGTCTTGAAGGCTTAAATGTAAATGACACCACCGATGATGCAGGTGAGTGGGAAATCAATGAAAATCTAGAATTTGCTTATTTACCTGGTGTTGCTACTAATTTTATATCTTCAGTTACTAGTACGGATGTGAATAATCTCTCAGAATTCGAGACTTTAGCAACTATGCACCTGCCAATTAGATCATCAATGATGCTACAATCTAGTATCGAGGATGCAGATGGGGCGATGTTCAAGGTGCCTGCCCGTCGAGCTAATAAAAAACCTATTCTTTTCGCAAGAGTTCAACCACATATGGCCCCATCCTATGATAGTGAAGACGAAGCTCAGGAAGCCCCTCAATTCTATCATTATAAACTAAAGTCATTTCAAATGATGGAGAAAATGGGATATTGACTTCATATATAGACCCGAGTTAAATTTCGGCAGAACACGTCGAAGTTTACTTCCTACATTTGTGCCCGAAGAAAAAGATTTGGATTATTATCAAAAAACTGGCAGAGGGTTTGGATACATCACAACACCCGATCCTTCAGATATCGAAGAGATGATCTGCCAAACTGCAGAAGATTCCGATTGGGATTCAGATATCAGTCTGGAAATATTATCTAAGGAGCTGACTGCAAACATGATGCCTGTCAGCCCGATTCCAGATGAAAATGATGAACTGACTCTTCTATAAGATGAAGTATTAGTTAAGCATCTCGATACCCAATGGAAAATGTGCTTCGAACAGCGCGAACCACCTACCGAGGATAAGATAATTCAAGTAAATATGGGTGATGAAGGCAATCCTAAGCTCATATTTATAAGCGAGAGTTTGTCTCCTGATGAAAGAGAAGACCTTATAACTCTCACTCGAGAATATATAGACGTCTTTGCTTGGAATTATGAAGACATGTCAGGATTGGATACTCAAGATGCTATGCATCGGCTTAATATTAAGCTAGATGCAAAACCAATAAAGCAACAATAAAGAAGATTCCGCCCAGAGTTAATGGAATCAATCGAGAATGAAGTTAAGAAGCTTATACAATCTGGTTTCAACCGAGAAGAACAACATCCTGATTGGGTAGTAAACATCGTTCCAGTTCCCAAGAAGAATGGAAAAATCCAAATCTGCATTGATTTACGAGATCTCAGTGTGGCATATTCTAAAGACGAATTTTTGCTTCCAATAACGGATGTCATGATTGAATATACCTGCAGATTCGAAAGGATGTCTTTCATGGATGGATTCTCTGGGTATAATCAAATCAAAAAGTACCCTAAAGACGAGAAACACACTACATTTAGGACACCGTTAGGCATGTACTGTTATACGGTTATGCCATTCGGTTTAAAGAAAGCAGGTGCAACATATCAATGTGTTATGAGCATAATTTTTCACGAGCATCTCCGTAAAATGATAGAATGCTACATGGATGACCTTGCCATCAAGAGTCGCAGTAAAAATAATCATGTCCGAGATTTGAAAATGGTGTTTGAATTATGAGAAAACACCAACTAAAAATGAATCCGACTAAATCTTTTCTTGGTGTCTCTAGTGGCAAATTCCTTAATTTTGTTGTTACATCGAAGGGTATCCATTTATACCCAGAAAAGGTAAAAGCAATTCAAAATATGTAGCCACCAAAGAATCTCAAAGAACTTCAGGGATTGCAAGGGAGGCCAGTATACATTCGGAAATTTATTGCTAATCTTTCAGGGTGATGTCAACCCTTCACCAAGTAAACAAAGAAAGGAGTGTCGTTCGTTTGGGATGAAACTTGTCAACAAGCTTTTGAGGACTTCCAAAAGTACCTCACAAAACCTCCAGCACTGGTAGTCCCTGTATCAAGAAAACCATTCTTGATATATGTTCGAGGGATAGACCATTCACTTGGTACCCTGCTGGCCCAAACCAATGACTCAAGCCACGAGCAAGCCATTTACTAGCTTAGTAGAGCTATGGTATGCTCGGTACACTCCAGTAGAGAAAGAGTATTGGCCCTGGCATTTGCAGTTTAGAAACTATGACACTACTTAATAGGCTAAACAATTCATGTAATTTCTCGGGTAAATCCACTGAGAGTGCTCATGACCAAGCCTGTATCACTTAATTGCAGGTTAACTAATTGGTTGATCCGACTATCGCAATATGATATGCGATTCATACTGCAAAAGGCGATCAAGGGACAAGCAATTATCGATTTCTTAGCAGAACATCCTGTCTCGGAATCCTCTAAACTTTATAAGGATATTCTACATGCAATGGTGGAAGTCAACATGATTTCCAAAAAAATGATTTAGCTACTATTCTTTGATGGAGCAGCTTGAAGAAACTCTGCCGGAGTGGGGATAGTTTTAATGTCCCCGTAGAATTATATAATCCTCCGAGAATACTCACTCACTTGGCCATGTTCTAACAATATATCTGAGTACAATGCATTATTAACGGGACTGAAAATTGCCCGAGAGCTGGGAATTTAGCGTTTAGAGGCCTATGGGAACTCCAAATTCATAGTAAATCAAGTAAGAGGAGAATACAAGGGCAAGCATGAGCATCTCGTACCTGACTATGAGGCAACAATCAAACTTGCCAACTCTTTCAAGGAGTTTTACATTGACACGTGCCACGACACGAGAATCCATACGTTGATGCCCTTGGCTTCTCTCGCAGCCATATTAACACTCCCTGCTAAATCAAGCAAAGGCATTGAGATTGGAAGTCGCGAGCTTCTTTGCCCTGAAGAGGTACTTAAGGCAAATAAAGTCCATACATCAGGGATGAACTTTGAATCCAGAGATTGGCAATTCATTTTCGTCGACTTCGCATTTTACGGGATACTACCCGAAGGTCCCAAGGAAGCCACCAAAGTAAAGAAAGGGGCAGAAAAGTTCCATTATAATTCTGAACTTGGCACATTTTATTGGAAAATGCTAGTTGGATTTTTACTTTGGTGCCTATCGCTATATGAAGCACAAGAGGTACTAAAAGAAGCACATGATGGAGCCTGCCGTGCTTACCAGGTAGGGCCTAAATTAGGAGACCAGATAAAAAGAATGGGCTTCTATTGGCCAACAATGATGTCAGACGCCATGGCCTATGCAAAAAAGTGCCATGCCTATCAGGTGCATGCAAACTACATACATCAGACTACAGAGCACCTACATCCAACCACGATTATGTGGTCATTCGAGACGTGGGGAATGGATATCATGTCCTATCACTCCACCATCTTCTCGTAGGTATCGGTTCGTACTAGTTATAATCGATTACTTCTCAAAATAGACAGAAACTATCCCTTTAAGAGAAGTGAAAACGAATGATGTGGTCTGCTTTATCGAACACCACATCATCTATCGCTTTGGTGTTTCTAAACAAATCATCAGTGACAACGGTCCTCAATTCACTAGCAAGGCCTATACTAAATTCTATGAGAAGTGTAGAGTACAGAATATATTTTTATCCATACAACCCAGCTGCAAACGGCCAAGAAGAAGCATTCAACAAAAACATTGTAAAGCTTTTGCAGAAATTTGTCACCACAAATCAGTGTGATTGGGATGAGAAGTTGGGAGCTTGTCATCGCACAATGGTAAGAACACCGACAAAATCCACACCATTTTCTTTAGTGTATGGTTGCGAGGCCGTGCTACCTCTGAAAATTCAAATTCCTTCTCTTCGGGTGGCATTAGCTATGAGAATGGCCACTGAAGAAAAACATAATCCATGACTTCAGGAAATAGAAGCGTTGGATGAAAAATGCTTAAAAACTCAGCAACAAATAGAGCTCTATCAAGTGCGAATATCCCAAACCTTCAACAAGAAAGTGAAGGAACGAACTTTCAAAATAGGCGACTTGGTCTTAGCAGTCAGACGACTACTAATCCCGACACATAAAACTAAAGGTTCCAGCCAAAATGAGAGGGCCCATTTGTAGTACAGACAGTCTACTCAAATGGAGCATACCAGTTGATCACTCAACATGGTGACCGAGTGATGATGCTAATTAATGAAAAATTCCTGAAGAAATATTATTATTAAGGGAATGAAGTTATCCGACCTCTTCTTCAACACAGTAAAATGAAGAAATATTGGCTTGCCATCAGGATGTAACTCCATGCCTCGACTAGGGGTATAAAAAGAAAATGAATCCTATGTTTCTACGACTAAGGATAAAGGAAAATTTGGTAAGCAAGCCCAAATAAAATCCTTACCAAACCTACCATGCTGGAGGTAAAATTTGAATTGCCCAACACCGTCAAGGTAACGGGAAGAGAATCAGTTTCTCGCCAACCCATCATGATGGGGATTAAAAGCATGAACTATACAAAGCTCCTAAAGTGAGGGAAGAGGGAAAGTTTGACATATAAGCCCAAACAAAATTCTCGTCAACCTCATCATGCTGAGGGAAATAGCATGGCTAGCCAATGCAAATGGCAATTGGTAAAAGCTAATCAAATTCGTTGATAGCTGGAGGTTAGCTAAAAAATCTTAATGAGATCAATCTCCTATTATGTTAAGATTTCAGCTCTGACAGTAAGACTTTTCTCGTCACTTTTCTTCAGCAGAAACAGTGACTCTCCAAAATATTTGTCACGTTTAAATCATATATCTGACATCAGAATACAAAATCAAATCAATCTTCTTCATGAGATTAAATTCAATCAAATCTCCTGTCACGTTAAGCTTTCACTTCTGACAGAAAAGAAAACTCACACTTCATCAAGTCCAACATTACAACTCTGATGAGCTTGTTTTTGACATCGTCAAGTTAAAAACATTAAATTAGCTCTAGCGAAAATCATCTCCCTATGAAGTTAATAATTACTGATAATAGTCAAATTCCAAGACTAAATACATTAACCGTCACCTTTGTTTAGTCAGCTCATTCAAATCATGACTAGATCCTCTGAATTGGTCGAGTTTTGAGGTATGTTTAATGGAGGTATGTTTAATGATACCTCCGTCCTCACTCAAATCCCTTTATACTAGATGTTACTAAACAGGTAAGTTAATCAAGTTAAATCCTACCTCTATTTAATTGGCTCATTACTACTAAGTCCTGAACCTCTGAATAGAATGAACCATAAGACATGTTTAATGATACCTCTATTTTTTCCTAATCCATCATACTAGATGTCACTGAACGGTTAGGATTTTATGAGTATGTTAACATCATACTTCTACTTATGCTCTAAAAAGCACGTTAACATCATACCTTTGCTTATCATCTAATGAGCATGTTAACATCATATCACTACTTGTCATCTAATGAGCACGTCAACATCATACCTCTGCTTATCTTCTAAAAAATACGTTAATATTATATCTCTACTTATCTTCCATAAGACACGTTAATAATTAGCTCTGTCTATCAAATTCATCACACGTTGTCTGTCATGTCCGCAACCTGTGAACAAGATATCAAAAATATTTTTGCATGAAGATAACAATTTTTTTGAAGCAATGCTACAAGCAAAAGTCTGACTGGACAACACAAGTGCAGTAGCCAGCATCAAGAAAATTTATTAGAAGCAACCTCTAATACATTGGACAAGTTCAACAGTACACCTCCAACAATAAAACAGGTGGAAGATAGCGATTTCATAATGTGATTCACAGTATACCATAAAAAAATTGCGCAACACAATGAAGACTGCAAAGCATAAATAAAAAAGAGTTCAAAGTATTTCGAAATTCATTATAAATCAACACGAAAATTTGAAAACTGTGGAGGGGGTTATGTAAACACAAAAAAAAGAAAAAAAGAAAAAAGAGGAAGAGTGGGTGCACTGCAGATGTAGCCACGGGTGTCACCCGCGGGATGCACTAGCGGATGGCAACCCATGGGTTGCTCCCACGGGTACCACCCGTGGGTTGCTCCCAGGGATACCACCCGCGGGTTGCACCCGCGGAAGCTGCCCGCGGATGCCACCCGCAGGAGCTTCCCACGAGTTGCACTCGCGGTGCACCCATAGGGTTGTCCGTCTTGGTGTTTTGGTTACGTGATTTGGTTCGAATTTTCAGGGAACCGATACCTTCGATCTCGGTGTTTCTGTTACTGGATTTGGTCAAGATCTTATCAGAGTAGTTACCCCTCGAGATATATAAAAGGGGTAGAGTCCAGCTTGACGAGGGAGATTTTTCGAGATAGAAGAGAAAATTCCAGAGAAAGGAGAAAGCCTTTTCTTCCCGAGTCTCCAGAGCAGAGTTTTCCAGAGAGCGACCATTTTCTTCCCAATCCAGATCGGATCGTCAATGGAGTGCATCAGTGAGGCTCCACCGCTACCAGATCCAACATTAAACTAAAAGGGAATCAAAATTAATCGTTCTCTATTTTAGTAACTTGAATTTCTTTATTATTTTCTTTTTATTGGTGTAATTCAAAATCAAAATTAGCAATGGATGGAAATTATAATTTTTCTCATTTTAATCAAGGTACAGTGCTTAGCCTTTTGTTTCAGCTGCGGGTTTAACCTTGCATTCTGCGCTGGTATAGCCTCATGTCTGGATGACTTTATACTGACATAGCCTCATGTTTCAGTTGCGAGCTTAGCTTCGCATTCTATGCTATTATAACCACACGTCTGGATGACTTTATTCAAGCATAGCCTCACGTTTTAATTGTGAGCTTAGCCTCGCATTCTACATTGGCAAAGCCTCGGGTCTAGATGACTTTATAATGGCATAGGCTCGCATCTGGATGACTTTACATGGCCTTAACCTCACATTTCAGTTGCGGGCTTATACTCGTGTTCTACGCTGGTATAACCTCGCATCCAGGTGTCTTTATGTTGGCATAGTTTCACATCGTCCGTAGGGTTTAGCCTCGTGTTCTAATAGTGGGCATAGCCTCACGTTTCAGCTAACTTTACGTTGGCTTAGCCTCGCATTATATGTGGCATAGCCTCGCATTTTGGCAAGTTTAGCTTAGCCCTATGTTCAATGCAGGTTTTTGAGAGTTCTCCTCTTGCAGCGACTTTGTGCTCGCTCTTAAGCTCCGTCAATTTTCTTCGCTTCTTTTGCTTCATCCTTGTCTTTAGTGGTGAGATGGCAAGATTTGAGCGACACACTCTCTATATTATCCTTCAACTGTCCTCACCCGTACCTCATGAGACAGGGAGCAATTGGTGAGGTGGCACGTCTACACGTGTCTGGCCCAAAGTTTTCGTACATCGAATATCATGTTCGTCAATATTTTCTTGAGAGTGAGGAGAGAATAGTCCGGATTCTTAGGCTTAATGCCAAGAACAGTAGGCAGCTATGGGTATTTACCAATGCTTTAGCTAGTTGCATGAGGCTCACCTAACCACTTGGCACAAAATCCCTACCTTTGCCGCTAGGATAACATGCGGATCCCTTCCCTGCAGCTAGTGTTTCTGGAGGGCACTTCATAAAGCATGTTGTTGCCAATGATGAACCAGTGTCCCCATACCACTTGCACTTGATGTAACCATTTGATTCACAAGAAGAACATGCAATTGGTCTTAGTTGCTTAGATGGCCTTTTCAAGCAATTGAATCATCAGGTTTTGGAGTATCATTACATGCAGTTTCTAGCTGCTCTTGCTCCCTGGACTCAAAAGTACTCCAACCATGCAGCAGCATCCTGTGTATGAACATCTTCATTTACGAATATCTTCTACTGCGAGTTTTGCTTTAAGAATGTGCAAAGTTATTTGCTTGTGTTGGATGCTCAAAGAATAGGCCTCCATCAGATCCGAGCAAAACATTTTCTCCTTTAAGATCCCTGTGAGCAATAGGTGGAGATTGGCAATGCAAACACTACATTGCAAATACCCCTTAAAATCAAAAGGGCCTGTTTCTCTCCTAAGTACCCTGCCCCTTTGTTCTCAACACTATAACCAATGACTTCTCACATAACTATGTTTTTGTCGTTCGCAACATTAACAGAGAATGTAACCATTACGAAAATAAAATATAAATTTTATTGGTATTTGGAAATTGTAACATTTAAGATGGTCTTTTATTAATCAGGAGGATTTCAATTGAGATTTTTAGGAGTGAGAGGATGGAAGTATGATTAGAATGACTATTTTTTACTTCAGTTGACTATCCGGTCAAGAATTTTGGTTGAAGAAAAACTCTCTGTATGATTTTTCGGAATTAATTTTTTCTGATCTCCCTTATCTACATACTCAGAGTGGTTTATAGCTTGAACGGTTATAACTGTCTCTTGATTTGTAGAAGATCATAGTGGAATTCCACCACGATCTGATCCGAGGGATCATGGTGGAGCTACACCATGATTTGATTAGTTTGAGCCCACCAATGCGGATGGGATGACTTCGTTAGCCAAGCTGACTCCTTTGATTAGTGAGGCTGGAATATGTTCCTTGGCATAGTTGAATTTAGTCATTTGTCATGACTATTTATCTTGGGTGTATTTGTTTTCTTTGGTCTGGAAAGGATGGGATGTCTTCGCTGGTGGACTTTGCCTTTTAAAGTCTTTATACTAGTCCTGTTTGGTGAGAAAATTTGCTACATTTTGTGAAGCTGGGATTCCTCTGTTGATGGTGTTCAAATTCCTTGTATGGCGAGGCCGAGGTCCTTTGTATGGTGAGGATGGTCATTGATCTGACTCGTGCCTTTGCCAACTCAGTATGATAACACTTTAACTTTCTCCAGTTGGTCCTAATCAGCAATAGGCAAATTTTAGTTCCTACAAAACCTCCTTCAAAGTTTTCGATAGGCATGGAATTTGTTGTCTCTTGAAACAATTTGAATTTCATATCTTTCGATTCTCTCAGGATTTTGATTTGGATTTTAAGTATTAAATTTCTGTTTTAGCAAGCCCCACGTCTTTGTGAGCCTCAAATCACCATAATTGGTTTTAAGAAGAAATATTCCAATCAACCATTACTCATTTGACGGGAAATGACAACCATCACATCTTCTAAAAGTTGTTCTGTATTTAATGTGATTTGCCTTCCATATGAGATGATTACATCACAAGCCTCACCCAGAGAGTATAAGAACTCTAAATGCTGGCTCTATTTCATCTTTACTTTGAGTTTGAATTTTTCGCCATTATTCTTCTTCGACCCTTTGAATTTCTTTAAGAATTTGAAAGCTTTGGTCTTCTACATCCATGGCACCAAAAGGGACTTCCATGAGTAGAAAGGCGGCTAGTAGTTTGCAGGTCGCGGCTGACGTGTGGATGGTAACAGCTCCACCTTCCACTGGTATGATTTTTGTTTCCAATTGATATCAATTTCTTGATTCGATTTTGATTGAATTCTCCTTTTGGGTCAGAACTTCTATATGAATCTTTGATCTAACAGTGGTTATCTAATTTTGAAGCCATTGTTAAGATTTTTGTTCTCTATTCTTGTGATGGTTTTGTATGTTTCTGCCAAAGAATCTTCCCATTAATGTTGGTGATGGTGGTCCTTCACTATGGAATAGGAAAGTTTTCATCTTCGCTAGTGATGATAGCCCTTCTGTTGGTAGGGGATACTTCCTTAGTTTTTCACCGGTGTCAACAACTATTAATCTTGGCTAAGATGGAGAATTCTTTTTTTACTTTTGTTCTCATTATCATTTATTTGATCGTCGATCCAATATTGATTATTTATCCTTTTCCATTGTTTCTTTTATTCCTTTTGCAGCCCACTAGATTGAAGGCACATCTTTGGCGCAGCGCCCCACTGGAATATCTGCCGGCATGAGTGGGGATGCTGAATTTCAATTTTAAAGGGGACATCTTTTTGTAAAGAGACCTTGACGACTCGGATAAACTCGGATAAGATTAGCTTGATTTAGAAGATTGATCCTATAACCCTTCACCAAATCGTTACCAACATCAAGTTTGATAGTTCTGACGGAAGGAAACTATCTTGGTGCTATTTTGTTTTTGGCGACACAATTAGCCTTAAACCCATACGGAGCCTTGGGCCAGTTCCTTGGTATTATGACCTGGAATGTGTATGTCTGGACATGCATTATCCCTTGTTATATTTCCAAACTTGCACAGAGGATCGGTTGATGAAGTCACTATCTGAGACATAACGATGACTGAAAAGCCGGTAAGGACATGAGTTTTAAGAATGAACTGACCTAAGAGAACAATTATCCGGCTACAAATTTCCAGACACCTGGATGGATCAATTTTAGTAAGACAGAATGGTGGGAACACCTCACTAGCTTTGTTCTAGAGACGTATGAGCAAGGTTTTATGAGCTTGGCTTGTACATAGTAATAAGGGCTACTCAATACGGGATCATTACTGATCCCTCCCAATTTTTTGCTTTAGTGGAGATGTATGGCTCATCTTCTAGTACTTCCTTTATGCCTAACAACAAACTTGGCATAGGGCTTCACGAGATGTGGATGCTATTAGAATTATAGATAGGAGATTTTTCCAATGAAGAATACTTTCCAACATTGCAAGAGTTGAATATTCTCAAGGACCATAACGCCTTGATATACATGATGTTATAGGAGTTAGACTACCACTTTCACATTAGCACTGGCATTACTGGGTCAAAAGGAACTTTTGTTTAGCATAAGAAATAGGTAGAATATTTCTTTGTCAAAATTGATGGACTGAGGCCAGTTGCTATCAATGATGCACCCTTGTTAGAGGAATTGAAGAGGCGTTTGGAGCAACATAAAATTCTTGATAGAGTGCTGAGTAAAGATGAAAAAGGTCTTGCTGCAAGCACTATATTTCTGAGTTATCACCATTGGGCTTGTGTTGACTTGATGCCTAGTACGATTTTAGCGAGTTACTTGACTTTGTTATTTAAGAGATGTGTGGTTCCTTCTGTGCTAAGAGAGTGCCTTACTTGAAAGAAACTTTACCCTGCTGTTTTGCTAGCCAATAGGTGATTTTTGGGTTTACTTCCAGCCATGGTTGATATAGATTTTGGAGGGTTGAGAACTTTCTACTAGCATTTTATAGGAGGATAGAAGGAAGTTCCTAGGGTCAAAATGTGATATGCTATTTGGATGGCATGGTTAGCAACCCACTATAAAGGGTTGATTCTGGAGGGGCTAATGCTGACAAAGAGGTTCTCACTACTCTCTATCAATTTGAAGGGAGATGATGGTAACACCAATATATAATGGAGGCAAGAAAAAACTGTTGACAGGTACAAATCTATAAATTCCTCAGATTCTTTCCCGATATGAATGCTGCCTACAAGCAGACTATATATCAAACTTAATTAGAAACCCTCCACTAATGACTTTTATTCTCTCCGAACTGAACTGAGCAGAGAACTAGAAGAAGTAATCACTCTCCGAGGGAAAGCGATGAGGCCTTGAAAGGAGGTATGGTCCCGATCTGATTGAAAAATTGCACTTATTTTGTCCAAAGAATGAAAGGAAGCAACCATGAAGCAACCTATATCTTTTCTCCTTCCCGAACAAACTACGTTTTGCTTGACTACAGGTGCGAAAAGAAAGTTAGATATTAGATTACCCGAACTCACGGGATCGGAAAATGACGTCATACTTCTCATTCAGGGATTGTGACCAATTTTTCGCGTTATCTCGAAAGCAAGCATGACTTTGACGTGACCTTTTCAGAGCATTTGACTTGACTTTGAACAAGCCACATCTTTTCTTCACTTATACTGAATTTGTTCACTTGACGAACTGCAACTATGCCTTACTGAATTGATGATTGCATGAGTGCACGTTTTTCTGCTTGTTTTAGTTGATGCTTGCACCGTCTAGTCAGGAAACGACTCCTGCTCGGTCACTCGCTTCCCGTCATTGAAGTCATTCCTGCCGAAAGGCATCTAGGTTTAACAATGCCTGTTCATAATCGCTCAATGGTATTTGCATATATAGGCTTCTAGTCTAGCTTTCAGAAAGAAAAATCAGTAGAGGAAAATAAAAGAAAACCAAGAAGGGGCAGTGAACGTAGCTTGAAAGGCATCAGTTCAGAACCAAGAATTTAAACAAGTAGCTATAAATAGATCTACAAGCACTCGGCAGAGTGGTAAAGCGAGCCACGTCTAATAATCGACATGGTCACAGCGAGGTTCCTTTCATTCTGACAAGTCAACAAATTGATTAGGGACTAGCGCATCCAGTTTCGGCAATTTAGGAGATAGGTTACATCCGTGCGCATAGGCCAATGGCACTCTTTCATATAGGGCAGTGGAATCTTCTAAACATTCTAAATTTTGAGCAGTTGCAAAGGTTTTTTTTTTCATTTCAAATGGAAGACTTCTGGCTAGCTACTGCAGCAGGGTGTTCTCCAGTATTGCATCAGTATTCGTGATTTAGTTGTTTAGCTTGATGATGAAGCATAGTTGTTTGCTAGTAATAGTGGCAAGCCTATCAATCTCAAGTGGCAAAGTCCTGCATGAAAGGCAAGGAAGAGAGCTTCCCGGGTTTTTCGGAAAGCGCCTAGGCAAGAAGGTTCCCGAGTGTGAAAGGTGAAGGGAACAAAGTCATAGAAAAAGATTGATAACAATGTGCCAATCAGTACCGATGAGCTTATTTAGAAAAGCGATTCATTAATAGACAAAGGAGGCTGCTGGCAGGACATGGGATATTGAATGAAAAGTCAAGTCATTCTTCTGATGGAATGAGTAGAATAGCACTGGATAAAGAACAGACAGACCACAGATCTCATCAGATGGACAACCCATCATCGAGAGGAAAGTTTTTCGGGTAAGATCCATCATAGACAGACTAACGTAGGTCCAATACATCCCCTTATCTTGCTTATCAGAAGAAGAAGCAACGAAGGCCAGTAGGAAGGTATGGAATGAAGTAACTAACTGCTTAACAAAGCCCAAAGAAGAGATTAGAAATACGAGCCACAGCCAGAAGCCCCTTTCCGCTTATCATCATAGAGTATATCAAGGGATTATGAATCCCTGTAGCCCTTTCAGTGGACAAGCCAATATGCCAATATAGGGTAGACTATGATAGAAGAGCAATTGCAGAAGTTAGATAGATCAAGTCGTCAAAGACAACTCCTAGCATGTTTATAGGAGCCTATTGTCCTTGTTGCAGAAGAGTTACTCGAACAAGCCCCATCGTCACTAAGATGACGATTTACATAAAAGCAACTCCTGAAAGAAAAGGGGAGATAAAGCAACTGTGCTTTAATTCCAAATCCTCGCACTATGAATGAACGGAATGACGAATAGTGGGAATGAACTGACGCTTGGGGAATGAACGCTTCACCCTCAATACAGTCACTTCTGGAACTCACTTTGGAAACTACTGATTTGTTTGCGGTGTCAGTGGCACATGGAGACCTTTTATTCGATTTTAGTGGCAGATCTTCCTCATATATGGGAATTCCTGTCAAAAGAAGATTTCCAAAATACAAGAAAAATGGGATTCTACCCATGAGAAATGGAGTGGAGAACAAATCCAATGGGAAGCATTCCATCCATTTCAACGTCATTTCGCCGGCTCCACACTTTTAACCAGATCTGTCCTCTCCAAAACAATAGTCACACTCATCTCACTGCTAAAGCCATCAAAGCACTTTTACCTCATAGGGACATGTCGAAAATGATCAACATGTTTATCTTATCTCAATACATTTTCTTCCAGCTCAATAATGACAAACAAGTCAATTTGATCAGGGCCCAATCACCTGCGAGGAGACGAGTGCTTCTTTGCTGGTCAACCAAAGCTCAAGGATCAACAATTGGATCACAATGGTGTAAAACTACAGCTTCTTCAACGTATGCCTCCGTGACGGTTTCGATGAATGGATTTTGACATAATTTTCCCCTAGTGCAAGCCATCCTAGCTAGTGAAGCCAAGCGAGACTGCTCTTCCAAACGACCCATTACTGGATTTCCATTCTCATTGACGAAGGAACAAATCGATGAAAAGAAGCCAATGAGGATCATCAACCATCGCAATGTAGCCATGTATCATCTATCTTTATATAGAAATGCGTAGATTCCATTGTGATGAAGAAAAAGAAGAAGATCAACATACGAGAGATGTTTAGGTTGAATCTCCTGTGGAAAGGAAAACTATCTCTCCACTTTTCAAAACAAGGCTGGTTAAAGGAGAATGCCATTTTTATCATATACCGTCTCAATGAGAGCTACTGGACCAACTTCGGCTTCTTCCTTCGATTCCGAGTGCTTAATGCTAAGATTCTAAAATGCATGGAACGTAATGGGAGTGGCACATTCATTTAGACAAATCCAATATACTCTTATAGACAGGCAGAAATGAAGAGATACCATTCTCCAAAGAGAGGGGATGGAGTAGCTTAAGTTTCAATTCTAATGCACAAGAAGAAAACTAATGCGACGGGGAGACCCATCATGGGCAAAGAGAGAGATGGAATACCAAGCGGACCAAACACCATATGTGAGAAATCTTGCTCAATCATGTGGACAGAATAAATCAAGCGAGGGACATGTGACAAAAGCCAATACACCAGTAGATCATCAAGCTTTTACTATATCACTTGTGGCCATTGTGAGTTCTTTCCTTTCCAATAGCCGTCACTATATAGGGCAGCCCTAGTTTTAGTAACAAGATGTCATACTGTGATAGTGACAGTCTTAGTGCCACTTCTTAAGTTTCAATCCTAATGCACAAGAAGAAAATTAATGTGACGGGGAGACCCATCATGGGCACAAAGAGAGATGGAATACCAAGCGGACCAAACAACATATGCAAGAAATCCTGCTCAATCACGTGGACAGAATAAATCAAGCGAGGGACATGTGACAAAAGCCAATACACCAGTAGATCATCAAGCTTTTACTATATCGCTTGTGGCCATTGTGAGTTTGCCATTGTGAGTTCTTTCCTTTCCAATAGCCGTCACAATATAGGGCAGCCCTAGTTTTAGTAACAAGATGTCATACTGTGATAGTGACAGTCTTAGTGCCACTTCCTATTCTACTTCATGGTGGTACCTGCTCAACGTTCAGTGGCGTATTAAGCAAACAGGAAGTTTTAGAGCTGAAAGAGGCAAGTGCATAAAAAAGTGCGGATTCAAGTCAAAGCCCCAACCCCAGTTCTGGTCCAATATGGAACGAACAAGCATGGCATATATTGATAGACCAAGAGACAATAAAGCACATAAGGCTATACTGGAATTCCCTGTCATTTGAAGCTCCATAGAGAAGCGTCACTATGAAGAGGAAGAACTTGCCACATACAGTACAAAAAGCATGGCTTAGCTACGGAGCATTTTTGAAGAGAATCTTTGGATAAAAGGAGTTCACAAATACCCAGGGCATACCATGGATCAAAAAATGAATGGTTCGAAGTCAAAAGCATGTCTATAATGCCTGACCACAGTGAGCATCATCATCAGGAGCAGCAGTATCATCTCTCGGTCTCTCCCCTAGGTAGTAACAATGGTCCAGCATCAATGATGGCATCATCAACATCAGCACGCGACGTACACCTTCATCTACCTGAGGCTGCGTCTTAGGAAGCACCTTTTCCAAAGTACCGGATCGGTACCATAATGGTAGCAACAATAGCAGCTCGGCCTGATCTAGGAGGAAGCATTGACAGGACCCAAGACATCACTAACTTCTCCTCGACTCTCTCTTGATCAGCTTCTAGGGGGCATCGAGTTGTGTCTACAATGATGACGCTTTTTGAAAAAATCCTTCTGTGCATATATCACGGATGAAAGGGTCTGATTTTGTGACATTTGAAGATAGATCTCTCAGTTTCTTTGTATCAGGTCGACTCCTCAACTGGGTCTCGATATCGTAGTAGTGGGGAAACAGGTGGGCAAAGTGACGAAGAGATGAAAGACTATTCCTGTGTCTCCCTACTGAACTATTGAAATCTTTAATGGTTTGAAAGATCAAATTTATTGCAAAAACCATGATTAGGGTTCACTCTCGACAAGCAATTTGCAGGAAGTGCATGATGTTCCCCCTATGTTGTAAAGGGGGAGGGATATCAACTCCACAAGAAATTGGAAAATAGAAAAAAAATATCCCGAACCTGAGAAAAAGCCCCCTATACCTATAGACGTTGTCCTCCTTTTGTTTGTTCATTCGTTGGGTGAGTAGAAAGTATCCCGACCTACACTTTGGCTATGGAGAAGGGGAAAGGCTGAGTAGTACAACTCATAGCATGGATGGTGATAATCACACATATCCTCCTGATTCACCAAACCAAACCTTTAACAGAGGGGTACTCAGTTTGGGCTTCTCTAAAGGGAAGCCCTCTCTTCTGCCATGAATTACTATCAATATCGATTAGGGGATATTGAAAGAAAAATTCACAAGCGTCCCAACGGATACCAACAAGTGGAGTGGAGGCTATATCGCACTCTTTCCGTCAATAGGCTTTATTTCGAAACCACGATAACGATTTGACTGCCCATCATTTGTCTAGGTTAGGCGAGTGTCACGATGAAGGGTGATGAGTATCATATATTGTATTTTTATCGCACTATTTTCGTCAATAGGCTTTATCTCGAAACTACGATAACGATTTGAATGCCCATCATTTGTCTAGGTTAGGCGAGTGTCACGATGAAGGGTGATGAGCATCATATATTGTATTTTTTCCTCCCATACTTTATCTATTTTTGTATATAAATAAATACTACTCGGGTATTTTTAGTGTCTTTTTAGGTAATCCGATTCATACAAAGAGATGGCATGAAATCTGAGCCGGATTAGAAAATCAAGACCAGAAAAGAGTTCAAAGAAAGTAAAGCTACAAGATTAAAATACTGTAGAGACTCAAAATCAAATACAGTCAGGAATATCAAACGAACAAGACTCATGTGGAAGAAATTTCAACAATTTATATTTAAATATAGCCGCCAAATGGCGGCATTTGCTGCCAAATAGTGGCCCAATGGTGGACCCACACGCGGATTTTCTTCCGTGCTTTCGTTGTAATTTTTTAGAATTTCGGTTCTATTAGAATTAGGGTTTGATTTCCGAAGCCTATTTATTGGCCCTATCCTTGTATTCTAATGCGAATTCTGTAAGTTTTGTACTCATTTTTCATTAATAAAATTAGGATTTAGCTGAAGGGGTGATGGCCAGAATATCGTGCTCTAGATGTAAGTCATTGTTTATAGATCTTTACTTGCTTTCTAGATAGAGTTAACTGCTTTCTAGTTTAGGTTTTATTGCTTTATATATTAGGGTTAGCAATATTCATGAATAAAAACTTGATTTTGCTTACTAGAATTATGTGTAAATAATTTTCTTTAGCCCTAAGATGTAGATTAACTTAGTTTAATAGATCTAAGATAGATTTATCTCATCTTCTTCCTAAAAAGAAATAAAGTTATGATTTTCCTATAAATAAATAAAACATAGAGTTCGTAAATCATAATTTTTTGATTGATTAAGCTTAATTAATATTTTGATAATCTATGCTTAGATGAGATTTGGAATTCATATTCTTTGTTTATTTCTAGAATTATTAACAAGATTTTTCAATAAATAAATTGAATTGAATAAACTTGTAAATCAGATTTCTTTGATAGGTTATACTTACGTTCTTATGACAGCTTATGACAGCTTATGCTTAGATTAGGGTTTGAAATTTATTTCTTTACTTTTGTTTATAAGATTTTCTACTTGATATAATTTGTTTTTAAGAAAAGTGTTATCTTTGATGGTAAATGATTGCACATTACTTGATAGGTCATATTTAGGGGCACTTGATTAAAATCAAATTAAAAAGATCACCTTTTTAATATGTTACTTAACCGTGCATAATTAAAAAATTAGGAAGAAAGAGAATTCATTGTTAGGCAATTATTGTAATGGATTCGAAATCCTAGGCTAATATTTAGTACTTAGAACCAATCTTCTCTCAATTTAGAAACTCTTAGTTAATCCACTGGAACTAAAGAAAGAGTAAGAAACGCAAAAACACCTTACATCCCTGTGGGATGACTTGTATAGCACTACAACCAATACTCTGCACTTGCAGTTTATTACATCAAGTTTTTGGCACCGTTGCCGGGTATCGACGGTATTTTTCTTACTTTTTCTAAAGTTTTAGGGGTTAAAAGTGTGTGTTGAGTGTGCAAGGAATAGAAATTGCAGATACAGGAAGATGAAGGGGATCAGAAGAGCCTCTGGACTAAGTAGCAAAAACTAGAGAGTCAAGCTCTTTGCTTTAGCCGCTATTTGGCGGCTAAACCTGCAATTTGCATCCTATTAGGTAACTCCTGAACCCAAATTTTCTCCTGTTCTGAGATTTAGTTCCCTGGTTCTATAAAAAAATTATATAAAAAAAATATTTAGGAACAGTAGGAATCATATTTTTATTTGATCATATCTGTTCTACCGTTTTTGTCTCTACCACACCCCACTTCTTGCACTAGTTTAGGAAATTCACGCATACACCCACAGTCGCTAGTTCATGCCACATTGGACCCATGATCAATTTGGTGGACTAGTGAGATTAGATTTGTTCATGGGGGACAAGATGGACCAGCCGATCCCGATCCTTCAGGATCGATGCTACCCGTTGCGCACATTACTTCCATCATGCATAAAACTTCCACATGCAGCAGATAATCACTATGAGTTGAAGCTGCAGTATATCAGTATGCTTCCTAAATTCACTGGTTCTGATTCAGAGGATGCATATCTCTTTATCAGTGAATTTCAGGAAGTATGCGTGATGATAAAACTGCAGCACTTATCAGAGATGCAATTAAGCTCCGCTTCATCCCCTTTGCACTTAAGGATAATGCCAAGAAGTGGTTGTATAGTATGCCTACTGATTCAATCACTACTTAGGATGAATTCGTTACGGTTTTTCTTAAGAAGTATTATCCCACGCATAAGACGGCAAGGATACGAAATCAAATCAATCAATTCCGTCAAGTGCTGGAAGAACCCTTCTGAAAATACTTGAAACGGTTCAAGGATCTTTTAGCTCAGTGCCCCCACCATGCAATAGAAAAGTGGCAATTGTGTCAAATTGTGTACGAAAGACTCGACTACGCAACCAAAACTTGAGTCCATGTGTCAGGGGGAGTTTATGAGGAAAAACGAGGGTGAAGCATAGGCCTTTCTTGAGGACCTATCGTGGAAGACTATGCAGTGGGAGAGTCCCGTTGAGAAGTCCAGTGCATCAATTTCTACACATAAGTGTGGGATCCATAGCCTCGACAACTCTATAGCTGCCGAAGCTAAGATTGCAGCTCTTATGAGGAGAATTGAGATATTGGAGACTACTCATGCTCCATAAGTAGGTCGAGTAAATGAAATTCAAGTTCCCACATGCTTTAATTGCGGAACTCCGAATCATGTTATGGAGGAGTGTCCATTATTAATGAATCACATGGGTCCCACACTTGAGCAGGCTAACTCCTTGTATCAACAACCCATGAACAATCCTTATGCTCCGACATACAATCCTAACTGGAGGAACTATCCAAATCTATCATGGGGTCAGGGGCAATATCAGAGGGCCCCTAACCCTAACATGCAACCTCCAGCCAATGGTCAGCTCTCAAGACCAAATGTGGGTGCTTATCAACACCCAAACGCTTCAAATTATGGGAACAATTAGAATAGACCCCTGCGCAAAACCACTCACATCCACAACAGGGGTCTAATAATGAACAAGAAAAGTGACTTCAGTCACTTGAGAAGCACGTTGAAAATCTTCTCAAGTCTCATTCCAAGTTTGACACGCATATGTTCAACCTTGACACACACATGCAAAATCTTATGAAAGTGTCAACTGATTTTACTCAAAGTACAGGTCAACAATTGCTCATGAACTCTCAATCTATTAAAAATGTAGAGCAGCAGGTTGGACAATTAGCGAGTCAGATGAGTGAACGTGCCTAGGGTACCTTTCAAAGTCAATCCATAATGATCTCTAATGCTAGTTCCTCAAACTCCAATAAGTCGCATGTTCACCAATGCAATGCCATTCACACACTTAAATCTGGCAAGCAAGTGGACAATAATATAGCCATGCCCCCTAATCCCACTACTACTATTTTGCAGGCTGCACCATCTCCATCACCTCCATCACCATCATATAATCATTTAAAAGAACCTGTTGCTGAGCCGAAAGTACCATATTCCAATCAGTTTAGGAAGCTTTAACTGCAAGTAGAAAAGATTCTTAAAATATTTCAGCAGGTGAAGGTTATTATTCCACTCCTTGACATTATACAACAGGTTCCTACTTATGCTAAGTTCATTAAGGATTTGTATACTAAGAAATGAGAAAGAAACGTTCCTGAGAAAGTTTTTTTTACTACAAGTATATCATAAATCCTCTCTAACTCCTTGCCTATCAAGTACAAAGATCCAGATTTTCCTACAATCTCATGCACCATTGGGAACACTATATTTGATAGGGCGTTGCTTGATTTAGGAGCAAGTATCAACTTGCTTTCTTACACTGTTTATCAGCAACTAGGGTTAGGAAAACTTCAACCTACCAAGGTCACATTACAGCTAGCTGATCGTTCGATAAGAGACAACTTGATATGGTTGAAGATGTGCTCATTAAGGTCGGCGAGTTTATCTTTCCTGTAAACTTTATTATCATAGAAACTGAGCCGATCTCCAATCCACAGAATCAAATTCCTGTTATCTTGGTTAGACCATTCTTTGCAACATCAAATGCATTAATTGATTGCAGGAGTGGCCTCGTGAAGTTATCATTTGGGAATATGACTATGGCATTGAACATATTTAATATGGATGAGTACACAACGAGCTCCCTCATTGAGGTCATCATATTCACAGTTTACACTCTCATTCGACCTCTTGCACTGATGACGAACCCTCATTTGAGCAAATGTTCAAAAATCAGCTCATATTATTAGAAGAATTGGCACATACTAATTCTATGTATGATGATACTTGTGCAAGTGTGCCATTGATTTATGAGCAAACTTTTGAGAATTTGTTTGTAGAGGAGCTCGCATTACTTCAAGAGTTAGAAGAGCCACCACCACATTCACTTGATCCTATAGCACTCTTCTTACCTCACGATATTTCTACATGTATGCTTGTTACTAACGATGATTAGCAGGTTTATAATAAAGAATTCTTTAACTAAATTATTAATGCTTACATGTGGATAAAGAAAAAACGAGGACGGCATCAGAAGTAGATAAGTAATTTCGTGACTCATAGGAGGATGATGAGATATAATAATGCACCCACTTCACGTTTAAAATGCACACACTATGAAAGTGGGAAGCAATAATGCACCAACTTCACGTTTAAAACGCACACATTATGAAAGTGGAAAGAGATCGAGAGGTCGTAACCATTTTTTATGCGTTAATAGGGTGATAATATTGAGATCGTAACTTTTAAGACTCTCATTATTTGTATAGTATTTGTATAATAACTTTCATATTTATTTTACCACACTTGGTTTGTGTATGAGGACATACACAAGTTTAGGTGTGGGGGAGTGGGTTAGGATATTTTCTTTGTGTTTTTCTAAGATTTTAGTTTTTTTCGAGTTTTTATTTTTAGATGATTTTTGAGTTTCTTTATTTTGCACTTTGGGAAGTTTTTAGGGTAACAACTAACTAAGAAAAAAACTGAAAAAAACTAAAAAAAATTAAAAAAAAATTTAACAACAAATTTATGAATTTTCATCAATAGATCAACCTAATTACAGATAAAGGAACAAATTTAGATTTGAAATTGGATAGGAGAGTAGATTGGACGATACAATTTGAATTTTAAGAAAAAAATTAAAATCCGAAAAATAAATATCGCTAACAGTAGTTTTGAGGCAAGTATATATCTATTTTTCACTTCACAATAATTTATTAGGTCAAGGACAAATATGATAACGATTGAGTAAGTCTTCTCTCTCTTAACAAAGAAAAAAAGTGAGAATAAAATAATGTGGTGAGTCTGGTATTAAGGCAATAGCCTCGAGAGTGATAAAATAATGGGGTGCGCCTGCTATTAAGACAATATCCTCAAGAGTGAAAAAAAGAGTATGATCTGAGTAATCAGGTACTTTGCACCTAAGTAAGCGTGAATATTTGCATGAAAGGTGAAATATTCTAAAAAAAGAAAAAAAAAAGGATGAACCGAGTAATCGGGTACTTTGCGCCCAAGCAAGCATGAATATTCACATAAAATGTGAAATATTCTTAAAAAAAGACAAAAAATAAAAAAAATTGTTATGAGAGAGGAGATGAATCATGAGTTAGAGTTGGAGTCTAAAGCTGAAGTAGACTATCACACGTGCATGTAGATGTATATGAGCCAATGGATTATCTGTTAGTGGGTATTGAAAGATAGGATTTAAATTTTTGATTAAAATGATAAGTGTATCTGATATGACACTTGATTTGAAAATTGATAATCTAAAATGATAAGTGTATCTGTTAGTTAGTGAGATTAATCGATGAAAATATTATAAAAAAAATTTCATTCTTTTGTATAAATTTTTTATTTTTCTTGACTTTTGGTTATCCTTATTTTTCTTTTCTTTATTTCTTAAACTATTTTCTTCATGAATTTTGTGGGTACATTCACTGCAAACCCTTACGAGACACAACTCGTCCGCTAGGATAACCTAGGGTTTTAAAGACTTGTTGCACGTTCTAAGTGCAATCCTGATTCCTGCGAAAGTAAGTTAGGATTTTTCTTTTTCGTTTTAGGGTTAGATTTTGCTCGAGGACTATCAAAAAATAGGTGTGGGGGTGTGATGAGTATCATATATTGTATTTTTCCTCCCACACTTTATCTATTTTTGCATATAAATAAATGTTACTTGGTAATCCGATTCATATAAGGAGATGACATGAAATTAGAGCCAGATTAGGAAATCAAGTTCATAAAAGAGTTCAAAGAAAGTAAAGCTACAAGATTAAAAAACTGCAGAGATTCAAAGTCAAATACAGTCAGGAAAATAAAACGTACAAGACAAATGACTCATGTGAAAGAAATTTCAACAATATTTATCTAAATATAGCCACTAAATGGTGGCATTTACCGCCAAATAGCGGCCCAATGATGGACCCACAGCGGTGTTTTTATCGGTGGTTTCATTGTAATTTTGTAGTTTTTCAGCTCTGTTAGAATTAGGGTTTAATTTCTGAAGTCTATATATTGGCCGTATCCTTGTATTCTAAAGGGAATCCTGTAAGTTTTGTACTTGTTTTTCATTAATAAAATTAGAATTTTGCTAAAGGGGTGATGGCCACTATACCGTGCTCCAGAGGTAAGTCATTGTTTTTAGATTCTTATTTGCTTTCTAGATAGAGTTAATTATTTTCTAGTTTAGGTTTTATTGCTTTCTAGATTAGGGTTAACCATATTCATGAATAAAAACTTGATTTTTCTTACTAGAAATATGTATAACTAATTTTCTTTAGCCTTAAGATGTAGATTAACTTAGTTTAATAGATCTAAGATAGATTTATCTCATTTTCTTTCTAAAAAGAAATAAAGTTATGATTTTTCTATAAATAAATAAAACATAGAGTTCGTAAATCATAATTTTTTGATTGATTAAGCTAAATTAATATTTTGATAATCTATGCTTAGATGAGATTTGGAATTCTTATTCTTTGTTTATTTCTAGAACCATTAACAAGATTTTCCTATAAATAAATTGAATTGAATAAACTTGTAAATCAGATTTCTTTGATAGGTTATACGTAAGTTCGGTCTTTTATAGCTTATGTTTAGATTAGGGTTTGAAGTTTATTTCTTTGTTTTTATTTATAAGATTTTCTACTTGATATGATTTGTTTTTAAGAAAGGTATTATCTTTGATGGTCTATACTTGCGCATCACTTGATAGGTCATACTTTGGGCACTTGATTAAAATCAAATTAAAATGATTACCTTTTTAATATGTTACTTAACCGTGCATAATTAAAAAGTTAGGAAGAAAGAGATAATTCATTGTTAGGCTATTATTCTAATGGATTCGAAATCTAGGCTAATCTTTAGAACTTAGAACCAATCTTCTCACAATTTAGAAACTCTTAGTTAATCCACTAGAACTAAGGAAAGAGTAAGAAACGCACAAATACCTTAGATCCCTGTGGGACGACCTGTATAGCACTACAACCGATACTGTGCACTTGTAGTTTATCACATCAAAGGGTTTTCTCAAAAGAAGAATAAGCTGAATGTTTAAAAGTAGGCAAGCTTTGGGATTGGAGTTGGTGCGATTAGGTGCTCTAAAGATCAAGTGAGGGAGTGGAGTTCAGGGATCCCATTCCGACTAAGCCCTCGATATGGGGGGAGATAAAAAAATGACAGAGGTTATGTTAGTAAAATAGAGGGGTCTCACGGGGGCATAGTCCACGGCTTTCATTGACGCTTACCATGACACGCTTTACCTTGAGGCAACTCTTGCCCTAGTTTACTTTTCAAACATAAGTGATGTAGCATTAAAAAATTATTTTAGTGAGGCCATCAATATCTTTATCTTTATGTCTGACTTCCAACATCAATAAAAAACTGACGGAACGATGGGCCTGGAAGGATTCCTGAACTAGAACCACCTCTGAATGATGCGATAGCAAATCTTTGGTTTGAATATGCCAATGTTAGGACATTGGATGTACATCATATCTTTTGATTATCAAATGGGTCTTCCATTTTCTTTTTATCTTCTACAGATAGTTGTGATCAACCATCAATGTCAGATAAGCGACCGACGACTTATAAGATAAGAGGGAAGAAAGCCAACCAGAAAGAGAATCGTCACCACTTCTAAACGACATGTTTTCCCGAAAAAGCGCCGTCAGGAAGCATAAGAGAATACACCGTATTTGTCGAAAAGCGAGCCAGAGAAATAGACTCCGGTGTTGTTCTCCCAGGATCTGAGCCTGTATCCTCTGAAACCTTATGACAAAAGGAGCACTGCTTCACGGTCGCTAGACGGGCTCATACCCAGTCTGACAAATCCTGCCACCTCAGGTCATTGTACCCTCCCTTCCTCGTCCTTTC
Source organism: Dracaena cambodiana (assembly GCA_036321105.1). NCBI lineage: Eukaryota > Viridiplantae > Streptophyta > Magnoliopsida > Asparagales > Asparagaceae > Dracaena > Dracaena cambodiana. Next base: position 15,171,573 of record JAYEPQ010000005.1, on the reverse strand, counting down.
TATCTTTCCAACTCTACGTCTGAGGGTAAGGCTCACTCGCTTAGATGTGGTCAAAGTCTCATTCTGACTATCTCATCCTTCGACGCATTCGCTAGGCCACCGAAAACTCACAACTACATCGATCGATGGTCACACTTGAAAATGACTAACCAATAGCCCATATTCCCTTTCTATAGAACAAGTAAAAGATAGTGAATCTTTTAGCACAGATATTCCTTCCAAGCCTGCTGACATAACTCAATCAATGTTCGCTTTCATCAATGGAATTTTAGCACAGATATTCCATCTTTTCAATTGAAAGCAAGGGAATAGGGTGAGACTATTACCACTAAGGCATAAACCCTTCTTACCACTAGAACATTCTTGATCATTCCTAGCTTTGTGTCTCCTCATGTGCCCCCCAAGAGCCCTCCCCACAGCAAACTCGACTTCATAGACGGTGCATTTATGCACTTTAGGTTTGTTTGGTACAACATGTGGCAATTCCGACCTCGTCCGCTTGTGGCATGTCTGGTGGCCACCGAGCGCTTGGAACGAAGCGAATTGCTTGCAGCATGTTTTACATTTGAACACTCGATTATATTGCTGTTGGTTCATGGGCATAGTGTCCTCAACACTACGAAGATCGATATTTTTGTCAACTATTTTAAAGTGTGTATCTCTGCCCCTATGGTTCACTTTGGTACCATAATAGTCGAACTTTCCAAACTTCTCCCCTAGTAGACTAACTACTGGATTGCTATCATCATGTAATTGCATCAGTAGTCTTTGTACATAGGCTTCATTAGGGTGGGCTTCTTTGGTTGTGTCGACTCTTGCTTTTGAGTCCATTTCTTTTCTGGAGACGTTGCATACATGCAAATCATCTGGTGATAAGATCCCGAACTACAATCCTAGATCCTTTGTTTTGCTTGATTCAGCGTGGATGAGCAGCTTCTTTTTTGATTTGGATTTTGAACCTTAATTTATATGCTTCTGAAAAGTGCGATAATTTCTAACTTCAAGATTCATTTTTCCACTTAGCTCCAGAATTTTTGGATATGTAAAATTAGCTACTTCTGACATGTGTGGACTCTGGCGTGATATAGCATACTTATAGGAGTAGTAATCTCTACTACCTGATCCATCATCCTGTTTATAATATTTATCCCATATTGTGTAGATATCTTATTGGTATCCTACGTATACAACAATTGCTGCTAGAATAGGGATACTATTTGCTATAGCTTTTTCCTTACTCACCATATTTCTCATCTTCAAAAATTTGAATAATATATCACAAGAATTTTCCTTCATTAAGAATTTACTATTAATTTTTATTTGTTTTTTGATGTCTCTTGGGCTAAAAGCTGCCTTTTTCCCAACTACATTTCCTAATATTATGTTGTCTAATCCTGGCATTAGGAGTGTGCTCAAATCTGACTTGTTGTTTATTATAAAGATTATCTCAAACTCTGAATTGCTCTCGACATCAAGTCCGCATAGCACTATATCCAGAAGGGAGATTTCTTCTCCAAGACAGGTTCCTAGATTTTGCTTTATTATTTTTTGAGCATCTTTCCCATTTCTGGGATAGTCTCCGTCAAACTGACCTTCTTTATTACACACAAAACACTTGCATTTTCAATTACCCATTTGTGTAGAGGACTCATCACACTTCTGAATATATTTGTTATTCTTGATAAATCCCCTTTTCTTTCTCCATGGCCTCCATCGAGAAAGCTTTCTAGGCACTGGTTTAGGTAGGTAAACTTCTGGGGCATTTTTAGCTTGTTGTTTTAAAATTCTTTTATCTTCGTCCGTCCAGATGAAACCTCAATTTATATCTAGTTTTTTTAATAGTGGTATTGCTTACTTAGACAATTTATTTAGAAAATTTCTCCCACAATTTAGCAGTTCTAGCAGGCTCTACTATTGCCTCTTATCCTTTTTTTCTTTTTCAAATGGTTTTGGTCTTTTCTTACTTCCTTTTTTACATTTCTCGCCATTTATCTCCTCACAGCATTTCCTCCCTTTAGATGAGATACTTATTGTATTTTTCATTTCTTTATAAGTTTTTATTTTAAGGGCATAGTGAATATGGTGTCCTAAATTTTCCTCTTTCTCGATTCGCTTTAGGTAATCTAGGTATTCGTTTTCTGTTTTAATATCCCATGGACTTGAGGGCCTGTGAAGAAATGGATCAAAATATTCTAAAAATATTTTGCAAAATTCTTCAAACTCACATATTTCGCATAATTCTATTCTGAATAACGCATGAAGTATTTCTTCCTCTCAGGCTTTGTTATCTTCTTTTATGATTTTTATGAAGTCTGTAAGGACATCCTCAAATTTAATGAATCTGTTGTTTTCATTCCACTCTTTTTACTTACTTGTTCCTTCTTCCGAATTTATCCATTGCAATGTATCTCCTTGTAAGGTTATAATAATATGATTGACAAACCATTTTTTATCCCATGTCCCTTCGTGATTTGTGATTATTATTGCTAGAGACTGTGCCCTGTTGTTATTAGCATTTTGTCTATCCTTAAAGTGTATGTTAGATAGATTCAGATGAGCACTCTTTGAATCATTAATCCTCATGCTTCTTCCCATTTGTAAATCACTCAAGTCTATTGTGGATTTACTATCTTCTCTGAAATATATCAGCTTATTGTCAAATCTGATATTTCCTTTTTATTCTATCATGTACTCATCATGTTCATTCCCAGTTTATTCCCTGAATTAGTGATGCTCTCATTTTTAGATCTTCATCTAATTTGTATATCCCAGGGTCAAACTCAAAATGGTATAACAAATCTTTATACTGGAGGTACGTCTCTTGTATCCTACTCTCTAGATAGTCTCTCTCTTGAATAGTGCATTTTTGATCCCTATACAACTCTTTCCAGTAATTAATTATCTCAACTATTGAGTCGTATTCTTCTTTGGAATATGTTCTTTCAACTTGCATATTGATTGGTTGACTTGGTTTTTTCTGTTCTACACTGTCGATGTGATCTAACTTCCCTACTACTTCCATTATCTCTTTTACTTGTCCCGGAACAGAATTTATTTTATCGTATCCTATCGTATACTCTTCTACTTGGTCCGAAAGTTCCTCAGATCTCAAGATGATTTCTTCAATTGTTCTCTCTACCTCACAACTATTTTCTTAGCTTTTATCAGAAAGTTCTTTGAAATATAAGATAATTTCTCCACAATCATTTTCCTTTTCTATTGGAAAACTACTATCATTTTCTTTATTCGCCTTTTTATCCTTCTCAGTTACGTTGTTTATGTCACTAGGTTTGATCTCTTCTTGGTTCAGCTTATATCCAAAATAACTTAGTAAACCTTTAAATTTTTTATAGATCTTTTCAAGTCTATTATCTTTTATCTCTTTTGCAGTTAAGTCCAGATTTTTACTCTGTTGTTTCCAATATTCTATCGAGTGAACTTCCCGATCAAATCATTTTTTAGAATACTTTGGTTTATACGTTCTATCATTGCAATATATAGTACTAGGTAAATTAAAATCTGTTTTATAAGCTTTTTGTTTGGAATACTTTGGGGCGTATATTATATCATCATGATACATGGTGTCCTCTAAACTATAATATGTTTCATAGATCTCACATTCCCAATAAAAGTCATGGGTAGCCATCTAAGATGTCGGTGGATAGCTAGCTCTGAGTCACCTATGGTGCCTAAAACCACCTCCTGAGGGTTACCCTATAAATTCCTACCCGCGACAACAAATTAGGAACAAGCACACTAAATAAGGAAATACTGTTTCGAGTGTAACTACTAAGGGTAGGGATGATGATGGAAACTACTAAGCACAAAATGGAAATTTCCTCTGGTATTAGAGCCCGGCCAGTGGCTCTAGTACCTTTTTGTTCCATGTATTCAGGCTCTGATACCATGGAAATACTAGATGGAAATACAATTACCCTGGCCGATACGATAGGATTCATTAATTCCATATAGTACCTAGGATATGATATTAGAGCCCGGTATCAGAGCCTGGCCTTTTAAGTGTGATAGTTTATAGCAGGATTCTGCCTAGATGGCACTATGTACATAAATACTTCCTATCACTCATAGCCTGGGATGAGCTCTGATACTAGGATAACTACTAAGCACACTAAATAAGGAAATATAAGCAGACTCTGATACTACTACTACTACTACTACTACTACTACTACTACTACTACTGTCACACACTAATTATACATGGTTGGAATGGGTGGCACAAGACCGAAAAGATGGTGGAGAGGGTGAGAAGGAAGGTGGATGATGTTGATGGAGGGTGATAGTGATGGGAGATGATGGAGTTTTCTTCTTCTGGCTCTGTTTCTAATTCTAATTCTGACTTTAATTCCGCCTTTGGTTCTCCCTAACTCTGTAAGCCTTCTATTTATAGGAGAGATTCATTCTTGCCGAAGTCTTTGTTTTCTTCTTGCCGCAGCCTTAGACTCCTTGGATTCCATGAAGATGCTCTTTAATTATTTCTTGTGTGGGGCCCGCCTTTTAATTATGAAGTTGCTTTTATCATATCAGGCTGCTTTTGTCTATGTCATTTTGCTTTTGTCATATCAGACTGTTTTTGTCTATTCTTCTTTTGCAGGCTCTTTCAGTCTTGTCAGACTTTTCCTTTTGTATATAATCTTGCCATCCTTGGATGTGACCGGAGACTTCGGTGGGAATTTCCACTATTGATGTCTTGGACTGCGGATGCAAGTCTTTTGGGATTTTTAGCAAACCCCTAAGTATCAACGGATTTGATTCACCTTTACCAACTATTGTTTGAGTTGGGCCAGCCATTTTATTTCCCTCAGTATATTGAGTTGTCATGAGTTTTTTAGAAAACCCCTGGCTATCAATGGATTTTTTTTGCCTTTACCAACTATCATTTGAGTTGGGCTAGGCATGCTTTCCTCTCAGCATGATGAGTTGTCAAGTATTTCGTCTGGGTTTAAATGCCAAACTATTCCTCTTCCCACTACCTTAATAGATTTGGGCTTTACAGGGCAGTTTTTTTAATCATGGTGTCCTTCCTTTACATACCTTGGTATCCATCTGAATTATGTTGGAATGTCCAGGTTCTCCTGATTGAAAGCCATGTCTTGCAATAGTTTCATTACTTGTGGCTTCGTCTTTTTGGGATACTAATTTTTGCACAATAGTCTTTTGTGGCAATAATTCTTCTGCCATCTTTTGTGATTGAGTAGCTACTAATATTTTTGAGGAGGTTTCGAGCCTTGTCAACTATTTCGATGAAACTGCTACACCAAAAGAAATTGTAATTGATTCTTTCAATGTTATATTTGAGGTCGAATTTTTCCCAATGTTCAGGATAACTGAATATCCATATTTAATACGGCTGGAAAAACTTTGTCTCTTCTCTCCACCCAAGAGTACTAAATATCTGGAAAATAAACAAATGATTATGATTGTTGTTTGTAGCTAATTTGTGAGTAAAGTACTTTATCATTGCTGGAAATTTGCACAATTATTGTTCTTCTTGTTGTCTGAAACATAGCTATTTTATGAGTCCCCATTCAACCTCCTAGATATCCCATAAGCTCTTTTTTATAAACTTGAAGAGTTTTGGATAGTCGTTGAGAGTCTTGATAATATCTGCTTTATTTTCTGATAGGATATTTCTGATTGTTTCTTTGTGATCTAGTATCATTATCTTGATACTTAGGAAGAATTCTTCTGGAAGTGTCTGTCTAGCTTTCTCGAGAATTTGCTCTCTTTTCGTCTTTTTTGACAATTTTATTTCTTTTCCTTTGTCCACATTGATCTGTAAAAAATGGTTAGTTATATATATATATATATATATATATATATAATGGTTATTATATATATACATATCATATATATATATATATATATATATATATATATATATATATATATATATATATATATATATATATATATATATATATATATATTAGGTCTCGACAGTTTCTTGTTGAGTAGTTGATCCAGACATAAGTGGTATATTAGTTTTTTCCTTTTTCTTTAGACCTAGATCTTCTCCTAATAATCGTGTGATATAAGTGGCTCTCTTATTTCCTCAATATCTGCTCCGACACTGGATTTTCTTCAAACTAGTTCTCTAGTTTTTCTTTAGCTATTTCTTCTTTTTAACATGGGTTGCTTTGAATTATTCTTAATATATAAGTTATTTCCTGAACTCTGTATTTCTACTTCTCCAAAGTGTTTTGGTTCTTCAGGTTCAATCAAATCTTCGAGGAACTATTGCCTAGGTACCGTAAGATCCTTTATATTCATTAGTTTGGATTTTATCTCTCCTTCAAAAGGTTTTGGTTCAAATATTTCGATTATCTCCTTTTGATTTGAGACTGTTCTAGTTTCTGTGGTTTGTGTTAACTCATGAATCGTTGTATATTCTATTGCTAGATCATGTAAATTAGTTTTCATATTCATTCTCTGAGTTTTAATTTTTAGCCATACCGTATCTATTATATTTGGATCTGATATAGAAATAAAATAATTGGGTCGAATATTGAACCATATGGTTTGATTCACTAGATTGGATTGAAAACCTCCTATCAGTGCCTAATGACAGTTTGTGAATCGATTATCCATGACAGGTGTTATTATGGGGATGTCTATGCAGGCTCTAAACAGTGCATTAATTTTGATCTGGATTAAACCGACATGGATATATCGAATTTCTGGGTACATCTTTTTCCATCTTCGTACCTTTTCTTGGCTAAAAATAGGGATGTCTACCCATCCACCTGCTGATGATTAGCAGTTGTGTTTCCATTGAAATTTTCAATTGTCCTTCTAAAAAAGAAATTGAATCGTGAAACCTTATATATTTCCATCTTTTTTATTTATTGATATTTTTTCATTCTTTCGATATCTTGTGGGCTAAAGGCTGCCTCCTTTCTAATCACGTCTCCTAATGTTATATCGTTCAATTATGATATTGGAGGTGTGATAAGGCCAGACTCCTCATTTATCATAAATATTAATTCAGAATCCGAATCGCTCTCTTCTTCGAGTTCATATAATATTATATTTGAAGACAAAATTTTTTCCCCAAAACAAACCTCCAAATTTTGTTCTTCCATAAATTTTATCATTTTCTGGGCACTTTTCCCTTTTCTAGGGCAGTCCCTAGTGAAATGTCCTTCCTTATTACATACAAAACATCTGCACCCTTTCTTGTCCCTCTGAGTGGGAGTTTCCTCTCGTTTTCTAATATATTTTTTTATCTTTAATAAATCCTTTATTCTTCCTCCTTGGTCTCCATCGAAAAGCCCTTCTTATCATCGGCTTTAGTTTCTTCTCGCTCCCTATTTTCCATATTTCTCCAATTATTTTTTCACAGCATTTCCTTCCTTTAGGAGAGTTACTAATTGTATTTTTTATTTTTTATAGGACTTTATGTTGAGACAGTCATCCTGTATTATTTTAAGTGCATAGTGGATATGGTGCCCTAAATTGTAATTTTTCTCGATTTTTTTTAGGTAATCTGGGTACCCGTTTCATGTTTTAGTATCCGAGGGGTTTGGGAGTTTGTGAAAAAATGGATCAAGCTAGTTTTGTACCTTGTCATATTCTAGCTTATAAAAGTATTTTGTGAATATTTTGCAGTATTCCTCAAATTCGCATATATCGCATAGTTCAATTTTGGATAATGCATAAAGGATTTCTTTCTCTTGAGCCTTGTCATCTATGAATCCGCATAAATTTTTTTTATGATTTTTATAAAATCAGTAAGGACAACTTCAAATCTAGTGAGCTTGCTGTCTTCAACCCACTCTTTTCGTTTTCTTTTTCCTTCTTCTGAGTTTATGCATTGTTTCATCCATTGTAGTACGTCTCCTTGAAGGGTTCTCGTAATGTAATTCACAAATCTTTCTTTATCCCATGTTCCTTTGTGATTTGTGATCACTACGGCTAAAGATTGCGCCCAGTTATCTATTGCTTTTTGTTTATCTTTAAAGTGTACGTTAGACAGATCTAGATATGTTCCTCCTTGAGATACACTCCTTTTTATCAAGTCATCAATTCTTATATTCTTCCCTGTTTGTAAATCGCTTAAGTTAATTGGGGCTTTACTATCCTCCCCGACATATATCATCTCGTTGCTTCCCTCAGATTCAGTCTCATATTTATCATGTATAGTCATCCCACAGTCCTCGCTATTTGAATCTATGATACTTTCATTATCTAGTTCTTCATCTTCGCTTTCTAAGTTGTATATTTCAGGGTTGAATTCAAGATGGTTTAACAGGCCTTCATTCTAGTGATACATCTCTTGTATCCTATTTAATAGATGGTCTCTCTCTTGAATAGTATTATTGGGATCCTTATATATTTCTTTCCAACAGTTGACTAGTTCAATTATTGAGTCATACTCTTGTCTGGAGTATGCTTTTTCGGCTTGCATAATGTTAATTTATTGACTTGGTTTTTTCTGTTTTGAGTTGGTTCCTAAACTGTCAATTTGATCTAATCTCCCTACTACTTCTCCTATTTCTCTTTCGAACTCCGTTATATCTCTATCGAATTGTTTTATTTTTTGTACATACAAAATATAGAAACATATGTCTCATTTTGTTCTATCACTTTTTCTATTTGTTTTTCTAGCTTATTAAACCTATAAACTATATAATCAATAAGGGTGTTGAGAAAACTTGTAATATTCATTAGGTTCTTATCTGTAGCTCCTAAAAAATATTCCAAATGACTATAAATCCCTCCTAGAATTCTCAAATATGCATGGAATATCGGTAGCCATCTAAAATATCAGTGGATAGCTAGCTCTGAATAGTCTATGGTGCTTAAAACAATCTCCTGAGGGTCACCCTACAAATGCCTACCCATGTCAACAAAGGGATCACTTAGGAATCTGGGCTTTAAGATTACTCAATTATAGTAGGGGACACTTAAAGTGAAACTAGTATAATTCATATGCAGATTATTAGAGAACTAAAGGCGATCTTATAGTTAATTTGTTACCATATATGTGCCGCTACAGTGACTTTTTCTAATTTTCAAGGATTTTTTTATGAATTTTTATGGAGTTTTAATTATTTTTTGGTTTTTTTAATAAAATTATCACTAAATAAACATAAATCTTATCTAATACGCCAAACTAAATACAAACTACTTTATAATAATCCAAAGCATACAATACATATAGGAACAATACTGGAGAAACTCTATACAGACTGCATATCCCTACTGCCCAAAAAGGAACTGGCTGGGCTTTGATACCAGGAAAAATACAAGCACACTAAGTAAGGAAATACAAGCAGATTCTCACACTACTACTGCTGTCACACACTAATTATACAGTGGTAGATTGGGTGGCACAAGACCGAAAAGATGGTGGAGAGAGTGAGAAGGAAGGTGGATGATGTTGATGGAGGATGATAGTAATGGGAGATGATGGAGTTTTTTTTCTTCTGGCTCTGTCTCTAACTCTAATTCTGGCTCTAATTCTGCCTCTTCGTTCTGTCTCTAACTCTAGCTCTACCTCTGGCTCCCCCTCCTTCTTCTGCTGGAAGCCTTCTCTATTTATAGGAGAAATTCCTTCCTGCCATTCCTTCTTGCCAAAGTCTTTAATTTCTTTCTGCTGAAGCCTTGAACTCCTTGAATTCCATATGTGTGGGGCCCACTTCTTTAATCATGAAGATGCTCTTTAATTATTTTCTTTGTGGGGGCCTCTCTTTTAATTATGAAGTTGCTTTTTCAATTTTGTCTTGTTAGGCTGCGTTTGTCATATCATGCTGCTTTCGTCATATCAGGCTGCTTTTATCAGTACTTCTTTTGCAGGCTTTATTAAACAAACTTTTTACATAAGATGAAGTTTTGAAAATTTTCAAAAGCTAAAGTTTTTGTCAAACCTGGATATGCGAGATCATCTCATCCTGTCGGCATAACTAGAGGGTCCCAAGCTCAGATCCAGACACAAACCACTCATGCCACTAGTACTTTCTTGACTATCTCTAACCCCATGCGTCCTCATGTGCCCCCCAAGAGCCTTCCCATTCATAAACTCGACTCCACAGATGAAACACTTGTGCACTATAGGCTTGCTGACCATATCATGTAGTTTTTCTGGCCTCGGCCGCTTGTGTCCTGTCTGGTGGCCACCGAGTGCTTGGAATGAAGCAAATTATTTGTTGCATGTCTTACATTTGAACACTCGTTGTCGATGATGTTGGTTCATGGGCATAGTGTCGTCTATTTTAGAGTGTGTATCTCTGTCCTTATGGTTTGCTTTTGTACCATAATAATTGAACTTTCCAAATTTCTCCCCTAGTAGACTAACTGTTGGATTGCTATCTTCATATAATTGCTTTAGTAGTCTTTGTACATAGGCTTCTTTAGGGTGGGGTTCTTTGGCTGTGTCGACTCTTGCTTCTGAGTCCATTTCTTTTCTGGAGACGTTGCACACCTACAAATCTAAGATCCCGAACTGCAATCCTAAATCCTTTGTTTTGCTTGATTCAACGATGATGAGCAGCTCCTTTTTTTATTTGGATTTTTAACCTTGCTTCATATGCTTCTGAAAAGTGCGATAATTTCTGACTTCAAGATTCATTTTTCCACTTAGCTCCGGAATTTTTTGATATGTTAAATTTGCTACTTCTGGCATGTGTGGACTTTGGCGCGATATAGCATTCATATAGGAGTAGTAATGTCTGCTCATGATACATCATCCTGTTTATAATATTTATCCCATATTGTATAGATACCTGATTGGTATCCTACGTATACAGCAAGTGCTGCTGGAATAGGGATACTATTTGCTATAGCTTTTTCCTTACTCACCATGTTTCTCATCTTCAAAAATTTGATTGATATATCACTAGTATTTTTCTTCGTTAAGAATTTACTATTATCTTTTATTTGTTTTTCGATGTCTCCTGGGCTAAAGGTTGCCTTTTTCCCAACTATATTTCCTAACGTTATGTTGTCTAATCCTGGTGATAGGAGTGTGCTCAAATTTGACTTGTTATTTATTATAAAGATTATCCCAAACTCCGAATTGCTTTTGACATCAAGTCTGCATAGCACTATATTTGGAGGGGAGATTTCTTCTCCAAGATAGGCTCCTAGATTTTGCTTTATTATATTTTGAGCATCTTTTCCATTTCTGGGATAGTCTCTGGCGAACTGACCTTCTTTATTACACACAAAAGGAACTTGCATTTTCTTTTACCTATTTGTGTAGAGAACTCATAACACTTCTGGATATATTTGTTATTCGAGATAAATCCCCGTTCTTTCTCCATGGCCTTCATCGAGAAAGTTTTCTAGACACTAGTTTAGATAGGTAAACTTCTGAGGCATTTTCAGCTTGCTGTTTTAAAATTCTTTTATCATCATTCATCCAGAGGAAACCTCGTTTTTTATTTAGTTTTTTCAATAGTGGTATTTCTTTAGAAAATTTCTCCCACAATTCAGCAGTTCTAGCAGGTTTTGTTGTTGCCTCTTATCCTTTATTTCTTCTTCAAATGGTTTTAGTCTTTTCTTGCTTCCCTTTTTCATTTCTCGCTATTACAATATTTTCTCTTTTTAAGAGAGTTACTGATTGTATTTTTCATTTTTTTATAAGAATCTATATTAAGGTCATAGTGAATATGGTGTCTTAAATTGTCCTTTTTCTCAATTCGTTTTAGGTATTCTAGGTATTCGTTTTGTGTTTTAGTAACCTATGGACTTGAGAGCTTGTGAATAAATGGATCAAGCTAGTTTTATGTCTTATCTAATTTGTAAAATATTCTGAAAATATTTTGCAAAATTCTTCAAACTCACATACTTCGCATAATTCTATTTTGAATAACGCATGAAATATCTTTTCCTCTTGGGCTTTGTTATTATGAATCCATATAAATTTTCCTTTATAAAGACATCTTCAAACCTAGTGATTTTGTTGTCTTCAACCAATTTTTTCGCTTAACTTTTATTTTTTTTGAATTTATCCATTGCAACACATCTTATAAGGTTCCCATGATGTAACTGACAAACCTTTTTTCATCCCATGCCTCTTCATGGTTTGTGATTATGATTGCTAGGGATTGTGCCAAGTTATTTGTGAGCTTTCGTTTATCAGTAAAGTGTATATTCGGATAATTTTTCCTTATGAAATATTCCAATTTTCTAGATCATTAATCCTCAAATTTTTTTCTCATTTGCATATCACCCAAGTCTATTGTAGATTTACTATCTTCTTTGACATATATCAGCTTATTGTCAGATTTGATATTTCCTTTAAATTCTATCATGTACTCATCATGTGTAGTTTCCTGTCAGTCCTCATTCCCTGAATTCATGATGTTCTCAGTTTTTAGGTCTTCATCGAAGTTGTATATCCCAGGGTCAAATTCGAAATGGTGTAACAAATATTTACACTGGAGGTACGTCTCTTGCATCCTATTCACTAGATAGTCTTTCTCTTGAATAGTGTTATTTTGATCCCTATATAAGTTTTTTCAGCAATTAATTATCTCAACTATTGAGTCGTATTCTTTTTTGGAATATATTCTTTCGACTTGCATATTAATTTGTTGACTTGGTTTTTTCTATTCTACACTATTGATATGATCTAACTTCCCTACTACTTTCTTTATCTCTTTTACTTGTTCTAGAAAAGAAATTATTTCATAGTATTCTATCGTATATTCTTCCACTTGGTCCGAAAATTCCTCGGTTCTCAAGATGATTTCTTCAATTGTTCTCTCTACCTCATTTTTATTTCCTTGGTAACTATTCCTCATTAGTGTTTCAGTTTGTGAGAGACCACTTAGGTCATTATTATCGCTTCTACAGAGAGATTACTATCACTTTCCTTATGCGCCTTTTCATCCTCTCCAGTTTTTATGTTTATGGCATTAAGTTTGACCTCTTCTTGGTTCAGCTTATATCCAAAATGACTTAGGAAACCTTTTAATATTTTATAGATCTTTTTAGACGTATTGTCTTTTGTCTCATTTGTAGTTAAGTTAGGGTTTTTACTCTGTTGTTTCCAATTTTCTAGTGAGCGAACCAACTCATCAAGCGTTTTTTAGAATACTTTGGTTTATATGCTCTATCATCTAAATACATGGCACTAGATAAATTAAAATCTATTTCATAAGCTTCTTGTTCGGACTACTTTGGAGCGTATATTATATCATTATGATACAGGTGTCATCTAAACTATAATACATTTCATAGATCTCACATTCCTAATAAAGGTCATCAGTAGCCATCTGAGATATTGGTGGATAGCTAGTTTTGAGTCACTTATGGTGCCTAAAACCATCTCCTGAGGGTTACTCTATAAACGCCTTCCCGCGAAAACAAAGGAATCACTTAGAAATCTGGGCTTATTCTAGTAGGGGACACTTACAATGAAACTATGATATACCAATATAAGTTATGAGGGAGCAACAATCCGTCTTATAATTAAATTATCACCATATACATACTGATCTAACACACCAACAACAAAGTAAATACAAAATATCATGTATAAAATTACCACTAAATATACATAAAACTTATCTAACATACCAAAGCAAATATAAACTACTTTTTAATAATTCAAAGCATAAAATACATACCTGAATAGTACTGGAGAACTTTGTATAGACCCAAACCCTACCACTCAAAAAGGAACTGGCCGGGCCCTGATACCAAGGATACCTACCATACAATACATACCGGAATACCTAAGATTTGTATGGCTGCTTTTGTCTTTTCTTCTTTAGCCATAGTGATTTGTGCTTAGTAGTTAACTGATACCAGGATAACTACTAAGCACAAAAAGGAAAATACAAGCACACTCTCACACTGATCACACTACTACTACTACTGTCAAACACTAATATACATATGTGGTGAAATTATACAGGTGGTCGGATTGGATGACACAAGACCGGAAAGATGGTGGAGAGGGTGAGAAGGAAGGTGGATGATGTTGATGGAGGATGATGGCGATGGGAAATGATGGTGATGGAGAATGGTGTCGAAGAATTCTGCTTCTGTCTCTACTTTTCTAATTCTGGCTCTAATTCTACCTCTGGTTCTCCTCTCAAAGCCTGCTATTTATAGAAGCGATTCCTTCCTGTCAAAGTCTACAATTTCTTCTTGCCTAAACCATGGACTCCTTGGATTCCATTTGGGTGATTGTGAAGATGCTCTTTAATTATTTTCTGTGTGGGGCCCGCCTTTTAATTATGAACCTGCTTTTCCAATTTTGTCTTGTTTGGCTATTTTTGTCATATCAGGCTACTTTTGTCTGTACTTCTTTTATAGGCTTTATCAGTCTTGTCAGGCTTTTCCTTTTTTGGAGAATCTTGCCATCCTTGGATGTGACTGGAGACTTCATCAGGAATCTCCACTGTTGATGTTTTGGACAGCGGATGTCAGGTGTTACGGGATTTTTAGCAAATACCCAACTATTAACGGTTTGATCTGCTTTTACCAACTACCATTTGAGTTGGGCTGGCTATGCTTTTTCCCTAAGCATGATGAGTTGTTAGGGGATTTTTAGCAATTCCAAGCTATCAACGGATTTGACTTGCCTTCACCAACTACCGTTGGAGTTGGGCTAGCCATGTATTTTCCTCAGCATGATGAGGTTGACAAGCATTTTTAGCAAACCCCCAACTATTAACATATTTGTTTTGCCTTTACCAACTACCATTTTAGTTGGGCTAGCCATGTTATTCCCCTCAACATGATGAGTTGTCCAGGATTTCGTTTGGACTTAAATGTCTAACTATTCCTTTTCCCTACAGGATTAGCAGGTTTGAGCTTTACAGTTTTTTAATAGGCTATATTTACATGAGTATACTTACAGAAAGTTGTGGATATTATTAGAGGCTGAAATTTTTGTCAAACTTGGAGATGCAAGGTTGTCTTACCTTATTAGCATAATTAGAGGGTCCCAAGCTCATATCTAGGCACAAACCCTTCTTTCCACTAGAGCATTCTTGATCATTCCTAACTTTGTGTCTCCTCATGTGCTCTCCAAGAGCCCTCCCTACAACATGTGGCGATTCCGACCTCGTCCGCTTGTGGCATGTCTAGTGTCCACCAAGCGCTTGAAACGAAACGAATTGCTTGCTGCATAACATACATTTGAACACTTGATTATGTTGTTGTTGGTTCATGGGCATAGTGCTCTCACACTACGAAGATTGATATTTTTGTCGACTATTTTAGAGTATGTATCTCTGTCTCTATGGGTCTCCTCTGGTGTAATATTATAGTCGAACTTTCCAAACTCCTTTTCTTGTAGACCAACTGCTGGATTGCTATCTTAAGGTAATTGCTTCAGTAGCATTTGTGCGGCGGCTCTTTTATTTTGGGCTTCTTTGGTTATATCGACTTCTGCTTCTGTATCAATTTCTTTTGTGGAGACGTTGCACACTTGAAAATCTTCTTGTGCGACGATCCTGAACTGCAATCCTGGATTCTTGCTTGATTAAGCGAGGATGAGCAGTTTCTTTTTTGATCCTTACCTTATATGTTGCTGAAAAGCGCGATGACTTCCAACCTTAGGACTTATTTTTTTGTGTGATTCCCATGCTCTTTTTAGCTCCGGAATTTCTTTCCTTATTACTTTTGTTTCTTCTGTCATGCATGAATTCTGAAGCGATATAGCATCCTCACTGGAGTAGTAATATCTGATGCATAATTCATCGAATACCTGTTTATAACATTTATCCCGTATTGTGTAGATACATGGCTGATATCCTACGTATACAACAAATGCTGCTGGAATAGAGATACTATTTGCTATAACTTTTTCCTTACTCACCATGTTTCTCATCATCAAAAATTTGATTGATATATCATTAGCATTTTTCCTATTATTTTTTATTTGCTTTTTGATGTCTCCTAGACTAAAGGCTGCCTTTCTCCAACCTGCATTTCCTAACGTTATATTATCTAATCCTGGTGTTAGGAATGTGATTATATCTGACTCGCTGTTCATTATAAGGATTATCTCAAACTTCAAATTGCTCTTAACATCAAGTCCGCATAGCACTATATCCGGAGGGGAGATTTCTTTTTCAAGGCAGGCTTCTAAATTTTGCTTTAACATTTTCTGAGTCTCTTTTCCATTTCCGGTGAAATGTCCTTTGTCACACACAGAACACTTGCATTTTACTTTACCCATTTGTGTAGGGGACACATCACGCTTTTGGATATATTTGTTATTATTGATAAATCCCTTTTTCTCTTTCCATGGCCTCCATCGAGAAAGTTTTCTAGACACTGGTTTAGGTAGGTAAAACTTCTGGGGCATTTTCAACTTGCTATTTTAAAATTCTTTTATCTTCGTCCGTCCAGATGAAACCTCGATTTTTATCTATTTTTTTAATAGTGGTATTTCTTACTTAGTCAATTTCTTTTGAAAATTTCTCTCACAATTCAGCAGTTCTAGCGAGCTCTGCTGTTGTCTCTTATCCTTTATTTCTTCTTCAAAAGGTTTTGGTCTTTTCTTGCTTTATTTTTTCCATTTCTCGCCATTTATCTTCTCACAGCATTTCCTCCCTTTAGATGAGCTACTTATTGTGTTTTTCATTTCTTTATAAGTTTTTATTTTAAGGGCATAGTGAATATGGTGTCCTGAATTGTCCTCTTTCTCGATTCGTTTTAGGTAATGTAGGTATTCGTTTATGTTTTAATATCCCATGGACTTGAGGCCTTGTGAAGAAATGGATCAAAATATTCTGAAAACATTTTGCAAAATTCTTCAAACTCACATACTTCTCATAATTCTATTCTGAATAATGCATGAATTATTTCTTCCTCTTAGGCTTTGTTATCTACGTATCCACATAAATCTTCTTTTTATGATTTTTATGAAGTTTGTAAGGACATCCTTGGAATTAATGAATCTATTGTTTTCAACCTACTCTTTTTACTTACTTTTTCCTTCTTCCAAATTTATCCATTGCAATACATCTCCTTGTAAGGTTATAATAATGTAATTGACAAATCTTTCTTTATTCCATGTCCCTTCACTATTTGTGATTATTATTGTTAGATACTATGCCCAGTTGTTATTGGCTTTTTGTCTATCCTAAAAATGTATGTTAGACAGATCAGTGAGCTCTACCTTGTGGCGCACTCTTTGAATCATTAATCCTCATATTTCTTCCCATTTGTAAATCACTCAAGTCTATTGTAGATTTACTATCTTCTCTGACATATATCAAGTTTATTGTCAGATTTGATATTTTCTTTTGATTATGTCCTGTACTCATCATGTTCATTCCCTGAATTCATGATGCTCTCATTTTTTAGATCTTCATCTAAGTTGTATATCTCAAGGTCAAACTCGAAATGGTGTAACAAATCTTCATACTGGAGATACATCTCTTGTATCCTATTCACTAGATAGTCTCTCTCATGAATAATGCATTTTTGATCCCTATACAACTTTTTCCGGGAATTAATTATGTCAACTATTGAGTCATATTCTTGTTTAGAATATGGTCTTTCGACTTGCATATTGATTGGTTGACTTGGTTTATTCTCTTCTACACTGTCGATGTGATCTAACTTCCCTACTACTTCCTTAATCTTTTCTACTTGTTCTGGAACAGAAATTATTTCATCGTATCCTATTGTATACTCTTCTACTTTGTCCAAAAGTTTCTCAGATCTCAAGATGATTTCTTCAATTGTTCTCTCTGCCTCACAATTATTTTCTTGGTCTTTATCAGAAGGTTCTTTGAAATATAAGATAATTTCTCCACAATCATTTTCCTTTTCTACTGGAAAACTACTATCATTTTCTTTATTTGCCTTTTTATCCACCTCAGTTGCTTTGTTTTTGTCACTAGGTTCAATCTCTTCTTGGTTCAGCTTATATCCAAAATTACTTGTAAACCTTTAAATTTTTTATAGATCTTTTCAGGTATATTGTCTTTTATTTCTTTTGTAGTTAAGTCTGGATTTTTACTATGTTGTTTCTAATATTCTATCAAGCGAACTACCTCATCAAATTGTTTTTTAGAAAACTTTGGTTTATACGTTCTATCATTGCAATACATAGTACTAGATAAATTAAAATATGTTTCATAAGCTTTTTACTCGGAATACTTTGGGGCGTATATTATATCATCATGATATATAGTGTCATCTAAACTATAATATGTTTCATGGATCTCACATTCCCAATAAAGGTCAACAGTAGCCATCTGAGATGTCGGTGGATAGCTAGCTCTGAGTCATCTATGGTGCCTAAAACCACCTCCTGAGGGTCACCCTACAAATGCCTACCCGCGGCAGCAAAAAGATCACTTAGGAATTTGGATTTTAAGATTACTCAATTCTAGCAGGGGACATTTTGACTAGAATTATGATATACCAATATAAGTTATGAGAGAGTAACAATCCATCTTATAATTAATTTGTCACCATATACATGCTGATCTAACACACCAGTACTAAAGTAAATATAAACTATCATGTATAAAATTATCAATAAATAAACATAAAACTTATCTAACATACCAAAACAAATACAAACTACTTTATAATAATTCAAAGCATACAATACATACAAGAACAGTACTGGAGAAACTCTGTACAGACTGCAGATCCCTACCGCCCAAAAAGTAAATATAAACTATCATGTATAAAATTATCACTAAATATACATAAAACTTATCTAACATACCAAAATAAATACAAACTACTTTATAATAATTCAAAGTATACAATACATACCGGAACAATACTGGCGAAACTCTGTACAGACTGCAAATTCCTACCGCCGAAAAAGGAATAGGCCGGGCTCTGATACCCAATCCTGGTATCAGAGCCCGGCCAGTTCCTTTTTGGGCTGTAGGGATCTGCAGTCTATACAGAGTTTCTTCAGTACTATTCTGGTATGTATTGTACGCTTTCAATTATTATAACATAGATTGTATTTGTTTTGGTGTGTTTGATAATTTTATACAGTAGTAATAATTTTATGATAATTTGGTATAGCTTGGGGATAGTACAGAAGAACCCTTTAGCATGTATGTGGTGACAAATTAACTATAAGACGGATTATTGCTCTCTCATAACTTACATTGGTATATCACAATTTTATTCTAGGTGTCTTTTGCTAGATTTGAGTAAGTTTAAAGCTCAGATTCGTAAATAATCTCTTAGTTGCCGCGGTTAGGCGTTTGTAGGGTGACCCTTAGAAGGTGGTTTAGGCACTGTAAGAGACTCAGAGCTAGTTACCCACCGACATCTTAGATTGCCACCGATAATCTTTATTTGGAATGTGATAGCTATAAAACGGATTCTCATTTAGATGATGCCATGTATCATGATAATATAACATACACTCCAAAGTATTCCAAACAAAAATTTTATGAAACGAATTTTACTTTATCTAACACTATATATTACGATGATAGTATATACTCCAGACAAGAATATAACTTGATAGTTGAACTCATTAATTGTTGGATAGAGCTATATAAAAATCTGAATTGCACTATTCAGGAGAGAGACCATCTAATAAATATGATAAAAAAATGGTACCTCCAATATAAAAGTTTATTACACCATTTTAAGTTTGACCCTAGCATACGCAATGTGTAAATTGAGGATGCAGATATGAAGAATGAGAGTATCATGAATTCAATAGTAAAAAAATTGTAAGATGGATATACATGATGAGTACAGGACATAATCTAAAGGAAATATTGATAGTAATTTCCAAGTAGAAGAAGAAAGTGATAATGAGGTGGAAAAAATAGATAATGAAATTATTTTAAACTCTGAAGGACTCTCTGACAAAGTACAAGAAGAGGAATATTCGATAAGGTACGACAAAATAATATTTGCTCTAAAACAAGGAAGAAGGTTAAATTATGTTAAGGAATACTCAAATTTGAAGGATACAGACAGTATTCACTACATGCACTAGTAGATACGAGAGCCACAATTTATTCTTATCGAGAAAATGCCATACCAATAGAAAAGTGGGAACCAATGAAGTACCCGATTAAAATAACGGTGATTAGTGCACATAAAACAACTATCCAAAAAAAGGCCAAAAACATGGATATTCGTCTTAATGAAAAAAGATTTGTTATACCAAAACTCTTATGTTTTCCACACATGATTAGAGACATGGCTTTAGGGAATAAATTTATTGGAGAATATCTACCAATGATTGTAGAGAAACGTATGGTCTTGCTGCATCAACGAGAAGGCAGTAAACTCCATAAAATTGACATGCCCATTTTAGACGGACCTAGGTATAAATGTTCATAAGATTTTTCTCCCCCAAGAGATAACTCAAGAGACAGAGATCTATTAAAAATTATGAAGAAGTTTTTGAATTAAGTCAAACCTATTGGCTTTACAAAACTCTTGATAAAAACTTCATTAATATTATGGGATCGAAGCCCGAGATTTTGTAAGATTTAGCTAAGAGACGACAACGTAATCGTTAGAGTGAAACTGATGCTCTACACTAGACAAGATATAGATGAATTCGACAATCAAATAAATGAACTCTTAAATGTAGGTCTGATAGAAAAAACTACTAGTCCTCACTCCAGCCCAGCATTTATGGTTAGAAATTTTAATGAGATAAAGAGAAAGAAACCCCGAGTAGTAATTAATTACAAAGACTAAACCAAAATCTTAAGTTTGATGGGTGTTTCATCCCAAGAAAAAAAAGTATTAATAAACTTGACGAAGGGATCTTAGGTACTTAGTAAGTTTGACTGTAAGTCTGGATTCTAGCAACCTAAGATGACAGAGGAATCAAAACCATTGATAGCATTCAGTACACCCCGTAGTCATTTCTATTGGAATTTTATGTCGTTCGGATTAAACACTATACCACAAATATTTCAAAGGTGGATGGACTCAATTTTTAATTACACAAAGGATTTTTGTGTTATGTATATTGATGACATTTTGGTTTCTTACAAAACAAAAGACATCTAAAGATCATTAGTGATGTTTTTAAGAAACAAGGGATAATACACTCCCCAAAAAAGATCAAAATTAAGAAAGAGTCTTTTAAAATAGAACATGTTAAAGGAAAAGATAACTTTATTGCAGATTATGTAAGTCGACCTACCACATAGTTAGAGCCTTTCAAGTAGAAATAAGTTAGTAAACAACTAATTTATTTTTGCAGATAAGGAGTATGGTGAATAAGGGAAACGCTATAGCAAATAGTGATCATATCCCAACGGTATTTGTTGTATTCATGGGATACCAGTCAGGTATCTACACAAATTTGAAAAAATCCCATAACCAGGTGTCCAATTTCAATGGGTCATGCAGCAAACATTAGTATTCCCGTGAGGATGCTATCCTAGCATGGGAATGTCACGTCAAAACCCATATATAGTAGAAGAACTCCGTGGCCTCGCTCATCATATGCTCGAGCCAAAGATAACAAATTTTCTAAACCTAGAAATCTCAACACCATTCTACTCCAAAATAAACGAAGCATGGAGGGCACACTAAAGAGCAAATCTAGGGATCGAAACTCGACGAGCTTTCCGAAAACATATGGGAAACCTAGCAAGCCTTATAATAAAGCAAGAATCAAAATACAAATCCTTAAGTGAGATTTGCCAAGATTTTATAGCAACCCTTGATGAAGAAATCATTAAGGCAGCGACCCCTAAATAATATGATCTACTAAAGAGCATGGGTGAAATTCTAGAAAAGAAGCTGCCTGACTATGGCGAATCAAGCAGAGCAAGGGAGACATTGCAGTTCGGGACCGAAACCACGGGAGACTTGCAAACAAACAACATCTCTACACAGGCCGAGGAAGAAATGGACACAAAAGTTGAAGAAGAAGTAGAAGTCAATATAAACGAAGAAGCTCACAGTAGAAGAGTATATACCGAGCCTACTAAAGATAAAAAAAATTAGTCCCAAAATCAAAGCCTGGTCAAAAGAAACCACCAGAAGCAAATATTGCACCAACGAGATGGGATGATCCTACCTCATCTACGGATGAATGGATCAAACTTACTCTCTGATAACTTTTACAAAAATTTCCTGTAAATATCTCATGTACATGCTGTGATTGAAAAAAAATCCTGTAAAAGCCCAAAAGCTGCTAAAGCAATGGGAGGAGGAAAAGTTTTAAAAACGAAATCCTCGATAACTTTTCATGCAGAGGGGAATAGCATGACTAGCCCAACTTGAACGGTAGTTGGTGAAGGCAAATCAAATTCGTTGATAGTTAGGGGTTTGCTAAAAATTCCATGATAACTCATCATGCTGAGGGGAATAGCATGGCTAGCCTAACCTAAACAGTAGTTATAAAGGCAAAACAAATCCGTTGAAAGCTAGGGTTTTGTTTTCTAAAAATCCCATAAGACTTGACGTCTACAGTCCAAAGACCATAAGACATCAGTAGTAAGATTCTCTACAAAAAAAGTCCTGACAGCCGACATCAATAGAAAGATTCCTTGCAAAAGGAAAAGTCTGACAAGGCTGAAAGAGCCTGCAAAAGAAGAACAGACAAAAATAGCCAGATATAACAAAAGCAGCCTGACATGGACAAAAGCAGCCTGATATGACAAAAGCAACTTCATAATTAAAAGGCAGGCCCCACACAAGAAATAATTAAAGAGTTTCTTCATGATTAAATGAGCGGGCCCCACCCAAATGGAATCCAAGGAGTCCAAAGCTTCGGCAAGAAGAAATCGAAGACTTCGGCAAGAAAGAATCTCTTCTATAAATAAAAAGCATATAGAGAATTAGAGAGGAGAACCAGAGGCATAATTAGAGCCAGATATAGAATTAGAGACAGATCCAGAAGAAGAAAACTCCATCATCTCCCATCACTATCATCCTCCATCAACATCATCCACCTTCCTTCTCACCCTCTCCACCATCTTTCCGGTGTTGTGCCACCCAATCCTGGTATCGGAACCATACAATACATACCAGAATAACATCTAAAGAAGAACAGACAAAAGCAGCCATACAAATCGATTCGCTTCTCTAGTACTGTTCCGGTATGTATTGTTTCTCCCAATCCTGGTATCAGAGCCACACTACTACTTATTTAGTGTGCTTGTATTTTATAGTTGTAGTCCAATTCTTCTTTCTCAGGCTTTTTTGACGATTTGAATTTGAAGTCAGGAAGGAGGAATCCAATACCAAAACCTGCTTGCTTAAACAATCAAACTGTTCCTGCACTCTCTCTTCATTGACTGTTACACAAATAGATCAAACTTATTTGTTTTTTTTGTTGAGAAAGTGGTTTTGACTCTCCTTCCTTCTCCTCGAGTTGTCAAGCCGGTCTTTAGACAAGATGAAATAAGATTAGATATGTTCGGTACTAGAAATGAAGTCGACGAATCTATGCCAATGCCAAGATAAAGTCAATATGGCAAATCGTCATGTGAAGACTGAGCAAACATAGTGGTCATGCACACGAGGTGGAAGGAATGCCATCTAGCGTTCACTGTTGGTGAAAAAGTAAAGAGTTTAGATCGAATACAGGATCTCTAACCAAAGAGAGTCTGAAAAGTCAGATAAATAGTTAAAAGAAAGCTTGCATCCTCGGTCAACTTCACCTGCCAAAAGGAGTAAGCAAAGAGAGTCCTATCACTTGAAAAGGGAGACTTTAAAACATAAAAGAAAAAAGTCTCCATAAATGCCATACCGATCACAGGGAACTGTACGTCAAGCCGTGTAACGGAATAGAAAGAGCATCGTCTGTACTTCAATGGAGTCAACCACCTTGGAATGAGCGGATCTCATTTCTTCTGATTTTTCGATTTTACGTAGAAACTGAGAGTAAGTTGAATCATTCTGAAGTCACCCTTTCTTCCTCCGTTGTCACGTCGATGAGAGAGAGAGAAGAAAGCCAGTAAAAAAAAGTCAAAACTTGACAAAAAAGGACAGAAAAGTGCAGTGGAATCATCATGTCACGTTTGGCAAGCAAAGAGTTATGGATACTTTAAGCTGGCATTGTCCCTCTAGTTTAGTTGATGTATAGCCTCGATAGCCACCCATTGGTGGGCTGCACTCGCACTTGAAGCCAACTAGAGATGAAAGAATTAATTGGCAATGTAGATTTGAGCATGGGACCCTTTAGTTATGCAAATAAGGTAAGAAGACCTTGCATCTCCAGATTTGACAAAAATTTCAGGCTCTAATAATTTTCACAACTTTCTGTAACTATACTCAAGTAAATATAGCCTATTAAAAAAACTGTAAAGCCCAAAACTGCTAAAAATCCTGCAGGGAAAAGGAATAGTTAGTCCAAACGAAATCCTGGACAACTCATCATGCTGAGTGGAATAGTATAGCTAGCCCAACTTAAATGGTGATTAGTAAAGACAAAATAAATCCGTTGATAGCTAGGGGTTTGCTAAAAATCCTTTTCAACCTCATCATGATGAGGAAAATAGCATGGTTAGCCCAACTCAAACAGTAGTTGGTAAAGCCAAGTCAAATCCGTTGATAGCTGGAGATTTGGTAAAAATCCCATGACAACTCATCATACAGAGAAAAAAGTATGGCTAGCCCAACTCAAACGGTAGTTGGTAATGGCATATCAAATGTGTTAATATTTGGAGATTTGCTAAAAATCCCATAACACCTGACTGCTACTGTCCAAAACATCAACAGTGGAGATTCCCGACGAAGTCTCCTGTCACATCCAAGGGCGACAAGATTCTCCAAAAAAGGAAAAGCCTGACAAGATTGATAAAGCCTGCAAAAGAAGTACATACAAAAGCAGCCTGATATGACAAAAGCAGCCTGATATGACAAAAACAGTCTGATATGACAAAAGCAGCCTAACAAGACAAAATTAGAAATGCAGCTTCATAATTAAAAGGCGGGCTCCACACAGAAAACAATTAAAGAGCATCTTCATGATTAAAGAAGCGGCCCCCACCCAAATGGAATCCAAGGAGTCTAAGGCTTAGGCAAGAAGAAATTGAAGACTTTGACAGGAAGGAATCGCTCCTACAAATAGCAGGCTTCAAGAACAGAACCAGAGGCAGAATGAGAACTAGAGTTTGAATTAGAGACAGAGCCAAACGAAGAAAACTCCATCATCTCCCATCACTATCATTCTCCATCAACATCATCCACCTCCTTCTCACCCTTTCCACCATCTTTCTGGTCTTCTGCCACCAAATCTGATCACCTGTATAAT
Organism: Dracaena cambodiana; assembly: GCA_036321105.1. Lineage (NCBI taxonomy): Eukaryota > Viridiplantae > Streptophyta > Magnoliopsida > Asparagales > Asparagaceae > Dracaena > Dracaena cambodiana. The sequence goes on along the minus strand of JAYEPQ010000005.1, from coordinate 15,146,404 downwards.
TCTACCACATATGTATAATTAGTATGTGACAATAGTAGCAGTGTGATCAATGTGAGAGTGCTTGTATTTTCCATTTTGTGCTTAGTAGTCCCCTGGCATCAGAGCCATATACATTCTACTATCTTGTGTTTACCAACTACCGTTTGTGAAGAATTATACATATGTGGTGGAATTATACAGGTGGTTGGATTATTATGGTATCTTGGTAGTAGTGCGAGTGAAGGAAAATGATAACTAACATCTTCAAAAAGGTATCTTACTGGATATCTTGTATTTTCCACCATCATAAGGGGCCCGGCCAGTTCCTTTAGAGAATCAGGATGATTAGCTAGCTCAGTTGACGAGAATTATCCTAGAATATCCTTGTCAGCCTCAGTTTACAAGTGCTCTGATACCAGGGTTAATACAAGCACACTAAATAAGGAAATATAAGCAGACTCTGACATTACTACTACTGTCACACACTATATATACATGGTCAGATTGGGTGGCACAAAATTGGAAAGATGGTGGAGAGGGTGAGAAGGAAGGTGGATGTTGTTGATGGAGGATGATAATGATGGGAGATGATGGAGAGTGGTGTCGAAGAATTTTGCTTCTGTCTCTACTTCTCTAATTCTAATTCTGGCTCTAATTCTGCCTCTAGTTGTCCTTCCCTTCTAATTCTCTGTAAATCTTTTATTTATAGGAGAGATTCCTTCTTCCCGAAGTCTTTGATTTCTTCTTACCGAAGCCTTGGACTCCTTGGATTCCATTTGGGTGGGGTTCGATCCTTTAATCATGAAGCTGTTCTTTAGTTATTTCTTATGTGGGGCCCACCTTTTAATTATGAAATTGCTTTTGTCATATCAGGCTGCTTTTTTCCATGTCAGGCTGCTTTTGTCATATCAGGCTGTTTTTGTCTGTTCTTCTTTTGCAAGCTCTTTGAAGTCTTGTTAGACTTTTCATTTTGCAGGGAATCTTTTTGTTGATGTCGGCTGTCAGGGCCCTTTTGTAGAGAATCTTACTGCTACTGTCTTGTTGTTGTCTTTGGACTGTGGATTTCAAGTCTTATGAGATTTTTAGCAAACCCCACCTATCAACTGATTTTTTTTGCTTTTACCAACTACTGTTTGAGTTGGGCTAGCCATACTATTCTTCTCAGCATGTGTCATGGGATTTTTAGCAAACTCCCAGCTATTAACATATTTGATTTGGCTTTACCAACTACCGTTTGAGTTGGGCTAACCATACTATTCCCCTCAGCATGATGAGTCGTCGAGGATTTCGTATTGACTTAAATGCTAAACTATTCACCCTCCCATTGTTTTAGCAGCTTTTAGGCTTTTACAGGGTTTTTTTTTTCAATCACAATATGTACATGAGATATTTACAGGAAATTTTTGTAAAAGTCATCAAAGTGTAAGTTTGATCCATTCATCCGTAGATGAGGTAGGATCATCCCCTCCCGTTGGTACAATCTTTTGCTTTTGGTGGTTTCTTTTGACCAGGCTTTGATTTTGGGACTATTTTTTTTATCTTAGGTGTCCCAAAGAGAACATAATAGTCAAACTTACCAGATTCCTCCCCGAGTAGACCAACATCTAGATTGCCTTCTGCATATAGTTGCTTTAGTAGGATCAGTATAGTGACTCCTCTACTGTAAGCTTTTTCTTTTATATTGACTTCTACTTCTTCAACTTTTGTGTTCATTTCTTTCTCGGCCTGTGCAGAGATGTTGTTTGTTTGCAAGTCTCCAATGGTTTCGGTTCCGAACTGCAATGTCTCCCTTGCTCTGCTTGATTCGCCATAGTAGGACAGCTTCTTTTCTAGAAGTTTACCCATACTTTTTAGTAGATCATATTGTTTAGAGGTTGCTGCCTTAATGATTTCTTCCTCAAGGGTTGCTATAAAATCATGGCAAATCTCACTTAAGGATTTGTATTTAGATTGTTGTTTTATTATAAGGCTTGCTAGGTTTCCCATATATTTTCGGAAAGCTCGTTGAGTTCCGATCCCTAGATTTGCTCTTTGGTGTGCCCTCCATGCTCTGTTTATTTTGGATAGAATGGTGTAGAGATTTCGAGGTTTGGAAAATTTGTTATTTTTTGCTCAAGCATATGATGAGCAAGGCTGCATAGTTCTTCTGCTATATATGGGTTCTGAAGAGACATTTTTCATGTTAGGATAGCATCATCATGGGAATAGTAATGTCTACTGCATGACCCATTGAAATTGGCACCTGGTTGCGGGATTTTTCCTAATTTGTGTAGATACCTAGCTGGTATCCCATGAATATAACAAATGTCGCTGGGATAGAGTCACTATTTGCTATAGTTTTTTCCTTATTCACCATGCTTCTTATCTGCAAAAATAAAATAGTTATTTACTAACTTATTTCTACTTGAAAGGCTCTTACTATGTGGTAGGTCGGTTTAGATAATCTGCAATAAAATTATCTTTTTCTTTAACATGTTCTATTTCAAAAGAGTATTGGGCAATTTTATTATACCATTGTATGCGTTTTCCGGAGGTCGTTTTTGTATTTATAAGAAAATCTCTTACAGTTTTATTATCTATTACGATAATAAAAAATTCCGGTGCAAGAAATATTTTAAATTTTTATAAGGCTAGCTTTATGGTGTACAATTCCTTTTTGAATATTATCCATTTTAATTCGTTTGGTTTGAATTTTTCAGAGTTGCATCCATAAAGTTGTTCATGTTTTAATATTTTCTGTGGTATGCTTCTTTTTCTGGGCCTAATTCCATTCTGGGACAAAGGTGGGTCCTCTTCATCCCAAATTTCTTTCGGGATTGCTTTTAATGCACACCCCCAGCATTTGTCAGATGCATCGGTGTCTAAAATTAATTTATCTTCTGGTTTGGGTAGGTATACTTCTGGTGCATTCTCAGCGAGTTGTTTTATATTTTTTAAAACCGTTTTATCTTCGTTCGTTCAGACAAACTCTTGGTTTTTATTCAGCTTTTTCAGTAGTGGTATTTCATGCTTAGTTAATTTCCTTAGAAAATTTCTTTCATAATTTAGTGTTCCTAGCAAACTCTGCAGTTGCCTATTATCCTTTATTTCTTCGGGAAAATCTTTGATTTTTGAAATGATGTGTTTTTGTAACTGAATACCATCCTTATCTAGTATAATTCCAAGAAACTCTATTGATCTTTTCTCGATTTTAATCTTTTTTGGGGAGAGTATTATCCCGTGTTTCTTAAAAGCAACACTAATGATCTTTAGATGTCTTTTGTGATTCTCTTTTGTTTTAAAAAAGACAAAGATGTCATCAATATATGCAATAAAAAATCCTTTAGGTCATTAAAAATTGAGTCCATCCACCTTTGAAATATTTGTGGTGCAGTGTTTAATCCGAATGGCATAACATTCCAATGGAAATGACCACGGGGTGTACTGAATGTTGTTTGTGGTTTTGATTCCTCTGTTATCATAAGTTGTTAGAATCCAAACTTACAGTCAAACTTACTAAATATCTAGATCCCTTCGTAAAATTTATTAATACTTCTTTCCTTGGGATGAAATACCCATCAAACTTAAGATTTTGGTTTAGTTTTTTGTAATTAATTACCATTCGGGGTTTCTTTCTCTTTATCTCAATAAAAGTTCTAACCATAAATGCTGGGCTGAAGTGAGGACTAATAGTTTTCTCTATCAGACCTATATTTAAGAGTTCATTTATTTGATTGTCGAATTCATCTATATCTTGTCTAGTATAGAGCATCGGTTTCACTCTAATGATTACGTTGTTGTCTCTTAGCTGAATCTTACAGAATCTCGGACTTCGATCCCATAATTTTAATGGATTTTCATTGAAGTTTTCACTAAGAGTTTTGTAAAGCCAGTGGATTTGACTTAATTCGAAAACTTCTTCATATTTTTTTAATAGATCTCTGTCTTTTGAGTTATCTCTTGAAGGAGAAAAATCTTCTGAACACTTATACCTAGGTCCGTCTAAAAGGATTATGTCAATTTTATGGAGTTTACTGCCTTCTTGTTGGTGTAGCGAGATCATATGTTTCTTTACAATCATTGGAAGATATTCTTCAATAAAATTATTCTCTAAAACCATGTCTCCATTCATGTGTGGAAAACATAAGAGTTTTGGTATAACAAATCTTTTTTCATTAAGCCGAATTTCCACTTTTTTGGCCTGTTTTGGATAGTTGTTTTATGTGCACTAATCCCCGTTATTTTAAATGGGTAATTTATTGGTTCCCACTTTTCTATTGGTATGGCATTTTCTCGACAAGAACAAATTTTGACTCCTGTATCTAATAGTGCATGTAGTGAATACTATCTATATCCTTCAAATTTAAGTGTTCCTTTAACATAATTAAACCTTCTTCCTTATTTTGGAGCAAATATTATTTCGTCGTACCTTATTAAATATTCTTCTTCTTGTACTTTGTCAGAGAGTCCTTCAGAGTTTAAGATAATTTCATTATCTATTTTTTCCACCTCGTTGTCACTTTCTTCTTCTACTGGAAAATTACTATCGATATTTCCTTTAGATTTTGTCTTGTACTCATCATGTATATCCATCTTACAATTTTTTACTATTGAATTCGTGATACTGTCATTCTTCAGATCTTCATCCACACTTTTCAGGTTGCATATCCTATGGTCAAACTTAAAATGGTGTAATAGAATTCTATATTGGAGGTACATTTCTTTTATCCTATTTATTAGATGGTCTCTCTCCTGAATAGTGCAATTCGGATATTTATATAGCTCTTTCCAATATAGCTCTTGTCTGGAGTATATGCTATCATTGTAATACATAGTGTTAGATAAATTAAAATTCATTTCATAAATTTTTTGTTCAGAATCTTTTGGGTGTATGTTATATTATCATGATATATGGCGTCATCTAAACTATAATCCATTTTATAGCTATCACATTCCAAATAAAGGTTATCGGTAGACATCTAAGATGTCGGTGGGTAGCTAGCTCTGAGTCTTCTACGGTGCCTAAAACCACCTCCTGAGGGTCACCCTACAAACGCCTAACCACGGCAACAAAGGGATCACTTAGAAATCTGGGCTTTAAGATTACTCAAATCTTGCAAAAGACACTTAGAATGAAACTTTGATATACCAATGTAAGTTATTTGAAAGCAATAATCCATCTTATAGTTAATTTGTCACCATATACATGCTAAAGGGTTCTTTCCGTACTATCCCCAAGCTATACCAAATTTTCATAAAATTATCACTACTTTATAAAATTATCTAACACACCAAAGCAAATACAAACTACGTTATAATAATTCAAAGCATACAATATATACCGGAACGGTACTGGAGAAACTCTGTACAGACTGCAAATTCCTACTGCCCAAAAAGGAACTGGTATCAACTCTAACCATATTTTAAATTATTATAATTTAGCATAAATACAAAAGTTTTCCTCTAGTAGTGTGCTTGTATTTGTCCTGGTATCAGAGCTTCAGTAGGGATCTGCAGTCTGTACAAAGTTTCTCTAGTACTATTCCGATATGTATTCTATGCTTTGAATTATTATAAAGTAGTTTGTATTTGCTTTGGCATGTTAGATAAGTATTATGTATATTTAGTGATAATTTTATACATAATAGTTTATATTTACTTTGGTGTTGTGTTTTAGATCAATATGTATATGGTAACATTTTAATTATAAGACGGATTGTTGCTCTCTCATAACTTATATTTGTATATCTTAGTTTCATTCTAAGTGTCCCCTATTAGAATTGAGTAATCTTAAAATCTAGATTCCTAAGTGATTATTGCCGCGAGAAGGCATTTGAAGGGTGACCCTCAGGAGGTGGTTTTAGGCACCATAGGTGACGCAGAACTAACTATTCACCAACATCTTAGATGGATAGCGATGATTTTTATTGGGAATTGAGGTCTATGAAACGTATTATAGTTTAAATGACACAATGTATCATGATGATATAATATACGTCCCAATGTATTCTGAACAAAAAGCATATGAAACAGATTTTAATTTATCTAGTACTATGTATTTAGATGATAGAAAATATAAACCAAAGAATTCTAAAAAACGATTTGATGAGGTAGTTCGCTCAATAGAATATTGGAAATAACAGAGTAAAAATCCTAACTTAACTGCAAAAGAGATAAAAGACAATACACCTGAAAAGATCTATAAAAAATTAAAGGTTTACTAAGTCATTTTGGATATAAGCTGAACCAAGAAGGGGTCGAACTTAATGCTATAAACAAAAAAAACTGGAGACGATGAAAAGGCGCATAAGGAAAATGATAGTAATCTTCCTGTAGAAGAGGATAATAATAACCTAAGTGGTCCCTCACAAACTGAAAAACTAATGAGGAATAGTTACCAAGAAAATAAATATGAGGTGGAGAGAACAATTGAAGAAATCATCTTGAGGACTGAAGAATTTTTGGACCAAGTGGAAGAATATACAATAGAATATGATGAAATAATTTCTGTTCCAGAACAAGTAAAAGAGATAAAGGAAGTAGTAAAGAAGTTAGATCACACTGACAGTGTAGAACAGAAAAAAACCAAGTTAACAAATTAAAATGCAAATTGAAAGAACATATTCCAAATAAGAATACGACTCTCAATAGTTGAGATAATTAATTGCTAAAAAAAGTTTCACAGAAATCAAAATAGCACTATTCAAGAGAGAGACTATCCAGGAAATAGGATGTAAGAGACGTACCTCCAGTATAAAGATTTTTTACACCATTTCGAGTTTGATTTTAATACCCCAAAATTTGAGCTGATTGTATTGCTTTTTTGTGTCTGGTCGTGCCAAATAAGTCCACCGAATTTAATTTTGGACACCGAAATAACTTTTGGTAGACATAACTTTAAATCTGCAACTCCAAATAACATTCGGTCTTCGTGGTTATATTTAGGATTTTTGAAAATTTCCCTTACGAGACCGAAAAATACTTCCAAAATTGCCAGTTTAACAATATTAAAACTATTCTTCTAATTACTTTAGAATTTTAGTTCATTTATTCCAGATATTGAAATGACTAATGGATAATTTGTAGTGTTCCCCTCATCGAGTACTACGTCCTACGTAAATTTGGTAGTATTTTGAGAACGTTATACGGAACTAAAATTATTAAATTATTAATAAATAAATATGTGAGGCAGTTTGTGTTTGTGCTATGCTATCGTGACCAAGAGGAGGCTGGCAGAGGAGATTTGAGGTGTCTGGTTGAGGGTTATTTAATAATTGACGTGTTAAAAACTCCGTGAAAGGCAAAAGAGGAAAAATAATGATAATGAAATGAATAATTATTTCACCACTTCATTCCCTTTCTCCCTCTCTTCTCTTCTCCTCTTGGCCAGAAACTAGCAGCAGGAAAAAGAAATGAAACAGTGAAAAAAAAAGAAAAAGAGAGAAATAAATCGAACCTAGAATTCGGGATCAAACTGAGGCAAGTAATATCGTTATTTTTGATCATTTTGTTATTTAATTTATATCTATTTTCATTCGTTTCGTTATTTAATTTACATTTGTATACGTAACTTATTTTGTGAAAATGTTCACTTTACATTTTGGACTATTGATTGATATTGAGAGCTGAACATGTTTATTGGATTAATTTTGATATATATAAATATTTTGATATTTACTTATTTTTTATTTTACGGGAAAAAAAAGAGTTTACGTGTAAAAAAAATTTCCACCCATGCAAAAATAATTTGCATGGGCTTGAAAGAAAGGAAAAATAATTTTGCATGGGCACTACTCATTTTAATTTAAATCCTTGGATTTGCAATGTCACTCCACCCCATAATTAATCACTGTTGTTCTGGGCTCATTTAAGTTTAATTTTACGTATTAATCACTAATCACTGTTGTCACTGCACACCACAATTAATCACTGCACCCCATAATTAATCTTTGGATTTGCAACATTTTGCATGGGCACCACTCATTTTAATTTAATTTTACGTATGCAAAAATAATGTGGTTTGCATGCAAATTAGTTTGCATACAATAGAGAGAGGGGAAGAGTAAAAGAAAGAAAGGAAAGGGAAATTTTTGCATGGGCTTATACATGTTATGTTTATAATTTATGATTTATAATTTGCATCAGTTTAGACTTGCGCATGAGTGATAACAAAATATTACCAAACAATAAACAGTCAATTTTCTAGCTACGCGTTAATTTTTTGTTTACATGCAAAATAATTCTCCTTGATAATGATCACTTGGTAATAACAAAAATAATTTATTATTATTATTATTATTATTATTATTTAAAAGATATACATTTCAAACCCATGGGTGTTACAGTTTTCTTGGACTCGAGCACAAGTGTATTTGTTTTCTCATATCCCCACTTCTAAATTATTTTCTTCTTTCATTCTGATAAGTGAACAAAAAATTGTGAATTTGTGAATCTACTTGGATTTGACAAGTTATTTATAAATAAAATAAAATAAATAAATAAAACAAATATAAAATAAATCATGTTGTGATGTTTGTAAGTCATGTGCATAATGTATTATGAATTCGAGATGGGAGAAACTATATGATTGATAGCATGATGCGTGGCATGAGATAATTTTAATGATAAAGTGTGTTAATACAGTTTATGCGATACATGACACGTAATTCATGATATATATATACACTCGAATCCAATATATGACATGTTCGAATGAACTAATTGAATACTTGATACGCGATGAGCATGATCATTCTTGGGAATATGATAATAAGTTTCTTGTATCTTGATAACATGATATGTACATGATCTTGAATCTTGATTCCTGGATTCTTGTTTCTTGTGATAAGGAAATGTACACAGTTCGAGTTGACAAGCCACGTGTTCCCATTAATTCATGTATATCGTGTATTATTGACATGAAAATTGAAAAAATTACATGATAGATAAGAACTGTATTGTACAAGGATTTTGTTGGCCAACTTCTTGATTAAAGTCGGGATTCTTTTACTGCAATAGCCTAAGTGATTACTGAATCACCAATTGATAATTGATACTCAAAGTGGTCTGTCCGTTCTGTAATAATTGATAATTAATTGTTATGCCTAGAGGCATGTCATGGTTTGGCACCATGAATATTGAGGCGGGTCCCGGGTATGTACGGGCACTTGTACAGTATGAAAATTTCTTGTTATGCCTAGCAACATGTCATAGTTCAGTGCCATGAATATTGAGGCTGGGTCCTGGGTATACATGGGCACTTGTACAATACAGAAAACTGCGCTCTATTTTATCCATCATTTAGTTTCAAATGCTAATAAGGACTTGACCTAAACTTGACATATTTACAAGATGTTTACCTGCTATTGCAAATTACATGCACAGTTTTACTCATTCTATTTTTCATTATTCTTGTGACATGTTTACATTATTACGATTTAATTGCATACTTTATCTCCAGTACTGTGATAGCACATATATCTTTTTTCTGTGCTACTTGCTGGGTTTAATCTTCTGGGTTTTGAACCCAGATTTTGAAGGCGAAGAAGGAAACCAACCCCCGTTGAAGAGCCATACTTCATTGGACAGATCGAGTGACAATAGGTAAGTGAAATACCCTCTGGAGAACCTTGTATATTTTGTTTATATTTCTCTTTGTCTGGGCACTATTTTTCTTTTTTACTCTTTTGTGTTTGTATCCAGAGCAATGTGCCATTTTATGTAATGAACTCTTTGTATAAATGTAATCCTTTCAGTTTTGGACATCTTATTTATTTATGTGATTGTGGTAGTAGTTACGTTTATTCCAAGATCCTGTGACTGTCGGGTTGTTCAGTATAAATTATAAGTAGCGTAGTCCATTTTGGGACGCAGCTGAAAAACGGGGGCGTTACGAGGTGGTATCCGAGCGTAGGTTTAGGTGGAAGACTATATGACGACTGCCACATAAGAACATGTCTAAAAATTTTTCTTTATAATTGTCCCTTATTTTTTGATATCTATCTGATCTAGTATCGTGTCTATCCTATTGTTTTCTATTTGTTTGAGATATCTATCTTGATTTCCTTTTATTGATTCCTATCTGATCCGTTGCAGAATAATGTCGACCCAATCTTCTGCGAGTACGATTGCAAGTCCGATAGATGAGACTTTTGATCTTAGGAATCTAGTACAAAGAGTAGCACAGACGCAAGAAACCATGACGATGATATTAGAAAGAATGTTGCAGTCTAAAGAACCGGAATGGTGTCGGACTTCCGAAGACTATAGTCATCAGTATTTTTTGGGATAGAAAGACCACTGAAGGCTGAACAGTGGATTATAGATATGGAGAATCTTCTAAGTGCAGAAAGAATTCCAAAAGAAAATCGAATAGAAGTAGTATGTATACAGTTGACTGATGTACAACGAGTAGCACAGACGCAAGAAACCATGACGATGATATTAGAAAGAATGTTGAACTCTAAAGAACCGGAAAGAACCGGAATGGTGTCGGACTTCCGAAGACTATAGCCATCAGTATTTTTTGGGATAGAAAGACCACTGAAGGCTGAACAGTGGATTATAGATATGGAGAATCTTCTAAGTGCAGAAAGAATTCCAAAAGAAAATCAAATAGAAGTAGTATGTATATAGTTGACTGATGTAGCTAGGACGTGGTGGCTTGCCGAAGAAGTAATGTATCAGGAGCCCCTAACCTGGGGAAAGATTGTAGAGGCATTTCTCGCCAGATTTTCCTTGCCTCAGCAAGACAGGAAATGAGGAAGAAATTTTTGGCACTGCAATAAGGAGGTCGGACTGTAGATGCCTATGCTGCAGAATTCATGAGACTCAGTTGTTTTGCTCCAAACCTGGTAGCTGATGAAGAGGAGCAAGCACATATGTTCTAGCAGGGATTGAAGTATCATTTTAGCAGGTCACAACTATAAGACTTACTCCGAGATGTTCGATGCAGCATGTCGCCTGGAGCAAGTAACCAAAGAAGGGAAACCGACGACATTCAAAAGGCCATTCAATCAAGGGGCAAGTTCTTCCAAAAGGTTTAGAGGCCCTTCAGCAAAGCGACAAGCAGTGGCTAATAAAGGAGGTCCTTTAGTGTGCAGTTTTTGCAATATACCGGGGCATGTTCGGAAGCAGTGTAGAAGAGCTCTGGGACTGTGTCTGCTATGTGGGTCAGCGGATCATTAGATAACTAATTGTCCGAGAGCACAGTCAAGGCAATAACCAGCAGCTGGAGTTTCTTATAAGCAGGCATCAAGGCCGGTTGGAATGGGACCACCAGTTCAAAGGACTGAAGGACCGAACTAGAAAAGATCCTTGGAGACACATGAACAAGTCTATACCAGAGCCCAAGGGGGAGCAGGACAGAGCTAGGGACATGTTAGACTAATGAATGCTGAGGAAGTTTAAACTACTGGAGGAGTCGTGGCAGGTACGATTTTTGTTGACAATACACCAGCAACTATTCTATTTGATTCTGGAGCTTCACACTGTTTTATCTCTATCATGTTTATTTCCCACAATTCTATTAATTTTGCAATCTTACCTGCTAGGTGGGACATTAAGACTGGAAATAGTAGTATTATGACTAATAAACAGTGTAGACTATCTCCCTTGGTGATTAATGGAAAAGAATTTTATGCCAACTTGTTGGTTATCAATGGAGGAGGATATGATGTTATCTTAGGTATGCATTGGTTAAGTACCTTCTAGGTGGTGATAAATTTTAGGAGAAGAAGAGTAATATTTTCTAATAACTGGTTATTCGGTGTTTGAATTTGTTGGTGGAACTCAATCTCTAGAACCAGCTAAATCTAAAGTGTCCCCAAAGGGAGGAGTTTTGGAGGCTATGGAAGTAGAAGAAGGAATGTTCCATTAGTATCTGAATTCTTAGATACATTTCCTTAAGAGATACCTGGACTACCACTAGTAAGGACAGTAGAATTTACTACTGATATTATTCCTAGAGCTAAACCAATTTGTGGGCTACCTTATCGAATGGGAGTTGTATAATTAGAAGAAGTTAAGAGACAGATAGATGAGCTATTGAAGTTGAGCTTTGTGAGACCCAGTGTCTCACCTTGGGGAGCTCCAGTGCTATTAGCAGAAAAGAAAGATGGAAGTCAGATTGTGTGTCGACTATAGGGGTTTGAATGCAGTAACAATTAAAAATAAATAACCCTTACCGAGGATAACTAAACTATTTGATCAATTAGGAGGAGCAAAAGTATTCTCGAGGATAAATCTTCGTTCTGGATTCCATCAAGTAAGAATCCGAACTTAAAATATTTCAAAAACTGCATTTATGAAATACTGTATTTAGAACCATACATGGTCATTATGAATATTTGGTAATACCATTTGGAGTGACCAATGCTCCAGCTGTGTTTATGAATTTGATTAACCATGTTTTTTCTCAGTATATAGATAAATTTGTGGTTGTATTTATTGATGATATATTAATCTACTTTTAGAATAGAGAAGAGCATGTTGAACATTTGAAGTCAGTTTTGCTGACTCTAAAAAAGCAAAGATTATATGAAAAACTAAGTAAATATGAATTCTGGTTGGATAAGGTTGCTTTCTTGGGACATATAGTTTCAGGAGATGGTATATCAGCTGATCCTAAGAAGATAAAAGCTATGATGGATTGGCCTGTGCCGAAATCATTGTCGAAGATTTAGAGTTTTCTAGGGATGGCTGGATATTATAGGCGGTTTGTACAAAATTTTGCAAAAATCGCAACCCCTCTGACTAAGTTGACTAGAAAAGGAGTGGAATATGTCTGGACAGAGGAAAGTAATAAAGCATTTGAAGAATTAAAATGAAGATTAACAATAGCACCAGTGTTGGCAATTCTAGACAATTCTGAAAGAATGAAAGTTTATAGTGATGCTTCAAAACAGGGATTGGGATGTGTGTTGACACAAAATGGAAAGGTGATTGAGTTTGCATCAAGGTAATTGGGCCCCATGAGAGAAATTATCCAACTCATGATTTGGAGTTAGCAGCAGTGATTCATGCTTTGAAGGTTTGGAGACATTACTTATTAGAACAAAGAGTAGAAGTATACATTGATCATAAAACATTAAAGTATATTTTCACTCAAAAAGAACTGAATATGAGATGGCGGCGTCGTTGGAGTTAGTAGCAGATTATGACTTAAAATTAAATATCACCCAGGAATGATTAATATAGTGCCAGATACACTGAGTAGGAGGTCTACAGTGGAAAGATTAACTCAACGAAAAGAACATTTAATGGAGATGTAAATGATAGAATTGGAAGTAAATTTATCACGAGGGACAACACAATTTATGGAGATATAGTTACAGTCACCATTGATAGAGCAGATTAAGCAAGCTCAAGTTAGAGATAAAAATTTGCAGAAACTAAAGAACAAAATGGAAGTGGAAGCATGCAAGACACCAGAAATGAAAATGTGTTCTAACGGAGCTATTAGATTCAAGGGAAGATTATGGGTGCCTAAGGGGGAGGTAAGAAATAGAGTTTTAGAAGGACATAAATCAATATATTCCATACATTCTGGAAGTAATAAGATGTATAAGGATATGAAAAAGTATTTTTGGTGGCCAAGCATGAGGAAAGAGATTGCCAGATATGTATCAAGATATTCCACTTGCCAGCAAGTGAAGGCTAAATATCAGAGAATGACTAGATTGCTCCAACCATTAGCAATACCAGAGTGAAAGTGAGAACAAATATCGATGGATTTTGTTACAGGCTTACGCAGGGGCACCAAAGGCAATAATGCAATTTGGGTAATTGTGGACCGACATACTAAATCGGCTTATTTCATTCCATTTAGAGTTGGTCAGCCAACAGAAATATTAGCCAGAAGATTTATGCAAGAAATGGTGAGATTGCATGGAGTTCCAGCCAGAATTGTATCAGATCGAGATACAAGATTCAGTTCACACTATTGGGAGAAATTCATGGATAGTTTGGAGACACATTTGGATCTATCATTAGCTTACCATCCACAAACCAATGGTCAGTCAGAATGGACTATCCAAGTACTTGAGAATATGCTTAGAGCATGTGTCTTGGATTTTGGTGGATCTTGGGAAGACTATTCGTATATGGTAGAATTTTCTTATAATAATAGTTATCAGGAGAGCATCAAAATGGCACCATTCGAAGCTTTGTACGGAAGAAAATGTAGATCTCCATTATATTGGGATGAGGTTGGAGAATGAAGTATTTTGGGGCAAGGGTTAATTACTCAAACAACAGAGCAAGTGAAGGGTATTAGAGAACACATGAAGGTGGCACAAGACAGACAAAAAAATGGGCAGATCAACACAGAAAACCACTGGAGTTTAAAGTAAGAGATAAAATATTTGTTAAGATATCCTGATAAAGGGTGTGATTAGATTTTATAAGAAAGGAAAGCTCAGTTCAAGATACATCGGGCCATTTGCGATCATAAAAAGAATTAGAAATCTTGCCTACAGATTATCATTACCACAAGAGATGGAAGTTGTTCATGATGTGTTTCATGTATCACAACTAAGAAAATATTTGGGTGAAGAGCACGAAGTAGTAGATCTATCCGAGGTAGATTTGAAATCAGATCTAAAATGTGGGAAGCAACCAGTAGCAATTATCGACCGACGGGAGAAAGTCCTAAAGAACAAAGTGATACCGTTGGTCCTTATTTCATGGAATGTACAATCACCAAGAGATTCAATTTGGGAGCTTGAGAAAGACATTAGGACAAAGTACCCATACCTTTTCTCGTGATCAAGTATGTCAATTAAATTTATTTTTATATAGGCGTCCGTATACACTACATGTCCTAAATTTGGAATTTCAAGGATGAAATTCTTTTGTTAGGTGGGCAGGATGTAATATCCCAAAATTCGAGCTAATCATTTTGCTCTTTTATGTCTGGTCGTGCTCAATAAGTTCATCGAATTTAATTTTGGACACCTAAATAATTTTCGGTAGACGTAACTTTAAATTCGCAACTCCAAATAACATTCGGTCTTTACAGTTATTAGTTTTGTAATATTTAGGATTTTTAAAAATTTTCTTTATGAGGCCGAAAAATACTTCCAAAATTGCTAATTTAATAATATTAAAATTATCCTTCTAATTACTTTGAAATTTCGGTTCATTTATTCCATATATTGAAATGACTAATGGATAATTTTGCAGTGTTTCCCTCATTGAGAACTACACTCTACATAAATTTCATAGTATTTGGAGAACGTTATACGGAGTCAAAATTATTAAATTATTAATAAATAAATAAATATGAGAGGTGGTTTGTGTTTGTGTTGTGCTGTCGTGACCAAGAGGAGGGTGGCAGAGGAGATTTGTGGCGTTAGGTTGAGGGCTGTTTAATAATTAACGTGTTAAAACTGTGTGAAGGGCAAAAGAGGAAAAATAATGATAATGAAATGAATAATTATTTCACCACGTCATTCCCTTTCTCCCTCACTTCTCTTCTCCTTTCGGCCAGAAACCAGCAGCAAGAAAAAGAAACGAAACAGTGAAAAAAAAGAGAGAAATAAATCGAACCGAGAATTCGGGATCAAGCTGAGGCAAATAACACTGCTATTTTCGTTCATTTCGTTATTTAATTTATATCTATTTTTGTTAATTTTATTATTTAATTTACATTTGTATACATAACTTTTTTTGTGAAAATATTCGCTTCACATTTTGGTCTATTGATTGACGTTAAGAACTGAACCAGATTATTGGGTCAATTTGATATATTTAAACAATGTGATATTTGTTTATTTTTTATTTTACAGAAAAAAAAAGAGTTTAGGTGTAAAAAAATTTATTCCACCTATGCAAAAATAATTTGCATGGGCTTGAAAGAAAGGAAAAATAATTTTGCGTGGACACTACTCATTTTAATTTAAATCCTTGGACTTGCAACTTTACTAGACCCCATAATTAATCACTTTGTCCCGGGCTCATTTTAGTTTAATTTTACGTATTAATCACTGTTGTCACTGCACATCACAATTAATCACTGCACCCCATAATTAATCTTTGGACTTGCACATTTTGCATGGGCACCACCCATTTTAATTTAATTTTACGTATGCAAAAATAATATGGTTTGCATGCAATTTGCATACAACAGAGAGAGCAGAGAAGAGTAAAAGAAAGAAAGGAAAAGGAAATTTTTGGGTGGGCTTATACATGTTATGTTTATAATTTATAATTTATAATTTGCATGAGTTTGGACTTGAGCATGAGTGATAACAAAATATTACCAAACAATAAATGGTCAATTTTCTAGCTACGCGTTATTTTTTTTGTTTACATGCAAAATAATTCTCCTTGATAATGATCACTTGGTAATATCGAAAATAATTTATTATTATTATTATTTTTAAAAGCTATACATTTCAAACCCATGGGTGTTACAGTTTTCTTGGACTTGAGCACAAGTGTATTTGTTTTCTCATATCCCCACTTCTAAATTATTTTCTTCTTTCATTCTGATAAGTGAACAAAAATTTGTGAATTTGTGAATCTACTTGCACTTGACATGTTATTTACAAATAAAATAAAATAAATAAATAAATCTAATATAAAATAAATCATGTTGTGATGTTGATAAGTCATGTGCATAATGTATTATGAATTCGGGATGGAAGAAACCATATGATGGATAACATGATGCGTGCGTGAGATAATTTTTAATGATAAAGTGTGTTATATGATACTTACATAAATGGTGCAGTTTATGTGATACATGACAAATAATTCATTATATATATATATATATATATATATATATATATATATATATATATATATATATATATATATATATATATATATACACTTGAATCCAATACATGACATGTTCGAATGAACTAATTGAATACTTGATACATGATGAGCATGATCATTCTTGGGAACATGATAATAAATCTCTTGTATCTTGATTACATGAGATATACATGATCTTGAATCTTGATTTCTGAATTCTCTTTTCTTGCAATAAGAACATGTACATAGTTCGACTTGACAAGCCACGTGTTCCCATTAATTCATATATATCATGTATTATTGATATGGGGTTTGGAAAAACTACATGATGGATAAGAACTGTATTGTATAAGGATCTTGTTGGCCAACTTCTTGATTAAGGTCGGGATTTTTTTACTGTAGCAGTCTGGGTGATTACTAGATCACCAATTGATAATTGATACCCAGAGTGGTATGTCCATACTGTAATAATTGATAATTGATTGTTATGCCTAGTGGCATGTCATGGTTTAGCGCCATGAATATTGAGGCCGGGTCCCGGGTATGCACGGGCACTTCTACAGTATGAAAATTGCTTGTTATGCCTAGCGGCATGTCCTGGTTCAGTGCCATGAATATTGAGGCTGGGTCCCGGGTATGCACGGGCACTTGTACAATACAGAAAACTGCACGCTATCTTATCCATCATTTAGTTTCAAATCTAACAAGGATTTGACTTAAACTTGACATCTGTACAAGATATTCACCTGCCATTTCAAATGATATGCAAAGTCTTACTCATTTTACTTTTCATTATTCTCATGACATGTTTACACTATTATGATTTAATTGCACACTTTATCTCCAGTATTATGATAGTACATATATCTTTTCCTGTATTACTTGTTGGGTTTAATCCCTTGGGTTTTGAACCTAGATTTGGAAGGTGAAGAAGGGGAACCAGTCCCAGTTGAAGACCCATAATTCATTGGACAAATCAAGTATTGTCAAGTGAAGTACCATCTGGAGAACCTTGCATATTTTGTTTATATTTCCTTTTATCTGGGCACTGCTTTTTTTTTTCTCTTTTATGTTCGTATCCAGAGCAGTGTGTCATCTTATGTAATGAACTCTTTGTATAAATGTAATCATTTCAGTTTCAGACATGTTATTTATTAATCTAATTGTGACAATAGTTATGGTTGTCCAGTACAAATTATAAGTAGCGTCCTCCATTTTGGAAAGTAGCTGAAAAACGGGGGCGTTACATTGACCCTGAAATATGCAACTTAGATGAAGACCTAAAAAATGAGAACATCACGAATTCAGGGAATGAGGACTATGAGGAGACTGCACATGATGAGTACATGACATAATCTAAAAGAAATATCCAATCTGACAATAAGCTGATATATGTCAGAGAAGATAGTAAATTCACAACAGACTTGAGTGATCTACAAATGGGAAAAAATTTGAGGATTATTGATCCAGTAAATTGGAATATTTCACAAGGAAAAAATTATCTAGATATACACTTTACGGATAAACGAAAAGTCATAGATAACTTGGCACAATCCCTAGTAATCATAATCACAAACCATGAAGAGGTATGGGATGAAAAAAAGTTTGTCAGTTACATCACGGGAACATTACAAGGAGATGTGTTGCAATGTATAAATTCAAAAGAAATAAAAGATAAGAGAAAAAAATGGGTTGAAGACAACAAAATTACAAGGTTTGAAAATGTCCTTATAAAAGAAAATTTATGTGGATTCATAAATAATAAAGCCCAAGAGGAAGAGATACTTCATGCGTTATTTAAAATAGAATTATGCGAAGTATGTGAGTTTGAAGAATTTTGCAAAATATTTTTACAAATTAGATAAGACACAAAACTGACTTGATCCATTTATTCAGAAGCTCTCAAGTCCATGGGATACTAAAATACAAAACGGATACCTAGATTACCTAAAATGAATCGATAAAAAGGACAATCTAGGACACGATATTTACTATGACCTTAATGTAGAATCATATATGAAAATGAAAAACACAATAAGTAACTCTCCTAAAAGGAGGAAATACTGTAATAGCGAGAAATGGAAAAAGGAAAGTAAGGAAAAGCCAAATTCATTTGAAGAAAATATAAACGACAAGAGGCAACAACAGATCTTGCTAGAACTGTTGAATTGTGGGAGATTCTGAAGAAATTGACTAAGAAAGAAATATCACTATTGAAAAAAAACTAGATAAAAATTGAGGATTCATCTGGACGGACAAAGATAAAAAAATTTTAAAACAGCAAACTGAAAATGCCCCAAAAGTTTACCTACCTAAACTAGTATCTAGAAAACTTTCTTGATGGAGGCCATGTAGAAAGAAAAGGGGATTTATCAATAATAACAAATATATTCAGAAGTGTGATGAGTCCTCTACACAAATGGGTAAAAGAAAATGCAAGTGTTTTGTGTGTAATAAAGAAGGTTAGTTCGCCGGAGACTATCCCATAAATGGAAAAGATGCTCAGAAAATAATAAAATAAAATTTAGAAGCCTGCCTTGGAAAATAAATCTCCCCTCTGGATATAGTGCCATGCGGACTTGATGTAAAAAGCAATTCGGAGTTTGAGATAATCCTTATAATGAACAACGAGTCAGATATTATCACACTCCTAATGCCAGGATTAGACAACATAACATTAGGAAATGCAGTTGGAGAAAAGTAAATTCTTAATGAAGGAAAATGCTGTTAGTGTTATATCAATCAAATTTTTGAAGATGAGAAACATGGTGACTTAGGAAAAAGCTATAGCAAATAGTATCCCTATTCCAGCAGAACTTGCTGTATACGTAGGATACCAATCAGATATCTACATAATATGAGATAAATGTTATAAACAGGACGATGGATCATGCAGCCGACATTACTACTCCTATAAGGATGCTATATCGCGCTAGAGTCCACACATGCCAGAAGTATCAAATTTTACATATCAAAAAATTCTGGAGCTAATTGGAAAAATAAATCTTGAAGTCAAAAATTGTCATGCTTTTCAGAAGCATATGAAGCAAGGTTTAAAATCCAAATCAAAAAAGAAGTTGCTCATCCTCGTTGAATCAAGCAAGAGAAAGGATTTAGGACTGCAGTTCGGGATCTTATCACCAGAAGATTTGCATGTGTGCAACATCTCCAGAAAAGAAATGGACTCAGAAGTAGGAGTCGACACAGCCAAAGAAGCCCATCCTAAAGAAGGCTATGTACAAAGACTAATGAAGCAATTACATGAAGATTGCAATCCAGCGGTTAGTCTATTAGGGGAGGAGTTTGGAAAGTTCAACTATTGTGGTACAAAACGAAGCATAGGGGCAGAGATACACACTCTAAAATTGACGACACTACGCCCATGAACCAATATCATCGACAACGAGTGTTCAAATGTAAGACATACAGCAAACAATTTGCTTCGTTCCAAGTGCTCGGTGGCCACCAGACAAGCCACAGGCGGCCGAGCCCAGAAAAGCTACATGATATGGTAAGCAAGCCTAAAGTGCACAAGTGTTCCATCTGTTGAGTCGAGTTTATGAACGGGAAGGCTCTTAGGGGGCACATGAGGACGCATCGGGCTAGAGATAGTCAAGAAAGTCCTAGTGGCATGAGTGGTTTATTAATTCTGAGGATGTCCTTACAGACTTCATAAAAATCATAAAAGAAAATTTATATGGATTCATAGATAAAAAAGCCCAATATGAAGAAATACTTCATGCGTTATTCAGAATAGAATTATGCGAGGTATGTGAGTTTGAAGAATTTTGCAAAATATTTTCAGAATATTTTTACAAATTAGATAAGACACAAAACTGGCTTGATCCATTTCTTCACAAGCTCTCAAGTCCATGGGATACTAAAACACAAAACGGATATCTAGATTATCTAAAACGAATCGAGAAAGAGGACAATCTTGGACACCATATTCACTATAACCTTAATATAGAGTCTTATAAGAAAATGGAAAACACAATCAGTAACTCTCCTAAAAAGAGGAAATACTGTAATAGCGGGAAATGGAAAAAAAAGAAGCAAGAAAAAACCATTTGAAGAAGAAATAAAGAATAAGAGGCAACAATAGAGCCTGCCAGAGCAACTGAATTGTGGGAGAAATTTTCTAAAGAAATTGACTAAGTAAGAAATACCACTATTTAAAAAACTAGATAAAAATCGAGATTTCATCTGGATGAACGAAGATAAAAGACTATTAAAACAGCAAGCTGAAAATGCCCTAGAAGTTTACCTATCTAAACTAGTGTCTAGAAAACTTTCTCGATGGAGGCCATGGGAAAAAAAAAAGATTTATCAAGAATAACAAATATATCCAAAAGCGTGATGTGTTCTCTAGACAAATGGGTATAGGGGAATGCAAGTGTTTTGTGTGTGACAAAGGACACTTTGCCGGAAATAGAAAAGATGCTCAGAAAATGATAAAGCAAAATTAAGAAGCCTGCCTTGGAAAAGAAATCACCCCTCCGGATATAGTGCTATGCGGACTTGATGTCAAAAGCAATTCAGAGTTTAAGATAATCCTTATAATGAATAACAAGTTAGATATTATCACACTCCTAACACCAGGATTAGACAACATACGTTAGGAAATGAAGTTGGGAGAAAAGCAGTCTTTAGCCTAGGAGACATCAAAAAACAAATAAAAAATAATAGTAAATTCTTAATGAAGGAAAATGCTACTAGTGATATATCAATCAAATTATTGAAGATTAGAAACATGGTGAGTAAGGAAAAAGGTATAGCAAATAGTATCCCTATTCCAGCAGCACTTACTGTATACGTAGAATACTAATCAGGTATCTACACAATATGAGATAAATGTTATAAACAGGATGATGGATCATGTAGCAGACATTACTACTCCTATAAGATGCTATATCACGCTCGAGTCTACAATGCTAGAAGTAGCAAATTTTACATATCAAAAAATTTCGGAGCTAAGTGGAATAATAAATCTTGAAGTCAAAAATTGTTGCGCTTTTCAGAAGCATATGAATCAAGGTTCAAAATCCAAATAAAAAAAGAGTTGCTCATCCTCGCTGAATTAAGGAAAACAAAGGATCTAAGATTGTAGTTCGGGATCTTATCACCATAAGATTTACAGGTGTGCAACATCTCCAGAAAATAAATGGACTCAGAAGCAGGAGTCGACACAGCTAAAGAAGCCCATCCTAAGGAAACTTATGTACAATGATTACTGAAGCAATTACATGAAGATAGCAATCCAGCAGTTAGTCTACTAGGGGAGGAGTTTGAAAAGTTCGACATTATGGTACAAAAACGAACCATAGGGGCAGAGATACACACTCTAAAACAGGCGACACTACGCCCATGAACCAACATCATCGACAACGAGTGTTCAAATATAAGACATGCAGCAAATAATTCACTTCATTCCAAGTGCTCGGTGGCCACCAGACAAGCCACAGGTGGCCGAGGCCAGAAAAGCTACACGATATGGTAAGCAAGCCTAAAGTGTACAAGTGTTCCCTCTGTGGAGTCGAGTTTATTAACAGAAAGGCTCTTGAGGGTTCATGAGGACACATGGGGCTAGAGATAGTTAAGAAAGTCCTAGTGGCACGAGTGATTTGTGTCTTGATCTGAGCTTGGGACCCTCTAGTTATGCCAAAAGGATGAGACGATCCCGCATGTCCAAGTTCAACAAAAACTTTAGCCATTGATAATTTTCAAAACTTCATCTCATGAAATAGTCTGTTTAATATAAAAAAAATATAAAGCCCAAAGCTGCTAAAACATAGGGAAGAGGAATAGTTTGGCAATTAAGCCCAAACGAAAACCTTGACAACTCATTATGCTGAGGGGAGTAGCATAACTAACCCAACTCAAACGGTAGTTGGTAAAGGTAAGTTAAATCCGTTGATAACTGGGAGTTTGCTAAAAAATTTATAACAACTCATCATGCTGAGAGAAATAACATGGCTAACACAACTCAAATGGTAACGGGTAAAGGCAGATCAAATCTGTTGATAGCTAAAGGTTTGCTAAAAATTTCGTGAAAACTCATCACGCTATAAGAAATAGAATGGGTAGCCCAACTCAAACGGTGGTTGGTAAAGGCATATCAAATCTATTAACAACTGAGGATTTGCTAAAATTTTCATAACACCTAACATCCGCAGTCCAAGACATCAACAGTGGAGATTCCCAACGAAGTCTCCCGTCACATCAATGGGCGGCAAGATTCTCCAAAAAGGAAAAGCCTAACAAGACTAATAAAGCCTACAAAAGAAGTACAGATAAAAGTAGCTTGATATGACAAAAGCAACCTGATATGAAAAAATTGGAAAAGCAACTTCATAATTAAAAGGCGGGCCCCACACAAAAAATAATTAAAGAGCATCTTCATGATTAAAGAAGCGAACCCCACCCAAATGGAATCCAAGGAGTTCAAGGCATCGGCAAGAAGAAATTGAAGACTTCGGTAGGAAGGAATCTCTGCTATAAAAAGAAGGCTTCCAGCGGAAGAAGACAGGGATCCAGAGGTAGAGCCAGAGTTAGAGACAGAGAAGAGGCAGAATTAGAGCCAGAATTAGAAGTAAAGGCATAATTAGAGCCAGAATTAGAGAAGTAGAGACAGAAGCAGAATTCTTCGACACCATTCTCCATCATCTTCCATTGTTATCATCCTCTATCAACATCATCCACCTTCCTTCTCCCTCTCTCCACCATCTTTCCGGTCTTGTACCACCTAATCCGACCCTGTATAATTAGTGTGTGACAGTAGTAGTCGTGTGAGAGTCTGATTGCATTTCCTTATTTAATGTGCTGGTATTTATCCTAGTATCAGAGCCCGACCATTTCCTTTTTGGGCGATAGGGATCTGCAGTCTGTATAGAGTTTCTCCACAATAGTAGGGAGATTGGATCGAATTGACAGCTTAGTAACTAGCGCAAAACAGAAAAAACCAAGTCAACAAATTAACATGATGCAAGCCGAAAAAGCATACTCCAGACAAGAGTATGACTCAATAATTGAACTAATTAACTATTGGAAAGATCTATATAAGGATCCCAATTACACTATTCAAGAGAGAGACCATCTAGTAAATAGGATACAAAAGATGTATCACCAGAATGAAGGCCTGTTAAACCATTTTGGATTCGACCCTTGAATATACAACTTAGAAAGCAAAGATGAAGAGCTAGATAACGAAAGTATCATAGATTCAAATAGCGAGGACTGTGGGGTGACTATACATGATGAATATGATACTAAATCTGAGGGAAGCAATGAGATGATATATGTCAGGGTGGATAGTAAAGCCCCAATTAACTTAAGTGATTTACAAACAGGGAAGAATATAAGAATTGATGACTTGATAAAAATGATTGTATCTCAAGGAGGAACGTATCTAGATATGTCTTACGTACATATTAAAGATAAACAAAAGGCAATAGATGTCTGGGCGCAATCTTTAGCCGTAGTGATCACAAATCACGAAGGAACATAGGATAAAGAAATATTTGTGAATTACATTACGAGAGCCCTTCAAGGAGACGTACTACAATGGATGAAACAATGGATAAACTCGGAAGAAGGGAAAAGGAAACAAAATGAGTGGGTTGAAGACAGCAAGTTCACTGGATTTGAAGACATCCTTATTGATTTTATAAAAATCATAAAAGAAAATTTATACGGATTCATAGATGACAAGGCCTAAGAGGAAAAAAATCCTTTATGCATTATCCAAAATTGAACTATGCGATATATGCGAATTTGAGGAATACTGCAGAACATTCTCAAAATACTTTTATAAGCTAGAATATCATAAGGCACAAAACTGGTTTGATCCATTTTTTCACAAACTCCCAAACCCCTGAGATACTAAAAGACGAAACGGGTACCCAGATTACCTAAAACAAATTAAGAAAAATGAAAATTTAGGGCACCATATCTACTATGCACTTAAAATAATACAGGATGACTGTCTCAATATAAAGTCCTATAAAAAATGAAAAACACAATTAATAACTCTCCTAAAGGAAGGAAATGCTGTGAAAAAATAATTGGAGAAAAATGGAAAATAGGGAACGAGAAGAAACCAAAGCCAATGATTAGGACTTTTCGATGGAGCCCATGGAGGAAGAATTAAGGATTTATTAAAGATAAAAAAAATATATTAGAAAACGAGAGGAAACTCCCACTCAGAGGGACAAGAAAGGATGAAGATATTTTGTATGTAATGAAGAAGGACATTTCGCCAGAGACTTCCCTAGAAAAGAGAAAAATGTCCAGAAAATGATAAAATGTATGGAAGAACAAGATTTGGGGGTTTGTTTTGGGGTAGAAATTTCTCCTTCAAATATAATATTATATGAAGATGAGAGCGATTCAGATTCTGAATTAATATTTATGATAAATGAGGAGTCTGGCCTTATCACACCTCCGATATCAAAATTGGACAATATAACATTAGGAGATGTGATTGAAAAGGAGGCAGCCTTTAGCCCAGAAGATATTGAAAGAATGAAGAAATATCAACAAATAAAAAAGACGAAAATATAGAAGGTTTCACGATTCAATTTCTTTTCTAGAAGGATAATTGAAAATTTCAATGGAAACACAACTGCTAATCTATCAATAGGTGGACGGGTAGACATCCCCATTTTTAGCGAGAAAAGGTACGAAGATGGAAAAAGAACTACCCAGAAATTTGATATATCTATGTCGGTTTAATCCAGATCAAAATTAATGCACTATTTAGAGCCGGCATAGATATCCCCACAATAACACTTTTCATGGATAATCGATTCACAAACTGTCATCAGGCACTGATAGGAGGTTTTCTATCCAATCTAGTGAATCAAACCATATGGTTCAATATTCGACCCAATTACTTTATTTCTATATCATATCCAAATATAATGGATACGGTACAGCTAAAAATTAAAACTCAGGGAATGAACATGAAAACTAATTCACATGATATAGCTATAGAATAAACAACGATTCACGAGTTAACACAAACCATAGAAACTAGAACAATCTCAAATCTAAAGGAGATGATCGAAATATTTGAACCAAAACCTTTTGAAGAAAAGATAAAACCCAGACTAATAAATATAAAGGATCTTACGGTACCTAGGCAATGGTTCCTCAAAGATTTGATTGAACCTGAAGAACCAAAACACTTTGGAGGAGTATAAATATAGAGTTAGGGAAATAGCCTATATATTAAGAATAATTCAAAGCAACCCTTGTTAACAAGAAGCAATAGCGAAAGAAAAATTAGAGAACTAGTCGGAAGAAAATCCAGTGTCGGAGTGGATATTGAGGAAATAAGAGAGCCACTGATATCACGATTATTAGAAGAAGATTTAGGTCTAAAGAAAAAGGAAAAACTTAATATACCACTTATGCCTGGATCAACTGCTCGACAAGAAGTTGTCCAGACCTAATATACATATATATATATATATATATAATAATAATAATAATGATAATAAAAACTAACAATTTTTTACAGGGCAATATGGACAAAGGAAAAGAAATAAAATTGTCAGGAAAAACAAAAAAAGAGCAAATTTTCGAGAAGGCTAGACAGGCACTTCCTGAAGAAATCTTCCTAAGTATCAAAACAATGATAATGATCACAAAGAAACAATCAGAAATATCCAATCAGAAAATAAGACAGATATTATCAGGACTCGCAACGACTATCCAAAACTCTTCAAATTCATAAAAAAGAGCTTATGGGATGTCCAGGAGGTCGAATGGGGACTCATACGATAGCAATGTTTCAGACAACAAGAAGAGCAAGATTGGTGCAAATTTCCAGCAATGATAAAATACTTCACTCATAGATTAACTACAAACAATAATCATAATTATTTGTTTATTTTTCAGATATTCTGTACTCTTGGATGGAAAGAAAAGACAAAGTTTCTCCAGCCGTATCAAATATGGATATTCAGTTATCTTGAGCATTGGGAAAAATTCAACCCCAAATATAACATTGAAAGAATCAATTACAATTTTTTTTGGTGCAGCAGTTTCATCGAAATAGTTGACAAGCTCGAAACCTCCTCAAAAATATTGGCAGCTACTCAACCACAACAGATGGCAGAAGAATTATTGCCACCAAAGACTATCGTGCAAAAATTAGTATCCCAAAAAGACGAAACCACAAAGCAATGAAACTATTGCAAGACATAGCTTTCAATTAGGAGAACCTGGATATTCCAATAGAATTCAGATGGATAGCAAGGTATGTAAAGGAAGGACACCATGATTAAAAAAAAACTGCCTTGTAAAGCCCAAAGCTGTTAAGGCAGTGGGAAGAGGAACAGTTTGGCATTTAAGCCCAGACGAAATCCTTAACAACTCATCATGAGCGGAATGGCATGGCTAGCCCAACTCAAATAGTTGGTAAAGGTAAAACAAATCCGTTGATAGCTGGAGGTTTGCTAAAAATCCCGTGATAACTCATCATGCTGAGGAAAATAGAATGGCTAGCCCAACACAAACGACAGTTAGTAAATGCGAATCAAATCCGTTGATAGCTGGGGGTTTGCTAAAAATTCTATAAGACTCGATATCCGCAGTCCAAGACATCAACAGTGGAGATGCCCATCGATGTCTCCGGTCACATCCAAGGATGACAAGATTCTCCACAAATGGAAAAGTCTACAAGACTGAAAGAGCCTGCAAAAGAAGAACAAACAAAAGCAGCCTGATATAACAAAGGAAACTTCATAATTAAAAGCCGGGCCCCACACAAGAAATAATTTAAGAGCATCTTCATGGTATCCAAGAAGTTCAAGGCTTCAGCAAGAAGAAATCAAAAACTTTGGTAAAAAAGAATCTCTCCTATAAATAAAAGGTTTGGGCAGAATTAGAGCCAGAATTAGAAGTGGAGACAGAGCCAGAGCCAAAAAACTCCATCGCCATCATCTTCCATCACCATCATCTCCCATCGCTATCATCCTCCATCAACATCATCCACCTTCCTTCTCACCCTCTCCACCATTTTTCCGGTCTTGTGCCACCCAATCCCACCCTATATAATTAGTGTGTGACAGTAGTAGTAGTGTGAGAGTCTGCTTGTATTTCCTTATTTAGTGTGCCTGTATTCCTTATTTACCCAGGTATCAAAGCTTTATCAGTAGCAAGATTCTAATTATTCTTCATCCTAGGCTAAAGACAGATAAAGTCTTTGTGGAGGCCAGATATCAGAACTTAATGCCATAACTAGGATGTCTTTGGACTACTACCAAGGAGTCCAAGGCTTTAGAACTTAATATCAAAACTTAATGCCATAACTAGGTTGAGGCCAGTTCTCTAGTAGTAGTAATGTGCTCTGATACCAGCTCGGCCATTTCCTTTTTGGGCGGTAGGGATGTGTAGTCTGTACAGAGTTTCTGCAGTACTATTCTGGTATGTATTGTATATTTTGAATTATTATAAAATAGTTTGTATTTGCTTTGGTATGTTAGAGAAGTTTTATTTATATTTAGTGATAATTTTATACATGATAGTTTGTATTTACTTTGGTATTGGTGTGTTAGATCAGCATGTACATGGTGACAAATTAATTATAAGACGGATTGTTACTCTCTCATAACTTATATTGGTATATCATAGTTTTATTCTAAGTGTCCCCTACTAGAATTGAGTAACCTTAAAGCCCAGATTCCTAAGTGATCCCTTTGTTACCGTGGATAGGCGTTTGTAGGGTGACCCTCAGGTGGTGGTTTTAGGCACCATAGGTGACTTAGAGCTAGCTATCCACCGACATCATCGATAGCTACCGATGACAATTATTGGGAATGTGAGATCTATGAAACGTATTATAGTTTAGATGACACCATGTATCAGGATGATATAATATATGCTCCAAATTATTCCGAACAAAAAGTGATGAATATCATATATTGTAATTTTCCTCTCATACTTTATCTGTTTTTGTATATAAATAAATGCTACTTGGGTATTTTTTAGTGTCTTTTGCAGGTAATCCAAATTATACAAGGAAAAGGCATGAAACTAGAGTTGGACTAGGAAATCAAATGCCAAAAAGTTTCTAAAGCGGGCGAGACTACAACATCAAAGTACTGCAGGAAGTATAAGTTAAATACAGTCAAGAAAGTGAAGAGTACAAGAGAAGATAATTCTACAGAAGAAATGTTAATGCAATTGCTCAAAATTGAGCCGCTAAATAGCGGTATTAGCCGCTAAATAGCGGCTCATAAGTGGCCGTATCAGAGTAATATTTGTCGTGGGCTTAATTATAAATTGATAGGTCTTGTGGTTCTGCTAGAAATAGGGTTTGGTTTCCGATGCCTATTTATGGGCTAACCCTTGTATTTTGACGAGATACTTAACGCTGGAACTTTTTGTATTCGAATTTTTCTGTTTAATAAAGTTGGGGTTTTTGCTGAAGGTCGACGGCCACAAAACCGTGTCCAGAGGTAACCCATTGTTCTTGAGATTCTTATTTTCTTTCTGCATAGATTTGATTGCATTCTATTTAGGGTTTACTGCTTTCTAGATTAGGGTTTCCCGCTTTCTAGATTAGGGTTTATCATTGTATGAGTTAAATTTGATCTTCCTTAGCAAAAATCATGAGTAGCTAATTAGATCAGCTCTAGGATGTAGATGAAACTAAGATCCACCATGCAATTATTTTCTAATATTTTTCTTCTTAATTAAAATTAATAAAGCCATGATTTTTCAAATGAAAAATTAAAATATAAGGACCCGAAGTTTAGAACTCTGATAGGTTATACTTGAATTAGGATTCTTGATAATCTATGCTTAGTTAGGGATAGGGGTTGCTGGTTTTGTCTTTTTATTTGAATTTTCTAAAAGAATTAGTTTATTTTTATAAGAAGTAGCATATTTTGATGAGCTATACTTGCACAACACTTGATAGCTCATACTTAGGGCACTTTAAGTAAAAATTAAACTAAAAAAATTGAATTTTTATGATAGAAGAAAATAGTAGAAGTAAAAACATGGTTGGAAATTAGTGGATTCTATATCCTAGGCTACTTAGATTAATCCGACCTCAACCTAGAACCTTTGGTTAGTCCGTTGAACTATAGAGAAAGTAAGAATACAGAAACACCTTAGATCCCTGTGAGATGACCTGTACAGCGCTACAACGATACTGTGCGCTTGCAGTAAATATAACACATCAAGTTTTTGGCGCCGTTGCCGGGGATCAACGGTGGATTTTCTTACTTTTTCTAGCATTTTACGGGTTAACAGTGTGTGTTAGTGTGCAGGAAATAGAAAGTGCAGATACAGGAAGATTGAAAGAATTGGAAGAGGCTCTGGACCAAGTGGAAAAAATATCAGAATCCACTTCATTATTTGAGCCGCTATGTAGCGGGTAGAACCGCTATTTGGCTGCCAAGGAGGTACGTTTTGAGTCCCAATTTTCTTGGTTGCTGTATTTTTGTTTCCTGGTTGTGTATAAAAATTTAAAAAAAATTAAAAATTAGAATCAGTAGAAACCACATTTTTATTTGCTCATATCATTCCACCGTTTTATCTCTCCATCACACCCCACTTCTTGCATTAGTTTAGGAAGTTCACGCATACACTCACGGTCGCTGGTTCATGCCACATTGGACCCGTGATCAATTTGGTCGACTTGTGAGATCAGATTTGTTCATGGGAGACAAGATGGACCAGCCGATCCCGATCCTTCAGGATCGATGTTGCCCGTTACGTACATCATTACCATCATGCATCAAACTTCCACACGTAGCGGGTAATCACTACGAATTAAAACCGCAGTACATTAGTATGCATCCCAAATTCACTGGCTCTGATTTAGAAGATGCATATCTCTTTATCAGTGAATTTCAAGAAGTGTGCGTAATGATTAAACTGCAAAATTTATCGGAGGACGCAATTAAGCTCCGCTTCATCCCTTTTGCATTTAAGGATAACGCCAAGAAGTGGTTGTACAGTATGCCTACTGATTCAATCACTACTTGGAATGAATTCGTTACAGTGTTTCTCAAGAAGTATTATCCTACGCACAAGACGGCATGAATCAGAAATCAAATCAATCAATTCCGTCAAGTGCCAGGAGAACCCTTCTGGAAATACTTAGAATGATTTAAGGATTTATTAGCTCAATGCCCCCACCATAGAAAAGTGGCGGTTGTGTCAAATCATATACTAAGGACTTGATTACACATCCAAAACTCTTCTAGAATCCATGTGTCAAGGGGAGTTTATGAGGAAAAATGAGGATGAAGCATGAGACTTTCTTGAGGACTTATCATGGAAGACTATGCAGTAGGAGAGTTCCACTGAGAGGCCCAGTATATCAACTTCTGCTCAAAAGAGTGGGATCCATTGCGTCGACAACTCTATAGCTGCTGAAGCAAAGATCGCAGCTCTTATGAGAAGAATTGAGGCACTGGAGACTCCTAGTGCTCAGTCTCCACCAGTGGGTCAAGTGAATCAACTCCAAAGTCCCACATACTTTAATTGCGGAATTCCCAACCACGTTATGGAGGAGTGTCCATTGTTAGTAAATCCTATGGGTCCCACACTTGAGCAAGCTAACGCTATGTATCAAAGACCCGTCAATAATCCATACGCTCCGACATACAATCCTGGCTGGAGGAGCCATCCAAATCTCTCATGGAGTCAAGGGCAATATCAGGGAGCCCCGAACTCCAACATGCAGCCTCCAGCTACTGGTCAGTCCCCAAGACCAAATATGGGTGCTTATCAACACCCAAATACTTCAAATCATGGGAACAACCAGAATAGACCACCTGCACAAAATCACTCATATCCACAACAGGGGTCTAATAATGATCAAGAAAAGCGACTTCAATCACTTGAGAAGAATGTTGAAACTCTTCTCAAGTCTCAGTCCAACCTTGACACATACATGCAGAATCTTATGAAAGTGTCAACTGATTTCATTCAAAGAAAGCACCTGCTCGTAAACTCTCAATCCATTAAGAGTGTAGAGCAGCAGGTTGGACAACTAGCAAATCAAATGAGTGAACGTGGCAAGGGCACTTTTCCAAGTCAACCCATAACAAATCATAATGCTAGTTCCTCAAATTTGAATCAGTCGCATGTCAACCAAATTAATGCCATTCACACACTTCGATCTGGCAAACTGGTTGACAATCACGTAGCCATGCCACCTGATTCCACTCCTATTGTACGGCAAGCTACACTCCCTGATACCACGATTCCATCACCACCTCATGATTCATCATCATAATCCCACGATCTACCCACTGGCACGACAGAAGAATCTGATCCTTCTAATTCTGATCCTCCAATTGACCATACTTATAAGCCAAAGGCTCCCTATCCAAATCGTTTGAAGAAAAATTCTCCTCAGGTGGAGCACATGCTTGAGTTATTCAAGCAAGTTAAGGTCAATGTTTCTCTTCTTGATGCAATCCAACAAGTACCTGCTTATGCAAAATTCTTAAAGGATTTATGCACAAAGAAGAGAACAACCAATGTTCCAAAGAAAGTCTTCTTAGCTGCTAACATATCTAGTATCCTCTCTCGTCAGCACCTGTAAAGTATAAAGACCCTGAAAGTCCTACTGTCTCCTGCACTATAGGGACTACAGTGATTGAAAGGGCTTTACTAGATTTAGGAGCAAGTATCAACTTGCTTCCTTATTCAGTATACCAGCAGTTAGGACTGGGAGAGTTGAGACCAACAAGGATTACGTTACAGCTAGCTGATAGATCCGTAAAGACACCTATAGGAGAAATTGAGGATGTCTTGATTAAGATTGGGGAGTTTATCTTCCCAGTTGATTTCATAGTTCTCGAAACTCAACATGTAGTGAATCCACACCATTGTATCCCAGTTATTTTGGGACGTCCATTCTTGGCCACTTCCAATGCTGTTATCAATTGCCGGAGTGGATCGATGAGACTTTCCTTTGGAAATATGACACTAGACTTGAATATATTCAATTTAGGGCGCCAACCCAGTGATCCACATGACGAGCCCCTAGAAGTGAATATGATCCAAGGGTTGTCTAGTGAACACCAAGAGGAGAAATTCTTTGATGAGCTGAATGGTTTAGTTGATGAGAGTGCATCCTTGAAGACGCTCGATGAATCATCTAACTATGTGTCTTCCACTCAATGGAAACTTCCACCTGAGCCATTGATGACTGAACCACGAGTTCAGTTACGACCATCTATTGAGTGTCCACCCGAGCTTAAGATGAAGGCCCTTCCGAGTCATCTCAAGTACGCTTTCTTGGGTGAGCACGACACACTACCAGTCATTATCTCTTCAGAATTGACTAACGCTCAGGAAGAAAAACTCATATCAGTGTTGAAAGCACATAGGGAAGCCATAGGATGGAGTATGGCCGATATTAAGGGGACAAGTCCTTCTATAGTGCAGCATATAATTCATTTGCTAGACAATGCATGACCTACATGAGATCCTCAGCGTAGGTTGAATCCGGTAATGAAAGAAGCTGTGAGGAAAGATATTCTTAAGTGTCTTGACAATGGGATTATCTATCCTATCTCTGATAGCGCATGGGTAAGCCCAGTCCAGGTAGTGCCTAAGAAGTTCGGAATCAGTGTAGTCAAGAACGATGTAAATGAACTTATCCAGATGCGTTTGCAGACGGGATGACGAGTCTGCATTGATTATAGGAAGCTTAATGCTGTAACTAGGAAGGACCATTTCCCCATACCATTCATTGATCAGATGTTGGAACGGTTGGCCGGACATGAGTTCTATTGTTTTCTAGATGGATACTCTGGTTACAACCAAATTCCCATCGCTCCGGAGGATCAAGAAAAGACCACGTTCACATGTCCATTCGGCACCTTTGCATACAGACGCATGCCCTTTGGGTTATGCAATGCACCTGCCACGTTCCAAAGGTGCATGGTAAGTATTTTCTCTGACATGGTTGAACGATTTCTTGAAATTTTCATGGATGATTTTTCTATCTTCGGAGATTCATTCCAAGAGTGTCTGCATCATCTAGAGTTAGTTCCTACACGTTGTAATGAGAAGCATTTGATACTCAATTGGGAAAAATATCATTTTATGGTCAAAAATGGCATAGTGCTAGGGCATGTCATCTCGAAGAACGGTATCGAGGTTGACAAAGCCAAGCTAGACCTCATCAATAATCTGCCACCTCCGCGATCAGTGAAAGATATAAGAACCTTCCTTGGTCATGCTGGTTTTTATAGAATATTTATCAAAGACTTTAGCACAATTGCTAGGCCTTTGACACATTTACTAGCCAAGGAAGTACCATTCAATTTCACGCCTGATTGTCTAAGAGCATTTGAGCAGCTCAGGAAGGCGCTGACCACCACTCCTATTATTCATGCGCCAGACTGGAGCTTACCCTTCGAGCTCATGTGTGATGCATCTGATTACGCTATCGGTGCCGTCCTTGGTCAACGTATTAACAAGCAGCCACATGTGATTTACTATGCAAGTAGGACACTTAATGACGCCCAGTTGAACTACTCTACCACAGAGAAAGAGCTTCTGGCAGTCATTTTTGCACTTGAAAAGTTTCGTTCCTACTTGATTGGATCACGAATTACAGTATACACTGATCACGCTGCTTTGAAATACTTGTTAACCAAGAAAGATGCAAAAGCAAGGCTTATTCGATGGATCCTCTTACTACAAGAGTTTGATCTTGAGATATTAGACAAGAAAAGTGCGGAAATTCAGTAGCTGATCACTTGTCTCGTCTGCCCAATGCTCCAACTAATTTGTGCCCCATAAACGAATCATTTCCTGATGAGCAACTGTTTGCATTGATGCACGAACCATGGTTTGCTGACATTGTGAACTATCTTGTGACTAAGGAGATTCCGTCCCATTGGTCCAAGCAGGATCGATATAGATTCTTATCCCAAGTAAAATTCTTTTACTGGGATGAACCATATCTGTTCAAATGTTGTCCAGACCAAATCATACGTCGATTTATACCTAACGATGAGATACAAAGTGTCCTCTCTTTTTGTCATGATCTAACTTGTGGAGGACACTTTGGTCCCAGGAAAACGGCCGAAAAGGTATTGCAGAGTGGTTTCTATTGGCCAACTATTTTCAAAGACGCCGTGGAATATTGCAAAGCATGCACATGATGCCAATTCGTTGGCAAAATTTCACGGCGCAATATGATGCCTCTGCAACCTATCCTTGAGGTCGAAATCTTTGATGTATGGGGTATAGATTTTATGGGACCGTTACCTAACTCATTTGGAAACCAATACATATTAGTTGCTGTTGATTATGTTTCTAAATGGGTAGAGGCAATAGCCACAAAATCGAATGACAACAAAGTAGTTGTCAAGTTTTTGAAAGAGAATATATTTTCTTGGCGTTCCTCGAGCTATTATTAGCGATAATGGTACCCATTTCACCAACCGGTCATTTGAGGCGCTTATGCAAAAATATTCCATTACCCACAAGTTAGCCACACCGTATCATCCACAAACTAGTGGGCAAGTG
This sequence comes from Dracaena cambodiana, assembly GCA_036321105.1. Taxonomy (NCBI): domain Eukaryota; kingdom Viridiplantae; phylum Streptophyta; class Magnoliopsida; order Asparagales; family Asparagaceae; genus Dracaena; species Dracaena cambodiana. The sequence continues at coordinate 15,111,157 of JAYEPQ010000005.1, read as the reverse complement.
GAAGTTTCCAATCGCCAAATCAAACTGATTTTGGAGAAAACAGTAAATCATAATAGAAAAGATTGGTCTCGTAAGCTAGCTGATGCATTATGGGCTTACCGTACTGCTTACAAGACTAATCTAGGCATGTCTCCATATCGTTTGATATTTGGAAAAGCGTGTCATTTACCGGTGGAGCTTGAGCATAAAGCTTTATTGGCAATCAAATTTCTAAATTTTGAGCTCGAAAAAACTGGCGAGCAGCGGAGATTACAAATTAATGAGCTTGATGAGATAAGACGGGACGCATATGAGAGTGCCAAGATTTATAAAGAGAAAACAAAGGTGTTTCATAACAAAGCAATCATTCTCAAGTCATTTGCACCAGGACAAAAAGTTCTCTTATATAATTCGAGGCTACATTTATTCCCAGGAAAATTGAGGTCAAGATGGAGTGGACCGTACATAGTACGGACAGTGCACCATCACGGTGCAGTTGATCTCGAGGATCCTAAAAAAGGTAATTTATTCAAAGTAAACGGTCACCGATTAAAACTATTTTTAGAATCTCGAGTGAGCGATAACGTAGAGGCCGTGACACTTCACGATTCAATCTATGCATAAAGGCATGTAGTCATGTGTATAATAGCATGTATATTATGTTACTAACGTAATGCAGGGTTTTAAAGCAAAATTAAGGAAAGATGAGGAGCTGACCGTAATTTTCCATCCCTATATATACCCAAGCAGCCCTCATCTTCCCCCAAATCATTTCTTCCAAAACCCTAGCTGCCCCCCCTCCTTCGCCACTTCCTCCTTTGGTTTTTGTTTCTCTCTTTGCAGGATAGTGCAGGATCTTCAACTTTTCTTCGACCAGAGGTGCTTCAAAGGTCCATATCACCAGTGTAGACAATCACCCCGAAGCTCACGGCCAGCCGTGAACTCCAAGCCGCCAAACCGCGGTATATACCGCTATTCAGCGGTCAAACTGTGGATTTTCCCCCTGAAACTTCAGGGGAGGTACTATTTCTCTCTTCTACATTTACTGTGTTGATTAGATTGCAAATTGATAATTACAGTACGATATCATGGGTAGATTTGTTTGTGAGAAGTTTTTTGGAGAAATTTTTGCGGCATTTAGTGTTTATTTTGCCACTGCAATCGAAACTCTGGGTTGGAATTACCTCATTTATTCATCTAATGCATTCTACATCCCAGAGTTGGTGGAGGAATTTTATGCGAGTTTTGCGAAATCCGACATTTCGGACGATCACAAAACCATAAACCTCCATTGGCGCGGCCAATTATATGAAATAAACGCAGCGGCCATCTCGGCTTCTGCGGGTATCTTCCTTCACAATGGGAATCATACTCCCCGTAGGATTGAGGATTATCTTACACGGATGGGCCCAAACTGTAAAATAACACGTGATAAAGGGATCAGCAGCAAGACACTCTATCACAATATTCACGCAACTTGCCGCTGGGTCAACACTAATGTTGTGGCCATTACACATATGTCGTCTTTTTACACGCCCACACTTTATGTTGTTGACTGTATTATGCATCAAGATTATCACTTCTGTATGTGCACACAGCTACTCGACACTATTATTGATGCTAAGATGCGGTCGAGGACTAGTTTGCTTTTGCCGTGTTTAATTACACAGTTGTGTCGCAAGTTAATATCTAGTGCCGAATTTGACGCATACGCATCCTCACGCGTGTTGATCACTACCGAACATATTTCAGTGACATATCATGCTGCTGTTCCAGAAGATTGGAACAGACATGCTGATAACGAGGATATATATGCCACTGACTTGACACAAGAGGAGGAGGATGATGCCTTCTTTGACCAAGACTTGCCAGCTAATCCCACTGAGCAAATCAACGTCATCTTGCAAGGTCTTGGAAAAATTTGGCACCGGTTGAAACAGATTGATAGGGGTGAGTCTTCTACAGCACGAGCACGTCCTGCACCTGGCGAATATAGTAGAAGGCAAAGAGGACGACACCAATGATTTGTGTATGAGGGCATACACAAGTTTAGGTGTGGGGGAGTGTATTAGGAGATGTTTATTTTATTTTTTCTTTTTTTAGGATTTTAAGGATTTTATTTTTATTTCATTTTATTTTTTTTTTAGGTTTTTGGGTTTCTTTATTTTACACTTTGGGTAGTTTTGAGGGTGACCAACAAAAAGATTAAAAAGATAAAAAAAAAAATTTGTTTTCATCAATAGATCAAACTAATTACAGATAAAGGAACAAAATTTAGATTTGAAATTGGATATGAGAGTAGATTGGACGATACACTTTGAATTTTATGAAAAAAAGATTAAAATCTGAAAAAATAAATATCGCTAACAGTAGTTTTGATGCAATTATACATCTATTTTTCACATCACAATAGTTTATTAGGTTAAGGATAAAGATAATAACGAATGAGTAAGTCTTCTCTCTCTAAAAAAAAAGTGAGAATAAAATAATGGGGTGCGCCTGGTATTAAGGCAATAGCCTCAAGAGTGAAAAAAAAAAGAGAGTATGATCCAAGTAATCGGGTATTTTGCGCCTAAGCAAGCGTGAATATTCGCATGAAATGTGGAATATTCTTAAAAAGAAAGAGAAAAAAAAAGAGTATGAACTAAGTAATCGGGTATTTTGCGCCTAAGCAAGCGTGAATACTCGCATGAAAGGTGAAATATTCTTAAAAAAAAGAAAAAAAAGAAAAAAAAATTTTTTTTATGAGAGAGGAGATGAATCATGAGTTAGAGTTGGAGTCCAAAAACCAACGTAGACTATCACACATGCACGTAGATGTATAGGAACCAATAAATTATCTGTTAGTAGGTATTGAAAGATAAGATTTAAATTTTTGATTAAAATAATAAGTGTATCTGATATGATGCTTGATTTAAAAATTGATGATCTAAATGCGTTCTTAAGTTTGTATATTAGTGAGACCAATTGACGAAAATATAAAAAAAGATTTTTTCTTTCTTTTGTATAAAATTTTTATTTTTCTTAATTTTCGGTTATCCTTATTTTTCTTTTCTTTATTCCTTAATCTATTTTCTTCTTGAATTTTGTGGGTATATTCACTGTAAACCCTCACGAGACAACACTCGTCCACTAGGGTAACCTAGGGGTTTAAAGACTTGTTGCACGTGCTAAGTGTAATCGAGATTCCTGCGAAAGTGAGTTAGGATTTTTGTTTTTCTTTTTTAGGCTTAGGTTTTGCTCGAGAACTAGCAAAAGATAGGTGTGAGGGTGTGATGAATATCATATATTGCATTTTTCCTTTCATACTTTATCTGTTTTTGTATATAAATAAATGCTACTTGGGTATTTTTTAGTGTCTTTTGCAGGTAATCCAAATTATACAAGGAAAAGGCATGAAACCAGAGTTGGACTAGGAAATCAAATGCCGAAAAGTTTCTAAAGCGGGCGAGACTACAACATCAAAGTACTGCAGGAAGTATAAGTTAAATACAGTCAAGAAAGTGAAGAGTACAAGAGAAGATACTTTTGCAGAAGCAATTTTAATGCAATTGCTCAAAATTGAGCCGCTAAATAGCGGTATTAGCCGCTAAATAGTGGCTCATAAGTGGCCGTATCAGAGTAATTTTTGTCGTGGGCTTAATTGTAAATTGATAGGTCTTGTGGTTCTGCTAGAAATAGGGTGTGGTTTCCGATGCCTATTTATGGGCTAACCCTTGTATTTTGACGGGATACTGAACGCTGGAACTTTTTGTATTCGAATTTTTCTGTTCAATAAAGTTGGGGTTTTTGCTGAAGGTCGACGGCCACAACACCATGTCCAGAGGTAACCCATTGTTCTTGAGATTCTTATTTTCTTTCTGCATAGATTTGATTGCATTCTATTTAGGGTTTACTGCTTTCTAGATTAGGGTTTACCGCTTTCTAGATTAGGGTTTATCATTGTATGAATTAAATTTGATCTTCCTTAGTAAAAATCATGAGTAGCTAATTAGATCAGCTCTAGGATGTAGATGAAGCTAAGATCCACCATGCAATTATTTTCTAATATTTTTCTTCTTAATTAAAATTAATAAAGCCATGATTTTTCAAATGAAAGATTAAAATATAAGGACCTGAAGTTTAGAACTCTGATAGGTTATACTTGAATTAGGATTTTTGATAATCTATGCTTTGTTAGGGATAGGGGTTGCTGGTTTTGTCTTTTTATTTGAATTTTCTAAAAGAATTAGTTTATTTTTATAAGAAGTAGCTTTTTTTGATGAGCTATACTTGCACAACACTTGATAGCTCATGCTTAGGGCACTTTAAGTAAAAATTAAACTAAAAAGATTGAATTTTTATGATAGAAGAAAATAGTAGAAGTAAAAACATGGTTGGAAATTAGTGGATTCTATATCCTAGGCTACTTAGATTAATCCGACCTCAACCTAGAACCTTTGGTTAGTCCGTTGAACTGTAGAGAAAGTAAGAACACAGAAACACCTTAGATCCCTGTGAGACGACCTGTACAGCGCTACAATGATACTGTGCGCTTGCAGTAAATATAACACATCAAAAAGCTTATGAAATAGATTTTAATTTATTTAGTACTATGTATTGCGATGATAGAAGGTATAATCCAAAGTATTCTAAAAAATAATTTGATGAGGGAGTTCGCTTGGTAGAATATTGGAAATAACAGAGTAAAAATCCGGACTTAACCGCAAAAGAGATAAAAGATAATACATTTTAAAGGATCTATAAAAAAATTTAAAGGTTTACAGCTGAACCAAGAAGAGATCGAACCTAGTGACATAAACAAAGTAACTGAGGAGGATAAAAAGGCGAATAAAGAAAATAATAGTAGCTTTTCAGTAAAAAAGGAAAATGATTGTGGAGAAATTATCTTATATTTTAAAGAACCTTCTGATAAAGGCCAAGAAAATAATTGTGAGGCAGAGAGAATAATTGAAGAAATCATCTTGAGATATGAGGAACTTTCAGATCAAGTAAAAGAGTATACGATAGGATATGATAAAATAATTTTTGTTCCAGGACAAGTAAAAGAGATTAAGGAAATAGTAGGAAAGTTAGATCATATCGACAGAGTAGAACAGAAAAAACCAAGTCAACCAATCAATATGCAAGTCGAAAGAATATATTCCAAATAAGAATACGACTCAATAGTTAAGATAATTAATTGTTGGCAAGAGTTGTACAGGGATCAAAAATGCACTATTCAAGAGTGAGACTATCTACTGAATAGATACAAGAGACGTACCTCCAGTATAAAGATTTGTTACACTATTTTGAGTTTGACCCTGGGATATACAATTTAGATAAATATCTATAGAATCATGAATTCAAGAAATGAACATGATGAGTACAGGACATAATCAAAAGGAAATATCAAATCTGACAATAAACTGATATATGCCAGAAAAGATAGTAAATCCATAATAGACTTGAGTGATTTACAAATGGAAAGAAATATGAGGATTAATGATTCAAAGATTGCACCACAAGGTACAGCTCATCTGAATTTATCTAACATACACTTTAAGGATAAACAAGAAGCCAATAACAAGTGGGCACAGTCTCCAGCAATAATAATCACAAATCACGAAGGGACATGGGATATTAAAACACAAGATGAATACCTAGATTACCTAAAATGAATCGAGAAAGAGGGCAATTCAGGACACCATATTCACTATGCACTTAAAATAAAAACTTATAAAGAATTGAAAAACACAATAAGTAGCTCATTAAAAGGGAGGAAATGTTGTGAGAAGATAAATGGCAAGAAATAGAAAAAAGGAAGCAAGAAAAGACCAAAACAATTTGAAGAAGAAATAAAGGATAAGAGGCAACAGCAGAGCCTACTATAACTGTTGAATTGTGGGAGAAATTTTCTAAAATTAACTAAGTAAGAAATATCACTATTGAAAAAACTATATAAAAATCGAGGTTTCAACTAGACGAACAAAGGTAAAAGAATTTTAAAACAGAAAGCTGAAAATGCCCTAGAAGTTTACCTACCTAAATCAGTATCTAGAAAACTTTCTTGATGGAGGTCATGGAGAAAGAAAAGGGATTTATTAAGAATAACGAATATATCTGAAAGCATGATGTGTCCCCTACACAAATGGGTAAAGGAAAATGCAAGTGTTTTGTGTGTGATAAAGAAGGACACTTCGCCGGAAATGGAATAGAGGCTAAGAAAATGATAAAGCAAAATTTAGAAGCCTGCCTTGAAAAGGAAATCTCCCCTCCGGATATAGTGCTATGCGGACTTGATGTCAAGAGCAATTCAGAGTTTGAGATAATCCTTATAATAAATAGCAATTCAGATATAATCACACTCCTAACACCAAGAAATTTCGGAGCTAAAGAGAGACTGGGAATCACACCAAAAAATAAGTCCTAAGGTTGGAAGTCATCGCACTTTTTAGTAGTATATAAGGCAAGGATAAAAAAAGAAGCTTCTCATCCGTGCTGAATCAAGCAAGAATCCAGGATTGCAGTTCATGATCTTAGCACAAGAAGATTTGCAGGTGTGCAACGTCTCCATCGAAGAAATAGATACAAAAGTATAAGTCGACATAACCAAAGAAGCCCACAATAAAAGCCGCACTAATGCTACTGAAATAATTACATGAAGATAGAAATACAGCAGTTGGTCTATCGGAAAAGGAGTTTGGAAAGTTTGACTATAATAGTACACTAGAGGTGACCTATAGGGCCAGAGACACAAACTCTAAAATAGTCGACAAAAATATCGATCGTCGTAGTGTTGAGGACACTATGCCCATGAACCAACAACAACATAATAGAGTGTTCAAATGTAAGACATGCAGCAAGCAATTTGCTTCGTTCCAAGCGCTCGGTGGCCACCAGACATGCCACGAGCGGACGAGGTCAGAATTGCCACATGTTGTACAAAATAAGCCTAAAGTGCATAAGTGCACTGTCTATGAAGTCAAATTTGCGGTAGGGAGGGCTCTTGGAGGCCACATGATAAGACACAAAGCTAGGAATGATCAAGATTGTATTAGTGGCAAGAAGGGTTTATGCCTAGATCTGAGCTTGGGACCCTCTAGTTATGCCAACAAGATAAGACAACTTTGCATCTCCAGGTTTGGCAAAAATTTTAGCCTCTAATAATTTTCACAACTTTCTATAAGTATACTCATGTAAATATAGCCTATGAAAAAAAACTGTAAAGCCCAAAGCTGCTAATCCTGTAGGGAAAAGGAATAATTTGACATTTATGTCCAAACGAAATTCTAAACAACTCATCATACTGAGAGGAATAGCATGGCTAGCCCAACTCGAATGGTCGTTGGTAAAGACAAAACAAATCCGTTGATAACTTGAAGTTTGCTAAAAATCCTTGTCAATCTCATCATATTGAGAAAAATAGTATGGCTAGCCCAACTCAAATGGTAGTTGATAAAGACAAGTCAAATCCGTTGATAGCTGGGGATTCGTTAAAAATTCCATGACAACTTAACATGCTGAGAGAAAAAGCATGGCTAGCCCAACTCAAGCGGTGGTTGGTAAAGGTAGATCAAATCCGTTAATATATGGGGATTTGCTAAAAATCCCATAACACCTGACATCCATTGTCCAAAACATCAACAGTGGGCATTCCCGACGAAGTCTCCAGTAACATCCAAGGGCGGCAAGATTCTCCAAAAAAAGGAAAAGTCTGACAAGACTGATAAAGCCTGCAAAAGAAGTATAGACAAAAGCAGCTTGATATGACAAAAGCAGCCTAGCAAGACAGAATTGGAAAAGGAAGCAAGAAAAAACTTTCTCGATGCCCCAGAAGTTTATCTACATAAACCAGTGTCTAGAAAACTTTCTCGATGGAGGCCATGGAGAAAGAAAAGGGGATTTATCAAGAATAACAAATATATTCAGAAGTGTGATGAGTCCTCTACACAAATGAGTAAAATAAAATGCAATTGTTTTGTGTGTAATAAAGAATGTCAGTTTGCCGGAGACTATCCTAGAAATGGAAAAGATGCTCAGAATATAATAAAGCAAAATTTAGAAGCCTGCCTTGGAAAAAAAATCTCCCCTCCGGATATAGTGCTATGTGGACTTGATGTCAAAAGCAATTCGAAATTTGAGATAATCCTTATAATGAACAATGAGTCAGATATTATCGCACTCCTAACGCCAGAATTAGACAACATAATATTAGGAAATGCAGTTGGGAGAAAAGCAGTCTTTAGCCTAGGAGACATCAAAAAATAAATAAAAAATAATAGTAAATTCTTAATGAAGGAAAATGCTGCTAGTGATATATCCATAAATTTCTTGAAGATGGGAAACATGGTAAGGAAAAAACTATGGCAAATAGTATCCCTATTCCAGCAGCATTTGCTATATACGTAGGTATCTACACAATATGGGATAAATGCTATAAACAGAACTTTGGATCATGCAACAGACATTAATACTCCTACAAGGATAATATATCGCGCCAGAGTCCACACATACCAGAAGTAGCAAATTTTACATATCAAAAAAGTCTGGAGCTAAGTGGAAAAATGAATCTTGAAGTCAGAAATTGTCGCGCTTTTTTGAAGCATATGAAGTAAGGTTCAAAATCCAAATAAAAAATGGAGAAGCACATTCTCGCTGAATCAAGCAAAACAAAAGATCTAGGATTGCAGTTCGAGATCTTATAACCATATGAGTTGCAGGTGTGCAACGTCTCCAGAAAAGAAATTAACTCAGAAGCAGGAGGTTACACAACCAAAGAAGCCCGCCCTAAAGAAGCCTATGTACAAAGACTATTGAAGCAATTACATGAAGATAGCAATCCAGCAGTTAGTCTACTAGGGGAGGAGTTTGGAAAGTTCAACTATTATGGTATAAAAGCGAACCATAGGGGTAGAGATACACACTCTAAAATAGACAACACTATGCCCATGAACCAACATCATCAACAACGAGTGTTCAAATTTAAGACATGCAACAAACAATTCACTTCGTTCCAAGTGCTCGGTGGCCACCAAACAAGCCACAGGCGCCCAAGGTCAGAAAAGCTATATGATATGGTAAGCAAGCCTAAAGTGCACAAGTGTTCCATCTGTGGAGTCGAGTTTCTAAACGAAAAGGCTCTTGGGGGGCACATGAGGACGCATGGGGCTAGAGATAGTCAAGAAAGTCCTAGTGGCACGAGTGGTTTGTGTCTGGATCTGAGCTTGGGACCCTCTGGTTTAATAATTAAAAAAAATGTAAAGCTCAAAGCTACTAAAGCAAAGGGAAGAGAAATAGTTTGACATTTAAGCCCAAACAAAATCCTTAACAACTCATCATGCTAAGGGGAATAACATGAGTAGACCAACTCAAATGGTAGTTGGTAAAGGCAAGTCAAATCCGTTGATAGCTGGGGATTTACTAAAAATCTTGTGACAACTCATCATGCTGAGGGGAATAGCATAGCTAGCCCAACTCAAACGGTAGTTGGTAAAGGCAGATCAAATCCGTTGATAGCTGGGGGGTTTGCTAAAAATCCCATAAAAACACATCATGCTAAGGGAAATAGCATGGCTAGCCAAACTCAAATGGTATTTGTTAAAGGCAGAACAAATCCGTTCATACTTGGGGGTTTGCTAAAAATCCCGTAACATCTGACATCCGCAGTCCAGGATATGAATAGTGGAGATTCCTGACAAAGTCTCTGGTCTTATCCAAGGGAGGCAAGATTCTCCAAAAAAGGAAAAGCCTGACAAGACTAATAAAGCCTATAGAAGAAGTACAGACAAAAGCAGTCTGATATGACAAAAGTAGCCTAATAAGACAAAATTGGAAAAGTAACTTAATAATTAAAAGGCGGGCCCCACACAAAAAATTATTAAAGAGCATCTTAATGACTAAAGAAGCGGGCCCCACCCAAATGGAATCCAAGGAGTCCAAGGCTTCGACAAGAAGAAATTGAAGACTTCAATAGGAAGGAATCTCTCCTATAAATAGAAGGCTTCCAGCAGAAGAAGAGAAGAACCAAAGGCAGAATTAGAGCCTGAATTAGAGAAGTAGAGATAGAAGCAAAATTCTTCGACACCATTCTCTATCACCATCATCTCCCATCACCATCATCGTCCATCAACATCATCCAAATTCCTTCTCACCCTCTCCACTATCTTTCTGGTCTTGTGCCACCCAATCTGACTCTGTATAATTAGTGTGTGACAGTAGTAGTAGTGTGAGAGTCTGCTTGTATTTCCTTATATAGTGTGCTTGTATTTATCCTGGTATCAGAGTAAATGGTGGAATGGGATTTAAGGACTTTAAGGTTCCCAGGCTCTGATTCCAGGGAAATATAATCACACTAAATAATAAAATACAAGCATATTCTCACACTACTACTATTGTCACACACTAATTATACAGGGTCGGATTAGGTGCCACAAGATCGGAAAGATGATGGAGAGGGTGAGAATAAAGGTGGATGATGTTGATGGAGGATGATAGTGATGTGAGATGATGGAGTTTTCTTCTTCTGGCTTTGTCTCTAATTCTAATTCTGCCTCTAAATCTAGTTCTGTCTCTTCTCTTGAAGCCTGCTATTTAAAGGAGCGATTCCTTCTTGTCAAAGTCTTCAATTTTTTCTTGCCTAAACCTTGGGCTCCTGGGATTCCATTTGGGTGGGGCCCACTTCTATAATCATGAAGATGCTCTTTAATTATTTTCTGTGTGGGGCCCGCCTTTTAATTATGAAGTTGCTTTTCGAATTTTGTCTTGTTAGGCTGCTTTTGTCATGTCAGGCTACTTTTGTCTATACTTCTTTTGCAAGCTTTATCAGTCTTGTTAGGATTTTCCTTTTTTGGAGAATCTTGCTGCCCTTGGATGTGACTGGAGACTTCCTCGGGAATCTCCACTATTGATATTTTGGACAGCAGATGTTAGGTGTTATGATATTTTTTGCAAATCCCCAGCTATTAATGGATTTGATCTGCCTTCACCAACTACCGTTTGAGTTGGACTAGCTATGCTTTTTCCCTCAGCATAATGAGTTTTCTAAGGATTTTTAGTAAATCTCCAGCTATCAATGGATTTAACTTGCCTTTACCAACTACTGTTTAAGTTGGACTAGGCATGTTATTTTCCTCAGCATGATGAGGCTGACAAGGATTTCAGCAAACCTCCAACTATCAACAGATTTGTTTTGCTTTTACCAACTACCGTTTGATTTGGGCTAGCCATGCTATATTCCCCTCAGCATGATGTGTTGTCCAGGATTTCGTTTGGACTTAAATGTCAAAATATTCCTTTTCCCTACAGGATTAGCAGCTTTGGGCTTTATAGTTTTTTTAATAGGCTATATTTACATGAGTATACTTATAGAAAGTTGTGAAAATTATTAGAGGCTGAAAGTTTTGCCAAACCCGGAGTTGCAAGATCGTTTTACATTGTTGGCATAACTAGAGGGTCCCAAGTTCAGATCTAGGTATAAACCCTTCTTGCTACTAGAACATTCTTGATCATTCCTAGCTTTGTGTCTCCTCATGTGCCCCCCAACAGCCCTCCCTACCACAAACTCGACTTCACAGACGGTGCACTAATGCACTTTCGGCTTGTTTGGTACAACATGTGGCGATTCTGACCTCATCCACATGTGGCATGTCTGGTGGCCACCGAGCGCTTGGAATGAAGTGAATTGCTTCTGCATGTCTTACATTTGAACACTCGATTATGTTGTTGTTGGTTCAAGGGCATAGTGTCCTCAACCCTACGAAGATTGATATTTTTGTAGACTATTTTAGAGTGTGTATCTCTGTCCCTATGGGTCACCTCTGGTGTACTATATAGTCGAACTTTCCAAACTCCTTTCCCGGTAGATAAATGCTAGATTGCTATCTTCAAGTAACTGCTTTAGTAGCATTTGTGTGGCGGCTCTTTTCTTGTGGGCTTATTTGGTTATGTCGACTTCTATTTCTGTATCCATTTCTTCACTTAAGACATTGCACACCTGCAAATCTTCTTGTGCTAAGATCCTCAACTTCAATCCTGGATTCTTACTTGATTCAGCGAGGATGAGGAGCTTCTTTTTTGATCCTTGCCTTATATACTGCTGAAAAGCGCGATGACTTCCAACCTTAGGACTTATTTTTTTGGTGTGATTCCCAGGCTCTCTTTAGCTCCGAAATTTCTTGGCTTGTTACTTTTGTTTCTTCTGTCATGCATGGATTCTGGAGCGATAAAGCATCCTCACATGAGTAGTAATGTCTGCTGCATGATTCATTAAATACATGTTTATAACATTTATCCCGTATTGTGTATATACGTAGCTGGTATCCTACGTATACAACAAATGCTGCTGGAAAAGAGATACTATTTACTATAGCTTTTCCCTTACTCACCATGTTTCTCATCTTTAAATTTTGATTGATATATGACTAGCATTTTTCTTATTATTTTTTATTTGTTTTTTGATGTCTCCTGGACTAAAGGCTGCATTTTTCCCAACTGCATTTTCTAACATTATGTTGTCTAATCCTGGCGTTAGGAGTGTGATTATATCTAACTCACTGTTCATTATAAGGATTATATCAAACTCTGAATTGCTCTTGACATCAAGTACGCATATCACAATATCTGGAGGGGAGATTTTTTTTCAAGGCAGCCTTCTAAATTTTGCTTTATCATTTTCTAAGCCTCTTTTCCATTTCCAGCGAAGTGTCCTTTGTCACACACAAAAGACTTGCATTTCCCTTAACCCATTTGTGTAGGAGACGCATCACGCTTTCGGATATATTTGTTATTTTTGATAAATCCCCTTTTCTTTCTCCATGGCCTCTAACGAGAAAGTTTTTCCAAACATTGGTTTAGAGAGGTAAACTTCTGTGCATTTGTAGCTTGTTGTTTTAAAATTCTTTTATCTTCATCCGTCAAGATGAAACCTCGATTTTTATCTAATTTTTTTAGTAGTGGTATTTTTTACTTAGTCAATTTCTTTAGAAAATTTCTCTCACAATTCAGTAGTTCCAGCAGGCTCTATTATTGCCTTTTATCCTTTATTTTTTCTTCAAATAGTTTTGGTCTTTTCTTTCTTCCTTTTTTCTATTTCTCTCCATTTATCTTCTCACAGCATTTCCTACCTTTAGATGAGCTACCTATTGTGTTTTTCATTTCTTTAAAAGTTTTATATTAAAGGCATAGTGAATATGGTGTGCTGAATTGTCCTCTTTTTCGATTCGTTTTAGGTAATCTAGGTATTCGTTTTGTGTTTTAATATCCCATGGTCTTGAGGGCTTGTGAAGAAATGGATCAAAATATTCAGAAAATATTTTGCAAAATTCTTCAATCTCACATACTTCGCATAATTCTATTCTGAATAACGCATGAAGTATTTCTTCCTCTGGGGCTTTGTTATCTTCTTTTATGATTTTTATGAAGTCTGTAAGGACATCCTCGAAATTAATGAATCTGTTATTTTCAACCCACTCTTTTAACTTTCTTTTTCCTTCTTCCGAATTTATCCATAGCAATGCATCTCCTTGTAAGGTTATCATAATGTGATTGACAAACCTTTCTTTATCCCATGTCCCTTCGTGATTTGTGATTATTATTGCACAGACTTTGCCCAGTTGTTATCAGTTTTTTGTCTATCTTTAAAGCATGTTAGACAGATTCAGATGATCTCTACCTGGTGGCGCACTCTTTGAATCATTAATCCTTATATTTCTTCCCATTTGTGAATCACTCAAGTCTATTGTGGATTTACTATCTTCTCTGACATATATCACCTTATTGTCAGATTTGATAGTTCCCTTTGATTCCGTCCTGTACTCATCATGTTCATTCTTTGAATTCGTGATGCTCTCATTTTTTAGATCTTCATCTAAGTTGTATATCCCAAGGTCAATTTCGAAATGGTGTAACAAACTTTATACTAGAGGTATGTCTCTTGTATCATATTCTCTAGATAGTCTCTCTCTTGAATAGTGCGTTTTTTATCCCTATACAACTCTTTCCAGCAATTAATTATCACAACTATTGAGTCATATTCTTTTTTGAAATATGTTCTTTCGACTTGCATATTGATTAGTTGACTTGGTTTTTTTTTGTTCTACACTGTCGATGTGATCTAACTTCCCTACTACTTCCTTTATCTCTTTTACTTATCCTGGAACAGAAATTATTTTATTATATCCTATCGTATACACGTCTACTTGGTCCAAAAGTTCCTCATTTCTCAAGATGATTTCTTCAATTGTTCTCTCTGCCTCATAATCATTTTCTTGGCCTTTATTAGAAGGTTCTTTGAAATATAAGATAATTTCTCCACAATCATTTTTCTTTTCTAGTGGAAAGCTACTATCATTTTCTTTATTCGCCTTTTTATCCTCCTCAGTTACTTTGTTTATGTCACTAGATTTGGTCTCTTCTTGGTTCAGCTTATATCCAAAATGACTTAGTAAACCTTTAAAAATTTTATAAATCATTTCAGGTGTATTGTCTTTTATCTCTTTTGCAGTTAAATTCGGATTTTTACTCTATTGTTTCCAATATTCTATTGAGCGAACTACCTCATCAAATCGTTTTTTAGAATATTTTGGTTTATACGTTCTATCATCGCAATACATAGTACTAGATAAATTAAAATCTGTTTCATAAGCTTTTTGTTCGGAATACTTTGGGGCGTTTATTATATCATCACGATACATGGTGTCATCTAAACTATAATACGTTTCATAAATCTCACATTCCCAATAAAGGTCATCGTAGCCATCTAAGATGTAGGAGGATAACTAGTTTTGAGTTACCTATACTGCCTAAAACCACCTCCTGAGGGTCACGCTACTAACGCCTACCCACGGCAATAAAAGGATCACTTAGGAATCTGGGCTTTAAAATTACTCAATTCTAGCAGGAGACATATAGAATGAAACTATGATATACCAATATAAGTTATGAGAGAGCAACAATCCGTCTTATAATTAATTTCTCACTATATACATGCTGATCTAACACGCTAACACCAAAGTAAATACAAACTATCATGTATAAAATTATCACTAAATCTACATAAAACAAATCTGACATACCAAAGCAAATACAAACTATTTTATAATAATTCAAAACATACAATATATACCGAAACAGTAATAGAGAAACTCTGTACAGACTGCACATCCCTACCGCCCAAAAAGGAAATGGCTGGGCTTGGAACAGTACTGGAGAAACTCTGTGCAGATCCCTACTGCCCAAAAAGGAACTGGCAGAGCTCTGATACCAGGGTAAATACAAGCACAGTAAATATGGAAATACAAGGAACTGGCCAGCTCTGGTATCTGAGCCCGGCCAAAAAGGAACATACAAGCACCATCATCAAGAAAGTCAAATCTATTGGGCTCCAGTACTGTAACAAATCATTATAAAGTAGTTTGTATTGTACACATATGTATAAATGTTCCTTAAGCACACTAGGTCTGATACCTGGATAACAACTAAGCACAAAATGGAAAATATATGCACACTCTCACACTGATCACACTATTACTACTGTCACACACTAATTATACATATGTGGTGGAATTATACAGGTAGTCGGATTGGGTGACACAAGACCAAAATAATGGTGGAGAGGGTGAGAAGGAAGATGGATGATGTTGATTGAGGATGATGGCGATGGGAGATGATGGTGATGGAGAATGGTGTCAAAGAATTTTGCTTTTGTCTCTACTTCTCTAATTCTGCCTCTGGTTCTCCTCTTGAAGTCTGCTATTTATAGGAGCGATTCCTTCCTGCCGAAGTCTTCAATTTATTCTTGCCTAAGCCTTGGACTCCTTGAATTCTATTTGGGTGGGGCCTATTTCTTTAATCATGAAGATGCTCTTTAATTATTTTCTATGTGGGGCCTGCCTTTTAATTATGAAGCTGCTTTTCCAATTTTGTGTTGTTAGGCTGCTTTTGTTATATCAGGCTGCATTTGTCATATCAGACTGCTTTTGTCTGTACTTCTTTTGCAGGCTTTATCAGTGTTGTCAGGGTTTTCCTTTTTTGGAGAATCTTACCGCCCTTGTATGTGACTGGAGACTTCGTTGGGAATCTCCACTGTTTTCATTTTGGACAGCGGATGTCAGGTGTTATGGGAATTTTAGCAAATTTTCAGCTATTAACGGATTTGATCTGCCTTTATCAACTACCGTTTGAGTTGGGATAGCTATACTTTTTCTCTAAGAATGATGAGTTATCACGGGATTTTTAGCAAATCCCCAGCTATCAATGAATTTGACTTGTTCTTACTAACTACCGTTTGAGTTGGGCTAGCCATGTTATTTTTCTCAGAATGATGAGGTTGACAAGGATTTTTAACAAACCCACAACTATCAACGGATTTGTTTTTCCTTTACCAACTACCGTTTGAGTTTGGCTAGCCATCCTATTCCCCTCAGCATGATGAGTTGTCTAGTATTTCGTTTGAACTTAAATATCAAACTATTCCTTTTCCCTACAGGATTAGCAACTTTCGGTTTTACAGTATTTTTAATAGGTTATATTTTCATGAGTATACTTATAGAAAGTTGTGAAAATTATTAGAGGCTGAAATTTTTGCTAAACCTGGAGATGCAAGGTCGTATTACCTTGTTAGCATTACTAGAGGGTCCCAAGCTCAGATCTAGGCATAAACCCTTCTTGCCACTAGAACATTCTTGATCTTCCTAGCTTTGTGTCACCTCATGTGCCGCCCAAGAGCCCTCCCTACTGCAAACTCAACTTCACAGACGGTGAACTTATTCACTTTAGGCTTGTTTGGTACAACATGTGATGATTCTAACCTCGTCCGCTTGTGGCATGTCTGGTGGCTCGGAATACTAGGAACGAAGCGAATTGTTTGCTGCATACCTTACATTTGAACACTCAATTATGTTGTTGTTGGTTCATGGGCATAGTGTCATCAACACTACGAAGATCAATATTTTTGTCGACTATTTTAGAGTGCGTATCTCTGTCCCTATGGGTCACCTCTTATGTACTATTATAATCGAACTTTCCAAACTCCTTTCCCGGTAGACCAACATTTGGATTGCTATCTTCAGCTAATTGCTTCAGTAGGCGGCTCTTTTATTGTTGGCTTCTTCGGGTGTTGTCGACTTCTACTTTTGTATCCATTTCTTCTCTGGAGACGTTGCACACCTGCAAATCTTCTTGTTCTAAGATCTTGAACTGCAATCCTGGATTCTTGCTTGATTTAGCGAGGATGAGCATCTTCTTTTTTGTTCCTTGCCTTATATGTTGCTGAAAGTTACGATGACTTCAAACCTTAGGACTTATTTTTTGGTGTGATTCCCAGGCTCTCTTTACCTCCGGAATTTCTTGGCTTATTACTTTTGTTTCTTTTGTCATGCATGGATTCTGGAGCGATATAGCATCCTCACAAGAGTAGTAATGTCTGCTGCATGATTCATCGAATAGTTGTTTATAATATTTATCCTGCATTATATAGATACCTGGCTGGTATCCTATGTATACAACAAATGCTGCTGGAATAGGGATATTATTTTCTATAGCTTTTTCCTTACTCACCATGTTTCTCATCTTCAAAAATTTGACTGATATATCACTAGTATTTTTCTTATTATTTTTTATTTATATTTTGATGTGTCCTGGACTAAAGGCTGCCTTTCTCCCAACTGCATTTCATAACGTTATGTTGTCTAATCCTGGCGTTAGGAGTGTGATTATATCTAACTTGCTGTTCATTATAAGGATTATCTCAAACTTTGAATTACTCTTGGCATCAAGTCCGCATAGCACTATATCTGGAGGGGAGATTTCTTTTTCAAGGCAAGCTTCTAAATTTTGCTTTATCATTTTCTGAGCCTCCTTTCCATTTCCGGCGAAGTGTCCTTCTTTGTCACACACAAAATACTTGCATTTCACTTTACCCATTTGTGTAGGGGACACATCATGCTTTCGGATATATTTATTATTCTTGATAAATCCCTTTTTCTTTCTCCATGGCCTCCATCGAGAAAGTTTTCTGGACACTTGTTTAGATAGGTAAACTTCTGGGGCTCTTTCAGCTTGCTGTTTTAAAATTCTTTTATCTTCGTCCATCCAGATGAAACCTCGATTTTTATTTAGTTTTTTAAATCGTGGTATTTCTTACTTAGTCAATTTCTTTAGAAAATTTCTCCCACAATTCAGCAGTTCTAGCAGGCTCTGCTGTTGCCTCTTATCCTTTATTTCTTTTTCAAATGGTTTTGGTCCTTTCTTGCTTCTTTTTTCCATTTCTCGCCATTTACCTTCTTACAACATTTCCTCCCTTTAGATTAGCTACTTATTGTGTATTTCATTTCTGTATAAGTTTTCATTTTAAGGACATAGTGAATATGGTGTCCTGAGTTGTCCTCTTTCTCGATTCATTTTAGATAATCTAGGTATTCGTTTTGTGTTTTAATATCCCATGGAATTGAGGGCTTGTGAAGAAATGGATCAAAATATATTCTAAAAACATTTTGCAAAATTCTTCAAACTCACATACTTCGCATAATTCTATTCTGAATAACGCATGAAATATTTCTTTCTCTTAGGCTTTGTTATCTATGAATCCACATAAATCTTCTTTTATGATTTTTATGAAGTCTGTAAGGACATCCTCGGAATTAATGAATCTGTTGTTTTCAACCCACTCTTTTTGCTTACTTTTTCCTTCTTCTAAATTTATCCATTGCAATACATCTCCTTGTAAGGTCATTTGACAAACCATTCTTTAAACTATATCCCTTTGTGATTTGTGATTATTATTGCTAGAGACTGTGCCCAGTTGTTATTGGCTTTTTGTTTATCCTTTAAGTGTATGTTAGACAGATTCAGATGTGCTCTACCTTGTGGCGCACTCTTTGAATCATTAATCCTCATATTTCTTCCCATTTGTAAATCACTCGTGTCTATTGTGAATTTACTATCTACTATGACATATATCAGCTTTTGTCATATTTGATATTTCCTTTTGATTTTGTCCTGTACTCATCATGTTCATTCCCTAAATTCGTGATACTCTCATTTTTTAGATCTTCATCTTAGTTGTATATCCCAGGGTCAAACTCAAAATGGTGTAACAAATCTTTATACTGGAGGTACATCTCTTGTATTCTATTCACTAGATAGTCTCACTCTTGAATAGCATTTTTTATCCCTGTACAACTCTTGCCAGCAATTAATTATCTCAACATTGAGTCGTATTCTTATTTGGAATATATTCCTTCGACTTGCATATTGATTGGTTGACTTGGTTTTTTCTATTCTATTATGTCGATGTGATCTAATTTTCCTACTACTTCCTTAATCTCTTTTACTTGTCCTGGAACAAAAATTATTTCATCGTATCCCATCGTATACTCTTTTACTTGATCTGAAATTCCCTCAGATCTTAAGATGATTTCTTCAATTGTTCTCTCTGCCTCTCAATTATTTTATTGGCCTTTATCAGAAGGTTCTTGGAAATATAAGATAATTTCTCCCCAATCATTTTCCTTTTCTACTGGAAAGCAACTATCATTTTCTTTATTCGCATTTTTATCCTCCTTAGTTACTTTGTTTATGTCACTAGGTTCGATCTCTTCTTGGTTCAGCTTATATCCAAAATGACTTAGTAAACCTTTAAAATTTTTATAGATCTTTTCAGGTGTATTGTTTTTATCTCTTTTGCAGTTAAGTCCGGGTTTTTACTATCCAATATTCTATCGAGCGAACTGCCTCATCAAATTATTTTTTAGAATACTTTGGTTTATACATTCTATCATTGCTATACATAGTACTAGATAAATTAAAATCTATTTCCTAAGCTTTTTGATTGGAATACTTTGGGGCATATATTATATCATCATGATACATGGTGTCATCTAAACTATAATACGTTTCATAGATCTTACATTCCCAATAAAGGTCATCGATAGCCATCTAAGATGTCGGTGGATAGCTAGCTCTAAGTCACCTATGGTGCCTAAAACCACCTCCTGAGGGTCACCCTACAAACGCCTATCCACGGTAACAAAGGGATCACTTAGAAATCTGGGCTTTAAAATTACTCAATTCTAGCAGGGAACACTTAGAATGAAATTATGATATACCAATATAAGTTATGAGAGAGCAACAATCTGTCTTATAATTAATTTGTCACCATATACATGCTGATCTAACACACCAACACCAAAGTAAATACAAACTATCATGTATAAAATTATCACTAAATATATAGAAAACTTATCTAACATATCAAAGCAAATACAAACTATTTTATAATAATTCAAATCATACAATACATACCAGAACAATATTGGAGAAACTTTGTATAGACTACAGATCCCTATCGTCCAAAAAAGAAATGGCCGGGCTCGGAAGAGTACTGGAGAAACTCTGTACAAACTGCAGATCCCTATCACCCAAAAAGGAACTGGCTGGACTCTGATACCAGGGTAAATACAAGCACACTAAATAAGGAAATACAAGGAACTAGCCACCCCTGGTATAAGTGTCTGGCCAAAAAGGAACATACAAGCACCATCATCAAAAAAGTCAAATCCGTTGGAAGTCATTGCGCTTTTCAGCAGCATATAAGGCAAGGACAAAAAAAGAAGCTGCTCATCCTCGCTGTATCAAGCAAGAATCCAAAATTGCAGTTCAGGATCTTAGCACAAGAAGATTTGCAGGTGTGCAACGTCTCCAGAGAAGAAATGGATACATAAGTAGAAGTCAACATAACCAAAGAAGCCCACAATAAAAGAGTCGCCGCCCAAATGCTACTGAAGCAATTACCTGAGTATAGCAATCCAGCAGTCGGTCTACAGGAAAAGGAGTTCGGAAAGTTTGACTATAATAAAACACCAGAGGTGACCCATAGAGATAGAGATACACACTCTAAAATAGTTAACAAAAATATCAATCTTCGTAGTGTTGAGGACACTATGCCCATGAACCAGCAACAACATAATCAAGTGTTCAAATATAAGACATGCAGCAAGCAATTCACATCGTTCCAAGTGCTCGGTGGCCACCAGACATGCCACAAGCGGATGAGGTCAGAATCGCCACATGTTGTACCAAACAAGCCTAAAGTGTATAAGTGCACCATCTATGAAGTCGAATTTGCGGTAGGGAGGGCTCTTCAGGGGAACATGAGGAGACACAAAGGTAGGAATGATCAAGAATTTTCTAGTGGCAAGAAGGGCTTATGCCTAGATCTGAGCTTGGGATGCTCTAGTTATGCCAACAAGGTAAGACGACCTTCCATCTCCAGGTTTGGCAAAAATTTTAGCCTGTAATAATTTTCACAACTTTCTGTAAGTATACTCATGTAAATATAGCCTATTAAAAAAAACTGTAAAGCCCAAAGCTGCTAATCCAGCAGGGAAAATGAATAGTTTGATATTTAAGTCTAAACGAAATCCTGGACAACTCATCATGCTGAGAGGAATAGCATGGCTAGCCCAAGTCAAACGGTAATTGGTAAAGGCAAAACAAATTCGTTGATAATTGGGGGTTTGCTAAAAATCCTTGTCAACCTCATAATGCTGAAGAAAATAGCATGGCTAGTGCAACTCAAATGGTAGTTTGTAAAGGCAAATCAAATCCGTTGATAGGTAGAGATTTGCTAAAAATTTTATGACAACTCACCATGCTGAGGGAAAAAGTATGGTTAGTCTAACTCAAATGGTAGTTGGTCAAGGCAGATCAAATCCGTTAATAGCTATGGATTTGCTAAAAATCCCATAACACCTGACATCCGCTGTCCAAAACATCAACAGTGGAGATTCCCGACGAAGTATCTAGTCACATCAAAGGGCAGCAAGATTCTCCAAAAAAAGAAAAGCCTAACAAGACTGATAAAGCCTGCAAAAGAAGTACAGATAAAAGCAGCCTGATATGACATAAGCAGCCTGATATAACAAAAGCAGCCTAACAAGAAAAAATTGGAAAAGCAGTTTCATAATTAAAAGGCAGGCCCCACATAGAAAATAATTAAAGAGCATCTTTATGATTAAAGAAACGGGCCCCAACAAAATGGAATCCAAGGAGTCCAAAACTTAGGCAAGAAGAAATTGAAGACTTCAGTAGGAAGGAATCACTCCTACAAATAGCAGGCTTCAAGAGGGGAGCCAGTGGTAGAGCCATAGGTAGAACCAGAGGCTGAATTAGAGCCAGAATTAGAAGTAGAGACTGGCCAGCCATCATCTTCCATCACCATCATCTCCCATCGCTATCATCCTCCATCAATATCATCCACCTTCCTTCTTACCCTCTCCACCATCTTTCCAATCTTGTGTCACCCAATCTAACCCTGTATAATTAATGTGACAGTAATAGTAGTGTGAGAGTATGCTCGTATTATCCTTATTTAGTGTGCTTGTATTACCCTGGTATCAGAGCCCAGCCATTGCTTTTTTGGGGTGGTAAGGATCAGCAGTCTGTACAAGGTTTCTCCCGTACTGTTCCGAAATGTATTTTATGCTTTGAATTATTATAAAGTAGTTTGTATTTATTTTAGTATGTTAGATAAGTTTTATGTATATTTAGTGATAATTTTACACATGATAGTTTGTATTTACTTTGGTGTTGGTGTGTTAGATCAATATGTATATTGTGACAAATTAATTATAAGACGGATTGTTGCTCTCTTATTACTTATATTGGTATATCATAATTTCATTCTAAGTGTCCCTTATTAGAATTGAGCAAGCTTAAAAGCCAGATTCCTAAATGATCCCTTTGTTGCCACAGGAAGGTGTTTGTTGGGTGACCCCTTAGAAGGTGGGGGCACCAAAGGTGACTTAGAGTTAGCTATCCACCAACATCATAGATGGCTACCAATGACCTTTATTGGGAATGTGAGATCTATGAAACATATTATAGTTTAGATGACACCATATATCATGATGATATAAAATACGCCCCAAAGTATTCCGAATAAAAAGCTTATGAAATAGATTTAAATTTATCTAGTACCATGTATTTAGATGATAGAACGTATAAACCAAACTATTCTAAAAAATGATTTGATGAGCTAGTTCGCTCAATAGAATATTGGAAACAACAATATGAAAACCCTGACTTAACTACCAAAGAGATAAAAGACAATACACCTGAAAAGATCTATAAAAAATTAAAGGTTTACTAAGTCATTTTGGATATATGAACCAAGAAGAGGTCGAGCTTAATGCCACAAACAAAAAAACTGGAGAGGACGAAAAGGCGCATAAGGAAAATGATAGTAATCTCCCTGTAGAAGAAGATAATAATAACCTAAGTGGTCCCTCACAAACTGAAAAACTAATGAGGAATAGTTACTAAGAAATAAATATGAGGTAGAGAGAACAATTGAAGAAATCATCTTGAGATCTGAGGAACTTTCAAACAAAGTAGAAGAATATACTATAGGATACGATGAAATAATTTCTATTCCAAGACAAGTAAAAGAGATAAAGGAAGTAGTAGGTAAGCTAGATCACATCGACAGTGTACAACAGAAAAAACCAAGTCAACCAATCAATATGCAAGTCGAAAGAACATATTCCAAATAAGAACACAACTCAATATTTGAGATAATTAATTGCAGGAAAGAGTTGTATAGGAATCAGAATAGCACTATTCAAGAGAGAGACTATCTAGTGAATAAGATGTAAGAGACATACCTCTAGTAAAAAGATTTGTTACACCGTTTCGAGTTTGACCCTGGGATATATAACTTAGATAAAGACCTAAAAAATGAGAATATCTAGAATTCAGGGAATGAGGACTGTGAGGAGACTGCACATGATGAGTACATGACAGAATCTAAAGGAAATATCAAATCTGATAATAAGTTGATATATGTCAGAGAAGATAGTAAATCCATAATAGACTTGGGTGATCTACAAATGGAAAAAAAATTGAGGATTAATGATCCAGTAAAGTGAAATATTTCACAAGGAAAAAATTATCCGAATATACACTTTACGGATAAACGAAAGGTCACAGATAACTTGGCACAATCCCTAGAAATCATAATCACAAACCATGATGAGGCATGGGATGAACTGCTGAATTGGCACAATCCCTAGCAATCATAATCACGAACCATTTGAAGAAAAAATAAAGGATAAGAGGCAAATAGCAGAACCTACTAGAACTGCTGAATTGTGGGAGAAATTTTCTAAAGAAATTGACTAAGCAAGAAATACCACTATTGAAAAACCTAGATAAAAATCGAGGTTTCATCTGGACAGAAGAAGATAAATGAATTTTAAGACAACAAACTGAAAATGCCCCAGAAGTTTACCTACCTAAACTAGTGTCTAGAAAACTTTCTCGATGAAGGCCATGGAGAAAAAAAAGGGGATTTATCAAGAATAACAAATATATCCAGAAGTGTGATGAGTCCATTACACAAATGGGTAAAAGAAAATGCAAGTGTTTTGTGTGTAATAAAGAAGGTCAGTTCACCAGAGACTATCCCAGAAATGGAAAAGATGCTCAAAAAATAATAAAGCAAAATCTAGGAGCCTATCTTGAAGAAGAAATCTCCCCTCCGGATATAATACTATGCGGACTTGATGTCGAGAGAATTTCGGTGTTTGAGATAATCTTTATAATAAACAATGAGTCAGATTCGAGCACACTCCAAACACCAGGATTAGACAGCATAATGTTAGGAAATGTAGTTCGGAAAAAGGCAGCCTTTAGCCTAGGAGACATCAAAAAATAAATAAAAAATAATAGTAAATTCCTAATAAAGAAAAAATGCTATTGATATATCAATAAAATTTTTGAAATTGAGAAACATGGTGAGTAAGGTAAAAGCTATAGGAAATAGTATCCCTATTCCTGCAGCACTTGATGTATACGTAAGATACTAATCAAGTATCTATGCAATATGGGATAAAAATCGAGATTTCATCTGGACAGAAGATGATAAAAAATTTTAAAACAGCAAACTGAAAATGCCTCAGAAGTTTACCTACCTAAACTAGTGTCTAGAAAACTTTCTCGATGGAGGCCATGGAGAAAGAAAAGGGGATTTATCAAGAATAACAAATATATCTAGAAGTGTGATGAGTTCTCTACACAAATAGGTAAAAGAAAATTCAAGTGTTTTGTGTGTAATAAAGAAGGTTAGTTCGCCGGAGACTATCCCAGAAATGGAAAAGATGCTCAGAAAATAATAAAGTAAAATCTAGGAGCCTGTTTCGGAGAAGAAATTTCTCCTCCGGATATAGTGCTATGCGGACTTGATGTCGAGAGCAATTCGGAGATTGAGATAATCTTTATAATAAACAACGAGTCAGATTTGAGCACACTCATAACACCAGGATTAGACAGCATAACGTTAGGAAATGTAGTTGGGAAAAAGGCAGCCTTTAGCCCAGGAGACATCAAAAAACAAATAAAAAATAATAATAAATTCTTAATGAAGGAAAATGCTAGTGATATATCAATCAAAATTTTGAAGATGAGAAACATGGTGAGTAAGGAAAAAGTTATAGCAAATAGTATCTCTATTCCAGGAACACTTGTTGTATACATAGGATACCAATCAGATATCTACACAATATGAGATAAAGGTTATAAACAGGATAATGGATCATGCAACAGACATTACTACGCCTATAAGGATGCTATATGGCGCCAGAGTCTACACATGCCAGAAGTAGCAAATTTTACATATCAAAAAATTCTGGAGCTAAGGGGGAAAATGAATCTTGAAGTCAGAAATTGTCGTGCTTTTCATAAGCATAAGAAGCAAGGTTCAAAATCCAAATAAAAAAAAGGAGCTGCTCATCCTCACTGAATCAAGCAAAACAATGGATCTAGGATTGCAGTTCGAGATCTTATCACCAGAAGATTTGCAGGTGTGCAACGTCTCCAGAAAAGAAATGGACTCAGAAGCAGGAGTCGACACAGCCAAAAAAGCCGACCCTAAAGAACCCTATGTACAAAGACTACTGAAGCAATTACATGAAGATAACAATCCAGCAGTTAGTATATTAGGGGAGGAGTTTGGAAAGTTAGTATACAAAAGTGAACCATAGGAGCAGAGATACACACTCTAAAATAGATAACACTACGCCCATGAATCAATATCATTGACAACGAGTGTTCAAATGTAAGACATGCTGCAAACAATTCACTTCGTTCCAAGCGCTCAGTGGCCACCAGACAAGCCACAAGCGGCCAAGGCTAGAAAAGCTACATGATATGGTAAGCAAGCCAAAAGTGCACAAGTGTTCCATCTGTAGAGTCAAGTTTATGAACGGGAAGGCTCTTGGGGCACATGAGGATGCATGGAGCTAGAGATAGTCAAGAAAGTCCTAGTGGCATGAGTGGTTTGTGTCTGGATCTGAGCTTGGGACCCTCAAGTTATGCCGACAGGATGAGACGATCCCACATCTTCAGGTTCGACAAAAACTTTAGCCTTTGATAATTTTCAAAACTTCATCTCATGTAAATAGTCTGTTTAATATAAAATAAAAAAATGTAAAGCCCAAAGCTGCGAAAGCAAGGGGAAGAGGAATAGTTTGGCATTTAAGCCTAAACGAAATCCTTAACAACTCATCATGCTGAGGGGAATAGCATGACTAGCTCAGCTCAAACGGTAGTTGGTAAAGGGAAGTCAAATCTATTGATAGCTGGGGGTTTGCTAAAAATTCCGTGACAACTCATCATGTTGAGAGAAATAGTATGGCTAGCCCAGCTCAAACGGTAGTTGGTAAAGGGAAGTCAAATCTATTGATAGCTGGGGGTTTGCTAAAAATTCCGTAAAAACTCATCATGCTAAGCGAAATAGAATGGCTAACCAAACTCAAATGGTAGTTGGTAAAAACAGATTAAATCTTTTAATAGATAGGGATTTGCTAAAAATCTCATAACACCTAACATCCGCAGTCCAGGACATAAACAGTGGAGATTCCTGACAAAGTCTCCGATCACATCCAAGGGCGGCAAGATTCCCCAAAAAAGGGAAAGCTTGACAAGACTGATAAAGCCTGCAAAAGAAGTATAGACAAAAATAGCCTGATATGACAAAAGTAGCCTGATATGACAAAAACAGCCTAACAAGACAAAATTAGAAAAGCAACTTCAAAATTAAAAAGCGGGCCCCACACAGAAACTAATTAAAGAGTATCTTCATGATTAAAGAAGCGGGCCCCACCCAAATGGAATCCAAGGAGTCCCAGGTTACGAAAAGAAGAAATTGAAGACTTCGGAAGGGGGGAGCCAGAGGTAGAGCTAGAGTTAGAGACAGAACCAGAGGCAGAATTAGAGCCAGAATTAGAATTAGAGAAGTAGAGACAGAAGCAAAATTCTTCAACACCATTCTCCATCATCTCCCATCGTTATCATCCTCCTTCAACATCATCCATCTTCCTTCTCCCCCTCTCCACCATCTTTTTGGTCTTGTGCCACCCAATCCGACCTTGTATAATTAGTGTGTGACAGTAGTAGTAGTGTGAGAGTCAGCTTGTATTTCCTTATTAAGTGTGCTTGTATTAACCCTAGTGTGATCAGTGTGAGAGTGTGCTTGTATTTTCTATTTTGTTCTTAGTACATATCCGAAGTCCGCCAGAGCTGTGCTTAAAGATTTATCCTTTCACTAGCTGTCCCAAGACAGGATAAAGGAGGAGGGTTGTCATAGGCCAGTGACAGCCAGCGTAAAATATTGTTACATATTATGACATGAGCCAAAATATGAATTTCGTTGGGACGTTCCCTACTGAGCGACGCGCTACATCGAATCCCGAGTGTAGTGAAAAATAAGTGAGGGTTGCTTGGTCGTCGCTCAGAAACGACACATCACGTCGGCACCCGGATGTGGTGTCAAATGTAAGAGGGTTCCCACATCTTAATGAGCGGGTGGGGGTAAAGAAGTTAGCTCATAAACATAAACATAGATTTTGGTTGTTATCGTGGAATATAGGTTCCCTTACAGGTAGATTAGTAGAGTTAGTTTATACTATGATTAGAAGGGGGTAGGCGAGAAAGCTAAAGTCATAGAGTTTTGGGGTTATAAAATTTGGTATACGGGTAGAGATAGAAATCGTAATGGGGTAGGGGTGATCAGAGATAAACAATTACTTGGGAATGTAATGGAGGTTAGAAGGAATGGTGATAGAATTTTATTAGTTAAACTTATTTTAGATAGAGAGATTTTTAATGTCATTAGTGCCAATGCACCATAAGTAGGACTTGATGAATCTAGTGAATATCAATTCTGGGAGGATCTAGATGAGATAGTATAAGGAATACCTGTTAGAAAAAAACTATTTATTGGTGGTGATTTCAATGGGTATGTAGGAACTAGTCGTAATGGGTTTGATATATACATGGAGAATTTGATTTTAGAGAAAAAAAAATGAAGCAAGTAATTTAATTCTAAATTTTGCTTTGTCTTATTATTTGATTTAGTGAATACTTGGTTTAAAAAGAGAGTTTCTCACTTGATTACTTTAAAAGTGGATTGAATGCAAGCCAAATAGATTTCTATTTAACTAGGAGGGTAGATAGAGCTAGTTGTATCGATTGTAAGGTACTGTCAGGTGAGAGTGTAGTTACCCAACATAGACTCTTAGTTTTAGATATTTAAATTAGAAAGAGACTTAGAAAGATTAAGTATAAGTTAGATCTTAAGATTAAGTGGTGGCGATTAGAAGGTAATCAAAAAAAAATTTATAGATAGAGTAGTGCAAGAAGCAGATTGGAGAGACCATGATGATCCTAATATAACATGGAACAAGATGGTTAGCTACATTAAAAGAATAGTTAAAGATATATTTGGTGAGTAGATGGGCGATGCTCTGCCATGTAAGGATACATCATGGTTGACTGAAGAGGTAAAAATACTATTAAGATTAAGTGAGACCTTTAGAGAGATTTGAAGAAGAATAATAATAATGATGGAATAAGTTTTGAAAAGTACAAACTAGCGAAGAAGGAGGCTAAGAAAGCTATTCGGGATGCAAAAACTAAATTATATAAACAAGTGTATGAGAAGTTGGATAATAAAGAGGCAGAAAAGGATATATATAGAATTGCTCGAATAAGAGAGAGAAATTCTAGAGACTTATGTACTTAAAGTGTATTAAAAATGATGATAAGACAGTTCTAGTTCGAGACGAAGAGATTAAATAAAGATGGAAAAATTATATTGATAGATTATACAATAGTAGTTTTACCTAAAGATTTGGAAGATTTTACTATTCAATGTAATAATATGAATCGTAGTTTTATGCGCAGAATCAAAGAGACTGAAGTAAAAGAGGCTTTGAAGAGGATGAAATCAAGAAAAGTTGTTGGTCCAGATGAGATTCGTATAGAGCTATGGAGATACATAGGAAGATTAAGAAAAGCTGTTGGTACAGATGAGATTCCTATAGAGCTATAGAGATACATAGGAGGGATTGGTGTGAGATGACTGACAGATCTTTTTAACAAGATTTGGCAAACTAAGAAAATTTTAAATAAATAGAGGAAGAGTACCCTAGTATCTCTATATAAGAATAAGGGTGATATTCAGAGTTGTTCTAACTATTAGGGAATAAAACTCATGTGTCAAACTATGAAGCTTTGGGAAAGGATAACTAAACATAGATTGTGAAAAACTGTAAAATATTGGAGAGCCAGTTTGGATTTATGCCAAAGCGATCGACGACAGAAGCTATTCATTTACTTCATCAACTTATAGAGCGATTTCGAGAGAGAAATAGATATTTGCATATGGCATTCATTAACTTAGAGAAAACCTATGATAAAGTACCACAAGAGATACTTTGGTGGATATTGATGAAGAAAAGAGTTTCCATCAAGTATATCAATATAATTAAGGATATGTATGATGGAGTAGTGGCCAATGTCAGAGCATGTGGTGGTTTAACAAGTCATTTTTCTATCACAATTGAATTACATCAAGGATCTGCATTGAGCCCATTCTTATTTGTTATAGTGATGGATGAGCTTACTAGAGCTATTCAGGATGAGATATCTTTGTGTATTCTATTTGCTGATGATATTGTCCTACTTGACGAGACAAGAGCAGGGGTAAATGCCAAATTAGAGTTATGGAGGCACACATTAGAATGTAGAGGTTTTAGATTGAGTAGGTCTAAAATAAAGTATATGGAGTGTAAATTAAGTAAACGACGGACCATACATTATAATGTTGTAAAACTGGATGGGTAAGAGATACAAATGAGCAATCAATTTAGGTATTTAGGTTCTATTATTTAAAATGATGGAGTGATTGATAATGAGGTTAATTATAGAATACAAACTGACTGGTTGAAATGGAGGAGGGCAACGGGAGTTTTATGCAACCGTAACATTTTATTAAGATTAAAGAAAAATTTTTATAGGACTGCTATTATGCCAGATTTATTATATGGCATGGAATGTTGGGCTATAAAGAAACGTCATTTACAGAAGATAAGTATAGTAGAGATGCGCATGCTCCACTGGATATGCGGCAACACTAGGAGAGATAAAGTGAGAAATGAAGATATTCTTGCTACGGTAGGTGTAGCTCCCATCGATGAGAATATGCGAGAAAATCGCTTACGATGGTTTGGTCATGTGCAACGTAGGCCTGTAAATGCACCACTTCAACGAGGGGAGTTTATCAATATAGGACAAGTTAGAAGAACGAAGGGAAGACCGAACAAAATATAGATGGAGGTGATACAAAAAGAAATCAATTCTAGAGGTTTAAATGAGGAGATATTACTTGATAGAAATGAATGGAGAAGGACTATCAAAGTGATCGATCCGACGTGATTATTTTTTTGGTTCATGTAGCCTACCCCAAATACTTGGGATAAAAGGCTTAGTTGTAGTAGTAGTAGTAGTAGTAGTAGTGCTTAGTACATATCCTGGTATTAGAGCTAGAATTAGTTTGTATTTACTCTGGCTCTGATACTATGATAACTACTAATCACAAAAAGGAAAATACAAACACACTCTCACACTGATCACACTACTACTACTACTGTCACACACTTATTATACATATGAGGTGGAATTATACAAGTGGTCAGATTGGGTGGCACAAGACCGAAAAGATGGTGGAGAGGGTGAGAAGGAAGGTGGCTGATGTTGATGGAGGATGATGGTGATGGGAGATGATGGTGATGGAGAATGGTGTCGAAGAATTCAGCTTTTGTCTCTACTTTTCTAATTCTGCATCTAATTCTGCCTCTACTTCTAATTCTGGCTCTAATTTTGCCTCTTCTCTATCTCTAACTCTAGCTCTACCTCTGGCTCCCCCTCCTTCTTCCATTGGAAGCCTTCTATTTATAGGAGAGATTCTTTCTTGTCGAAGTCTTCAATTTCTTCTTACCGAATTCTTGGACTCCTTGGATTCCATTTGGGTAGGGCCCGTTTCTTTAATCAAGAAGAGGCTCTTTAATTATTTTTTGTGTGAGGCCCACCTTTTAATTATGAAGTTGCATTTCCAATTTTGTCTTGTAAGGCTGCTTTTGTCATATCATGTTGTTTTTGTCATATCAAGCTACTTTTGATTGTACTTCTTTTGCAGGCTTTATCAATCTTGTCAGGTTTTTCCTTTTTTTGAGAATCTTGCTGCTCTTGGATGTGACCGGAGACTTCATTAGGAATCTCCACTGTTGATGTTCTGGACTACGGATGTCAGGTGTTATGGGATTTTTAGCAAATCCCCATGTATTATCGGATTTGTTCTGTCTTTACCAACTACCATTTGAATTGGGCTAGCCATGCTATTTCTCTTAGCATGATGAGTTTTCACGGGATTTTTAGCAAACCCCCAAGTATCAACGAATTTGATTTGCCTTTACCAACTACCGTTTGAGTTAGGCTAGCCTTGCTATTCCCCTCAGCATGATGAGTTGTCATGGGATTTTAAGTAAACCCCCTGCTATCAATGGATTTGACTTGCTTTTACCAACTACCGTTTGAGTTGGACTAGTCATGCTATTCCCCTCAACATGATGAGTTGTCTAGGATTTCGTTTAGGCTTAAATGCCAAACTATTCTTCTTCACTATGCTTTAGTAGATTTGGGCTTTACATTTTTTTTAATATTAAACAGACTATTTACATGAGATGAAGTTTTAAAAATTATCAAAGGCTAAAGTTTTTGTCGAACCGGGAGATGCGGGATCATCTCATCCTATCGGCATAACTAGAGGGTCCTAAGCTCAAATTCAGACACAAACCACTCATTCAACTAGGACTTTCTTGACTGTCTCTAGCCCCATGCGTCCTCATGTGCCCCCTAAGAGCCTTCTCGTTCATGGAATACTTGTGCACTTTAGGCATGCTTACCATATCATGTAGCTTTTCTGGCCTCGGCTGCATGTGGCTTGTCTGGTGGCCACTGAATGCTTGGAACGAAGCGAATTGTTTGTTGCATGTCTTACATTTGAACACTCATTGTCGATGATGTTGGTTCATGGGCGTAGTGGCGTCTATTTTAGAGTATGTATCTCTGCCCCTATGGTTCACTTTTGTACCATAATAGTTGAACTTTCCAAACTCCTCCCCTAGTAGACTAACTGCTGGATTGCTATCTTAATGTAATTGCTTTAGTAGTCTTTGTACATAGGCTTCTTTAGAGTGGGCTTCTTTGGCTGTGTCGACTGCTGCTTCTGAGTCCATTTCTTTTCCGGAGACGTTGCACACCTGCTGCTTTGTTTTGCTTGATTCAGCGAGGATGAGCAACTTCTTTTTATATTTGGATTTTGAACCTTGCTTCATATGCTTCTGAAAAGCGCGACAATTTCTAACTTCAAGATGCATTTTTCCACTTAGCTCCGAAGTTTTTTAATATTTAAAATTTGCTACTTCTGGCATGTGTGGACTCTGGCGCGATATAGCATCTTTATAGGAGTAGTAATGTCTGCTGCATGATCCATCGTCCTGTTTATAATATTTATCCCATATTGTATAGATACCTGATTGGTATCCGACGTATACAGCAGGTGTTGCTGGAATAGAGATACTATTTGCTATAGTTTTTTCTTTACTCACAAAGTTTCTCATTTTCAAAAATTTGATTGATATATCACTAGTAGCATTTTCCTTCATTAAGAATTTACTATTATTTTTTTATTTTTTTGATGTCTCCTAGGCTAAAGACTGCTTTTCTCCCAACTGCAGTTCCGAACGTTATGGTGTCTAATCCTAGAGTTAGGAGGGTGCTCAAATCTGACTCGTTGTTTATTATAAAGATTATCTCAAACTCCGATTTGCTATCGACATCAAGTCCGCATAGCACTATCCCGAGCGGAGATTTCTCCTCCAAGACAGGCTCCAAGTTTTTGCTTTATTATTTTCTGAGCATCTTTCCCATTTCTGGGATAGTCTCCGGCGAACTGACCTTCTTTATTACACACAAAACACTTGCATTTTCTTTTACCCATTTGTGTATAGGACTCATCACCCTTCTGGATATATTTGTTATTCTTGATAATCTTTCTTTTCTTTCTCCATGGCCTCCATCGTGAAAATTTTCTAGACACTGGTTTAGGTAGGTAAACTTCGGAGGCATTTTCAGTTTACTATTTTAAAATTCTTATCTTCGTTCGTCCAGAAAAACCCTCGATTTTTATCTAGTTTTTTTTAATAGTGGTATTTCTTACTTAGTCAATTTCTTTAGAAAATTTCTCCCACAATTCAGCAGTTCTAGCAGGCTCTGTTGTTGCCTCTTATCCTTTATTTCTTCTTCAAATGGTTTTTGTCTTTTCTTACTTTCCTTTTTCCATTTTTTGCTATTACAGTATTTCTTCTTTATAAGAGAGTTACTGATTGTGTTTTTCATTTGCTTATAAGATTCTATTTTAAGGTCATAGTAAATATGGTGTCCTAGATTGTCCTTTTTCTCAATTCGTTTTAGGTAATCTAGGTATCTGTTTTGTGTTTTAGTATCCCATGGACTTAAGAGCTTGTAAATAAATGGATCAAGCTAGTTTTGTGTCTTATCTAATTTGAAAAATATTCTGATTATATTTTGCAAAATTCTTGAAACTCACATACTTCGCATAATTCTATTTTGAATAACGCATGAAGAATTTCTTCCTTTTGGGTTTCGTTATTTATGAATCCACATAAATTTTCTCTTATAAGGAAATCTTTAAACCTAGTGATTTTGTTGTCTTCAACCCACTTTTTTCGCTTATCTTTTATTTCTTTTGAATTTATCCATTGCGACACATATTTTTGTAAGTTTCCCGTGATGTAACTGAAAAACCTTTTTTCATCCCATGCCTCTTAATGGTTTATGATTGTGATTGCTAGGGATTGTGCCAAGTTATCTGTGACCTTTCGTTTATCCGTAAAGTGTATATCCAGATATATTTTTCCTTGAGAAATATTCCAATTTACTGGATCATTAATCCTCAAATTTTCTCCCATTTGTACATCACCCAAGTCTATTGTGGATTTACTATCTTCTCTAACATATATCAACTTATTGTCAGATTTGATATTTCCTTTAGATTCTGTCATATAGTCATCATGTGCAATCTCCTCACAGTCCTTATTCCCTGAATTCGTGATGTTCTCATTTTTTAGGTCTTCATCTAAGTTGTATATCCTAGGGTTAAACTCGAAATGGTGTAACAAATCTTTATACTGGAGGTACGTCTCTTGCATCCTATTCACTAGATAGTCTCTCTCTTGAATAGGTCTATTTTGATCCCTATACAACTCTTTACAGCAATTAATTATCTCAAATATTGAATCGTATTCTTTTTTGGAATATGTTCTTTCGACCTGTATATTAATTTATTGACTTGGTTTTTTCTGTTCTACACTGTCAATGTGATCTAAATTCCCTATTACTTCCTTTATCTCTTTTACTTGTTTTGGAACTGAAATTATTTAATCGTATCCTATCGTATATTCTTCCACTTGGTCCGAAAATTCCTCAGTTCTCAAGATGATTTCTTCAATTGTTTTTCTACCTCATATTTATTTCCGTGGTAACTATTCCACATTAATTTTTTATTTTGTGAGGGACCACTTAGGTTATTATTATCCTCTTCTACAGGGAGATTACTATCATTTTCCTTATGCGCTTTTTCATCCTCTCCAGTTTTTTTTTGTTTATGGCATTAAGTTCGACCTCTTCTTGGTTCAGCTTATATCCAAAATGACTTAGTAAACTTTAAATTTTTTTATAGATCAGGTGTATTGTTTTTTATCTCTTTTGCAGTTTAGTCAGAGTTTTTACTCTGTTGTTTCCAATATTTTATTGAGCGAACTACCTCATCAAATCATTTTTTAGAATACTTTAGTTTATACGTTCTATCATCTAAATACATGGTACTAGATAAATTAAAATCTGTTTCATAAACTTTTTGTTCACAATACTTTGGGGCGTATATTTTATCATCATGATAAATTGTATCAGCTAAACTATAATACGTTTCATAGATCTCACATTCCCAATAAAGGTCATCAGTAGCCATCTAAGATGTCAATGGATAGTTAGCTCTGAGTCACCTATGATGCCTAAAACCACCTTCTGAGAGTCATGCTACTAATGCCTACCCGCGGCAATAAAAGGATCACTTAGGAATCTGGGTTTTAAGCTTACTCAATTATAGCAGGGGACATAATTTATACCCAATATAGTACACGGTTCATATACAAGACAAATACCGATGCAGCTGAGAACAATCTTGAGTTTTAGATGGAAATGTCAATAAAGAAAGTGATAGTTTTTTGAGAGTATAAACTATACTCCTAAAATATAATACAAAACTTTATACTTATCCATGATGATTTAATATAATATCTGCTCATTATAGTACGTAGCTCACGCATGGAGTAATACCGGTGCAGCTGGCAAAAATCTATAATTTGAGGTTAAAATAGAAAATAATTAAAGAGAAATTTTTATGAAAGTGTTAAAAAATTACTCCTAAAATAAAATTAAATAATTTTTAGTGATCCATGCTGATTTGAAACAATATCTACTTATATAGTACATAGCTCATGCATCAAACCAATACAAGTGCAATTGAGAAAAATCTATGTTTTGAGATCAAAGCCTCAACGAATTGTTATGAAAAATTTATGAGTGTGTCAAAACATATTCCTAAAATATAATGCAAAATTTTATAGTGATCTATGAAGATCTGATATAATATTTACTAAATATAATACCCAGCTCACGAATTGGATATATACTGATGCAATTGAGAAAACTATTTACTTTGAGGTCAAAATCTCAACTAATTAATATTAAAATTTTTTGAGAGGGACAAAGATTCTTCTAAAAAGATACAAAATTTTATAGTGATCAATAATGATTCGATACAATTTTAACTCAATATATTACATACCTCAAGCACCAGACTCATACAGATATAGCTAAGAAAAATCATTAGTTTGAGGTCAAAATGTCAAGCAATTAATGTTAAATTTTTATGTGAGTGTAAAATTATAATCCTAAAATATAATACAAAATTTTACAGAGATCCATGATAATTTGATATAATATCCATACAATATAATATGCAGCGCACGCATCAGACTAATACCAGTTTAGCTAAAACATTCCTTACTTTTGAGGCCAAAATACCAACTATTTAATGTGAAACTTTTATGTGAGTGTCAAAACATACTTCTATATCAGAATACAAAATTTTATAGTGATTGATACTGGTGCATCTGAGGAAAATTTTTAGTTTGTGGTCGTAATATCAAACAATTAATGTAAAAGTTTTATGAGAGTGTAAAAATATACTCCTAAAATAGAATATATAGCATAATTGTGATCCATTGTGTTTTGATATGATTTCTACATAATATAGTACACAGCTGTCACAATAGACTAATTCCAGTGTAGTTGAAAAAATCTTTAGTTTGAGTCAAAAATGTCAACAAATTAATGTGAAATTTTATGAAAATGTCAAAACATACTCCTAAAAAGAACAAAAAATATTATAGTGATTCATGGTATTTTAATATAATTTTTACTCAATATAGTACACCGTTCATGCACCAGACTGATATCGATGCAACTGAGAAAAATATTTAGTTTGAGGTCAAAATCTCAACCATCAATATGTAATTTTCATGAGAGTGTCAAAGTCTACTCCTAAAACAAAATACAAAATTTCATAGTGATCATGGTTGTTTGATGCAATTTTACTCAATGTAGTACACAACTCATGCACCGAATTTATATTGGTGCAGCTGAAAAAAATCTATAGTTTGAGTCCAAAATATCATGGAATTAATATGTAGTTTGCCAAAGAGGTAAACGCATACAGTTAAAATAGAATACAAAATTTTATGGTAATCAATGATGATTTAATATGAATTCTACTCAGTATAATACATGGCTCATGCACCAGATTGACACAGATGCAGCTGAAAAAAATTAGTTTGAAATCAAATTGTTAAGCAATTATTGTGAAACTTTACTAGAGTGTCAAAATATATTTTCAAAATATAATATAAAATTTTTTAGTGATCCATGATAATTTGTTACAATTTATACTTAATATAGTACACAGCTCACGCACCGGACTTTTGCTAGTACAGTTAAGAAAAATCTTTACTTTGAGGTCAAAAAGTTACAATATCAAGAAATTAATATGAAATTTATATAAGAGTGTCAAAATATACTTCTAAAATAAAATATAAAATTTTATGGTGATACATAATGATTTAATACAATTTCTTCTCAATATAGTACACAACCCACGCACCAAATTAATACCAGTGCAATTGAGGAAAATCTATAATTTGAGGTCAAAATCTCAACCAAGTAATATGAAATTATTATTAGAATGTGAAAACATATTCCAAAATTAGAATAAAAAATTTTATAATGGTTCACGATCATTTTATAGAATATCCAGTAAATAAAGTATGCATTTCATGCACCGAACTTATACCAGTACAATTGAGAAAAATATTTAGTTTATGGTCAAAATTTAAACCAAATAATATAAAAATTTTTTGAGGGTGTCAAAACACTCTCCTAAAATAGAATAAATTTTTTTATAGTGATCTATGATAATTTGATACAATTTCTACTCAATATATCACACAATTCATATGCCGGCCTAATACTGGTGCAGCTAAAAAAATCTTTAGTTTTAGGCCAAAATATCAATAAATTAATTTAAAATTTTTATGAGAGTGTCAAACATACTATTAAAATAGAATACAGAATTTAGTAATGATCCATTGTTGTCTGATACAATTTCTTCTCAATGTAACATACAGCTTATGCACCGGACTCATACCAATGTAATTGAGAAAAATATTTAGTTTGAAATTAGAATCTCAACAAATTAATATTAAATTTTTATAAGAATGTCAAAACACAATCATAAAATAGAATACAAAATTTTATTGTGATCCATAATGATTTGATATAATTTCTACTCAATATATAACACAACTCACATACTGTACTGATACCAGTGCAGCTGAGAAAAATCTTTAATTTGAGTTCAAACTGTTATGCAATTATTGTGGATTATGAGAGTGTAAACATACTTGTAAAATATAATAAAAAATTTTATAGGGGTTCAAGATGATTTTATATAATATCTAGTTAATATATTATGCAGCTCACGTATCGAACTAATACCACTGCTATTGTAAAAAACTTTAGCTTGAGATCAAAATCTCAACTAACTAATAAGAAAATTTTATGTGATGTCAAAAAACTAAATACCAAATTTCATATTGACCCATACTAATTTGATATAATATAAATTCAATATAGTACGTAGCTAATACACTGGACTGATACAGGTGCAGTTGAGTAAAAATCATTACTTTCAGGTCGAAACTATTGCGAATTTTTTATGTGAGTTTCAATATATGGTCATAAAATATAATTTTAAATTTTATAATGATAAATGATGATTTGATATAATATCTAATCAATATAGTATACTACTTACATACTAGAATGATACTGGTGCAGCCGAGAAAAATTTTTTAGTTTGAGCCCAAAATATCAACCAATTAAAGTGAAATGTTTTATATAGTCTTAAAACATAATATAAATTTTTATTATGATCTATGATGACTTGATATAGTTTGTACTCAATATAGTATACAGCGCTTCACTAGTTCTATTGGTACAGCTGAGATAAATCTTTACTTCGATGACAATACCTCATTCTATTAACATAAAATTTTTATGTGAGTGTTAAATTATACTTCTATAATGGAATGAAAAATATTTTGTTAATGCATGGTGATTTGATACAATTTCTACTCAATAAAATATATAGCATACAGATCAGACTTATCTAGTGCAATTAAGAAAAATCATTAGTTTCAGGTTGAAATGTCAAGCAATTAATTTAAAATTTTTATATCAATATCAAAACGTACTCCTAAAATAGAATTCTAAATTTTATAGTGATTTGGTACTTGAATGTAATTTCTATTTGATATAGCACACCGCTTATACTAGAGCAACTGACAAAATCTTTAGTTTAAGGTCTAAATATCAATCAATTAATATGAAATTTTTATGAGAGTATCAAGAAATACTCCTAAAACAAAACAAATGGCATAATGGTGAGCCATGGTGATTTGATATGATTTTTATATAATATAGTACACAACTCAAGCACAAGAATTATATTGATGTAGCTGAGAAAAATCTTTAGTTTTAGTCCAAAATATCCACAAATTAATGAAAATTTTTATGAGAGTATCAAAATATACTGCTGAAATAGAATATAAAATTTTCTAGTGAGTCATGGAATTTTGATATAATTTATTTTCAATAGAATACACAGCTCAGGCACCGGACTAATACTAGTGTAGCTTACAAAATTCTTTATTTTGAGATCAAAATCTCAACCAATTAATCCATAATTATTATAAAAATATCAAAATATATTGCTAAAACTAAATATGAAATTTTATATTGATCCATAGTGATTTGATACACTTTCGTCTCAATATAGTATACATCTCACGAAATGGAGAAATTAATGAGAAATTTTGATGACATGTCAAAACAAATTCCAAAAATAGAATACAAAATTTTATATTGATCCATAATAGTTTGATAAAATATCTACTTAATATCGTACATAACTCATGTACTGGACTAACACCAATGTACCTGAGAAATACTTTTTGTTTGAGACCAAATGTAAAGAAATTAATGTGAAGTTTTAATAATAGATTAAAAATATATCCTAAAATAGAATATTGTATTTTATAGTGATCCATATGATTTGGTATAATTTTTACTCGATATATTACACATCTTATGCACTAGTCTGATAATAGTGCAGTTGAAATAATTCTTTAATTTTAGATCAAAATGTCAACTAATTAAAGTTAATTTTTATGAGAGTGCTGCAACATACTCCTAAAATAGAACACAAAAATTTATAGTGATTTATCATGCTTTGACATAATTTCTACTTAATATACTATACAACTTATACTCCTGATTTATACCAGTGTAATAGAGAAAATTTTTAGTTTGAGATCAAATTTTCAAGTAATAAATGTAAAATTTTTATGAGAGTGTCAAAACATACTTCTAAAATAAAATACAAAATTTTATGATGATCCATGATAACTTGATATATCTTTTACGCAATATAGTATACAGATCATGCATCAAACTCATACTAGTGCAGCTGAGATAAATCTTTAATTTGAGATCAAAATCCAAACCACTTAATGTAAAATTCATATGACAGTGTCAAAAATACTCCTAAAATCGAATATAAAATTTTGCAGTGATCCATTGTGATTTGATATAATTTCTACTCAATATAGTGTAAAGCCTACGCACAGGCTTATACCAGTGCAGCTAAGAAAAATCTTTAGTTTTTGTCAAAATATTAAATAATTAATGTTAAAGTTTTATTACTATGTCAAAACATAATAATAAAACAGATTACAAATTTTATAGTGGGTCATGATGATTTGATATAATTTATACTCAATATTATAAATAACTCATGTACCAAAATGATATAGGAACAATGGAGAAAATTTTATAATTTTGGGTTGAAATGTCAAGCAATTAATATGAGGTTTTACTTAAGAGTCAAAACATACTCCTAAAATAAAATATAAAATTTTATAGTGATTCATAATGATTTGATTTAATATCTATTCATGCAGTATATAGCTCATGCACCGGAGTTATACCAGTGCATTTATGAAAAATTATGAGATGCTAACCAATTAATGTGAAGTTTTTGTGAGAGTGTCAAAACATACTCTTAAAATGGAATACAAAATTAGTTAGTGATTTATGCTGTTTGATATAATTTCTAATCGATAAATTACATAACTTATTCATCAGATTAATACCGGTGCAGTTAAGTAAAATATTTAGTTTGAGGTCGAAATGTCAAGCAATTAAGGTGAGTTTTTAATGAGAGTATCAAAATATACTGCTAAAATAGAATGCATAACTTAATGGTGATCCATAGGATTTGATACAATTTCTACACAATATAGTAGACAACTCACCCACCGGATTGATACTGGTGCAACTGAGAAAAAATATTAGTTTGAGACAAAAATGTCAACTAATTAAAATGAAATTTTTTTGACATTGTCAAAACATCCTCCTAAAATAGAATACAAATTTTATAGTGATCCATAATGATTTTATATAATTTCTATTCAATATATTACACAATTTGCACACCGAAATAATACCAATGTAGCTGAGAAAATTTTTAGTTTAAGGTAAAAATATCAACCAATTAATGTGAAAGTTTTATGAGAGTGTCAAAAATATAGTGCTAAAATAGAATATAAAATTTTATAGTGATCTATAGTGTTTTGGTACAATTTCTTCTCAATATAGTGATTTGATACAATTAGTTTAATGTCAAAACATCAACCAATTAATATGAAATTTTTATGACAGTATTAAAACATCCATCTAAAATTGAGTATAATTTTTATAGTGATACATAATGATTTAATATAATTTATACTCAAAATTTTACATAGCTCATGCATCAGACTGATACTAGTACAGCTGAGAAAAATATTTAATTTAAAGTCAAAATCTCGACCAATTAATATGAAGTTTTTATGAAAATGTCAAAATATTTAACTAAAATAGAACAAAACTTTTACAGTAATCCATAATGATTTAACATAATTTATACTCAATATATTATACAGCTTATGAACCAGATTAATACCAGTGTACCGGAGCAAAACCTTTGATTTGAGGTCGATATACCAAACAATTAATATGAAATTTTTATGAGATTGTAGAAACATACTCCTAAAATATAGTACTAAATTTTCTAGTGATCCCCGCTGATTTGATACAATATCAACTCAATATACTCCGCAATTCATTTGATCCACTTGTGCAGCTAGAAAAAAAATTTAGTTCGAAGTCAAAATCACAACCAATTAGTAAAAAATTTTGATGAGATGTGAAAATATACTCCTAAAATAGGATATAAAATTTTATATTGATCCATACTTCTTTGATACAAATCTACTCAATATAGTATGCAGCTCATGCACCAGACTGATACCATTGCAGCTAAGAAATATCTTTAGTTTCACATCAAAATGTAAAGCAATTAATGTAAAATTTTTATGACGATGTCAAAGCATACTCATAAAACAAATACAATATTTTATAGTGATCTAAAATAATTTGA
The DNA here is from genome assembly GCA_036321105.1 of Dracaena cambodiana. Classification (NCBI taxonomy): domain Eukaryota; kingdom Viridiplantae; phylum Streptophyta; class Magnoliopsida; order Asparagales; family Asparagaceae; genus Dracaena; species Dracaena cambodiana. The sequence continues at coordinate 15,068,562 of JAYEPQ010000005.1, read as the reverse complement.
TACAATATCTATTCAATATAGTACACAGTACTTGCATCGGAATAATAATGGTATTGTTGAGAAAATTCTTTAGTTTGAGCTAGAAATTTTAAGAAATTAATGTGAAATTTACTAAAGTGTCAAAACATACCTCTAAAATAAAATATAAAATTTTATAGTGAATTATGATGATTTTATACAATATCTACTCAATATAGTACGCAGTTCATGTACAACACTAATAATGATGCTGCTAAAAAGTCCTTAGTTTGAGAACGAAATGTCAAGCAATTATTGTGACACATTTATGAGAGTGTAAAAATATACTCTTAAAATAAAATAACAAATTTTATAGTGATCAATGATGATTTAATGAAGTTTCTACTCAATATAGTACACAGCTCACGCACCGTGCTTATACTAGTGCAATTTAGAAAAATCATTAGATTGATATCAAAATATCAAGATATTAATATGAAATTTTTATGAGAATGTCAAAACATACTACTAAAATAGAATATATAAATTAATGGTGATCTATCATGATTTGATATGACTTCTACGTAATAAATCATGCAGCTTATGTACTGGACTGATATTGATACAATCGTGAAAAATTGTTAGTTTGAGTCTAAAATTTCAACCAACTAATCTAAAACTTTATAAGAGTGTCAAAACATACTCATAAAATATAATAAAAATATTTATTTTGATTCATAGTATTTTGATACAATTTCTACACAATATGGTACACAACTCATGCACCAGATTGATACATTTGTAACTAAGGAAAATTTGTAATTTGAGGTTGAAATATTTGACATTTATCATGACATTTATATGAAAGTGTAAAAACATACTCCTAAAATAGAATACAAAATTTGTAGTGATCCATAGTGGTTTGATAAATTTTCTACTCGATATAGTACATAGCTCACGCGTCGAAGCTGGAAAAAATCTTTAGTTTGAAATCAAAACCTCAACTAACTAATATGAAATTTTAATGAGAATGTCAAAAAATAGAATACAAAATTTTCTAGTGACCCAAGATGATTTGATACAATTTCAACTCAATATAATATACAGCTCTCGCATTGAACTAATAATAGTTCAGCTGAGAAAAACTTTAGTTTGAAGTAGAAATATCATAAAATTAATATGAATTTTTAATAATGGCTTAAAACATAATCCTAAATAGAATACAAAATTTGATAGTGATCCATGGTGATTTGATATAATTTATACTCAATATGTTACACAGCTCATGCACTGAACTATTACTAGTGCAGCAAGAGAAATATTTAGGTTGAGGTCAAAATATTAAGTAATTAATGTGAATTTTTTTTTAAGAATGTCCAAACAAACACCTATAGAATACAGAATTTTATAGTAATTCATGGTGGTTTTAATTCAATTTCTACTCAATATAGTATACAGCTCACGCACCATACTTAAACTAGTGCACTTGAGAAAAATCTTTAGTTTTGAGGTCAAAATATCAAACAATTCATATGAAGTTTTTATGAGAGTGTTAGAATATACTCCCAAAATAGATCTATAAATATTTATAGTGATTCATGATAAATTGATACAAGATCAACTCAATATAGTATACAACTCACGCACCAGACTTATACCGATACAATTTAGAAAAATCTTTAGTTTGAGATTTAAATCTAAACCAATTAATATAAAAAATTTATGACAGTGACAAAATAGTTTTCTAAAGTAGAATACAAAATTTCATAGTGATCTAAGGTGGTTTAAGACAATTTCTATTCAATAAAGTACACTATTTATGCACCAGACTGATATTGGAGCAACTGAGAAAAAACCTTTAATTTATTGTTGAAATGTTGAGCAATTAAGTGATATTTTTTGTGAGAGTGTAAAAATATACTTCTAAAACATACAAAATTTTAAGTGATCCATGTTAACTTGATATAATATCTACACAATGTGGTATGCAACTCATGCACAAGAGTAATACTTGTACAGTTGAGAAAAATATTTATTTTGGCATCGAAATATCAGGCAAATAATATGAAACTTTACTAGAGTGCAAAAAAAATACTCCTATAATAAAATAAAAAAAATTTTGTGATCCATAATGATTTGATATAATATCTACTCAATATAGTACACTACTCACGCACCAGAATAATATGAGTGTAGTAAAGAAAAATCTTTAGTTTGAGGCCAAAATGTTAACTAATTAATGTGAAATTTTATCAAAGTGTAAAAATATGCTCCTAAAATAGAATAAATAATTTTATAGTGATTCATGATGCTTAGATACAATTTCTACTTGATATAGTGCAAAGATCATGCACTAGACGGATACCGGTGCAGTTGAGATAAATATTTAGTTTGAGTCAAAATCTCAACCAATTAATGTGAATTTTTTATGAGAGTGTCAAAAAATATTGCTTAAACAGTGATATAAAGTTTAATAATTATCTATAGTGTTTTGACACAATTTCTACTAAATATAGTATACATCTCATGCACCAAATTAATATTGGTGCTAATGAGAAAAATCTTTAGTTTGCCATCAAAATATAAAATAATTAATTTAAAATTTTTAAAAGAGTATAAAATCATATTTCAAAAATAGAATATAATATTTTATGGTGATCCATGAGGGTTTAATATAATTTCTACTCAATATAATATATGACTAACGCATAAGATTGATATTTTGCAGCTAACTTTTTTTTTTAGTTTGAGATCAAAATATCAAGTAATTAATATAACACTTTTTTAAAAGTGTCAAAATATACTTCTTAAATAGAACACAAATTTTTTTGGCGATCCATGATGATTTCATACAATATCTACTCAATATAGTACAGAGCTAATGCACTAGATTTACACTGGTACAATTGAGAAAAACTTTAGTTTGAGATAAAAATGTAAATTAATTAATGTAAATTTTTTATGAGAGTGTCAAAAGATATTCCTAAACATAATATAAAATTTTATGCTTATCAATGGTGTACCATGATGATTTGGTACACTACTCAATATAGTATACAATTCACGCACCAAAGTAGTACTAGTGCAGTGGAGAAGAATATTTATTTTGAGGTGAAATTTTTATGAGAAATTTTTATGAGAGTGCTAAAACATACTCCTAAAATAGAATTAAAATTTTTTTAGTTATCCATGATGATTTGATATAGTATCTACTAAATATAATATGCAGTTCATGTACCGGATTTATACAGATGCGGTTGAGAAAAATTTTTAGTTTGTGGTCAAATATCAACCAATTAATATGAAATTTTTATTATAATATAAAAATATTATTCTAAAATATAATTTAAAATTTTATAGCGATCTATTATAACTTAATATAATTTCTACTTAGTATGTTACATAGCTCACGTATCGGATTAATACCAATGCAGTAGAGAAAAATCTTTAGTTTAAAATCAAAATTTTAAAAACCTAATGTGAATTTTTTATGAGAGTGTTAGAATATACTCCTAAAAAATAATTTAAAAATTTTATAGTGATCAATGATAATTTGATACAATATAGATTTAATATAATACACAACTCACTCACTGGATTAGTACTAGTGTAGTTTGGAAAAATATTTAGTTTGAGATCAAAATCTCAACCACTTAATGTAAAATTTTAAATAGATGTCAAAATATACTCTTAAAATAGAATATAAAATCTTATATTAATCCATGATCATTTGGTATGATATCTAATTAATATAGTACGTAACTCACGTCCTGGACTGACACTAGTACTGCTGAGAAAAATCTTTAATTTCAGATCAAAATGTCAAATAATTAAAGTAAATTTTTATGAAAGAGAAAAAAATATAATCATAAAATAGAATACAAAATTTTATATGATCAATAATAAATTGATAGAATATCTACTCAATATAGCACACAGCTCTTGTACCAGACACAGACCGATTCAGCTGAGAAATTTTTTTAGTTTGGGACCAAAATATCAACCAATTAATGTTAAAATTTTATGAGAGTTTTAAAACATATTTGTAAAATATAATACAAAATTTATAGTGATCCATGATAATTTGTTATAATTTCTACTATATATATTACACAGCTCACATACCGGACTAATACCGCTTTAGCTGAGAAAAATCATTACCAATCAATATGAATTATTATAAGATTGTAAAATCATACTCTTAAGACATAATGCAAAATTTTATGGTGATTCATTGTGTTTTGTTACAATTTCTACTCAATATAGTGCACAAATCACGCACCAGACTAATACCAGTGTAGCTAATGGAAATCTTTAGTTTGAGTCAAAATCTCAACCAATTAATGTAAAATTTTTATGAGAGTGTCGAAATAATCTACTAAAACAGTGATACAAAATTTAATAATTATCCATAGTGATTTAATATAGCTTCTACTAAATATAATATACATCTCATGCACCAAACTGATACTGGTGCCGCTGAGAAAATTCTTTAGTTCATATCCAAAATGTCAAATAATTAATTTAAAATTTGTAAGGGAGTGTCAACATACTTTTAAAGTATAATACACCATTTTAGGGTGATGTATGATGGTTAAATGTAATTTCTACTCAATATAGTAGATGGTTAACGCATAAGACTGAAAATTTCCAGCTGAGAAAAATTTTTAGTTTGAGGTCACAAGATCAAGCAATTAATGTGACACTTTTACAAAAGTGTCAAAATATACTTCTAAAATAAAATACAAAATTATATGGTAATCCATGATGATTTGATACAATATCTACTCAATATAGTACAGAGGTTATGCATAAGATTTATACTAGTATAATTGAGAAAATTTTTTAGTTTGAGATACAAATGTAAAGTAATAAATATAAAAAAATTTTAAGAGTGTAAAAAGATATTCCTAAACATTATAAAATTTTTTGGTTATCCATGATGATTTGGTATAATTTCTACTCGATATAATACATAGCTCACACACCGAACAAGTACTAGTGCAGAGGGGAAAAATTTAGTTTGAGGTCAAGAACTAAACCAATTAATGTGAAATTTTTAGGAAAGTATCAAAAGATACTCCTAAAATAAAATTGAAAATTTTGTAGTGATTGATTATAATTTGATATAGTGTCTACTAAATATAGTTTACGGCTCACAACCGGAATTATACGAATGCAGCTGAGAAACTTTTTTAGTTTGTGGCTAAAATCTCAACTAATTAATATGAAATTTTTATGAGAATGTTAAAATATTCTCCTAAAAGATAATTTTAAAGTTTTATAGTGATTTAGACTAACTTAATATAATTTCTATTCAATATATTACAAAGCTCACACATCGGATTGATACCAATACAGTAGAGAAAATTTTTTAGTTTAAGGTTAAAATGTTAAGAAATTAATATAAATTTTTTATGAGAGTGTTATAACATACTCTTAAAAACTAATAAAATTTTTAATAGTGATCAATAATGATTAGATGCAATAACCACTCAATATAGTACGCAGCTTACTCACAAGATTAGTACCAGTGTAACTGGAAAAAATATTTAGTTTGAGATCAAAATCTCAACAAATTAATTTAAAATTTTTAAAAGATGTCAAAAAATGCTCCTAAAACATAATTCAAAATTTTATATTGATCCATGATCGTTCAATATGATATCCACTCAATATTATACGCAGCTCATGCACTAGACTTATACCAGTGCTATTGAGAAATATTTTTAGTTTCAGGTCGAAATATCAAGTAATTAATATAAATTTTTTATGAAAGTGTAAAAACATACACATAAAATATAATACATTATTTTATATGATTAATAATAATTTGATATAATATCTACTCGATATAGCATACACTATTGTACCACACATAGACTGGTTCAGCAAAGAAACATTTTTAGTTTGTGACCAAAATGTCAACCATTTAATGTAAAAATTTTAAAATAGAATATAAAATTTTATAATGATCAATAATAATTTGGTATAATTTATACTATATATATTACACAACTCACATACTGAACTGATACCACTGATGCTGAGAAATATTTTAATTTGAGGTTAAAATCATTACCAATTAATATTAAATTATTATATGAATATCAAATCATACTATTAAAATAGAATAAATTTTTTTTTTAGTGATTCTTAATGCTTTAATTCAATATCTACTCAGTGTAGTATGTAGTTCACATAGGAGACTGATACGAGTGCAAAACAAATCTTTATTTTAAGGTCAAAATCTAAACCAATTAATTTGAATTTTTTGTAAGAGTGTCAAAATATACTAGTAAAACAAAATGCAAAATTATATAGTGATCTGTGGTGGTTTGCTATAGGTACTACACAATACCAAATTTATACCAACGCTGTTGGGAAAAAGGTTTAAGAAAAGGCCAAAATCTCAAACAGTTAATGAAAATTTTTTATTAGAGCGTCAAAACTTACTCATAAAATAAAATACAACATTTACAGTGATGCATGATGGTTTCATACAATTTTTACTCAATATAGTACGTAGCTCATGCAGATGACAAAAACTGATACAACGAAGAAAATTTTTAGTTTGAGGTCAAAATAACATGCAATTAATATAAAATTTTTTTAATATCTATGAGAATATCAGTCTAACTTGTATAATATCTATTCAATATAGTACACAGCTCATGCACTGAACTAATAGCAGTCTAGCAGGAAAAATTTTTTTAATTTGAGGTCAAAATCTTAAACGATTAATGAGAAATTTTTATGAGACTGTCAAAATTTACTACTAAAATACAATACAAAATTTTATAGTGATCCATTATGGTTGGTATAATTTCTACTTCATATAGTATGTAGCTCACCACCAGACACTATGGATGCGGCTAAGAAAATTTTTTAGTTAGAGGTCGAAATATCATGCAATTAGAGTAAAATTTGCATTAGATAAGAAAACATACTCATGAAAAAAAAACAAAGTTTTATATTTATTCATGATAAATTTATACAATATGAGTCATTATAGTACACTGCTCACGTACAACTCATATAGGTGAAGCTAAGATAAATTTTTAATTTGAGCTAAATACGGACCTATTAATGTGAAATTTTTATGAGATTTTCAAAATATAATCCTATAATAGAATATAAAATTTTATAGTGATCAATGATGATTGTTATAATTTTTGCTCAATATATTACACAGCTCACGCACTGGACTAATACCGGTGTAGCAGAAAATATTTCTAGTTTGAGATCAAAATCTCAATAAATTAATATTAAATTTTTATGAGAGTATCATAATATTCTCTTAAAATATATTACAAAATTTTATAGTAATCCGGGATGATTTGGTACAATTACTACTCATTATATTATAGGTTTACTAATTAAATTTATACTTGTACAGCGGAGAAAATTTTTTAGCTTGACGTTAAAATCTTAACTAATTAATGTTAAATTTTTATGAGAGTGTTAAAACATACTGTTTAAATATAATATAAAATTTTATAATGATCTATAGTGATTTGATGTTATAGTGATTTGATATCATTTCAACTCAACATAGTATGCATCTCACGCACCAGATTTATATTGGTACTGTTGAAAAAAATCTTTAATTTTATGTCAAAATATCAAGCAATTAATGTGAAATAGTAAGAGATTGTCAAACATACTCCTAAAATAAAATATAAAATCTAATTGTGATATATGATTTTTTAATATAATTTCTACTCAATATAATACATGGTTCATGCACTAGACTAGTACCAGTAAAGCTTAGAAAAATATTTAGTTTTAGACCGAAATATCAAGCAATTAAAGTGATAGCTTCATGGGAGTGTAAAAATATAATCCTAAAATGTAATACAAAACTTTATCACCATCCTTGATGATTTAATCCAATATCTACTCATTATAGTATGTAGCTCATGCACTGGATTAATACCGGTGCAGGTCGCAAAAATCTATATTTTGAAGATAAAATAGCAAACAATTAAAGAGAATTTTTTACGAGAGTGCCAAAAACAAACACCTAAAACAAAATTCAATATTTTTTTAGTGATCCATGATGATTTGAAACAATTTCTATTCAATATAGTATACAACTCACACACAAAGTTAATACCAGTACAATTGAGACAAATCTTTATTTTGAGGTCAAAGTCAACCAAATTATTGGGAAGAACTTTTAAGAGTGTCAAAACATACTCATAAAATAGAATGCAAAATTTTATAGTTAGTATGCAGCTCATGAATCAGACATAAACCGATGCAACTAAGAAAAATCATTATTTTGAGTTCAAAATATTTGAAAACTAATATGAAATTTTCATGAGAGGGATAGATATTCTCATATAATGAATACAAAATTTTATAGTTATCCATAATGATTTGATATAGTTTTTACTCAATATATTACACAGCTCGCACACCGGACTCATACTGTTGTAACTGAGAAAAATATTTAATTTGAGGTCGAAATGTCAAGTAATTAATATGAAATTTTTATGAAAATGTCAAAACGTGCTTATACATAGCATAATTGTGATCCATGTTGTTTTGATATGATTTCTACACAATATAGTAAACATTTCACACACTGGATTAATACAAGTGTAGTTGAGAAAAATTTTAGATTGAGTAAAAATATCAACAAATTAAGATGAAATTTTATGATAGTGTCAAAACATACTCCTGAAATAAAACAGAAAATCTGATAGTGATTCATGGTACCATGGTATAATTTTAATCAATATATAGTACACTGTTCACGCACTGGACTGATACTGATACAGTTAAGAAAAATCATTATTTTGAGATCAAAATCTCAACTAATAAATATGAAATGATTATGAGAGTATCAAAACATACTTGTAAAATAAAATACAAAATTTTATATTGAACTATAGTCATTTGATATAATTTATACTCAATATATTATACAACTCATGCACCAGACTTATACTGATGCAGCTGAAAAAAATTATAGTTTAAGGTCGAAATGTCATGGAATTAATGTGAAACTTATAAAACAATATCAAAACATACTCCTAAAATTGAATACAAAATTTTAGGGTAATCAATGATGATTTAATATAGTTTCTACTCAATATTGTACAAGACTCATGTACCATATTGATACCAGCACAGCTGATAAAATAATTTAGTTTAAAATCGAAATGTCAAGCAATTATTATGACACCTTTATGAGAATATCAAAACATAATCTTAAAATATAATACACAATTTTATAGTTATCCATGATAATTTGATACAATTTCTATGCAATATAAATGTAGCCATGCATCGAGCTTATACTGGTGCACTTGAGAAAAAAATTTAATTTGAAGTCGAAAGGTCGTAATGTCAAGAAATTAATATGAAATGTATATAAGAGTGTCAAACCATACTCCTAAAATAAAATACAAAGTTTTATGGTGATACATAATGATTTGATAAAATTTCTACTCAATATAGTACACAGCGCACGCACCAAACTAATGCTAGTGCAGATGAGAAAAATCTTTAGTTTGAGATTAAAATCTCAAACAATCAATGTGAAATTTTTATAAGACTATAAAAACATACTCCAAAAATATAATACAAAATTTTATAATGACTCATGATGATTTAATAGAATATCTACTAAATAAAGTATGCATTTCACGCACCGGATTTGTACTGGTGTAGCTGAGAAAAAATTTTAGTCTATAGTCAAAATCTCAACCATATAATATGAATTTTGTTTTAAAGTGTCAAAACATTCTCCTAAAATAAAATATCTAATTTTATACTGATCTATAATGATTGATATAATTTCTGCTCAATATATCACATAACTCACATACGTACTGATACCGGTATAACTTAGAAAAATCATCACTTTGAAGCCAAATCTCAACCAATTGATGTAAAATTTTTATGAGAGTGTAAAAATATAGAGTAAAATATAATATAGAATTTTATAGTGATCCATACTCATCTGGTACAATTTTTTATCAATATAGTATAAACTCATGCACTGGAATGGTATATGTGTAGTTGAGAAAAATCTTTAGTTTGAAGTTAAAATCAATATTAAATTATTATATGAGTTTCAACATATACCACTAAAATATAATACAAAATTTTATTGTTATCTATAGTGATTTGATATAATTTCTACTCAATATATTACACAGCTCACCCACCATACTGATACTGGTACAGCTGAGAAAAATCTTAAGTTTGAGTTTAAACTGGCATGGAATTAATGTGGAATTTTTATGAGATTGTACTTGTAAAACTTAATACAAAATTTTATAGTTGTCCCTGATAATTTTATACAATATCTACACAATATATTACGCAGCCCATGCACTGAACTAATATCCATATAGCAGAAAAAAAATCTTTACTTTGAGGATAAAATCTCAACCAATTAATAAAAAAATTTTATGTGATGTAAAAATATACTCTTAAATCTGAATACAAAATTTTATATTTATCCATAGTGGTATGATACAATATCATTTAATATAGCATGTAGCTAACGCACCGAACTAATACTAGTGTAGCTGAGAAAAATCTTTAGTTTCAGGTCAAAAGTTAAGAAATTAATGTGAAATTCTTATGTTAGTGTCAAAATATGGTCATAAAATATAATTTAAAATTTTATAGTGATCAATGATGATTTGATATAATATCTACTCAATATAGTATATTACTCACATACTAGAATGATATTGGCGCAACTGAAAAAAATCATTAATTTGAGGCTAAAATATCAATCGATCAATGTGAAATTTTTTTGAGAGTTTTAAAACAAAATACAAAATCTTATGATGACTTGATATAATTTTTACTCAATATAGTATACAGCTCACTCATTAGACTGATACTGGTGCAGCTGAGATAAATCTTTACTTTGAAGATAACATCTCATCCAATTAATGTGGAATTTTTATGAGAGTGTTAAAATATACTCTAAAATAGAATGTAAAATTTTTTGGTGATGAATGGTGATTTAATATAGTTTCTTCTCAATGAAGTATATAGATTATGCACCGGACTTTTACTAGTATAGCTAAGAAAAATCTTTATCTTCGGGTCGAAATGTCAAGTAATTAATTTGAAATTTTTATAACGTGCTCCCAAAATAGAATACCAAATTTTATAGTGATTCATACTACTTTGATATAATTTCTACTTGATACAGTACACAGTTTACATATGAGACTGATACCAGAGCAACTGAGGAAATCTTTAGTTTGAGAGGTCGAAACATCAAGAAATTAATATTAAATTTTTATGAAGGCATCAAAACATTCTCCTAAAATTGAATAAATAACTTAATGGTGATCCATGGTGATTTGATATAATTTCTACACAATATAGTACACAACTCATATACTAAACTAATACTGGTACAGCTGAGAAAAATCTTTAGTTTGAGTCCAAAATGTCTACAAATTACTGTGAAATTTTTTGAGAGTATCAAAATATACTCCTGAAATAGACTAAAATTTTATAGTAATTCATGGTACTTTAATATAATTTCTTCATAATATATTACGTAGCTTATGTACCTGATTATTACTACTGTAGCTTAAAAAATCTTTAGGTTAAAGTCAAAATCTCAACCAATTAATATAAAATTTTTACAAGAATGTCAAAGCATACTGCAAAAACAAAATATAGAATTTTATAGTGTTCCATAGTGATTTGATACACATTCAACTCAATATAATATATATCTCACACATTGGACCAATTAATGAGAAATTTTGAAAAAAAGTCAAAACAAAATTCAAAAATAGAATATAAAATTTTATATTGATCCATAATAGTTTGATGTAATATCTACTCAATATTGTATATAACTCACACTACAAGAAAATGGGTCTTTAGTGACGACAAAAGTCGTCACTGAATGTCTTCAAGTTGTCACTGAAAATATTCAGTGACGAGTTTAGTGACGACTAAATGTCGTCGATTATGTGACCATCACTGAACCTTTTTGTGACGACTTTTAGTGCCCGTCACTGCAAATAGTTTTCAGTAACAACTATGACTTATTACAAAGCACTAACTAGATTGTCACTATAATATTTTTTTTGTGACAACTAATATCATCACTAATTCGTATTGGTGACATCAATAGTTGTCACTAAAAAGTTATTATATCGTCACTATTACGACTCTTCAGTGACGACTTTCAACATGACTAAATCGTATTTGTGACAATAAAATTTGTAACAGAAAAACTATTACATGGTCACTAAATAACTCTTTAGTGACGACGTTCGTCATCACTAAATCGTAATTGTGATAACAATACGTGTCACAGAAAACAATGACTATTTGTCACTACATATATATATAATATTATATAATGACATTAACTACAAAAAATAGTGACGACAAATATTGTCACAAATAGGTAATTATTAGTGACAAGTTTTTAATAGTATCACTAAAAGTTAAAATTTGCAACAATGTGTATTGTCGCTAAAACACAAATTCTGTGACACTATCAATTGTCACAAATAAATTTATCAGTGACGATATTGTTATTGCATCTTCAAATAGCTAATACAAATATCTGTTACAAATACAATATATACAATCATTCATATACAATCATTTATATTTTCAAATACCATATTCACAGGAGATGTTTTATAATTAGCTGATATATATATCAGTGATGTATAATAGAAAAATAAAATTCATCACATAAACATGCTAAAAATATTCATAAGAAAAACGATCCAGTCTTGCACAAATGATAACTTGTTTTTGTTCGAAGCAAAGTATTAAATCCATATAAACACATAAAAATCAATTTTTTGATTGTGATATAGAACCAAAAAGAGAAGTCATTCGCTCTTGAAACATGGACTCGAACTCAGCTTGCATCTCAGCTCTAATTTCAGCTCGTACCTCTTGTAGCTTTGTCTTCAACTTCTTATCTGACTCATCTAGCTGTGTTTTTAATTTCTCATCCGACTCAGCTAGTTGTTTCTTTAATTTCTCATTTGACTCAGCCTGAACTTCTTCTCTAATTTTTTGAACCACTTCAACCATCATTGTCTCTCTAGCATCACCTATATCCTTCTTTACTTGCTCCTGAACATCCTGTGAGATCGTTTACTCGGTGGCCTTTTTCCCGCTCATTCTCCTCGAAAATATCCTGATTTCTCACCAAGCACATGAAGCAATATGTCATCACGAGACATTTGAGGTTCATCATCTTGTGTTTGTTTCACGACAAGCTCATGTAGTTTTTCCTATAATTAATAATAATAACAAAGGCATTAGTAACAATGGTCAAAACATACTCAAAAAACAGAATACAAATTTAAGTTAGAGGGCAAAATCTCAACCAATTAATGTGAATTTTATAAGAGTATCATAAAATACTCTAAAAATGTAATTCAAATTTTTATATGTGATTCATAGTTATTTGATATAATTTTTGTTGTATATAGTCTAGAGATCACACACTATACCGATACTAGCACAGTTGACAAAAATAATATTTAGTATCATATCAAAATATCAACAAATTTCTGTGAAATTTTTATGAGAGTATAAAAAAAACACCTAAAATATAATATAAAATTTTAAAGCAATCCATGGTGATTTGATATAATTTCTAATCAATTTAGTGCACCGCTTATGCACTAGTCCGATACCGGTGCAGCTGAGAAAATATTTAGTTTGAGTTCATAATCACAACCAATTAATGTGAAATTTTTATGAGAGTTTAAAAACATAATCCCACAATAGGATATAAAATTTCAAGCAACTAATATAAAATTTTACTAGAGTGTCAAAACCTATTCTTGAAATAAAATTAAAATTTTATTGTGATCCATGATGATTTAATATAATATCTACTCACATAGTATGTAGCTTGCGAACCTGATTTATACTAGAGCAGCTATGAAAAATCATGAAATGTTAACCAATTAATGTGAAATATTTGTGAAAGTGTCAAAACGTGCTCTTAAAATATAATAAAATTTTTTATAGTGATTCATGGTCTTGGTACAATCTTTACTCAATATAGTACACAAGTTAAACACCAGACTAATACTGGTGCAGTTGAGTAAAATATTTAGTTTAAGGTTGAAATGTCGAGCAATTAAGGTGAAATTTTTATGAGAGTGTCAAAACATATTCCTAAAAATAGAATACATAATTTAATAGTAATCCATATAATTTGATGCAATTTTTACACAATATAGTACATAATTTACCCACCGGACAAATGCCGTATAGCTGAGAAAAATGTTTAGTTTGAGACAAAATTATCAACCAATTAATGTAAAAATTTTATGACAGTGCCAGAATATCCTCTTAAAATAGAATACTAATTTATAGTGATTCATAATATTTGATATAATTTCTATTCAATATGTTACACAGCTCGCGCACCAGACTAATACCAATACAACTGAGAAAATTTTTAGTTTGAGCTCAAAATATCGACCAATTAACGTGAAATTTTAATGAAAATGTCAAGGATACAAAATTTTATATTGGTATATGATTGTTTAATACAATTCTATCCATATAGTACGTTACTCATGCACTAGATTGATACCGGTGCAGTTAAGAAATATCTCTAGTTTTGGATTGAAATGTCAAGTAATTAACTTGAATATTTTATGAGAGTGTCAAAATATACTCATAAAATAAAAAGCAATATATTATAGTGATCCATAATGATTTGATATAATATCTATTTAATATAGTACACAGCACACGTGATGGACTGATACGAGTATAGCTGAGAAAATTCTTTAGTTTGAATTCAAAATTTTATGTAATTAATGTGAAATTTTACTAGAGTGTCAAAACATACTCCTAAAATAAAATACAAAATTTTATTGTGATCCGTGATGTGCTAAAAATGTTTTAGTTTGACATTGAATGTCAAACAATTAATGTGATGATTTTATGAGAGTGTGAGAATATACTCCTAAAATAGAATACAATGTTTTATGGCAATCCATGATAATTTGATACAATTTATACTAAATATAGTACACAGCTCATGCGCCGCGCTTATACTGGTGCAGTTTAGAAAAAGCATTAGTTCAATGTCAAAATTTCAAGAAATAAACATGAAAATTTTATGAGAGTGTCAAAATATAAGACAAAATACATAAACTAATGGCGATCCTCAGTGATTTGATATGATTTTGATGCAATATAGTACATATCTTACGTACTGGACTGATACTGATACAACCGAGAAAAATCATTAGTTCGAGTACAAAATGCCAACCAACTAATGTGAAATTTCTTGGGAGTGTCAAACCATAGTCTTGAAATAGAATAGAAATGTTTATAGTGATTCATGGTGCTTTGATAAAATTTCTACTCAATTTGGTGCATAGCTCATGCACCGAACTAATATATTTTAACAGTGGAAAAATTTTAGTGTGATGCTGAAATATCAGCCAATTAAATGATATTTCTATTAGAGTTTCAAAACATACTCCTAAAATAGAATTTAAAATTTTGTAGTGATCCATAGTGATTTGATAAACTCTCTGCTCAATATAATACATAGCTCATGCATCAGACTTATACCAGTATACCTGAGAAAATTTTTTGTTCGCTGTCAAATATCAAGTAGTTAATGTGTAATTATATTAGAGTGTCTAAAGATACTTCGAAACAAAATATAAAAGTTCATTGAGATCAATGGTGATTTGATATAATATTTGTTCAATATAGTACACAGCTCACATACCGGACTTATATAAGTGCAGTTGAGAAAAATGTTTATTATGAGGCAAAACGTCATCCAATTAATGTGAAAATTTTATGAGAGTGACAAAATTTCTCATAAAATAGAATAAAAATTTTATAGTGACAAATGGGGTTTGATGCATGTTTCTACTTAATATATTTTTTAGCTCACGCTTCTAACTAATACCAATGCAGCTGGAAAAAATCAATTTGAGATCAAAATCTCAACCATTTAATAATATTTTTTATTAGATATCAAAACATACTAATAAAATAGAAAAATTTTTATTGATTAATGGTGATTTGATAAAATATATAGTTAATATAGTATGCAGCTCACGCACCGAACTTAAACCGGTGCAGCTGAGAACAAATCGTTAGTTTCACGTCAAAATGTTAAGAAATTAATATTAAATTTTTGTAAGAGTTGCAAAATATACTCACAAAATTTTATAGTGATCCATGATGATTTGGTAGAATTTCTACTTAATATATTACACAGCTCACGCACTAAGCTAATATCGGTGCTGCTGGGAAAAATCTTTAGTTTTAGGTTTAAATCTTGACGAATTAATATGAAATTTTTATGAAAGTGACAAATCATACTCCAAAAATTGACTACAAAATTTTATATAATTTATGGTACTTTGACACAATATCTACTCAATATAATATGAAACTCATGCACCAAACATATAACGGTGCGGATGAGAAAATCTTTAATTTGAGATTAAAATCTCAACCAATTAATATAAATATTTTATGAGAGTACAAAAATATTGATCTAAAACTAAATACAAAAATTTATTGTGATCCATAATAATTTGATATAATTTCTACTAAATATATTATACAACTCATGTATTTGACTTATATTGGTGCAGTTTAGATAAATTATTACTTTGAAATTAAAATCTCAACCAATTAATTAGAAATTTTTATAACTGTGTCACAACATACTGTCAAAACAAAACATAAAATTTTAAAGTGATCCTATAATTTGATATAATTTTTGTTCAATATATCTTATGCACCTAACTAATACTGGTGCCCCTGAGAAAAATGTTTAGTTTGTGATTAAAATATCAAAAAATAATATTAAATTTGTAAAAGAGTGTCAAAACATACTTTTAAAATAGAATATAAAATTTTTTGGTGATCCATAATGATTTAATACCATTTATACTCGATATAGTATACATCTCATGCATCAAACTTGTACTAGTGTAATTGAGAATAATCTTTAATTTGAGATCGAAATGTCAAACAATTAATGTGACATTTTTATGAGAGTGTCAAAATATACTTCTAAAACAGAATGAAAATTTTTATGGTAATCTATGATTATTTGATACAATTTATACTCAATATAGTGCACAGCTAATGCACCAGACAAATATTGAAGCAGTTGAAAAAAATCCTTAGTTTAAGTTCAAATGTCAAGAAATTAATGTGAATTTTTTTCAGTGTATCAAAGCATACTCCTAATATAGAATACAAATTTTTATAATGATTTATTATGATTTGATATAATTTCAACTCAATACATTACACAACTAAAGTAACAAACTAATAACAGTTAAGTTAAAAAAATATTTAGTTTGAAATCAAAATCTCAAGTAACTAACATAAAATTTTTATCCGAGTATCAAACATACTCAAATCAGGATACAAATTTTTATAGTGATCCATGATGATCTAATATAAAATATACTAAATATATTACTCAGCTCATTCACTAGAGTTATACCTATAAGCAGAGAAAAATCTTTAGTTTGAAGTCAAATTATCAATCAATTCACCAAAACATCCTCTTGAAATAGAATACAACTTTTATAGTAATTCATAATAATTTGATATAATTTCTATTTAATATGTTATACAACTCGCACACTGAACTAATACCAATGTAGCTGAGAAAATGTTTAGCTTGAGGTCAAAATCTCGACCACTTAATGTGAAGTTTTTATTTGAGTGTCGAGGATAGAAAATTTTATATTGATATATGGTTGTTTAATACAATTATTTCCAATATAGTACACAACTCAAGCACCGGATTGATACCAGCACAGCTAAGAAATATCTCTAGTTTTAGCTTGAAATGTCATGTAATTAATTTTAATTTTTTAAGAGAGTGTTAAAACATACTTATAAAATAGAAAACAATTGTTTATAATAATCCATAATGATTTGATATATTATCTATTTAATATAGTACACAGCACACGCAATAGACTGATACTTGTATTGCTGAGAAAATTCTTTAGTTTAAAATCAAAATTTTAAGCAATTAATGTGAAATTTTACTAGAGTGTCAAAACATACTTCTAAAATAAAATACAAAATTTTATTATGATCCATGATGTGCTAAAATTATTTTAGTTTGACGTCAAAATGTCAAGTAATCAATATGACACTTTTATGAGAGTGTCAAAATATACTCCAAAAATCAATAACAATAACAATAACTAAGCCTTTTATCCCATGTACTAGGGGTAGGCTACATGAACCAAAAGAGAATCATGCCGGATCGATCACGTAGATAATCCGTCTCCATTCATTCCTATCAAGTAGTATCTCCTCATTTAAAACTCTAGAATCCATATATTTTTGTGTCACCCCCATCCATGTTTTCTTCGATCTTTAATTCGCTCTTTTAACTTGTCCTACATTATAAGCTCCCCTCATCGAACTGGAGCATTTATAAGTCTACATTGCACATGACAAAATATACTCCTAAAATAGAATATAATTTTTTCTGGTGATCTATGATAATTTGATATAATATCTATTCAATATAGTACACAACTCATTGCCGCCCTTATACTGGTGCAGTTTAGAAAAATTATTAGTTTGATTTCAAAATATCAAGAAATAAATATGAAATTTTTATGAGTGTGTCAAAATATAAAACATAATACATAAACTGATGGTGATCCTCTGTGATTTGATATGATTTCTACACAATATAGTATGTACTTTCGTACTAGACTAATATCGATACAGCAGGGGAAAATTGTTAGTTTGAATATAAAATACCAACCAACTAATGTGAAATTTTTTGAGAGTATCAAAACATAGTCCTAAAATATAATACAAATGTTTTTATTGATTCATCATGCCTTGATACAATTATTACTCCATATAGTACACATCTCATGCTCCGGACTAATACAGTTTTAACTATGGAAAAATTTTAGTTTAAAGCTAAAATATTAGCCAATTAACATGATATTTCTATGAGAGTTCAAAACATACCTCTAAAATAGAATACATGATTTTGTAGTGATATATAGTGATTTGGTAAATTTTCTGCTCAATATAATATATAACTCATGCACCAGATTTTATAACAGTATACCTGAGAAAAAAAAATTTGTTTAAGGACGAAATATCAAGTAGTTAATGTGAAATTATATCAGAGTGTCGGAACATACTCCTAAAATAAAATATAAAAGCATATGGAGATCCGTGGTGATTTGATATAATATATGTTCAATGTAGTACATAGTTCACGTAGCGGAATTATACCATGCAGCTGAAAACAAAATTTAGTTTGAGGCCAAAATGTCATCCAATTAATGTGAAAATTTATGAGAGTAATAAAAATACTCCTAAAATAGAACAAAAAAAATTATAATAATCCATGAGATTTGATGCATGTTTGTACTCAATATATTTCATAGCTCACGCACATAACTAATACCAATGTAGCTGGAGAAAATCAATTTGAGATCAAAATTTCAACTAATTAATAAAACACTTTTATGAGATATCAAAACATACTACTAAAATATAAAACAAAATTTTATATTGATTAATGGTAATTTGATACAATATCTACAGAATATAGTAATCAGCTCACTCACCAAACCTAAACTGGTGCAGCTAAGAACAAATCATTAGTTTCAGTAGAAATGTCAAGTAATTAATATGAAATTTTTATAAGAGTTACAAAACATACTCATAAAACAAATACAAAATTTTATAATGATCCATAATTATTTGGTAGAATTTTTACTTAATATATTACATAACTCACGCACTAAACTAATACTAGTGTAGCAGAGAAAAATCTTTAGTTTTAGGTCTAAATCTTAACCAATTAATATGAATTTTTTATGAGAGTATCAAATTATACTCCAAAAATAAAATATAAAATTTTATATAGTTCATGATGCTTTGATACAATTTCTAGCCAATATAGTACGTAACTCACACACCAAACAGATAACAGTGCATACGAGAAAAATCTTTAATTTGAGATTAAAATCTCAACCAATTAATAAGAAATTTTTATGAAAGTATAAAATATTAATCTAAAATGAAATACAAAATTTTATTGTGATCCATAATAATTTGATACAATTTCTACTAAATATATCATACAGCTCATGTACCTGACTTTTATTGGTGCAGCTTAGGAAAATTATTAGTTTGAAATCAAAATCTCAACCAATTATGTGAAATTTTTATAACAGTGTCACAATATACTGTCAAAACAAAATAAAGAAATTTAGAGTGATCCTATAATTTGATACAGTTTATACTCAATATAGTACACATCTCATGAACCTGAGTAATACTGGTGTCCTTGAGAAAAAAATTTAGTTTGAGATTAAAATGTCTAGAAATTAATGTTAAATTTGTAATAGAGTGTTAAAACATACTCTTTAAATAGAATAAAAAATTTTTTGATGATCCATTATGATTTAATATAATTTATACTCAATATAGTATACAGCTTACACATCAGATTTGTACTAATTCAACTAAAACAAATCTTTAATTTAAGGTCGAAATGTCAAGTAATTAATGTGAAATTTTTACGAGAGTGTAAGAATCTACTTCTAAATAGAATATAAAATTTTATGGTGATCTATGATTATTTTATATAATTTATACTCAATATAGTACATAACTCATGTCCGTGGCAAATATACGAGCAGTTGAAAAAAAAATCTTTTATTTTAGGTGAAAATGTCAAGCAATTAATTAGAAATTTTTTTGATTATGTCAAAATAAGTGCCTAATGCAAAATAAATTTTTCTAGTGATCTATTATGGTTAGATATAATTTCTACTCAATATAGTACGTAGCTCAAGTAATAAACTAATAACAATGCAGTTAAGACAAAAATTTGTTTGAGATAAAAATTTTAACTAATTAATGTAAAGTTTTTATCAGAGTATCAAGCATACTCAGATTATAATACAAATTTTTATAGTGATCTATGATAATTTGATATAATATCTATTATATATTACTCAACTCATACACTAGACTTATACTAATAAGCGGAGAAAAATCTTTAGTTTGAAGTTGAATTTTAAAGCAATTAATATGTAATTATGTCAAAATGTCAAAACATTCTCCTAAAACAAAATAAAAAGGTTTTTTGAGATTAATGAGGATTTGATACATTATTTACTTAATATATTACACAGCTCATGCACTAGACTAAAACCGGTGCAGTTGAGAAATATTTTTAGTTTGAAGCCAAAATGTCATTCAATTAATGTCAAATTTTTATAGGAGTGTCCAAACATACTACTAAAATAGAGTACAAAATTTTGTAGTGATCCTAAGGGTTTGATAAAATTTTTACTCAATATATTACACAGCTCAAGCACAGAACAAATATAGGTGCAGCTAGAAAAAATCTATAATTTGATATCAAAATCTCAACCAATTAGTGAGAAATTTTTATGAGATGTCAAAACATATTATTAAAATATAATATAAAATTTTATATTAATTTTTAATGGTTTAATATATATCTACTCATTACAGTATGCAGCTCATGCATCAGACTAAAATTGGTGTATTGAGAAAATTATTTAGTTTCAGATAAAATGTCATGTATTTAATGTAAAATTTTTAAGAGAGTTATAAAACATAGTCACAAAATATAACACAAAATTTTATAGTGATCAATGATAATTTAGTAGAATTTCCACTCAACATATTACACAGCTTACGTACCAGACTAATACCAGTGAAGCTGAGGAAATCTTTAGTTTGAGAAATCTCAACCAATTAATATAATTTTTTGAGTGTGTCAAATCATACTGCCAAAATAAAGTACAAAACTTCATAGTGATTCGTGGTATTTTGATATAATTTCAACTCAATATAATACACAACTCATGTACCAAATAAATACTGGTGCAAATGAGAAAAATATTATTTTTTTGATATCAAAATATAAACCAATTAATATGAAAATTCTTTGATAGTGCAAAAATAGTTTCCTAAAATAGAATAACAAATTTTATACTGATTCATATTGATTTGATATAATTCTTACTCAATATATCATACAGCTTACGCACCAGACTTATACTAGTACAGCTGAGAAAAATATTTAGATTGAGCTCAAAATATCAACCAATTAATATGAGATTTTTATTTTAGTTTCAAAATATATTGCCAAAACTTAATATAGAATTTTATAGTAATCCATAGTAATTTAATACAATTTCTACTCAATATAGTATTCATCTCATGCACGGAACTTATACTCGTACTGCTGAGATAAATTTTTAGTTTGAAGTTAAAATATTAAGAAATTAATGTTAAATTTGTAAGAGAGTTCAAAACATACTCTTTAGATTGAATATAGAATTTTTTAGTGATACATGATGATTTAATATAACTTTTACTCAATATAGTACACGACTCATGCACTGGTGCATTTGAGAAAAATCATTAGTTTGAGGTTAAAATACCAACCAATTAACATAAAATTTTTATCAAACTATCAAATCATACTCTTAAGTAGAATACAAACTTTTATAGTGATCCATGATGATTCGATATAATATCTACTAAATATAGTACTCAGGTCACATACTAGACTTATACTAGTGCAGTTGAGAAATTTTTTTAGTTTGAAGTCAAAATCTAAACCAATTAATATAAAATTTTTATGAGAATGTCAAAATATCTCCCTAAGATATAATTCATAATTTTATAGTAATTCATAATGATTTTATATAATTGTTATTCATATATTACACAGCTCACATATTGGACTGGCATCGATGCAACTGAGGAAAATATTTAGATTGAGATTGAAATGTCAAGCAATTAATTTCAAATTTTTATGAGAGTGTAAAAATATATCCTAAAGTATAATAAAAATTCTTATAGTGACCTATGATAATTTGATTTAATATTTCTCAATATAATACACAGTTTACGTACTGGACTAATAACGATGCTGCTGGAAATAATCTCTACTTTGTGGTCAAAATCTCAACCAATTAATGAAAAATTCTATAGAATGTTAAAACATACTCTTAAAATTGAATAAAAAAATTTATTATTGATCCATGGTAATTTGATATAATATATGCTCAATATAGTACGCAGCTCACGCACCGGACTAATATTGGTTCAACCGAGAAATTTTTTTAGTTTGATGTCAAAATCTCAACCAATTAATATGAAATTTTATAAGAGCTTCAAAATATTCTTCTAAAATAGAGTACAAAATTTTATAGTGATCCATAATAAATTGATATAATTTCTACTTAATATATCATACAGCTTATGCACTAGACTAATCCCGATACAGCTAAGAAAATTTTTTAGTTTGAGATCAAAATCTCAATCAATTAATTTGAAATTTTTGTGAGAGTGTGAAAATATGTTGATAAAATATAATAAAAAATTTTGTAGTGATCCATACTGTTTTGTTACAATTTTTACTCAGTATAGTATAAATCTCACGCACAAGACTTATACTAATGCTGTTAGGAAATATCAATAAGTTGAGGACAAAATGTCAAGTAATAAATGCGAAATTTGTAAAAGAGTATCAAATCATACTCCTAATATAGCTTGAAAATGTTTATAGTTAATTTAAAACAATTGCTACTCAGTATAATATATGGCTCATACGTCAGACTGATATCGGTGTATCTGAGAAAATATTTAGTTTGAGAACGAAATGTCAAGCAAATAATATGATATTTTTATGAGAGTATCAAAACATACAAGTAAAATAGCATACAAAATTTTATGGTATATCTGGTGATTATATACAATTTATAGTCAATATAGTACATACTTCATGCACCGGACTTGTGCAGTTGAGAAAAATCTTTTGTTTGAAATTAAAATGTCAAACAATTAATATAAAATTTTTATGAGAGTGACTAACATAAGAGTGTAAAATTATGAAATATAGTACATAATTTTATAGTGATCCATGATAATTTAATATAGTATCTACACAATATAGTATAAGTTCATGTACCGAACTAGTATCGTGCAGTTGGGGAAAATATTTAATTTCAGGTCAAAATCTCAACTAATTAATGAAGAAATTTTATGATATGTCAAAACATAATCTTAAAATAGAATACAAATTTTCATAGTGACCAACGATGTTTTGTTATAATTTCTACTCAATATAGTACACAGTTTACGCACCGATAATAGTGCAGTTGAGAAAAAACTTTAGTTTGAAATCAAAACCACAACCAATTATATGAAATTTTTATAAGAGTATCAAAAACTAGAATACAAAATCTTGTAGTGATCCAAAATAATTTGATACAATTTCAACACTATATAATACACAGCTCTTGCACTGGACTCATAATAGCTCAGCTGATAAAAATCTTTAATTTGAAGAAGAAATATCAAGAAATTAATATGAATTTTTTTATAAGACCATAAAAACATAATCCTTAATAGAATAATAAATTTTACAGTGACCTATGGTGATTTGATATAATTTATACTCAATATATTACACAACTCACGCACCAGACTACTATCAATGAAACTAGAGAAATTTTTAATTTGAGGTCAAAATATTAAGCAATTAATATGAATTATTTTTAGAATGTCCTAACATACTCTTAAAATAGAATACAAAATTTTATAGTAGTTAATGTAGTTTTGATACAATTTCTAATTAATATAATACACAGCTCACGCACCATACTAAACCAGTGCAATTGAGAAAAATATTTAGTTTGAGCTCAAAATGTCAAACAGTTCATATGAAGTTTTTATGCTTATGCAAGTGTCAAAATATACTGCTAAAATAGATTTAAAAATATTTGTAGTGATTCATTATGAATTGATAAAGTATCTACTCAATATAGTACACAGCTTACGTACTGGACTGATACCGGTGTAGCTGAGAAAAATCTTTTGTTTGAACTCAAGATCTAAACCAATTAATATAAATTTTTTATGAGAGATTAAAAACATTCTCCTAAAATAGAATACAAAACTTTATAGTGAACTGACGTGGTTTGATATAATTTCTATTCAATATAATACATAGTATATGTACCAAACTGATACCAGTGCAGTTGAGAAAAAAACTTTAGTTTGCGATCGAAATGTCAAGCAATTAAAGTGATATTCTTGTGAGAGTGTAAGAACATATCCTAAAACATAACACAAAATTTTACAGTGATTCATGACGATTTGATACAATATCTACTCAATGTAGTACGTTGCTCACCGACAGAGTAATACATGTTTAGTTGAGAAAAACGTTTAGTTTGAAGTCGAAATATAAAGCAAGTAATATGAGATTTTACTAGAATGCCAAAACAAACTCTAACAATAAATTTTTTTTTTTTACTGATCCATAATGATTTGATATAATTCTACTCAATATAGTATGTTGCGCACACACCGGACTAATATGAGTGTAGCTAAGAGAAAATTTTTAGTTTGAGGCTAAAATATTAACCAATTAATGTGAAATTTTATGAGAGTATCAAAATATACTCTTAAAATAGAATTCAGAAATTTATAGTGGTTTATGTGTTTTGATACAATTTCTACTTGATATAGTGCACAGATCACACACAAGACTAATATCAGTGTAGCTGAAAGAATATTTAGTTTGAGTTAAAATCTCAACCAATTAATGTGAAATTTTATAAAAGTGTCAAAATATATTGCTAAAACAGTGGTACAAAATTTTTTAATGATCCATAATGATTTGATATAATTTCTGCTAAATATAGTGTACATCTCATGCACCAAACTAATAGTGGTGTCGTTGAGAAAAATCTATAATTCACGGTCAAAATGTCTAATAATCATTTAAACTCTATAAGAGAGTGTCAAAATATATTTCTAAATAGAATACAACATTTTATGATGATCCATGATAGTTTACTACTCAATATAGTATATGACTCACATATTAGACTTATACTTTATAGCTGAGTAAATTTTTTAGTTTGAGATTGAGTATCAAGCAATTAATGTGAAACTTTTATAAAGTGTCAAAATATACTCCTAAAATAGAATACATGATTTTATGGTAATTAATAAGGATTTAATATAATATCTACTCAATATAGTAAACAACCCATGCACCAGATTTACATTAGCGCAGTTGAGAAAAATATTTAGTTTGAGGTCGAAATGTAAAGTAATTAATGTAAAATTTTTATGAGAGTGTCAAAAAATACTCCTATAACATAATACAAAATTTTATAATTATCCATGATAATTTGGTACAATTTCTACAAAATATAGTACACAACTCACGCACCGAACTAATACTAGTGTAGTGGAGAAAAATATTTAGTTTTAGCTTAAAATCTCAACCAATTAATATAAAATTTTATAATAGTGTAAAAACAGACTTCTAAAATAGAATACTAAATTTTGTAGTTATCTGTGATGATTTGATAAAGTATCTACTAAATATAGTATGCGGCTTATGCACCGGATTTATAGTAATGCAGCTTAAGAAAATTTTTAGTTTGTGAGCAAAATATCAACCAATTAATATGAAATTTTTATGAAAGTATCAAAATATTCTCCTAAAATATAATTCAAAAATTTATTGTGATCTATAATGACTTAATATAATTTCTACTCAATATATTACATATCTCATGGATCAGACTGATACCGGTGCAGGAGAAAAAAATGTTTAGTTTAAGGTTAAAATGTAAAGAAATTAATATAAAATTTTTATGAGAGTGTTATAACATACTCCTAAAAAATAATTCAATTTTTATAGTGATCAATGATGATTTGATAGAATATCCATTTAAAATAATACGCAGCTCACTTATTGGACTAGTACCCGTGTAGCTGGAAAAATCTTTAGTTTGTGGTCAAAATCTCAATCAATTAATATAAAATTTTTATGAGATGTCAAAATATACTCCTAAAATAGAATACAAATTTTTTATTGATTCATGATTGTTTAGCATGATATCTACTCAATATAGTATGTGTTGGCAGTGAAAATTTCTAAGTTAAAAGGATTTTCCACAACAGAACGCGGAGCTAACTCAGTAGCTCCGCATTTGGCTACTTTTGCCTCGCGTTTGAGTAAAACGCGGAGATGTTTAATAGCTCCACGTTAGCTCCGAGTTCTGGTTTCTTAGCTCCGCGTTTTGATGAGATTATCTCCGCGTGAGCAGATAACCATAATCTCAAATTGATTGAGATTATGATTTGGGCTTATCCAAATACCCAAATTAAGTCCGATCAGAACTCTAAATCAATAGATTTAAATCAAGACTAAGATATTTGATTGGAATCCTTGATGAGTACAAATTCTATTTAGATAGAAACTCTTTCATCAACCGAAAGCTATAAATACCCTTTTGAGGAAGCCCTAGGGATCTTTTCGGATCATCTTTCTAGCATCTTGGAGAATTCAAGTTACGCATAGAGCCTTGGATTCGTGAAGAGCAGAGAAGAAAAGATCATCTACAGTCAGCCGCCACCTTCAAGAGAGAAGAGTTTGACGTTAGATCGTCCAAAAGAGCTGCTTGACAGATCCCATCACCACAGATCCCACACTATTATTGTAAAAGAGAGCGATAAATTATAAATCCTCTTGTTTGTTCTTTATTGTTCACTTTCGTTGTAATTCAAGCTAATTCAATGGAAGGAAAGGCGAATACAATTTCAGCCTAGAACAAACTGGTGACCACAATGGGAGCCGTCTCTTTCACCGAAGAAGAGATTGTGGCGCAATCCGACGTCAATAAGATTGGATCTGACGTAGAAATGTTGGTTGTTGAAATCGACCAGCAGAAGTATGAGGAGTATCTCTCCTCCGAATCAGGTGACCTGTCTGAGACACGCCGCTATCGTCGCGTGCTGCGCTCCAACACCCGAGTAACGGGTAAAAAGGAATCCACCAATAAACGGGGATCCTTGGAGACCGCGCCTATAGAGCCGCTATTTGGCCAGGAAATCCTAGCGAAGGATGGCCTCTTTACTGCCGAAGAACGCTCGGGAACTGGATTGATCAGAACCCAACTCCGAAATAGAAATCGGAGAGCTAGGCGGAAGGCCCTCAAAGCCCGCTATGAACTCAAGGCTAACTTCACAGAGCGCGAGGCTATAGTCCCTCGCAAACTGGCTCGCGTTAATCGCAAGACCAGTTATGATCGCGTAAAATGCGAAGTTGCAACTTGCGTTGATCGCAAGGTTGAGCCAGCGTGTGATTTTCCACGCGAGGCTATGACTCGGCTGAGCGATAAATGCAAAGCCAAAAGTACTTACGATAATCGCAAAAATTCTAACACTCGCGAGAAACGCGAGTATAAAATAATCTTGAAGCCAGCGTGTGATTCTCCACGCGAGGCTATTACTGGACTAGGTAATAAATGCGAAGCCAGTACAACATGCGATAAACGCAAGAGTTTTGACACTCGCGATTAATCACGAGGATATAATCTCCTTACAGCCAGCGTGTGATTCTCCACACGAGGCTAATACTGGACTTAGCGATAAATGCAAAGCTAGTACAACTTGCGATAAACGCAAGATTTTTGACACTCGCGATTAATCGCGAGGATATAATCTCCTTACAGCCAGCGTGTGATTCTCCACGTGAGCCTAATACTGGACTTAGTGATAAATGCAAAGCCAGTGCAACTTGCGATAAACGCAAGATTTTTTTGGCACTCGCGATTAATCGCGAGGATATAATCTCCTTAAAACCAGCGTGTGATTCTCCACGCGAGGCTATTACTGAGCTTAGCGATAAACGCGAAGCCAGTACAACTTGCGATAAACGCAAGATTTCTGACGCTCGCATAAAACGCGAGGAAAAACTTCCCTTAGAGCCAGTGTGTGATGATGATTCGTCACGCGAGGCTAAGGCTGATCTTAGCATTAATCGCAAAGACAGCAAAATTTGCGTTAATCGCAAGGACAAGCCAGCGTGTGATTCTCTACGCAAGGCTATTGTATCTGGACTTGAAACAAAAAAAGCTCGCATTAATCGCGAGGATAAAATATTGATAGAGCCAGCGTGTGATGGTAATTCTCCACGCAAGGCTAAAACTGATCTTAGCGTTAATTGCAAAGATGGTGAAAATTGTGTTAATCGCAAGCTTCTTTACCTTCGCGTAAATCGCGAAGATGATTGGCAAATTTGCGTAATCGCAAAAAATCGCGTTAAACGCGAAGTTATGACTTGCGTTAATCGCAAGAGTAAGCCAGCGTTCAAGAATCTTCTTCCACGCGAGGCTAATGTTCCAGAAAATAAACTTCTGCAAAAAACGTCAAGCCAGCGTAAAACGCGAGGCTAGCGTTCCAAAACGCAAGGCTATTTCTCAGCCCCGCGATGCAAAACGCGGAGCTATCTCTTAGCTCCGCGCAAATCAACCCGAATACAAAATCAGGGCTGATCGTCACACTAATGGACCAGAACTGGACTCCAGTGATCTCAAGAAGCTTCAGTGGGCTCCTGGACCCTTTCAACAGATGAATGGGCCCCACAATTTCATATTCAAGGCCACTGACCTCAGAGAATACTTAACCAAGAAAAGAGGCATAAATCAAGTTCAATCTGATCCTATTTGTCATTGTGAGCAGCTTATGACAGCAGTATGTGCTGTGATGAATAATTGTTGCTGCAACAGAAACAAAGAAGATCATCTGCATGACTTAAGGACAGTCTTCGATCTTATGCGAAAACACCATCTGAAAATGAATCCCACTAAGTCTTTTATGGGGGTGTCCAGCGAAAAATTCCTCGAGTTCATAATAAACTCAAAAGGAATTTTCCTTGACCCCGAAAAGGTGAGGGCTATTAGTGAAATGCCACCACCCCGCAATCTTATGGAATTAAGGGGGTTGCAGGGAAAGCTAGCCTATATCCGGCGCTTCATCTCTAATTTATCAGGGCGATGCTAGCCGTTCTCCAGACTCATGAAGAAGGGGGTTTCTTTCGTATGGGATGAGGCATGTCAACAGGCGTTTGACGATCTCAAAGAATATCTCACTAAACCTCCTGTTCTTATGGCACCGATCCCTGGGCGACCATTTCTTATATATGTAAGGGCCATGGATGATGCGTTAGGAGCATTACTTGCTCAGTATAATGAGCACGGCCATGAACACGCCCTCTATTACTTAAGCAGGACAATGATCGGAGCCGAGCGTCGGTATACCCCGATCGAAAAAGAACGTTTAGCCCTAGTGTTCGCTGTTTAGAAAATGCGACACTATTTTTCAGGGCAAACGATACATGTCATCTCACGAGTTAATCATTTGAAGATTCTGATGACAAAACCAGGATTCTTAAATGGCCGATTGGCGAAATGGGCATTATTGCTATCGCCATATGATATATACTTCGTCCCTCAAAAAGCCATGAAGGGACAGGCGATCGCCGATTTCCTAGCAGACCATCCAATCTGGTCCACTTCCAAACAGACGTCATAGGTCAACACAGTTAGCAAAGAACAACCATGGCAAATGTTCTTTGATGGTGCTGCCAGACGATCTGCTGCTGGAGTGGGGGTTGTGCTAATATCCCCACATAAACATATATTGCCTAACGGTTACTCGTTAACAGAACCGTGCACGAATAATGTGGCGGAATATAACGCACTCATTATCGGCTTAAAAATAGCTCTGCAACTGGGGGTGAACTATCTAGAGGCATATGGAGACTCTAAACTCATTATCAACCAAATGACAGGAGAGTATGAAGTCAGACATGAAGCCCTCATCCCCTATCATCAGCTAGCCATCGAACTAGCAGGATATTTCGAGCAGTTTTATATTTATCATATATCTTGGTATGAGAACGTCTATGCAGATGCTTTTGCTGCACTAGCTACAACATTGGCGATCCTGCCGGGTGAAGCTAAAAGCATCACTATTGGTAGTAGAGGACTACTCCACCCGGATACGGTATTCCAAACCAAGGAGGTATGCCAGACAGGCTTAATTCGGGAACCCCGTGATTGGCAATTTCCGTTTGTGGATTATGCTTTACATGGGATATTGCCAGAAGATCCAAAGGAAGCCACCTCGATGAAGAGGAAGGCCCCGAGATTTTATTATGACCATAAGCTTCAGACTTTATATAGAAAGTCAAAAGATGGTCTGCTGCTACGCTGTATATCAAAAGCAGAAGCAGATAAAGTATTGAGGGAAACACATGATGGAGTATGTGGAGCTCATCAGCCCGGTCCAAAACTCGGAGACCTCAGAAGAAGGCTGGGATACTACTGGCCAAACATGATTACAGTGGCAATGGCATGCGCTAAAACGGTGCCATGTATGCCAAGTGCATGCCAATTTTATTCATCAACCCCCAGAATACTTGCACAATACCGTTGCTAGTTGGCCGTTTGAGGCATGGGGAATGGATATTGTGGGGCCAATAACTCCCCCGTCATCCAGAGGACATCGGTTTATTCTTGTAATAACCGATTATTTTTCAAGATGGGCCGAAGCCGTGCCCATGAGAGAGGTAAAAACGACGGATGTGATTAAGTTCATCAAGCATCATGTCATTTACCGCTTTGGCATCCCCCGAACAATCATTCATGATAATGGACCGCAATTCATCAGTCAGGGATTCTCAAGATTCTGTGATAAATTCAGAATCAAAGATATTTCTTCAACGCCATATAACCCTGCGGCAAATGGGTTGGCCGAAGCTTTTAACAAGACAATCATTAAACTTCTTCGAAAGTTTGTCTCTTCCAACAAATGAGACTGGGATGAAAAACTGGGAGAATGTTTGTGGGCTTATTGCACCACCGTTCGCACCCCGACAAAAGCTACCCCGTTCTCCTTGGTTTATGGAAGTGAGACCGTCTTGCCTCTTGAAATCCAGATACCATCTTTAAGAGTGGCCTTAGCCACAAAGATGATGACAAAAGAGCGCCATCAACAGAGATTACAAGAACTAGAGGCGTTAGATGAAAAATGTCTTAGGGCTCAGAAACAAATTGAGTTGTATCAAGCCCGATCTCGCAAACGTTCAATAAGAACGTTAAACCAAGGACTTTTAAACAAGGAGACTTGGTTCTGGCTATTAAAAGGCCAATGATTCTAACCCACAAGACTAAGGGTAAATTTGAACCCAAGTGGGAAGGACCGTTTATTGTGGAGACAATATACTCCAGTGGAGCCTATCGCTTAATGAATCAGAACGGCGATAGAATGATGATGCCAATTAACGACAAATTTCTGAAGAAATATTATACTTAATGATGAAAGAGTAACTGTCATATTTGGCTCCGATCATCATGGTGTGCCTAGTTCAAGTTACGCATGACAGCCTTGAACCACCTCCACTTGTTCAAGTTACGCAGATGAGCACTTGGACTCCTTCTTAGGCATGCGCAATTTGGCATCTCTGCCAAAATTTGATGAATCTTAATCCGATCATCTTGGTATGCCCTGTTCAAATTACGCATGAGAGCCTTGAACCGCCTCCATTTGTTCAAGATACGCAGTTGAGCCTTGAACCGCCTCCATTTGTTCAAGTTACGCAGATGAGCACTTGGACTCCTTCTTAGGCATGCACAATTGGGCGCCTCTGCCGGGATTTAATGAATCCTAACCCGATCATCGTGGTGTGCCCAGTTCAAATTATGCATGAGAGTCTTGAACCGCCTCCACTTGTTCAAGTTACGCAGATGAGCACTTGGACTCCTTCTTAGGCATGCGCAATTGGGCGCCTCTGCCGAAATTTGATGAATCATAACCCGATAATCGTGGTGTGCCCAGTTCAAGTTACGCATGAGAGTCTTGAACCGCCTCCACTTGTTCAAGTTACGCAGATGAGCACTTGGACTCCTTCTTAGGCATGCGCAATTGGGCGCCTCTGCCGAAATTTGATGAATCCTAACCCGATCATCGTGGTGTGCCCAGTTCAAGCTACGCATGAGAGCCTTGAACAACCTCCACTTGTTCAAGTTACGCAGATGAGCACTTGGACTCCTTCTTAGGCATGCGCAATTGGGCGCCTCTGTCAAAATTTGATGAATCCTAACCCGATCATCGTGGTGTGCCCAGTTCAAGTTACGCATGAGAGCCTTGAACCGCCTCCACTTGTTCAAGTTACGCAGATGAGCACTTGGACTCCTTCTTAGGCATGCGCAATTGGGTGCCTCTGCCGAAATTTGATGAATCCTAACCCGATCATCGTGGTGTGCCCAGTTCAAGTTACGCATGAGAGCCTTGAACCGCCTCCACCTGTTCAAGTTACGCAGTTGAGCACTTGAACTTCTTTCTTACCAGGCATGCGCAATTAGGCACCTCTGCCGAAATCTAATGAATTATCCAACGCCGACTAGGCAATGAGAAGAGAACCAGTTTCTTGCCAACCCCTTCATGCTGCGGAGAAAAGTATGAATTGCCCAACGCCGCTAAGGCAAAGAGAAGAGGAAAAGTTTGGCATTTAAGCCCAAGCAAAATTCTCGACAACTCACCATGCTGAGGGGAATAACATGGCTAGCCCAACTCAAACGGTAGTTGGTAAAAGCTAATCAAATCCGTTGATAGCTGGGGGTTTGCTAAAAATCCTATAAACCCTGTCATGTTAAACTCTTACCTCTGACAGTATGATTTGGATTATTCCCATCTCCGTTCAAGTTACGCAGATGAGCCTTGGACTGTTTTACCTGAACAACTAAATCATTTTGATGACAAGTTATCTGTTGTGCAAACAAATTTTGTAGCCAATAGGTAAAAGAATCAAAAGATTATCTTTATGCATCAATAAGGATGAAGTTGCAAAGAATCAGTAAATTTCTCTCTTTTATTACAAGTTCTTATTACAAAAATAATGAAGAATAAAAGAATAGGGGAAAGTTATGAATCTCTTAGAAGCCTCAACTTATTCGTCACCTCACCAATTACTCGACGACGAGTCTCCTCCACAGAGTGTTGAGCCTGCCGGCGTAAGTCTTCATCACTTATCGCCAGTTGCTGGGCCAACTGCTGGCGAGAGTCTTCAATAGTGCGACTTCTTATTGCGCCTTCTTGTTCAAGTTGTCCTTGTTGGAGGAGCAACTCTTCCCGTTTCTTAACGGACTCCCCTAGTTTAGACTCACTGGCATCCAAAATGGCCCGAGCCTTGGCAATGGTCTCTCTGGCTCTAAGGATGGCGACCTGACTCCCCTCAATTTCAAAATTCACCATCTCTAGCTCCCTGAGGATTGATTATTGACTGGCTCGTAGTTTTGCTAACTCCCGAGACCAGACTTCCTCTTGACGCTTTAACTCCTCTTGACGAGCCACTAATTCTACCCGTAGATGCGCCGCTTAATTTTCGGTGATCGCTCCCACATCCGCTTGGCGAATTGTGTTTAGCGTATTCACCTGCTCTTCGATAAGGAGCTGCTCGGTCACGTCCCCCAATTCTTTCAATATTGTCCAAATAGCTTGACAACATTGGACGTCCAAAATTAAGGGAATCTCTTCCATCAAGGATCATCCCGATACACCTTCTTAGCAGCCGCATAAAGTCATTAACACTGTGGTTGAAAAATTCTTCAAGAGGGTCCACAATGTCTGCATTTAAAGCAGGCAGCGCCAAAGAAGATGTCGCTGGCAGAGGAGTGGTGTCCGCTGGGGTTGAAGAGGAAGAAGCCGTCCCTGTACCAGGTTCATAATATGCAGGGCCAGTAAAGCCAATGAAGACCTGGCAGAACTAGGAACCCGAGGGGAAGCATCGCCGGTACAGATCACTTGAGCAGTAACAAGAGTAGATGATGGAGTGTTTTCACCAGAAGCTCCTCCTGTGGTAGAAGTGACTTCAAATGAGAACTTTAAATTTTCCTCGTCCCCCGTTGACGGAAGACTTGGAGCTAGGGGAGTCATGGATGTCTCAACAGCCATTATTGTTGATGATGTTAAAATTGCTGGTTGAGAAACAGAAGGTGCACCAGAAACTACTGGAAAGGTCTCGGTAGAGCAAACCGGTGGTGTTGGAGACGGCAGACTTGGAGACGGTGTAGCCTCTTTTGCGGCAGCCGCAATGACAACTTCCGTTCTATCATCACTCCCTAGTTCATCAAGGGGAGGAATTGATGAAGGAACTGGACATGTGGCCGGTGTGAAATATTCAGCGTCAAATTCAATTGCAGAGCTATCCAAACCACCCACCGAACCAGTCATACCAGAATAATCCACTCTCTCCTCGGACTCCCCCTCGGTGGTCGAATGCATCGGCGAGAGGGGGTGGCCACCTGTACCTCAGAAAAACAAAACAAAGAGTGTTGTATATAAATACAGAAAAATGAATATAAGATAGAGTATAAAAGCTGAGAGAACCATACCAGGAGATACAAGTCCTGTGGTTGGACTAGACGGAGGAACTATGGTCGTCTCTAGAAGCGCACCCGTTTCCCCACTTAAGAGCTGCTCCGTGGCGTGCTCACCAGATTCTTGAATAGGCAAACGGGTCGGGACATCAGAAGCACCAGGAGCTTCAGCAGCTCTACTCTCCTCTGTTGGCGCCAGAGGCAGAGTTGAAGCCAATAAATCTGAAGCAAATTTAGCTGCCACCGCTCGAGGGCCTAAGAGAGTCCCCGGGGCTAGTTTTTGCTTCTTCTTCGCCGGTTCGCCTCTTGCAGATCCACGGGGTTTTACGGTCGGACTCCGGGGACGGGGGACCAAGTCTTGAGGAGCACCGCCAGCATCAGCGCCATCCTCATCATCGTCATCGTCATCAGAATCGCCAACATCTGATGGGTCGGCCGCCGCGCCAAGGAATTCATCCATTCCTTTCATTCTTACTCTTGTTGCACCCCTACGGCTAGAGTAAAATGCTTCTATTTCTTTACAACAACTCCGGTTAATGGAGAAGTTGGGCACGTCAGCATTTGCTACACCGTACCACGTGCAGAAGCTAAGAGTCAAGGCCAGCTCGGGCAATTTCTGTGGCAAGACGAATTCAGCTCCGGTTCCACTAGCTACAAAATGGAACCAGCCGCGGGCACCCTCGTATAGTTCTCTTCATAGGCAAAATTCTTGCTCGGATTACCCACATAAAGTTGGGAATATCCAAACTGACGAGCAAAGTGGCTCGGGATGTACGGTTCAATATAACACTTGGCATCTAGACGATACACCAAGTGCCCGGGGCGGATGTTAAGGAGCCACCAGAACACTCCTGAAGATAAGACAGTGAAGTTATCTGCTCCAGCAATGTCTTTGAATTTCGACCCGTATCCCCCACCAGGGAAGTCGGGGAAGCACCAGAAGATCTCATAATTTTGGTGATGGCGGAGAGTCTTCCGGATTTGAGACATATAGTGACTCTTCCGTAAGAAGCGCTCGTATAACTCCACAAAGAAAGGCTTGTCACTGGAATGATGTTCAGCCGCACTCATCAGAGAGGGGCAGTGCATGATGAGCCACGCCATCAGATAGGTGTAAGGTATCTCCACCCAAGGGTTTGGAGTTTTCACCTTGGCAATCTCTTTTGACTTGCCCTTTCCTTTCCCCTTACCCTTATCAGCAGGGATAAAGTCATTACAGAGTGCTCGCAGTCCATGCTATAGGTTGCACACCATGGAAGGAAGAAGTCCGAAAAGTCGGCCGTATGCAAGAAGAACTGCTGGATACACCACGGTCATTGCAATGGCCTCTTTTGGAAATGACGGCACGACACATCTCTTCAACCATAGCATCAAAAACCCAGCAATAAGACCCCTATTGGATACTGGGAACCGAGCATGATAGTGGTAACTCTTGAAGGAAATGCCTGGACCGAATCCACCTTCGTTGGATTCAGTAGTATAATACATTAGGCGAGTCTTGGCGATGCGGCGATCAATCTCTGTGACGTCAACAGAAGCATAGCCATGGACAGTTGTTGAACTATCCTTAGAGTTCAAATTGGCGAAAAGGTGATCGGCCCATTTCTTGTGGCCGATACCCTGATTACGCACATCTCCCAGTATGTAGCATAGATGCGCTCGTCCCTTCCATCAGCATGTTCAGTTCTTCGGCGGTGGGGATATACTCTTCATAGGGGACTTCGCCCATTAATAGCCCGGACACCTCAAACATCTCATGAAGAGCGAACCCCAGCTCACCCACTAGTGCAAAGAAAGTGCTAGTCTCAGGGTTGTACATCTCCAAGAGACCAAAAAAGTGATAAGCTCTCTGAGGAATCCTAAACTGCACGTTTCTGATGGTTTTGTATAAACCAATCTCTTTTAGAACTGGTTCATGGGAATCTAACATATATTGGACAAGGCGGACCCACCACATATTGCCGGAGGAATAAACTCAACCAGGCATCCTGAAGTCACTGGCTGGGTATTGGCCTCCTCTCGCCATGAACTCGCTCAGGAAAGTTCGTGCGCGAGTTGGGACCTCTCCTACTGGGTGCTCCTTGGTAACCCTGCCTGGAAGCAACCCAGTAATATCTCTGGTGGGGCCATCTTGATAAGCCCCATGTGAGCCCAACTTGCCCGTTGGGGCGCCGTCATATTCTTGAGTTAATCCCCACTCTAACTCACGATGCATCGCCAGCCTTTGAAGATAGACCAGAGGATAGCCACGCTCCATCCTAGGCAGAAACATTAAAGCTTCGCCAAAATTATACAGTCACATGCTCTCCTCTTCAAGAAGGATCTGATTTGATTGCTCCATCTTGTCCCCAAAGAGAAATGCAGGTTTCTCTAGCACTTCTCTGTTCATAGCTTCGAAAGCCGCATCAGTCACAATCTCCCATGCAGTAGTGGATGATATTTGATCAACTTTTCCTGGTGCTCTCTCGAATCTGGTTTGTATGCGGCCAGGATGGTAGTGAAGCGAAATTGAGCTGTTGGATCAGAACCCCCAACAAAACCAAAGTAGTGCTTATGGGGAAGAGCTTCCACCGAATACCCCACTACAAAAAGAAGAAACGAGAGTTAGAAAATCTTCTGGGTATAGAAGCGCGAAGCTAAAAATTAGACCACGCGAAGCTAAAATAACTCCGCGCGAAATTAGACGGCGCGAAGCTAAAAATAACTCCGCGCGAAGCAAAAAATTAGACTGCGCGAAGCTAAAAATAACTTCGCGCGAAGCTAAAATTAGACCGCGTGAGACTAAAAATAACTCCGCCGAAGCTAAAAAGATAGCCTCGTGTTTAAGCGCGATAGCTAGTCAGAATAATCCTGCGTTTCCAACGCGAGGATAACGCGATAACTTCGCGTGGAAGAAGACCAGAGGCCTTTCTTCTTCTCTAAGCCATATGGCCGAAAAACGGTGGTCTCGCTGGTGATAGAGCAAAATGGCCGGTCGAAACCAAGCCAAATCACTCCCAAGTGGCTCTAAGAAGACCAAAAGTTAGGATGTTTACCTCCAATAGGCGCGACAGGAACTTGTTCGCCGCTGCGCCCGCTGCCTCGACCGCTGCCGTCGCTGCTTGCATCGGCCGCTGATGGCGAGGCTACGCGAGAAGAAGCGTGAGTCTTGGGTGCCATTGATCTTGAAGAAAACGGAGAGAAATCGACGAAAATCTTGGAGAAATCGACAGAAATTCGGTCGAAATTGAGCGGGTCACCTGGAATCGCCTGAGCTCTAGTCGCCGAAGTTCTTGAAATCTCTTCAAATGAAGTAAGGAAGAGAAAAGGGTTTAAAGCTCCATTTAAATGAAGAAAACCGCCTCTTGATATTTGGCGCGAAAATCGAAGCAACTAATGATCAGTTGCTCTCCAAAACGCGAGGCTATTAGCTTCGCGTAAATAACCTGAAATGCGAAGTCATTAGCTCCGCGCAACTATGCAAAACGCGAAGCTAACTTGGTATTTTAGCTACGCGTTTCTATGAAGTTTGGACTTGGCAAGCTTTATTTGGCGCCTCTGCCAAAATCTGAT
This sequence comes from Dracaena cambodiana, assembly GCA_036321105.1. Lineage (NCBI taxonomy): Eukaryota > Viridiplantae > Streptophyta > Magnoliopsida > Asparagales > Asparagaceae > Dracaena > Dracaena cambodiana. The sequence continues at coordinate 15,029,764 of JAYEPQ010000005.1, read as the reverse complement.
AATCATCACTCGATTATCTTGGCGTGTGCAGTTCAAGTTATGCATGAAAGCCTTGAATTGCCTCCATCAAACTAAGGCATGTGCAATTAAGCACCTATGTCTAAGTTAAATGATCCTGATTTGATCATTTCTGGTATTAATAAATCTAAGTTACGCAGATGAGTCTTAGATTGTTTTACCAAAACTATGAGTCTTCTATTTGTTGAGCAAGCAAAATTCTTGAAGCCAATAGATAGAGAGAAAATTTTTTTGTCTTTATTCATAAAACAAAAGGGTTATAAAGGAAGAGGGATTTATAGCTCTCCCAAAAGTTTCTACAAATTCATCGACTCATTAATAACCTGACAACTAGTCTCTTCCATGGAGTATTGAAATTCCCTGGTTCACATGCAAAATATCTCCTCTGCAAATGTCGACTATGATCTGTTTAAAGTTCTTAGTGGATTATCTGAAGATACTGCTATAGGAATCCTAATGAAGATGCACAAGTTGGATTCGACATGCTACAAGCCCTTAGATAATCATCTCTATCGATTTGGAAAGCGACAGAGATTGTCATCTAACAGAAATGGTCCTCAAGAAAACTTAATGGGCTGCCGCAAAGTTCTTGTAACTTCTTCAAAAGTTTATCTTTTCGATCCAGAGCTTGAAACCAGCTATGTTGTAAAGCATATGCTTCTGGCTTCCTTAGAGTTACTTTTGCTGATGAAGACTGATAGAGCCACATGCACTCCTCTTCAAAAAGGATTTAGTCCAAGTACTTCGCTGCGAAAGAAGAATAAAGAGTTAGAGAAAACTCGAAAAAAATCTTCTAAGTATAAAACGCGGAGCTAAGGATAACCTTGCGCCCAGCTGAGGAAATAGCCTCGCGATTGATACGCGACTGCTAGTCAAAATAGCCTCGCAATTGAGACGCGACTGCTAGTCAAAATAGCCTCGCGATTGAAATAGCCTCGCGATTGAAACGTGACTGCTAGTCAAAATAGCCTCGCGATTGAAACACAACTGCTAGTCAAAATAGCCTCGCGATTGAAACGCGACTGCTAGTCAAAATAGCCCCGTGTTTCAAACGCGAGGATGACACGATAGCTTCACGTAAGAAGAAGACCAGAGTTCTTCTCCGTCTTCTCCTTTCTTCCCAAGCCTTACGACTGGAGAACGGCGATCTCGCCGGTTCAAAATTGGTTAGTCGGTTAAAACCTAGCCAAAACACTCCAAAATTAATCTAAGGAGTCTGAAAGTTAAGAATTTCTACCTCCAATTGGTGCAGCATGGATTGGCTCGCTGTTGTGGCCACTGCCTCGGCCGCCGCCGCTGCTAGTACTGGCCGCCGATGGCGAGGAGGTGCGCGATATTGTACTCTTCTTAGATGACATCCTAGTAATGGAAAGTCTAAGGAAGTTCGGTTGAAGATCATTCCTTCAGACCGATTCATCTGAGTCGCCTGAGCTCTAAGCTCTTGAAATTCTTCGGATGAAATGAGGAAGAAGGAGAGCTTGAGCCTCTATTTAAATGATCCACCTCTTGGTATTCGGTGCGAAAGTCGGAGCAGGATTAATTACTGAGCAATTTACTAAGTAATTACTGCGTAATTAATGAGCAGTTAATTGCCAAATAGCGAAGCTATTTAGCTCCGCGCAAGTGAACAAAACGCGAGATAAACTTGGTATTTTAACTCCGCGTTTCCAATCTGAAGATCCAAAGTATTTCAAAATTTGCTAAGTTCTAAGCCATTTTGAAACTTTGGAGGGGGTTCTGTTGGCAGTGAAAATTTCTAAGTTAAAAGGATTTTCCACAACAGAACGCGGAGCTAACTCAGTAGCTCCACGTTTGGCTACTTTTGCCTCGCGTTTGAGTAAAACGCAAAGATATTTAATAGCTCCGCGTTCTAGTTTCTTAGCTCCGCGTTTTGATGAGATTATCTCCGCGTGAGCATATAACCAGAATCTCAAATTGATTGAGATTATGATTTGGGCTTATCCAAATGCCCAAATTAAGTCCGATCAGAACTCTAAATCAAGAGATTTAAATCAAGACTAAGATATTTGATTGGAATCCTTGATGAGTACAAATTCTATTTAGATAGAAACTCTTTCATCAACCGAAGGCTATAAATACCCTTTTGAGGAAGCCCTAGGGATCTTTTCGGATCATCTTTCTAGCATCTTGGAGAATTCGAGTTACGCATAGAGCCTTGGATTCGTGAAGAGCAGAGAAGGAAAGATCATCTACAGTCGGCCGCCACCTTCAAAAGAGAAGAGTTTGACGTTAGATCGTCCAAAGAAGCTGCTTGACAGATCCCATCACCATAGATCCCACACTATTATTGTAAAAGAGAGCGATAGATTATAAATCCTCTCGTTTGTTCTTTATTGTTCACTTTTGTTGTAATTCAAGCTAATTCAATGGAAGGAAAGGCGAATACAATTTCAGCCGAGAACAGTATGCAACCCACACACTAGACTAATACTGGTGCAGCTGAGAAAATTATTTAGTTTCAGGTTGAAATATCAAGCAATTAATATAAAATTTTTATGAAGTGTCAAAATATACTTATAAAATAGAATACAAAATTTTATATTATCATTAATAATTTGATATAGTATAGGCCTAATGACTCTTCCATAAGATGATCATTTCCTATTTAATTTCCAATCTCTTTACGCGGATGTGGATGTGTATTCCAACATTCTCTTATTTTGGAAGCTGTGGGCGAGCTTTCTCCTGAGTCAAAACTTTGTCTAATGCTTCTTTTCCTAATGAGATGGGGGATTCCACAACTCCAGATTTGTCAATCCTACTCTAGTTATGTCAATGAACTGGGCGCTGCCAATCTCTTTCCTCTTTCACTTGAAAAGGATGGTCTCTCTTGACGCTAGCATATGGGTACGATGAGGTGATGATGGGATTATTCCCCCATCTCTGGCGGGTTCTCTAGTGGGCCAATTTCGTTTGATTGCAAGATCTAAAAGGCCAGTTTCACTGCTATTGTTTTATTTGGCCCCTACTGCTTTGACAGGTCCACTGGAATATTCGATGACTTCTAATAAATCCTGCGAGGAAAGTGAGCCATCACCGCTTTCGTTGTGGATATGGCCACCCATGCTCTACTTTCATTACAAAAGAATCCCTTACAATTACTGAGCCAGCCTCTTACTATATCATGGAAAGATGTTGAGCTGATATCAGCATCCCACCAGATTGGAAATGTCACCAGATCCCGCCCTTTGCATGAGTAGGAAAGACGGATTCTACTCGTTGTGCAAAAATCATCATCCTATTTCACATCATGCAGGTGATCGAATCGAACCCATTGCTCACCAATTCTTGACCTAGACGATGGGTTACCTAGTTCAAATTTATGTGATGGCTGGTATTTTTCATGACCATCAACAATGAAAGTGAAACGAAGTGGTGGCTCCAATACAGACTGTGGACGAGGGAGAGGATCCATTGTTCAGTCCAAAGCAACTATGTTAGGTCCGATGGAGAGAACCATGAGGGTTGCAGAATATTAGATTTTGAACTTGTTTTCCAAGATGTCATCTTCAAAGTTCCACGGAGTCAACTGGTACTAGTGACAGTTTTCTATATTACATAAGTAGTATGTGGTGCAGAAAGCTGTGATGAATGGGAGGGGGTTCCCCGGATCGTCGAATAGGTGAGAAAGCTGGATGTTTTATATTTCAGAGCCTAACTAGTTGAGGACGAAGTTGGGAAACAAGGCGATATGGTGTAACTTTACTGGGTACGATGAGCAAATGAAAGGGTGGAGATGTATTGATCCCACCACCCTCGATGCATATGTCTCATCGCATGTTGTCTTTGATGAGGCATCATGGTGGTTTATCGAGAATGTAGTGTTGCCAGAATCAAGAATAGGAATGGTAATAGACGTATCAACGGGCCAATTTTTAGTCCTCCCTATATAAAAATTTGAATTAAAAAATAAAATTTTCATTTCTAATTCAAAATTTTCTATAAGACGGGCAAAAATTTAACCCATGGACACGTCCATTACCATCACTACTCAAGAGAGAGTAGACATGAATATGTGTATGTAATTACTAGAACAGTAGGAGGTTTTTTTGGGGAGCGACATGGGACCAGTAGAGTTGCCTAAATGGAGTTCACGAACTGGCAGTTCTTTGAACCCCCCATTTGATAGAAGAAAGGTGTTTGTAAGGTTCAAAGCCCAAAATCGATAAGCTTGGAAAACTCTTCTCTGATGAAGTGGAGAGAGGGCATAACGAATAGAGTTGCGAGATAGTCGAGATAAGAGACCACTACTAATGGAAGACATAACAACTTAAAATCAGTCGACGTTTTAGAAGGTCTTTACAGATTGATGAAATCGAAGACGATCTATATGCATGCCGATTTTGTAGATGTTGTGTCTCTCACAGTGTTGTGCCTTCGAGATTGGGGAACTGAGTTTGTTTGAAGACACTAAGGGTAATGCAGAGTGGGAGAACACAATGCACAAGGGGTTTTCCGCCCTAAATAAGAAAAGAATGAGACATGGGACCGTCGCTCTATTACCTGCTGGAGTGTTGCAAAGCAAATTGTGGCATGACATGGGTACACGATGGTGAAGCAACCAAGTGATAGATCAGTGGAATGGCTGCGATTGTTTCTCGTTTATCGAAAAATGTTTCTATTGGAAAACTATTCGGCATACTTTGAAATCAAAATCGACCATTCAAATTATGGCTATGTATTGTGGAATGACCCCTGGCGTGAGCTCCTTCCACTTGATTTTCTGAAATATCCTTTCCATCTCTACATACTCCTTCTATGCCACATTCATTTTCTCCACCGCTAAGCCAACATACTATTTCTCCATCGTCAGAGTGATGGGTCTCCCCAGAACATGTGACGTGCTTGCCACTGATGCACATGCACATGACCCACACACTTATCGAAGAACAAATTGCTAAACTATGCAGACATGCTTCGCACTATCTTTGAGGTGAGGAAATTGCCACCTTGACGGACCCGATGTTGCGGAAGCAAACCATTCTTTCCTCCACAAAACACCTTACCATCTCCCACTTGATACCCGACCCTTCGTCTCACATGTCATTGGACACTGTGTAGCACATGACCACTTAGAGCATAAGAGCCTACTATATGCAAAGCCAATATGCAATGAGGCTATTCCCTATGAAGCCTTATCCTCATGTGGTTGATTTGGTACCCCTTTGACTAACATTACCGACAATCCTTGTTCAGAAAATTCCATGGGAATGGATCCCGCATGAGCATATCGCTCACTTTGTCGGCTGTTTGTCGACAATGCCGTGTCAAAATTCAAACGGACCACTTCTACTCTGACAGTTTGTTTAAACATTGTCCGGACCTACCTTTTAATGGTATAGCAAATATTGCCCCATATTCAATCACCACGTCAAAAGCAAGTGAATGCGATGAAGCCTTTCTCCAATACTTCCATAGTACCCAAAGAAGTGTTGCAAATTATCTCATGCAAGAGCGGCAGACTTCACAACAAATTGTGCAATCTCAGTTCACACTGTCCGCAGCCCATTATTGAACCGAACTAGAAAGCCGCACTGGATGTGCATGAATAACCTCTGTCCAGAAATGATTATATACTTGCCACGATGTGCAGCCTATTACTTTTGAAAAATTGAATTGACAGACCACAAACATCGAAATCACTATCGTCAATCACGTACACGCCGCTCTGACGTCAAAAGAAAAGGAGATAGAAAAGAAAAGATGAATAGATGATGACGATGCTCGAGAAGCCAAACCTAAAGTAGGCATTCATGGCAGATGCCAATCCTCTTCCAAGAGATGTTCAATGACCAATGAAAAGCCCCTCCAACGAGAAGAGAGCCTTAAAGAGGAGTCATCTCGAAAAAGAGATCACTGTCCAGTACTGATGTATCTAAGGAAGAATGGTTGTTTCTTATACAGACATATCTAAGGATTAAAGATTGTTTCTTATACTGAAGAAAGGTTGTTTCGAGACCAGTACCTATAGAGAAGTCTAGTCTCCGAGGTGAAAGTGGCCATCAAAGACTAGCAGGGTGGCACATTGATCATTAGTATTGTGTTGAATAATCAAATGAATATGATGAATTGAGAAACACATTGATCTTTGATAAGGTATGTTGTGGATTTGTTTCTTAGGGAGATGCAAGAATTCAAACTATTATAGTAAATTGGTTGATTTGATTCAATGAGACTTCATTTGGTCATGGTAGGTTGACTGACAAATAGAGGTGGTTAAAGATGCAGTATAGATAGAACCAATACTGAATAAAAAAAAAGGTACTGTATGTGATGGAGTATTTCAAGGTATACACACACCACTTAATTTGTACAGTCTTTCATTATGTGTGAGTGAGATTTTGGGTCTCTATGCAGTTTCTAGAGGTTCTCTTGATAGATACAAGATCTTTATGCTTGAGTTGTTAAAAATCCAACTATTCGTTGATGTAGTAGTTACATGCTGAGAACGTTTTGACCTTCTTTTAGATCTATGCTTAAGGTTGTTGGCAGTAAAAATTTCTAAGTTAAAAAGATTTTCCACAACAGAACGCGGAGCTAATTCAATAGCCCCGCGTTTGGTTACATTAACCCTGCGTTTGAATAAAATGCGGAGATGTTTAATAGCTCCGCGTTGATTCCGCAGTCTGGCTTATATTAGCCTCGCGTTTGAGTAAAATGCGGAGATGATCAATAGCTCCGCGTTAGCTCCGCGTTTTGGTTATTTAGCGCTGCGTTTTAATGTGATTAAAGCTCCGCGTAGGCAGATAACCAGAATCTCAAATTGATTGAGATTATGATTCTGGGCTTATCCAAATACCCGAATCAAGTCTAATCAGAATTCCATCAAAACTAAGATATTTGATTGGAATCCTTGATGAATGCGAGTTCTATTTAGATAGAAACTCTTGCATTAACCTGGGGTTATAAATACTTTCCTGGTGAAACCCTGGGGAGATCTCTTTTGGATCTTTTGGAAGTTTTGGTAAAGTTCGAGTTACGCGTGAGTGCCTTGAACTAATCAAAACCAGAGATCAGAGGTCTTCTTCTTTTTGGCATCGGAAGCCTCCTATCGATCCTTTGGCAATTCAAGTATGCGAGAGAGCCTTGAAGCCTTTGCTGATCATCTTCTGAAATCTTGGAGAATTCAAGTTATGCACAGAGCCTTGAGTTCGTGAAGATCAGAGAAAGTCACCATCTTCTTTCTGGAGTTCTTGAGAAGTTCGAGTTACGCGAGAGAACCTTGAACGAATCAAAACCAGAGAAGATCGTCTATATTCGGCCGATATCTTTAAAAGAGAAGATTTCAACGTACCGATCGTCCAAAGGAACTGCTTGACAGATCCCATCGCCACAGATCCCACAATATTGTAAAAGAGAGAGATTGAACTATAAAATCCTCTCGTTTGTTCTTTTTTATATCTTGTTCACTTTCATTGTAATTTAAGTTAATTCAATGGGAGGAAGCAAAGGAAATTTTGCGACGAACAAACTGGCGACAACAGTGGGAGCCATCTCTTTCACTGATGAAGAGATTGTGGCGCAATCGGACGTTGACTTGATCGGATCCGAAGTAGATACGCTGGTCGTCGAAATCGACCAGCAGAAGTACGAGGAGTTCCTCTCCTCCGGATCAGGTGACTTGGATGAGACACGGCACTATCGCCGTATGTACTCCAATGCCCGAGTGACGGGTAGAAAGGTATCCACCGAGAGACGGGGATCCTTGGAGACTACGGTTATAACGCTAGAGTTCACACAAGAAATCCTAGCCGAGGATGAGCTTTCGACTGCCGAAGAAGACCTAGGGACTGGACTGACCAGGACCCAACTCCGGAACAGGAACCGGAGAGCGAGGCGTAGAGCCCTCAAAGCCCGCCTTGGACGCGGAGCTAACTCTAGAGGACGCGAGGCTATGGTCCCTCGCAAATTGGCTCGCGCTACCCGCGAGACCAATCTCTACCGCGTTAAATGCGAAGATACAACTTGCCTTAAAAGCAAGGAAAAGCCAGCGTGTGATTTTCCACGCGAGGCTGGTAATACTGGCGAGTTACGCAAAATTCCTGACACTCGCGAGTTACGCGAGTATAAAAATTATTCCAAGCCAGCGTGTGATTCTCCATGCGAGGCTATTACTGTGCCTAGCGAGAGACGCGAAGCCAGTAAGGGTTGCGCTAGTCGCAGAATACCCAACACTCGCGAGTTACGCAAGTATAAAAATTATTATTCAAAGCCAGCGTGTGATTCTCCACGCGAGGCTATTACTGTGCCTAGCGCGAGACGCGAAGCCAGTAAGGGTTGCGCTAGTCACAGAATACCCAACACTCGCAAGTTACGCGAGTACAAAAATTATTCAAAGCCAGCGTGTGATTCTCCACGCGGGGCTATTACTGTGCCTAGCGAGAGACGCGAAGCCAGTGATACTTGCAATAAACGCAAGACTTCTGACACCCCAAGGAACAGGAAGATGATTGGCAGATAGTTGTCAGTCGTAAAAACCGCGCTAAGCGCGAAGCTATGATCTGCGTCAATCGCGAAGATAAGCCAGCGTGCAAGAACTTCCCTTCACGCGGGGCTATTATTCCAGAGGCTAAACTTCCAAGGACACACCAAGCCAGCGAGAAACGCGAGGCTAGTGTGGATCAGCGCGGAGCTATTTTTCAGGCCCGCAATATGAAATGCGAGGCTATTCCTAAGCCACGCGAGGATCAGTCCGACCCCAGAGTCAAGGTTGATCAATCAAAGAAGCTTCAGTGGATTCCTAAACACTCTCAAGAGTTGAATGGACCTCTTGATTTCATGACTAGAGGCACTGACCTCAGGGAGCATCTCTCTAAGAAGAGAGGCATAGATCAACTTCAAGTTGAACATATTTGCCATTGCCAACAACTTGTGATAGCAGTATCAGCCGTGGTGAATAACTGTGGCTGCAGCAAGAACAGGATATCTGTGTTCGACCGATTAAATGAGTCAAATCAGAATCCTACTAAGAAGACAAGAACCACTCCCCTGAAACAAGGGAGAGCTGTAACTTCCAACATGGTAGGAAGAGGGAAGAAAATTGCAGAGACGGATGATGATTCAGAATCAAGCGATGATGAACTTCATCGTATTACTCGACTAAGATCAGGAGCCGTTCCGCCCCGAAATTATAAAAAGCTCGCAGGGGGTTCTTACGACGAGGACAGCGATAATTCAGCCATAGCCTCACCTCGTTCCTCTGCGTCATCTAGACTACAGAAGTCATCATCGCACATGGCAGATAAATCTGGTGATATCAATCAGAGATTTGAGGCTCAAGAAAGAATGATTCGAGAGCAACAGAAAACGATTGAAGATCTTAAGATGCTACTTTTAAAAGTTGTTGAAGATAATGCTAAACAGGGCAAGAAGACTCCAAATGAAGAAGAACAGGAGGAGAAAGCTCACTCGATGCATGAGGAAGAAGATAGATTTTCTTTCCATGATCCGCATGAAGAAAAGCTTGAAAAGTTACAGAATCAACTCGAAGCCTTGATGCGTAAAAAAGAGTTGAAGGAGTCAGGAGTCTCTAGACCATATCCAGCAGAATGGGATGTGGTACCCTATCCTCCAAAGTATAAGCCGCTCAAGTTGGAGCCCTATGACGGGAAGGGATCGCCCAGTCAGCACATCTATTATTTCTTGTCCCAAGCAGGACACTTAATGGGTAATGATCCCATCATGACCAAAGTATTTGCAAGTACTTTGCGAGGGCCTGCCTTTACTTGGTTCATGCAGCTGCCCCCAGGTACTATTAATACCTGGTTAGATGTTGAGAAATTATTTCTCTCACGTTTCTTCGAGGATGACACCGAGATAACGGTTCATTCCCTCCTTGCAACTAGGCAGGGGGAACAAGAAGCGGTTAAAGATTTCATAGAAAGGTTCCGGGAGAAGTCCGTACATTGTAAACACGGAATGATCCAGGAAACTCTAGTCGAGACATGTCGACACAACCTTAAGACCAATGTGCTCCTCAAAATGGGGGCCGTAGAGTCTAAGACGTGGAGGGACCTGCTCAAACAAGGAGAGCAAGCTGAAGACTTAATTCGCCGAGTTGAAGAGTCCCGCGGGCCAAGAAGTGCTGGGGGTAGTAAATCATATACCCAAAACAACAGCAACAAGAATAAAGGGAAAGCAGTAATGCCATCAGAAACTGCTCCTCAGAAAACCAGTCCTCCGCCAGAGCCGAAATCTCAAGGTCAGCGAGGGTCAAGGCAAATTAGACCGCAGCAAGAAAGGAATTACACTTTCAAAGCTGAACAGACACCAGTCCTCTTTCACCTGCTCCAAAAGAAGGGAATGCTAAAACTTCCGGAGAATAAGAAGCCAGAAGATACGGGTAAGACTAAAGACCCAAATTACTGTCTTTATCACCGGAATGTTGGGCACCCTACCAGGGATTGTTTTCCCCTTAAGAACAGAATCCAAGCACTAATAGAGGCTGGAGTTCTGACGCTTAAGGAAGAACAGAAGAAAGTCACTGCCAATATGGCAACTATAATGGTTGGAACCCACGAGTTTCCCACAGGAGTGACCCCAATCCCTAAGGGTAAGATGGTCACGAAGAATTTTGATCCGCACAATAAAGCCCAAGAGGGACTTGTCCCCGTAACAACCCAAAAAGGGGAAGTTATGTGGGTTCACCCCGACTTATTGGAAGATGAACAATGGACTGCTTCAAAAGGTCTAGAGAAAAAGCGGGCTGTCAATGCCATTTCTGCGGATATAAAGGGAGAATATATAGTTTCGGGGGTCTTCACAGATTCTGAAGAAGAGCCCGAAACTATGGCCACCCATCAAGATGGGCAGGCCCTTCCGGTACTCGATCTGGAAAGACATATCTTAAGGACTACACCAGAGTGGATCCAAAAGATATCTATGCAGAACTCGCAAAGCCTGCGAAGCAGAAAGGACTTCGTTTCCAGAAGAATCCTACCAGAGATGAAGGAGCCAAAGAAACTCCCTTCGAATTTGACATAATTGCGCAGTTGGCTAATATCCCAGCGCGAGTGACGCTTTACGAATTGTTGAGATTATCAAAATCAATACGTGAAGCTCTAAGAGAGGCCTTGGCAGACTCTGAGTCGTTCCTAGCTCAGATTATCGAGCCGGCCATCGAAGAGCGGGACTCTTGCCCCCACTGTCATCAAGTGAGGAGGCAGGTCCCACAAATTATCTTTTCTCCAGAAGATATGCAGGTGAGGAATATAAAGCATAATAGGCCTTTATATTTCACTGGATATGTCGGGTCCACAAAAGTGGACCGAATTCAGATTGATCCAGGTTCTGCACTCAGCGTCATGCCTAGTAGATTGATGCAGCTGTTGGGGACTTCCCTTCATCGCTTGACACCTACACACACTACCATCTATGGATTCAACGCTAATAATAGCCATCCTCTTGGTAAGATCCGATTGCGGTGTCAAATTGGAGACTTGAAAACGGAGGTTACGTGCTACGTAATTGATGCTGATACCTCCTACAATATTTTATTGGGGCGACCTTGGATTTACTCTCATATGATAGTTCCGTCGACTCTTCACCAGTGCATGAAATATTGCGATGAGGAAGGAGAGGTCCGGACACTAATTGCTGATAAGCAGCCATTCAAAGGGTTGGAAAATTACTTCACAGATATTGCACTCTACAAGCTAGCACATGAAGCTTCCAATGACAGTCTTAACAAATTTCCAAGGCCTGACGACAGTGGCAATGAAGCCGACACTGAGTACGAGCTCCTTGGAGAAGATTACGGGGGTGATTACGAAATCAACCCTCACCTAGATCTTAGCTTAGGTCTTGATAATATAGTGGATGTAATAGAAAGTGAATGGGTTATTAATGAAAGTGTAAAGTTAGTCTACGAGCATGCTGTAGCTACTGAGTCTGAGCCCTCTTGTACCTCCACCGAAGCGGATGGCCTGACCGAACTTGAAGTTCTGGCGGCATATCATTTGCCCCTCAAGTCTTCCCTCCTCTCTCAATTAAAAATAACCGAGGATCAAGGGCACTTATTTGAAGTGCCTCCCCGACAGAAGTCCCAAAGGCCGATCATATTCGGCAAAGTGGCCACGTCGCCTCGACAGAGACAAAGTAGTGAAAGTGATGAACAAACATCACCTCAATTTCACTTATATGAGCAAAGGTCCCGACAGATGATGGAGAAAATGGGATATAATTTTACCCAGAAGCCAGGATTAAACTTTGGAAAAGGGCGGCGGAATCTCATACCCTCGTTTAGACCGAGAGGAAAGAGCCCTGATTATTATCAGAAGACCCGCAGGGGGTTGGGTTATGTATCTACTCCACCTTCGTCACCATTAAAGGATGAAGAGAATTCTTCGGATAAAGAAGAAACATCTTCACCAGATCATGATTCGGATATAAGCACAGGTGCTTGGTTTCAGTCTTTGACAGCCAATATGGTTTCAGCCACGCCAGAAAGCGACGAGGAACCAATTGACGTCCAAGATGATGCTTGGGCCAGGCATATGGACACTCTCTGGGATGTCCGCTTTGAACAGCGTGATCCGCCCACAGAAGATAAATTAATACAGGTTAACATGGGAACAGAAGAAAACCCGAAACCCATTTTCATAAGCGACACACTAACTTCTTTAGAAAAGGAGGAACTTATATCTCTTATCAAAGAGTATATAGATGTGTTCGCATGGAGTTATGAAGATATGCCTGGGCTTGACCCTCAAATTGCCACACACCGATTAAATATAAAAGAGGATGTCAAACTTGTTAAACAGCAACAGAGGCGTTTTCGACCGGAATTGATGGAGGCAATAGTTGCTGAGGTCAACAAGTTTATACAATCCGGGTTCATCCGTGAAGAACAACACCCAGACTGGGTGGCAAACATAGTGCCAGTTGGCAAAAAGAATGGCAAAATCCGGATATGTATTGACTTTCGAGATCTGAATGCTGCATGTCCCAAGGATGAATTTCCACTCCCCATCACCGACGTGATGATCGATAATACTTGCGGTTATGAAAGGATGTCCTTTATGGATGGCTTCTCAGGTTATAACCAAATCAAGATGCAACCGGATGATGAAAAGTATACAGCTTTCAGAACGCCACAGGGGGTATACTGCTATACGGTGATGCCATTCGGATTAAAGAATGCAGGTGCCACTTACCAACGCGCAATGAGCGCCATATTTAAAGAACACCTACGCAGAACTGTAGAGTGCTATGTGGATGACTTAGCAGTTAAAAGCAAAGACAAAGAAGATCATCTTCACGATTTAAGAGTGGTCTTCGATCTTATGAGGAAACATCATTTGAAGATGAATCCCACTAAGTCATTCATGGGGGTATCCAGCGGGAAGTTTCTAGGGTTCGTAATAACTTCAAAAGAAATTTTCCTCGACCCTGAAAAGGTAAAAGTGATTAGCGAAATGCCGCCTCCCCGTAATCTTAAGGAATTAAGGGGATTACAAGGAAAACTCGCTTATATTCGGCGCTTTATATCCAACTTATCTGGACGATGCCAACCATTCTCCAAACTTATGAAGAAGGGAGTGTCTTTCATATGGGATGAGGCATGTCAGCAGGCATTTGATGACCTCAAGGAGTACCTTACTAAACCTCCTGTACTAATGGCACCAGTCCCTGGGCAGCCCTTCCTTATATATGTAAGGGCCATGGATAATGCTTTAGGAGCATTACTTGCTCAATATAATGAGCACGGCCATGAACATGCCCTCTACTATTTAAGTAGAACAATGATTGGGACCGAACAGCGATATACCCCGATTGAAAAAGAATGTTTAGCCCTAGTGTTTGCGGTTCAGAAAATGTGACACTACCTTTCGGGGTAAACAATTCATGTCATATCACGGGTTAATCCCTTGAAGATTCTGATGACAAAACCGGGATCCTTGAATGGCCGATTGGTAAAATGGGCGCTCTTACTATCGCCCTATGACATACATTTTGTCCCTCAAAAGGCCATGAAGGGACAGGCAATCGCTGATTTCCTTGCAGACCATCCAATTTGGTCCAAATTAAAGCAGACATCAGAAGTCAACACAGTTACCAAAGAACAGCCTTGGCAAATGTTATTTGATGGTGCCGCGAGACGATCTGCTGCTGGAGTGGGGGTTGTGCTAATATCCCCATATAAACATATATTGCCTAACGGTTACTCATTAACAGAACCGTGCACTAATAATGTAGCGGAGTACAACGCGCTCATTATCAGCTTAAAAATAGCTCTTCAACTGGGGGTGAACCATCTAGAGGCATATGGAGATTCTAAGCTCATTGTCAATCAGATGACAGGTGAGTATGAAGTCAGACATGAAGCCCTCATCCCCTATCATCAGCTAGCTATTGAGCTAGCAGGACATTTTGAACAATTCTACATATATCACGTATCTCGAAACGAGAACATTTATGCAGATGCTCTTGCCGCATTAGCAGCAACGCTGGCAATCCCGCCAGGTGAAGCTAAAAGCATCACCATTGGTAGCAGAGAACTCCTCCACCCAGATGTGGTATCTCAAACCGAAGAGGTATGCCAGATTGGCTTAAACTTAGAGCCCCGTGATTGGCGATTTCCGTTTGTGGATTATGCTTTGCATGGGATATTACCAGAGGATCCTAAGGAAGCCATCTCAATAAAGAGGAAGGCCCAAAGATTTTATTACGATCATAAACTTCAGATTTTGTATAGAAAGTCAAGAGGTGGTCTATTGCTACGCTGCATATCGAAAGCAGAAGCAGAACAAGTGCTGAGAGAAACACACGATGGAGTATGTGGAGCTCATCAGCCCGGTCCTAAACTTGGAGACCGTATAAGAAGGCTAGGGTACTACTGGCCGAGCATGGTTACGGAAGCCATGGCATACGCTAAACGATGTCATGCATGCCAAATACATGCCAATTTTATTCATCAACCCCAAGAATACTTGCACAATACCATCGCAAGCTGGCCATTTGAAGCCTGGGGAATGGACATTGTGGGGCCAATAACTCCCCCGTCATCCAGAGGACATCGGTTTATTCTTGCAATAACCGATTATTTTTCAAAATGGGCCGAAGCCGTGCCCATGAAAGAGGTGAAGACGACAGATGTGATCAAGTTTGTCAAGCATCATGTCGTTTACCGATTTGCCGTCCCCCGACTTGGCGTCCCCCGACGGATTATTCATGATAATGGTCCGCAATTCATCAGTCAGGGATTCTCCAGATTCTGCAATAAATTCCGAATCAAAGATATCGCTTCTACACCATATAACCCTGCGGCTAATGGGTTGGCCGAAGCTTTCAACAAGACGATCATCAAACTCCTTCGGAAGTTCGTCTCTTCCAATAAACGAGATTGGGATAAAAAGTTAGGAGAATGTTTGTGGGCCTATCGCACCACCGTTCGCACCCCGACTAAAGCAACCCCGTTCTCTTTGGTTTATGGAAGTGAGGCTGTTCTGCCTCTTGAAATCCAGATACCATCATTAAGAGTGGCTTTAGCCACAAAGATGACGACAGAAGAACGCCATCAGCAAAGATTGCAAGAACTAGAGGCGTTAGATGAAAAACGTCTCAGGGCTCAACAACAAATTGAGTTGTATCAAGTCCGAATATCTCAAACGTTCAATAAGCACGTTAAACCAAGGACCTTTAAACAAGGAGACTTGGTTCTGGCTGTTAAAAGGCCAATGGTGCTAACCCACAAGACTAAGGGTAAGTTTGAACCCAAGTGGGAAGGACCGTTCATTGTGGAGACAGTCTACTCCAATGGAGCTTATCGCTTAATGAATCAAGACGGCGATAGGATGATGATGCCGATCAATGGCAAATTTCTGAAGAAATACTATGCTTAATATCTCTGGGAGTATAAGCCTCTAATTTATCCAAGTTACGCAGATGAGCACTTGGACTTCTTCTATTCTGGTGATTTTAACCCACTAAACCTGGTGCGTTTGGTTCTCAAGTTTGAACCCCCATCAGTTTTTTTCTAGGCATGCGCATTGTGCACCTCTGACCTAAACCCTGGCGTGTCTGGTTCTCAAGTTTGAACCACCTCCAGTCTTTTTCTTAGGCATGCGCATTGTGCGCCTCTGACCTAAACTCTGGTGAGTTTGGTTCTCAAGTTTGAACCACCATCAGTCTTCTTCTAGGCATGCACATTGTGCGCCTCTGACCTAAACTCTGGCGTGTCTGGTTCTCAAGTTTGAACCACCTCCAGTCTTTTTCTAGGCATGCGCATTGTGTGCCTCTGACCTAAACTCTGGCGTGTCTGGTTCTCAAGTTTGAACCACCTCCAGTCTTTTCCTAGGCATGAGCATTGTGCGCCTCTGACCTAAACCTGGTGTGTTTGGAGTGCCCAGTTCAAGTTACGCGAGAGAGCCTTGAACCACCTCCTGTTTGGTTCTCAAGTTTGAACCACCATCAGTCCTTTTTCTTGGGCATGCGCAATTTGGCGCCTCTGACCCAAAACCTGGTGTGCTTAGTTCTCAAGTTTGAACAGCCCCCAATCTTTCTTTTCGGCATGTGTAATTAAGCGCCTCTGACCTAAAAGATATGAATTGCCCAATGCCAACTAGGCAATGGGAAGAGAACTAGTTTCTCGCCAACCCATCATACTGGGGTAAAAGTATGAATTGCCCAACGCCAACTAGGCAATGGGAAGAGAACGAGTTTCTCGCCAACCCATCATACTGGGGTAAAAGTATGAATTGCCCAACGCTTCTATAGCAATGGGAAGAGGAGATTAAATTCCTCGCCAACCCATCATACTGGGGTAAAAGTATGAATTGCCCAACGCCAACTAGGCAATGGGAAGAGAACTAGTTTCTCGCCAACCCATCATGCTGGGGTAAAAGTATGAATTGCCCAACGCTTCTATAGCAATGGGAAGAGGAGATTAAATTCCTCGCCAACCCATCATACTGGGGTAAAAGTATGAATTGCCCAATGCCGACTAGGCTATGGGAAGAGAACAAGTTTCTCGCCAACCCATCATACTGGGGTAAAAGTATGAATTGCCCAACGCTTCTATAGCAATGGGAAGAGGAGATTAAATTCCTCGCGAACCCATCATGCTGGGGTAAAAGTATGAATTGCCCAATGCCAACTAGGCAATGGGAAGAGAACTAGTTTCTCGCCAACCCATCATGCTGGGGTAAAAGTATGAATTACCCAATGCCAACTAGGCAATGGGAAGAGAACTAGTTTCTCGCCAACCCATCATGCTGGGGTAAAAGTATGAATTGCCCAACGCCAACTAGGAAATGGGAAGAGAACGAGTTTCTCGCCAACCCATCATGCTGGGGTAAAAGTATGAATTGCCTAACGCCAACTAGGCAATGGGAAGAGAACGAGTTTCTCGCCAACCCATCATACTGGGGTAAAAGTATGAATTGCCCAACGCTTCTGTAGCAATGGGAAGAGGAGATTAAATTCCTCGCCAACCCATCATACTGGGGTAAAAGTATGAATTGCCCAATGCCGACTAGGCTATGGGAAGAGAATAAGTTTCTCGCCAACCCATCATACTGGGGTAAAAGTATGAATTGCCCAACGCTTCTATAGCAATGGGAAGAGGAGATTAAATTTCTCGCCAACCCATCATGCTGAGGTAAAAGTATGAATTGCCTAACGCCAACTAGGCAATGGGAAGAGAACTAGTTTCTCGCCAACCCATCATGCTGGGGTAAAAGTATGAATTGCCCAACGCTTCTATAGCAATGGAAAGAGGAGATTAAATTTCTCGCCAACCCATTATACTGGGGTAAAAGTATGAATTGCCCAATGCCGACTAGGCTATGGGAAGAGAACAAGTTTCTCGCCAACCCATCATACTGGGGTAAAAGTATGAATTGCCCAACGCTTCTATAGCAATGGGAAGAGGAGATTAAATTCCTCGCCAACCCATCATGCTGGGGTAAAAGTATGATTTGCCAAATGCCAACTAGGCAATGGAAAGAGAATTAGTTTCTCGCCAACCCATCATGCTGGGGTAAAAGTATGAATTACCCAATGCCAACTAGGCAATGGGAAGAGAACTAGTTTCTCGCCAACCCATCATGCTGGGGTAAAAGTATGAATTGCCCAACGCCAACTAGGCAATGGGAAGAGAACGAGTTTCTCGCCAACCCATCATGCTGGGGTAAAAGTATGAATTGCCCAACGCCAACTAGGCAATGGGAAGAGAACGAGTTTCTCGCCAACCCATCATACTGGGGTAAAAGTATGAATTGCCCAATGCCGACTAGGCTATGGGAAGAGAACAAGTTTCTCGCCAACCCATCATACTGGGGTAAAAGTATGAATTGCCCAACGCTTCTATAGCAATGGGAAGAGGAGATTAAATTCCTCGCGAACCCATCATGCTGGGGTAAAAGTATGAATTGCCCAATGCCAACTAGGCAATGGGAAGAGAACTAGTTTCTCGCCAACCCATCATGCTGGGGTAAAAGTATGAATTACCCAATGCCAACTAGGCAATGGGAAGAGAACTAGTTTCTCGCCAACCCATCATGCTGGGGTAAAAGTATGAATTGCCCAACGCCAACTAGGAAATGGGAAGAGAACGAGTTTCTCGCCAACCCATCATGCTGGGGTAAAAGTATGAATTGCCTAACGCCAACTAGGCAATGGGAAGAGAACGAGTTTCTCGCCAACCCATCATACTGGGGTAAAAGTATGAATTGCCCAACGCTTCTGTAGCAATGGGAAGAGGAGATTAAATTCCTCGCCAACCCATCATACTGGGGTAAAAGTATGAATTGCCCAATGCCGACTAGGCTATGGGAAGAGAATAAGTTTCTCGCCAACCCATCATACTGGGGTAAAAGTATGAATTGCCCAACGCTTCTATAGCAATGGAAAGAGGAGATTAAATTTCTCGCCAACCCATCATGCTGGGGTAAAAGTATGAATTGCCCAACGCCAACTAGGCAATGGGAAGAGAACTAGTTTCTCGCCAACCCATCATGCTGGGGTAAAAGTATGAATTGCCCAACGCTTCTATAGCAATGGGAAGAGGAGATTAAATTCCTCGCCAACCCATCATACTGGGGTAAAAGTATGAATTGCCCAATGCCGACTAGGCTATGGGAAGAGAACAAGTTTCTCGTCAACCCATCATACTGGGGTAAAAGTATGAATTGCCCAACGCTTCTATAGCAATGGGAAGAGGAGATTAAATTCCTCGCCAACCCATCATGCTGGGGTAAAAGTATGAATTGCCCAATGCCAACTAGGCAATGGGAAGAGAACTAGTTTCTCGCCAACCCACCATGCTGGGGTAAAAGTATGAATTACCCAATGCCAACTAGGCAATGGGAAGAGAACTAGTTTCTCGCCAACCCATCATGCTGGGGTAAAAGTATGAATTGCCCAACGCCAACTAGGCAATGGGAAGAGAACGAGTTTCTCGCCAACCCATCATGCTGGGGTAAAAGTATGAATTGCCCAACGCCAACTAGGCAATGGGAAGAGAACGAGTTTCTCGCCAACCCATCATACTGGGGTAAAAGTATGAATTGCCCAACGCTTCTGTAGCAATGGGAAGAGGAGATTAAATTCCTCGCCAACCCATCATACTGGGGTAAAAGTATGAATTGCCCAATGCCGACTAGGCTATGGGAAGAGAACAAGTTTCTCTCCAACCCATCATACTGGGGTAAAAGTATGAATTGCCCAACGCTTCTATAGCAATGGGAAGAGGAGATTAAATTCCTCGCCAACCCATCATACTGGGGTAAAAGTATGAATCACCCAATACCGATAAAGTAAAGGGAAGAGGAAAAGTTTGGCATTTAAGTCCAAACGTAGTCCTCGACAACTCACCATGTTGAGGGGAATAACATGGCTAGCCCAACTCAAACGGTAGTTGGTAAAGGCTAATCAAATCCGTTAATAGATGGGGGTTTGCTAAAAATCCCATATTAAACTTTAATTGTTATTTTCGGCTCAAGAAACTGAGCATAAACGATACCGAGATAAATCATTTTGACGGCAGGTTATTTGTTAGGCAAGCAAATCTGTTTTGAAGCCGGCAAATAAAAGAGTCAAAAGAATCATCTTTATTAAAAAGGTGAAGATACAAAAAGAATTTTAAAGAAACATCGTAAGGTTATCTCTCTCCTGTTCACGAAGTTCTTATTACAAGGAAGATAGAAGCATAAAGAGAGATGAAACTATTGGCCTCCCAGAAGTCTCAATTGGTTTATTGTCTCGTCCAAATTTCTACGATGAGAAGCCTCCACGGTTTGCTGAGCTTGCCTACGTAACTCATCTTCACTTATTGTAAATTGTTGCTGACGAGATTCTTCTATGGCACGATTCCTGGCCATCTCTTCCTGCTGAATCTGCTCCTGCTGGACAAGCAATATCTCCCGTTTCTTGACAGATTCTCCTAATCGGAGTTCATTTTCTATCAAGGTGGCCCGAGCTCTGGCAATCGTCTCCTGGGCTTTAGAAATGGCCGCCTGGCTTTCCTCAATTCCAAAGTTTACCCTCTGCAGGTCGCCAATAACGGACTCTCGACTGGCCTGGAGCTCTGTCAGCTCCTGAGACCATCTCTCCTCCTGCTGCCTTAAAATATTTCTTCGAGATAAGGATTCTGCTCGAAGCCGCGCCAGCTCTATCTCAGTGATCGCCTCCACATCAGCCTGACGGAGTGTGTGTAGCGTGGTCACCTGCTCTTCTAAAGCTGCAAGACGGGCCCGGTATGGAGCTGCTCGATCTTGCCCACCGAATTCTTCGATATTTCCTAAATACCGGAGTAACAGTGGACGTGCGAAACTGAAGAAATCATGGCCAGTAAGAACCATCTTGACACATCTTCTTAACAAATGCATAAAATTCTCGACAGTAATGCCGAAAAGTCTTTCAAGAGGATTTGCAGTGTCGGTAGGCAAAGTAGGCAATGCCAAAAGAGGTGTCGTGAGTAAGGGAGCAGTAGTGGCTGGGATTGGAGAAGAAGAAGTCCGTCCCTGCATTAAATTTATGATCTGAGGGACCAGTAGAGCCAGTGCAGATCTGGAAGAACTGGAGACCCCAGACGAAGTACCGTCGGTACAGATCACTTGGGTACCCCCACCAACAGGAAGAGAAGATGGGATCACTTCGCCTGAAGCTCCTCCGGTGGGAGAAGCATCTTCGAACGAGAATTTCAAATTATTCTCCTCCCCTGCTGGGAGGCTTGAAGTCGGAAGAGTTGCAGGTATCCCAGCAGCCACGACAACGGACGACGTTAAAATTGCTGACTGAGAAGGTACGCCAACGACCGTGGGAAATGTCTCAGTGGAGCAAACGGGCGTTGGAGACGGCATGCTAGGAGAAGGTGTAGCCTCATTAGCAGTAGCTGCGATAATGACTTCTGTTCTCTCATCGCTCCCCAGTTCGTCAATTGGGGGAATTAAGGAGGAAACAGATGCAGGAGCCGGTGTGGAATAGTCAGCCACAAACTCACCAGCAGAGCTACCCACACCACCAACGGAGCCAGAATGGTCCATTCTATCGTCAGACTCTACTTGGGTAGTCGAGTGCATTGGCGAAAGAAGTTGATCACCTGCATTTCAGAAGACCAGAAAAGCAGTGTTACGTTAAAATAATAACAGGCAAAAGATAAAATGCTAAAGGCCATACCAGGCGATACAAGTCCAGTTGTCGGACTTGAAGGGGGAGCCATTGTCGTTTCCAGCAGTGTACCCGTCTCGCTACCTATTAGTTGCGCCCCAGGTTCTGCCACAGGCTCTACGGCCGAAGGAGCTGAAATCTCAGCAACACTTGGAGCTTTGGCAGGTTCATCCTCCCTTGCCAACGCTGGGGGTACAGCTGAAGCCAACAAGTCGGAAGCAAGTTTGATAGCCACTTCTTGGGGGGCTATCAAAGTTTCCTGTGCCAGTTTTTGCTTCTTACTCGGCCTTTTCTTTAAAGTGCCACGGCGTTTGAGAGTTGGACTTAGGGAACGACTGACAATAGGCTGAGGAACTCCACCAGCACCAGCATCATCATCATCATCATCACCGGCATCATCGTCTGATTCGCTGATGTCCGAAGGCTCAGCCGCAGTGCCAAGGAATTCTTCCATTCCTTTTATCCTTACCCTAGAAGCACCCTGACGGCTAATATAGAGGGCTTCAATCTCTTTGCAACAGCTGCGATTGAGAGAGAAGCCGGGCACGTCAGCATTCGCAATGTTGAACCAATTGCAGGAGCTGAGGGTCATGGCCAATTCTGGCACCTTCTGGGGCAAGGAGAATTCAGCTTCGGTCCCGCCCGCTGCAAAATGGAACCAGCCACGAGCACCTTCGTATAAATTTCCCTCATAAGCGAGATCTTTATTTGGATTACCCACATAAAGTTGAGAATATCCAAACTGGCGAGCAAAGCGACTCGGAGTATATGGCTCAATCTGACACCTGAGATCTTGACGATACACCAAGTGTCCGGGACGGATGTTGAGAAGCCACCAGAACGCTCCTGCAGATAAAGTAGTGAACTTATCTGCTCCCATGGCATCCTTCAGCCTCGTCCCATATCCTCCGCCGGGAAAGTCAGGAAAACACTGGAAGATCTCGTAATTCTGAAAGCTACGAAGAGTCTTCCGAATTTGGGACATATAATTCTGCCTCCATGAAGAACGTTCATACAGTTCTACAAGGAAGCACTTTTCGCCGAACGACGCTCTGGTGCACTCATTAAGGAGGGACAGTGCAAGACAGGCCACGCCATCAAATAGGTGTAGGGCATCTCCACCCTAGGGTTTGGAGTTTTCGGTTGGGCAGTCTCTTTCAACTTGCCATTTCCTTTCCCCTTGACCTTAACAGTGGGGAGGAAATCACGACAGAATACCCTCAGTCCATACTGCAAATTGCATACCATAGCGGGAAGGAGTCCAAGGGGTCGGCCGTATGCAAGAAGAACCGCTGGATATACCACGGTCACTGCAATCGCTTCCTTGGGCAATGACGGCACGACGCATCTTTTGAGCCACAGCATCAGAAACCCGGCAATGAGACCTCTGTTGGAGATCAGAAACTGGGCTTGATAGTGATAGCTCTTGAATGAAGTGCCAAGACCGTATCCATTCTCATCGGATTCCGTAGTATAGAACAAACGGTAATGGCCCCTGGCTACACGTTGGTCGATCTCTGAAATGGGGACAGGAGAATGACCATGGATAGTGGCCGAGCTATCCTTAGAATTTAAGTTGGCAAAGAGATATTCGGCCCACTTCTTGTGACCAATACCGTGATTACGTGCACCTGTCTGGTCAGCGCATATGATAATGGCACATCATCTCCCAGTACGTGACATAAATGCGCTCGTCCCTCGCCAATAGCATGTTCAACTCATCAGTGGTAGGGATATACTCCTCGTAAGGGACTTTGCCCATCGAGAGCCCAGAGACCTCAAACACCTCGTGGAGAGCAAACCCTAGCTCACCCACTGGTGTAAAGAAAGTACAGGTTTCAGGGTTATACATCTCCAAGAGGCAATAAAAGTGATAAGCACTCTGGGGGAACCCGAATTGGACATTCCTGATGGCTTTATACAAGCCAATATCCTTTAAAATGGGCTCGTGGGAATCCAGCATGTACTGAACAAGTCGTGCCCACCACATATTGTTAGAAGAATGAACCCAGCCAGGCATCCTGAAGTCGCTAGCCGGGTACTGACCGTCCTTCACCAAGAACTCACTTAAGAAAGTTCGGGCACGAGAGGGGACTTCACCCACTGGAAGCTCCTTGCCAAATCGGCCTGGAAGCAAGCCAGTAATGCATCTTGGGGAACCATCTTGATAAACCCCTTTTGCACCAAATTTGCCTGTTGGGACGCCATCTTGCTCCTGAGTCAGTCCCCACTTTAATTCTCGAGGCATCGCTAGCCTCTGAAGATAGACCAGAGGATAGCTACGATCCATTCTAGGCAGAAACATCAGTATTTCGCCTGAGTTATATAACCAAACATGCCCCTCTTCAAAAAGGATCTCATCTGAGTGATCCATCTGGTCTCCAAAGAGGAAAGCGGGTTTCTCCATCGCCCTTCTGTTCACATCTTCAAAAGCCGCGTCAGTTATGATTTCTCGCGCAGTAGTGGGGTGGTACTTGATCAGCTTCTCCTTGCGTTCCTTCGGGTCTGGCTTGTATGAGGGCAGGATGGTAGTGAAACGGAATTGGCCGGAGGGATCAGAACCCCCAGCAAAGCCGAAGTAGTTCTTGTGGGGAAGAGATTCCATCGAATACCCTACTGTAAAAAGAAAGCAGAGTGAGAGAAGTTTCTATAAGACAGAAAAATTCTCTAAGTATGGACGCGCGAAGCTAAAAATTAGAACGCGCGAAGCTAAGAATAGCGCCGCGCGAAGCTAAAAATTAGACCGCGCAGAACTTAAAATAGCCTCGCGTTTTTAGCGCGACTGCTACTTAAAAGAGCCTCGCGTTTTCAGCGCGACTGCTACTTAAAAGAGCCTCGCGTTTTCAGCGCGACTGCTACTTAAAAGAGCCTCGCGTTTTCAGCGCGACTGCTACTCAAAATAGCCTCGCGTTTTCAGCGCGACTTCTACTCAAAATAGCCTCGCGTTTTCAGCGCGACTGCTACTCAAAATAGCCTCGCGTTTTCAGCGCGACTGCTACTTGAAATAGCCTCGCGTTTTCAGCGCGACTGCTACTTAAAATAGCCTCGTGCTTTAAACGCGAGGATGACGCGATAACTTCGCGTAAGAAGGCAGTCAAAGACTTTTCTTCTTCTCCAAGCCTTACGGCAGGAGTACGGCGATCTCGCCGGTAAAGGAGTTGATTGATCAGTTAGATTTAAGCCAAATCACTCTAGAAATGTTCTAAAGAGTCTCGATGGAGATATTCTTACCCCCGATAGGCGAAATGTGGGCTGGCGCGTCGCTGCCTTGGCCGCCGCCACCACTGCTTGCGCCAGTCGCCGAAGATGGAGCCGCTCAAGAAGTAGAACGAGTTTTGGGAGCCATTGCTGAGAAAAATTGACTGAAAATTTGGAGAAACTCGGTCGGAAGAAGATTGGGTCGTCTGAACTCTGATCGCCTGAATCTCTAAGTTTCTGAAAAATTCTCAAATAAAGTGAGAAGGATAAGAAATAGAGATTTCTTTTAAATGGAAGGAACCGCCTCTTTTAATTCGGTGCGAGTTTCGGAGATAGTGACTGGTCAGTTACTCTCTAAAACGCGAAGCTATTAGCCTCGCGCGACTAAGAAAAAGCGAAGTTGATTAACTCCGCGCAACTATACAAAATGCGAGGATAGCCTGTGCCTTAGCTTCGCGTTTTCATGGAAAGACTTGGATTTTTGACGAGTGCAATTGAGCGCTTCCATCTAAGTTAAGACGATCCTTATCCGATCATCTAAGTTGCGCAGAAGTGCCTTAGACTATTTTACCAAAATTATTGACCATCTGTTTGTTGAGCAAGCAAAATTCTTGAAGCTAACAGATAGAGAGGAAAATAATTTATCTTTATTCATGAAGCAAAAGATTACAAAGAGGGAGTTATAGCTCTCCCAAAAGCTTTTACATGATCAAACTCATCAAATAAGCAAAAATAATAAGATTTCTCCACGGGGTGTTGAAGCTCAGTTCCCTGGTTCACATGCAAAAGGAATTCAGGATTTCTCTACGGAGTGTTGAAGCTCAGTTCCCTGGTTCACATGCAAAAAATCTCCTCTGCAAATGTCAACTAGGATCTGTCATCTGAAATGAAGCACGAGAGGAAAGGAAAGTGCTGCACTGAAGCGCAATTCTGCACTGCAAGTGCTGCAGCTCCATATTTACAGCCCCTTCTGGAGTTTATCTCTCGGAGCCAGAGCTTGAAACTTGCAACTATGTTGTAAAGCATATGCTTCTGACTTCCTTAGAGTCACTTCTGCTGATGAAGATCGATGGACCCACATACATTCCTCTTCAGAAAGGATTGAACTTACTGCAAAAGGAACAGAGTTTCCAAAAGAGTGAAAACGCGGAGCTAAGCTAACTCCACGCACAGTTGAAGAAATAGCCTCGCGCTTTAAACGCAGAGGATGATGCGATAACTTTGCGTAAAGGAGGACAAGATTTCTTTCTGCTCTTTCCTTCTATTTCAAATTCATCGTGACTGCTAATCAAGGATAGCCTCGTAATTCATCGCGACTGCTAATCAAAGATAGCCTCGCGGATTTATCGCGACTGCTAATCAAGGATAGCCTCGCAATTCATCGTGACTGCTAACCAAAGATAGCCTCGCGGATTCATCGCGACTGCTAATCAAGGATAGCCTCGCAATTCATATCGACTGCTAATCAAGGACTGCTAATCAAGGATAGCCTCGCAATTCATAGCGACTGCTAATCAAGGATAGCCTCGCAATTCATCGCGACGGCTAATCAAAGATAGCCTCGCGGATTCATCGCGACTGCTAATCAAGGATAGCCTCGCAATTCCTCGCGACTGCTAATCAAAGATAGCCTCGCAATTCATTGCGACTGCTAATCAAGGGTAGCCTCGCGGATTCATTGAGACTACTGGTAAAACCCCGCGTTTCAAGCGCAGGGACGACACAATAAAACGGCGATCTCGCCAACAAGACAAAGCAATCGTCCAGATTAAAATCAAGCCAAAATATCTCAGAATGGTTCTTAGAAAACCAAGAGATGAGGTTTTTACCTTCGGAAGTTGCTGCATAGACTGGTTCACCGTTGCGTTTACCTTCACGGCTGCTGCCATTAACGCCGGCCAACTTGCGAAAAGCCAAACTCCTCTGGAGAGACATCCTAATGATGAAAATCTATGGAGAATTGAACGAAGATCAGTTGAAGATCATTCGTGAGTCACTCGAGTTCTCAGAAATTCTTCGGATGAGATGAAGAAGAAGATGAGCCGGGAGCTCTATTTAAACAGAATTTCCGTCGCTTGGTATTCGGCGTGGAAACTCAGGGTAATTAATAACATAATTACTCATTTCACTGAAGACGAAGTGAAGCTGATTAGCTCCGCGTAAGTGAGCGTAACGCGAGATAGACTTGGTATTCTAACTCCGCGTTTCAGTTTAGAGATCCAAAGTATTTCAAAATCTGCTGAAGTCTAAGCCATTTTGAAAACTTTGGAGGGGGTTCTGTTGGCAGTAAAAATTTCTAAGTTAAAAAGATTTTCCACAACAGAACGCGGAGCTAATTCAATAGCCCCGCATTTGGTTACATTAACCCTGCGTTTGAATAAAACGCGGAGATGTTTAATAGCTCCGCGTTGATTCCGCAGTCTGGCTTATATTAGCCTCGCGTTTGAGTAAAACGCGGAGATGATCAATACCTCCGCGTTAACTCCGCGTTTTGGTTATTTAGCGCCGCGTTTTAATGCGATTAAAGTTCCACGTAGGCAGATAACCAGAATCTCAAATTGATTGAGATTATGATTCTGGGCTTATCCAAATACCCGAATCAAGTCTAATCAGAATTCCATCAAAACTAAGATATTTGATTGGAATTCTTGATGAATGCGAGTTCTATTTAGATAGAAACTCTTGCATTAACCTGGGGCTATAAATACTTTCCTGGTGAAACCCTGGGGAGATCTCTTTTGGATCTTTTGGAAGTTTTGGTAAAGTTCGAGTTACGCATGAGAGCCTTGAACTAATCAAAACCAGAGATCAGAGGTCTTCTTCTTTTTGGCATCGGAAGCCTCCTATCGATCCTTTGGCAATTCAAGTACGCGAGAGAGCCTTGAAGCCTTTGCTGATCATCTTCTGAAATCTTGGAGAATTCAAGTTACGCACAGAGCCTTGAGTTCGTGAAGATCAGAGAAAGTCACCATCTTCTTTCTGGAGTTCTTGAGAAGTTCGAGTTACGCGAGAGAGCCTTGAACGAATCAAAACCAGAGAAGATCGTCTATATTTGGCCGATATCTTTAAAAGAGAAGATTTCAACGTACCGATCGTCCAAAGGAACTGCTTGACAGATCCCATCGCCACAGATCCCACAATATTGTAAAAGAGAGAGATTGAACTATAAAATCCTCTCGTTTGTTCTTTTTTATATCTTGTTCACTTTCATTGTAATTTAAGTTAATTCAATGGGAGGAAGCGAAGGAAATTTTGCGACGAACGAAGGTAACTATATTTCTACAGTAATGCTAACAAACTTACTAGACTATTCTATTGGTTGAACATAATTTCTGTTCTCAGCAATTCTCCCAATCCCAGACAAACATAGGAAACAAGATGATGTTTAAGGGCGATTATAAGTATCCTTTTCTAAGGTGAATTTTGAATCTTTATATGGCAAAAAATTTGATGACTAGTGGAGATATCTAAAATTGTTGAATTCGATTACCCAAGTTAAATATTTAGGACATGAATATTTGGGGTATTTGATAAATAATATTGCCCTTGAGAGCGTTGAATGGTGAATATATTTCATTTAGCTGACTCTATAGATTTGGTATAGAGAATTTGCAATTATCTCCAATAGGTGACTCTATTGATTCGGTGCCCTAGATTGTCTTTTTCTTCAATTCATTTTAGGTAGTCTAGGTACCTTTTTGGTGTTTGGATATGAATCTACTATGTCATTTCGGATATTAATTGAGTTTGGAAGATGTCCAATCAAATGCAATAAATAATATAACTGAGGGGAATGAGGAAGAAAATGAAGAGGATAGTAATAACCTTTTACAAACTAAATGTCGTCCTTCACAAACCAAAGCCCAATAGAAATTAGTGACTAAGAGAATATATGTGAGGCAGAGAGAACAAATGAAGAAATTATCTTAAATTCTGAAGAATTCTATGACAAAGAACAAGAGGGAGAATATTCGATACGATACGATGAAATAATCTTTGCTCCAAAATAGGGAAGAAGGTTTAATTACATTAAAGGAAGGTTCAAATTTGAGGGTTACAAGCAGTATTCATTACATGTGTTACTAAATATTGGAGCCATGCCATACCAATAGAAAAGTGAAAACCAATAAATATCCAATTAAAATAAGAGAGATTAGTGTGCATAAAACAACTATCCAAAATAAAGCCAAAACCGTGAAAATTTGGCTTAATGAGAAAAAATTTGTTATACCAAAACTCTTATATTTGCCACATATGAATAGGGACATGGGTTTAGGAAATAATTTTATTGAGAATACCTACCAATGATTGTGGAAAAACATATGATCACCTACATCAACGGGAAGGTGGTAAACTCCATAGAGTGGACATGCCCCTTTTAGATGGACCTAGGTATAAGTATTCAGAAGATTTTTCTCCCCCAAGAAATAACTCAAAGAATGGAGACCCATTAAAGAAATATGATGAAGTTTTTGAATTAAACTAAACCCACTAGCTTTACAAGACTCTCAGTAAAAATTTTAGTGAAAATCTGTTAAAATTATGGGATCGAAACCCAATATTCTGTAAGATTTAGCTAAGAGATGACAACATAATCATTAGAGTGAAATCCATGCTCTATACTAGACAAGATATAGATGAATTCGACAATCAAATAAATGAACTCTTAAGTGTAGGCCTGATAGAGAAAACTACTAGTTCTCACTCTAGTCCAGCATTTATGGTTAGAAATTTTAATGAAATAAAGAAAAAAACCCCGAACGGTAATTAATTATAAAAGATTAAACCATAATCTTAAATTTGATGGGTATTTTATCCCAAGGAAGAAAGTATTAATAAATTTAACAAAGGGATCTAAAGTATTTAGTAAGTTTGACTGTAACTCTGGATTTTGTCAACATAAGATGACGGAAGAATCGAAACTACTGACGACATTTAGTGTACCCCGTGGTCATTTTCATTGGAATATTATGCCATTTAGGTTAGACACCGCATCACAAATATTTTAAAGATGGATGGATTCAATTTTTAATGACCTAAAGGATTTTTGTGTTGTCTATATTGATGACATTTTGGTTTTTTTCCAAAACAAAGACGATCATAAAAGACACCTAAAGATTATTAGTAACATTTTTAAGAGGCAAGGGATAATACACTCCCCAATAAAGATTGAAATTGAAAAAGAATCCATAAAATTCTTAGAATTGTTCTAGATAAGGATGGTATTCAACTGCAGAAACATATCATCTCAAAAATCAAGGAATTTCCCGAAGAAATAAGGGATAAGAGGCAACTGCAGAGTTTACTAGGATTGTTGAATTATGAAAAAAAAATTCTATGAGAACTAACTAACCAATAAATACCCTTACTAAAAAAACTGAATAAAAAACAAGAATTCATCTGAACAGACAAAGATAAAAGGATTTTAAAACAAATAAAGCAACTCGTTGAAAACGCACCAGAAGTTTGCCTACCCAAACTAGGAGATAAATTAATTCTAGACACCGATGCATCTAACGATTGTTGGGGGTGTGTATTAAAAGCGATTCCAAAATAAATTTGGGACGAAGATGACTCACCTTTATCCAAGAATGGAATCATGCTCAGGAAAGAAGTATACCACAAAAGATATTAAAATATGAGAAATTTTGTAGATACAACTCTGGAAAATTCAAACCAAACGAATTAAAATGGATAATATTCGAGAAGGAATTATAAACTATAAGGCTAGCCTTGCAAAAATTCTAAATATTTCTTGCACCCAGATTTTTTATTATCAGAATAGATAATAAAACTGTAAGAGATTTTCTTGTAAATACAAAGAAAACCTCCGATAAATGCATGCAATGGTATAATGAAATAGCCCAGTATTCCTTTGCGATATAACATGTTAAAGGAAAAGATAAATTTATTGCAGATTACTTAAGCCGGCCAAATAAAGAGTAACAATAGTAGGATCCACAAGACCAGGAAAGTATTAGTAATATGCTAATAAATTATTGCAGATGAGAAGTATGACAAATAAGACAGATAAGGGGAAAACTATATCAAGTAGTATTCCTATTCCAGCAGCATTTGTCGTATTCGTGGGATATCAACCGGGTATCTACACAAACTGGAAAAAATACTATGATCAGATATTCAATTTTAATGGGTCATGCTGCAAGCACTATTATTCTTGGAGGATGCTGTCCTAGCATGGAAAATGTCACTTCAGAATCCACATATAGTAGAAGAAATTCGTGATCTTGCCCATCACATGCTCCAACCAAAAATAACAAGTTTTCCCAACTTAGAAGTTTCATTACCATTTTACTCCAAAATAAACAGAGCGTGGAAAGCGCACCAAAAGGCAAATGCAAGAATTGGAACTCGTCATGCTTTTCGAAAGCATATGGAGAGCTTAACTAGCCTTATAATGAAGCAGGAATTAGAACTCAAGTACTTGAGAGAGGTTTGTTTAGATTTTATAACAATCCTTAATGAAGACTTCATTAGGGTAATGGCCCCTAAACAATATGAGTTCTTAAAAAACATGGGTGACCTTCTAGAAAAGGAGTTGCCCAACTTCGCTGAATCAAGTAGGGCAAGGAAAGCACAGCAGTTTGGGACCATAATACCAAAAGACTTGCAAGCATGCAATATTTCTACACAACAAATCGGGGAAGAAATGGACACAGAAGTAGAGGCAGAAGTCAGATAAGTTCCTTCCTGAGACACACTCCTTTTTATTAAATCATCAATTCTCATATTTTTTCCCATTTGTAAATCGCTTAAGTCTATTGGTGTTTTGCTATCTTCTCCGACATATATTAGCTTATTGTTAGGTTCGATATTTCCCTCAGATTCAGTCTCGTATTCATCATGTATAGTCATTCCACAGTCCTCATTTTCTGAATTCGTGATACTTTCATTCTCTATATCTTCAACCTCATTTTCTAAGTTGTATATTTAAGGGTTAAATTCAAAATGGTGTAACAAATCTTCATTCTGGAGGTACATCTCTTGTATTCTATTCACTAGATGGTCTCTCTTTTGAATAGTGCTATTGGGATCCTTATATAGTTCTTTCCAACAATTAATTAGTTCGATTATCCAGTCATACTCTTTTCTGGAATATGTTCTTTCGACTTACATCATGTTGATTTGTTGACTTGGTATCTTCTGTTATGAGCTAGTTCCTAAACTGTTAATGCGATCTAACCTCCCCATTATTTCCTTCAACTCTCGCTTCATGGAAGTGTCCCTTTTTTTGTACATACAAAATATAGGAATATATCTCTCATATTGTTCCACTGTTTGTTCCATTCGGGTTTCTAATGTATTGAACCTAAAAACTATAAGATCAATAAGGGTGTTAAGGAAACTTGTGATATTCGTTAGGTTCTTATCTATACCGCCTGAAAAATATTCCAAATGATTGTAGTCCCTCCTATAATTCTCAAATATGCATGGTATATATGTATCCATCTAAGATGTCAGTGGGCAGTTAGCTCTGAATAGCCTACGGTGCCTAAAACCACCTCTTGATGGTCACCCTACAAACACCTATCTACGACAACAAATGGCACACACAGGAATATGAGTTTTAAGATTACCAAAATCTAGCACAGAACACTTAGAATGAAACTACGAGAATCCACATGCAGGTTATGAGAGAGCAAAAATCGGTTTTATAGTCAATTTGACACCATGTACGTACTAAAAGTACTTTCCCGTACTATCCCCAAGCTTCTCTAATTTTTTCTGATTTTTTCTTGATTTTTCCTATTTTTTTTTATTTTTTCGAATTTGCTACAGTACTGCTACAGTACCTTTTCCAATTTCTGAGGTTTTTTTCCCAATTTGTTTGGGAATTTCTATGTTTTTGGTGATTTTTAATAATTTTTTTAGGAATAAAATCACAAAAAATAAAACAAATATAGAACTTATCTAACACACAAAAGCAAGTATAATTTACTTTATAATAATTCAAAATATACAGTACATGCCGGAACAGTAAATATCACATCGAAGATGTTTTGTATAGACTGCAGACCCCTCTTGCCCAACAAAGAATGACCGGGCTCTGATATCAGAGCCCAGTCGGGATTGTCGTAGTTTTCTCTACAGTGGCCTCTGTAAGTGCTACTACTGATCAAACCAGAGAAACTATATGGTATATCAGAGCCTGGATTGTCATAGTTTTTCTAAAGGAACGGTCGGGCTTTGATACCAAAGAAAGCTCCAGAGAAACTATCATAGAGCAGGCTCTGATACCAGAAAAAAACTACAACTACTACTACTGTCACACACTGATGCAGAAAGCAAGCACACTCAAACACACTAACTATACATATAAGTGATGGCTTTTTACAAGTGGATGGCGGTTTGATCGACTGGCATAAGACAGGTAAAACGATGAGGAGAGGATAAGAGGGTGAGGAGAGGATGATGCAGAATTGAGGAGGTGTTGATGATCTTTTGCTGTTGTGGATTACCGATGGATTGCCGATGTCCTTGCACTTCTTTGAGAGTCCCCATTTATAGGCGAGCTTCCTTCCATGTGAAGCCTTGTGAGAATCTTACTATAGGGAATCTTGTCAATAATCTTAACTGTTGATATCAGGAATCTTCATTATTGATGTCGCTGTAAGAAATCTTCATTGTTGATGTCAGGAATCTCCATTGTTGGTGTAATTATGCTGGGAATCTTTACTATTGATGTCTTCGTTAGGAAACATTGTTGTCAGAAATCTTGGATTGCGGATGTTAAGAGAGGCATCGGCTCCTTTTTTTTTATATATGGTGTTCTTCCCTCACATACTCTGCAATCCTTTTGACCTCTGTTGGGATATCCAAATTTTTCTAATTGAAAGCTATATCCCATAATAGCTTCATTGCTTTGTGACTTCCTCTTTAGGGAATACTAAATTTTGCATGATAGTCTTTCGTGGCGACTATCCTCCACCAGTCTATCATGATTGAGTCGCTGTTAATATTTTTGAGGAGTTTTCGAGCCTTATCAACCAATTCGATAAAACTGTTGCACCAGAAAAAGTTATAATTAATCTTTTCGACGTCATAATTGGGGTCGAATCTCTGCCAATGCTCGAGATAGCCGAATATCCAGATTTGATATGGCTGAAAGAACTTTGTTTCTTCTCTCCACCCAAGAGTGCTGAATATTTAAAAGATAAACAAATGATTATAATTTATGCTTATAGCTAGTCTGTGGGTGAAAACTTTTATTATTGTTGGAAGTCTGCATCATTCTTATTCTTCTTGTAGTCTGAAGCATAGTTGTCTCATAAGCCCCCATTCAACTCCTTGAAAATCCCATAAGCCCTCTTTTATGAACTTGAAGAGTTTTGGATAGCTGTTACGAGTTTTGATTATATTTGATTTATTTCTTGATAGGATTTATCTGATTGTCTCCTTGTGATCGAGTATCATTGTCTTGATACTTAAGAAAATTTCTTCAGGAAGCACCTATCTAGTTTTCTCGAGAAGTTTTTGACAAAATTATTTCTTTTCCTTTCTCCATGTTGCCCTATAAAAATAGTTATATTATTATCTATTATATATATATATATATATATATATATATATATATATATATTTAATTGGTCTCGACAACTTCTTGTCAAGCAGTTGGTCCAGGCATAAGTGGTATATTGAGTTTCTGGTTGTTTTCTTTTTTCTTTAGACCTAAATCTTCTCCTAATAGTTGTGCTAGCGGTAGCTCTCTTATTTCCACATAGTCAACTCCGACACTAGATTTTCTCCTGGCTGGTTCCCTAATTTTCCTTTCACTATTACTTCTTGTTAACAGGGGTTGTTTTGAATTATTTTTAATATATAATTTATTTCAGAACTCTGTATTTCTACCCCTCTGAAGTGTTTTGTCAAGGAACCATTGTCTAGGTACCCTGAGATCCATTATGTTCATCAGTCTGGGGTTTATTTCTTCTTCAAATGGTTTTTGTTCAAACATTTTGATTATCTCTCTTTAGTTAAGACTGCTCTAGCCTATTTGGTTTAGGTCAATTCATATATCGTTGTATATTCTATGGCCAGATCATGTGAATTAGTTTTCATATTCATTTCCTGAGTTTCAATTTTTAGTCATACTGTATCTATTATTTTTGGATTTGTTTTTGAAATAAAGTAGACGGGTCAAATATTGAACCATATGGTTTGATTTACCAGATTGGATTGAAAACCACCTATCAGTACCTAGTGGCAGTTTGTATATCGATTATCCATGACAAGTGTTATTATGGGGATATCAATGCCTGTTCTAAACAGTGCATTAATTTTAATCTGAATTAAACCAATATGGATATATTAAATTTCCGGATATTTCTTTTTCCACCTTTGTACCTTTTCTTGACTAAAGATGGGGATATCTACCCACCCTCCACCTAGCAGATTTGTAGTTGTATTTCCATTGAAATTTTCGATGTCTTCTGGGCTAAAAACTACTTCTCTTCCAACCACATCTCCTAACGTTATATTGTCCAATTCTGATATTGGGGGTGTAATACGACCTGATTCCTCGTTCATCATAAGGACCTATTCAGAATCTGAATTGCTCTCGACATCGAGCTCATACAATACTACATCTGAAGGCGAGATTTCTTCCCCAAAACAGACTTCTAAATCTTGTTCTTCCATATATTTTATTATCTTTTGGGCATTCTTTCCTCTCCTAGGACAGTCTTTGGCATAGTGTCCTTTTTCGTCCCACACAAAGCACCTGCATCCCTTCTTATCTTTCTGTGCAGAGGACTTGTCTTGCTTCCTAATATATTTATTATTTCTGATAAATTCTCTATTCTTCCTCCCTGGCCTCCATCGAAAAGTTTTTATAGACACTAGTTTTGTCCTTTTTTCGCTTCCTATTTTCCATTTCTCGCCAACTATTTTTTCACAACATTTCCTTCCTTTAGGAGAGTTATTGATTATATTTTTCATTTTTTTTATAAGATTTTATATTAAGACAGTCATCATGTATTATTTTAAGTGCCTAGTGAATATGGTGCTCTAGATTGTCCTTTTTGCTGATTCGTTTCAGGTAATCTGGATATCCGTTCCATATTTTAGTATCTCATGGTCTTGGGAGCTTATGAAAAAATAGATCAAACTAGTTTTGTGCCTTATCATATTCTAATTTGTAAAAATATTTTTTAAATATTTTGCATTATTTTTCAAACTCACATATTTCGCATAATTCTATTTAGATAACGCATAAAGGATATCTTCCTCTTCGGCTTTGTCATCTATGAATCCATATAAATTTTCTTTTATGATTTTTATGAAGTCAGTAACGATATCTTCAAACCTATTGAATCTGTTGTTTTCAACCTACTCTTTTCGTTTACTTTTTTCTTCTTCTGAATTTATCCATTGTTTCATCCATTGTAATACATCTCCTTGTAAGATTACAGTAATGTAATTGACAAACCATTCTTTGTCCCATGTTCCCTCGTGATTAGTGATTATGACTGCTAATGATTGTGCCCAGTCGACTATGACCTTTTGTTTATCCTTAAAGTGTATATTAGATATATCCAGATAAGTTCCTTCCTGAGACACGCTCCATTTTATTAAATCATCAATTCTCATATTTTTTTCCATTTGTAAATCGCTTAAGTCTACTGGAGTTTTGCTATCTTCGCTAACATGTATTAGCTCATTGTCAGGTTCGATATTTCCCTCAGATTTAGTATTGTATTCATCATGTATAGTCTTTCTACAGTCCTCATTGTCTGAATTTGTAATACTTTCATTCTCTAGATCTTCATCCTCACTTACTAAGTTGTATATTTCAGAGTTGAACTCAAAATGGTATAACAAATTTTCATTCTGGAGGAACGTCTCTTGTATTTTATTCACTAGATGGTCTCTTGAATAGTACAATTGGGATCCTTATATAGTTGTTTCCAACAATAAATGGTTTGATTATCAAGATATACTCTTTTCTGGAATATGTTCTTTCGACTTGCATCATGTTGATTTGTTGAATTGGTTTTTTTTGTTTTGAACTAGTTCTTAAACCGTCAATGCGATCTAACCTCCCCATTATTTCCTTTAACTCTCGCTTCATGGAAGTATCCCTTTTTTCTTACATACAAAATATAGAAATATATCTCTCATATTGTTCCACTATTTGTTTCATTTGGGTTTCTAATCTATTGAACCTAAAAACTATAAGATCAATAAGATTATTAAGGAAGCTTGTGATATTTGTTAGGTTCTTATCTATAACTTCTGAAAAATATTCCAAATGACTATAGTCCCTCCTAAAATTCTAAAATAAGCACGGTATATCCATAGCCATCTAAGATGTCGGTAGGCAACTAGCTCTGAGTAACCAATAGTGTCTAAAATCACCTCCTGAGGGTTATCCTACAAATGCCTATCCGCAACAACAAAGGGCACACATAATAATCTGGGCTTTAAATTTACCCAAATCTAGCAAAGAACACTTAGAATGAAACTAGGAGAATCCACATGCAGGTTATGAGAGAGCAAAACTCGGTCTTATAGTCAATTTGGCACCATATATGTGCTAAAAGTACTTTTCCGTACTATCTCCAAACTTCTCTTATTTATTTTCATTTTTTTTTAATTTTTCCTAATTTTTTTCTGATTATTTCAAATTGCTACAGTGCTGTTACAGTGACTTTTTTCAATTTTTGAGGATTTTTCTCTAAATGTTTTGAGAATTTCTATGATTTTTGGTGATTTTTTATGAATATTTTGGGAATAAAATCACACAAAATAAAATAAACATAGAAATATCTAACACACAAAAGCAAGTTCTATCTACTTTATAATAATTCAAATTGTACAGTACATACCGGAACAGTAAATATCACACCGAAGATACGTTGTATAGACTGCAGACCCCTCCTGCCGAATAAGGAACGGTCGGGCTCTGATACCAGAGAAAAACTATGGCTACTGCTATTTCTGTCACACACTGATGCGGAAAACAAGCACACTCAAACAAACTAATTATACATATAAGTGGTGGCTTTTTACAAGTGGAGGGTGATTTGATTGGTTGGCATAAGACAGATAAAATGATGAGGATGGGATGAGAGGGTGAGGAAAGGATGATGCAAAATTGAGGAGGTGTTGATGATCTTATGTTGTTGTGGATTACCGATGGATTTGCTGATGTCCTTGTACTTCTTTGAGAGTCCCCATTTATAGGTGAGTTTCCTTTCACGAGATGCCTTGTGAGAATCTTACTATAGGGATATTAGGAATCTTCACTGTTGATGTCAGGAATTTTCACTGTTGATGTCACTGTCAGGAATCTTCAGTGTTGTTGTCGGGAATCTTTACTGTTAATGTCACTGTCAGGAGTTTTTACTGTTGATGTCAGGAATCTCCACTGTTGGCACAATTATCAGGGAATCTTCACTATTGATGTCTTCGTCAGGAAACTTTGTTGTCAGAAATCTTGGATCATAGATTGCAACAGAGGCATTGCTACTTGTGGGTGTCAAGAGAGGCATCGATTCTTTTTTTTTTTACTACTTACATGAGTAGGTTATATTTACATGTGATATTTATATGAGCAGACTTTATAAGAACATGTGAAAATTATCGGAGGCTGAGGTTTTTTCTGAACTTCAGGATGCAAGATCGTTCCATCCCTTCGTAGATGGGGCAGGATTGCCCCATCTTGTTGGCACAATCGTCGCTTCTGATTTTTTTTGGCCAGGTCTTAATTTTGGAACTAATTTTTTCACCTTTGTTGTCCCATAGAGAACATAATAGTCAAACTTTCCAGACACCTCCCCGAGTAGGCTAACTGTCAGATTGCCTTTTTCGTATAATTGCTTCCGTAGCCTCTGCTGTGGGCTTTCTCGGTTATGTCGACTTCTACTTTTGCCTCTAATTCTGTGTCCATTTCTTTCCCAGTATGCTGTGTAGAAATATTGCATGCTTGCAAGTCTTTTGGTGTTATAGTCCCAAACTACAGTATTTCCCTTGCCCTGCTTCATTCAGCGAACATGGGAAGCTACTTTTCTAGAAACTCACCCATGTTTTTTAAGAGGTCATATTGTTTAGGGTCATTACCCTAATGATGTCTTCATTAAAAGTTGTTATAAAATCTAAACAAACCTCTCTCAAGAACTTGAATTCTAATTCCCACTTCATTACAAGACTTGTTAAGCTCCCCATATGCTTTTGGAAAACGCGATGAGTTCCAATTCCTAGATTTGCCTTTTGGTTCACTCTCCAGGCTCCGTTTATTTCGGAGTAGAATGGTAATGAGACTTCTAAGTTGGAAAATGTAACAACCACTTTTTTTTATTATGCATTTATTATTTTTGAAAAAAATAATATTTGGTTAAAAGGAAGATTTTTATATGATTCAAATTCTAATGGGATGAGGATTTAGAGAAAAAAAGTGGTTGAATCTAAACCAAATTCTTAGATTTACCCTAATCTAGGAGTTTGTTAATTAAATCCCCAACTAAAAAGATCCTATCTTAAGTATCTAATCTCCTATCCTTAAATAAAAACAAAGTCCCATCCACTCTTCTGAAACGCAGAGAAATATAGAAGGTACGTGAGGAAGGAAGAAAGGAAGGTAGAAGAAGAGAAGAGAAAGGAAAGAAGAAATTCAAGTAAAGGTGAGTTTTTCGACTCACTTTAACATGCTATTATTTATGCTTATCTTTATACTTCCTATTTTATATAATTAAATGTATATATATTATATTGAAAACAGTTCTATGAATTTTGCAATCCTAATTGATCAGAATATAGGTGTTGCACACTTTTATAAAGTAATCTTAAGATTAGTTATTCCTATGCAATTGTAGGTACTTCTGCTTATTTTGTTAATAATCTTCAGCAATGAAGCAATTAAAATACACATAGAGGTGATTGTTTCACATAGGTTAGTATAGAAAAGTATAGAAGTCACTCTGCTAGTGGATAAAAATTACAGGGTATATTATGACTTTAGCGTGTTTCTTTGATATTAAATAGTGTGTGATCCAACTACCAAATTAATGATCCACCATAACTATACTCTAATTGATCCTAGTGGAATTACCAAGTATTTATAAAAGTTTCTTGCAGATTTTTTTTCCTGCCCATGAACATAATCTATAGAGCTTTATGGATGCAACATTCTAATTAGCATGTGACCATTATTAAACTCCGTAAGCAATTAATTAAGTATAACATTGCAGTAAGAAAACAAAAGGAAAGAAAAAAATAATAACTAGTGAGGTTCCAACTCTGGTGCTTGCATGAAGAGATCACGCATGCATGTTTGGGGTTCTTTAGTTATGAACCTCCTGAACGAAAGCTAAATTTTGTGAAAAGAAAACAAAAATCAGGGTTAAAAATAAAAAAATCCACCCAATCATCCTGAGTTTATTCCATTCATTCTTTGTTTTGGACATTCTACTACATTTTGATCCTCTTTTGAATGTTTTATTGTTTTGACTCACTCAGTTTGCTTGATACTGTGTTGCATCTGCCACCTCGTTTCCCTTCAATGAGAGCATAGATATTGACTAGGGGCTAGAGATATTAGATTAATTTTTTTTGGTTGACATATTTGTACAATTTGCATTGATAGTAGATTTGGGTCCAACCCTAGACTCTTGAACTTGTTTAAGCATTCAATCACTTGGCTCTTGGATCTTCGGGTTTCAAAAGACAACCCGACAACCTTTACTGCTTTCTCACAGAAAGAAACTATACAGAACCAACCCCCTGTAAACTTGTACTTTAGGGAAGTGTTTTTATAATGTTGCAGGTTTACTTCAAGTGTGTATGGACATAGCATGTATTGCGAACTAAGCATGTCATTTGGCAAATTCATGCTGTATTAACATGTTGAAGTAGCATTTATATTGAAATTTTACATTATTTTATGCAATATCATTATTCATGTTTAATTTAATCGTGAATAGCCACATCATACATTTTTTTAGAATTTCCATGTCCATGTACTTGTCATGTCCATCTTAGAAATTAGAATCAGTACACTACATGAGTATTTTCTTATCAAGCCCATATCTCTATCCCATTTAAAAATATACATGTTATCCATAAAGGCTATTTTATAACTTCTAACTCAATTATTTTATTCATCTATTAAAAAGAAAAAGTGAAAAAATGGAAAATGAACATTTGAAATAAGATCTGAAAAGACACATAAGACCATTATAAATCGTGGGTGATGGTAGATCATTAACTGCCGTATTGTATATGTTCTTTAATGTTCATATCAGTCACTGAATACTGAAATTCAATAACCACCAATCCCTTAAACTAAATCAAACGACTGACACAAAAATCAACATAAACTGGGTTTGGGAGAAAATTACGGTTTATATGAATTTGATAGCTGGACGTAACTGTGCCACTGTTTCCTATTTTGGGAGGATCCGGATAGGCTCTATCAAATTGACCACTGTTTCTCATACGGGAGGATCAGGATAAGCTCCAATCAAAACTGCGCCACGGTTTCCCTTTTTGAGAGGATCGAGATAGGCTCTTATCAATTTACTGTTCCATTTTCTCGGGGTTAGACGGGGATGAGTTCAGACCAGCCAAATTTATATTTTTCTGAATTTTCAAATACCATAATTAAAAGATATTAACTGAAAAAGAAAAAAAAACTAACGATAACCACATAAAACATTTAAATATGAGATGGTCCACTTTTTATTTGCATATGACTGTTCATGATATTGAGACGTTATTGGTATTTTTTTGTGTTTTACTATTTATCACTGGATCACTTTACTGACGATCTTGTTATGCATGACTAGATGCAGTCATTTATCAAGAGATACCAGAAATAGAACAGGATGTGGCATATTTTAAGAAACATGCAGATTTACAGGAGTGATGAACTTTTTTTTAGTTGATAAATTTTATATTAGGAAAATGTAATAAGTGCATATGGCACTTCATCTAGTTCTATTTGAGACATTTCTTTTATTAGAGATAAATTTATCGTAGTGACATTTTGTTGGTTTTATTTAAAGGAAACTTATTATTACTTTGGTTGAAAAAAATATTGTCTATTGCTATTTGTTATTCATATTCTATTGTGTTGTAACTTTAATGTTTTTGAGGCTTGTCGAGTTGTAATTCGATGCTGAACGACTTACCTATCCACACTACGGAAAGTGGGGCGTTTTATCAGAGCCCAGGCTTATTTAACTCTGTTCAAGTAATTTGAACAGACTTGAATATCATTACAGTCAGCAAAAAAAATAAAATTAGTTTAATTTTGTTAAAACATTTAAGGTTCAATACGTCTACATATATATACATAAATATGATTTTTTCTAGATATACGTATTTACTTTTATTATGTTTATTTAAGTGATACTTACTTTATCCCGTTTCTCAGAAGAATGGCACGTCGAACTAATAGGAATGGAGCAAATTCTAGCACGACTTCGAACACCATTGATGTCAATGAAATGTTGGGATTTCTTGGTAGGATGGCCGACGCACAACAACAACAGGCCGAAGCTTTTTGGGCAGGTGTGATAGTGGCCTTAGATCATGTGGCAGAATCGAGGGACCAACATCCTGGAGGGATATCTGACTTTAGGTGCCTTCATTCATCTACTTTCTCAGGGACTGTAGGAACATTGGAAGCTGAGCAGTGGCTTATGCAAATGGATGACTTATTAAGGGCAGTTCAGATTCCGGATGCTGACAAGGTAAATGTAGTCAAAATTCAATTGACCAATATAGCAAGGATTTGGTGGCAATTAGTAGAGAACAAACCATCCCAACCAATCTCATGGGAAGCTTTTACAATGAGTTTCCTTACAAGGTTCTTTCCTAGAGCGGCCAGGAGAGAGATGGAGCAACAATTCATTTACTTGAGGCAAGCCGGAATGACAGTAGAAGAATATGCATCAGTGTTCGTTCGTCTGAGTCGATTTGTACCATACATGGTATCAGATGATGTAGGTCGTGCACATCGCTTCCAACAGGAATTGAGATTTGACATCCAGAAGTATTTGGTAACCTCCAGAATAGAGACCTATACTAAAGTCATTGATGCAGCGCGGGATATAGAGCAAGTGGTGAATAAAGAAAGGAGGGCTCAGTCTTCTGCACCTAAGAGGCCAGCCATTCAAATGTTGGGGGGAACTTCATCTAGAAATGCTGAGAAACGTCTAGTCATTTCTTCACAACAGAAGGACACTTGCACACATTGTCAAAAGCAAGGGCATACTATTAAGGAGTGTTGGTATGCCAACAACTTATACCTAGCATGTGGATCAAGTAAACACAAAATTGGACATTGTCCCCGAAGGTGGAACCTGGGACCAATGCCTCGCCTTCCAGTATCTCAACAACAACAGAAGTCATAAAAGGATCAGAATGGCAATCAGAATAGGTGACCACTTCCACCTCTGTATAGAGCTTATGAGTAGGCTAAGAAGAATAAGGTAGTGGACATGGGACGTGGACAAGCATATAACCTAACTGCAGAGCAAGCAGAGATGTCAGATGACGTGGTAGCAGGTATGATACTAGTCAATCATATACCCGCATTAGTTTTATTTGACTCAGGAGTATCACATTGCTTTATTTCTTCTATATGTGTGACACTATATGCCATACCTTATGAGAACCTAGACATTAAATGGAAGATAAGTACGAGCAACGGGAGTATAGTCTCTAGTCAAATCTGTAGATTATGTCCTGTAGTAATTTGTAAGAGGAAAATTTATACTAATTTCCTAATTATCGATACTCACAGATTTGACGTGATATTGGGAATGGATTGGTTGAGTACCTTTCATGCAATTACTGATTGTTGGAGCAGAAGCGTTGTCTTCAAGATACTGAATCATTTGGAGTTCGAATTCATTGGGGGCAATAGTACTAAGGAACCTGCAGAGTTTAGAGCTTGACCTATGGAGGGAGTAATAGTCCAATTGGATGCCAGGTCAACTGGTACTCCAGTGGTATTGGAGTTTCAGGACATTTTCGAAGATTTCTCAGGATTACCACTAGACAGGGCAAGGGCGTTCGCTATTGACCTTCTTCCTGGCACTGCCCTAATCTCTCAAGTACCATATCGAATGGGACAAGTAGGGCTAAAATAAGTGAAGGTGAAATTTGATGAATTGGAAGCTAAAGGCTTCATTAGACCAAGTACTTACCCATGGGGTGCACCAGTACTTTTGACTGAGAAGAAAGATAGAGGTAAAAGATTATGTATTGATTACAGGGGATTAAATAGGGTCACTATCAAAAATCGGTACCCACTACCGAGGATTGATGATTTGTTCGATCAGCTTGGTGGTGCTAGGGTGTTTTCCAAGTTGGACCTTAAGTCTGGGTACCACCAAGTGAAAGTGAAAGAGTCAGATATTCCTAAAACAGCATTCCGAACTCGATATGGGCATTTTGAATTCTTAGTGATGCCATTCGAAGTGACGAATGTACCTACAATTTTTATGAACTTAATGAATCGAATTTTTCTTCCATATGTGGATAAATTTATTGTGGTGTTCATAGATTTCATATTGGTGTATTCTAGGACCGAAGAGGATCACATTAAATACTAAAGAATAGTTTTGGAGATACTAAGGAAGGAGAAACTATATGGGAAGCTCAGCAAATGCAAATTTTGGCTAAAGAGTATTTCATTTATGGGGCACA
Organism: Dracaena cambodiana; assembly: GCA_036321105.1. Lineage (NCBI taxonomy): Eukaryota > Viridiplantae > Streptophyta > Magnoliopsida > Asparagales > Asparagaceae > Dracaena > Dracaena cambodiana. Next base: position 14,985,241 of record JAYEPQ010000005.1, on the reverse strand, counting down.
TTGTATCCCAAAATGGAATCTCAGTTGATCCTCACAAAATCTCAGCAATGAAGGATTGGCCGACCCCGAAAAATTTTTCAGAGGTGAGGAGATTCCTCGGATTACAAGGGTACTATCGAAAGTTCGTCCAAGACTTTTCTAAGATTGCAGGACCTCTGACCAAGTTTCTAAGGAATAGAGAGAGGTATGACTGGACAATTGAATGTCATGCAGCTTTCAATGAGTTAAAAAGGAGGCTCACAATAGCACCAGTGTTAGCTGTACCGGAAGGAATCGAAGGAATGGTTGTATACATTGATGCATCCAACAGAGGGCTAAGTTGTGTGTTGATGCAACGAGGACGAGTAATAGCTTATACTTCTCGACAATTGAGACCGCATGAGAAAAACTATCCCATACATGATTTGGAGTTTGCAGCTGTGATTTTCGCATTAAAGATTTGGAGGCATTATTTATTGGGTAACAGAGTGGAATTTTATATAGACCATAAAAGTTTTAAGTATATCTTCACACAGAAGGAACTCAATATGAGATAGTGAAGGTGGCTCGAATTGTTGGCAGATTATGATAACAATTTACAATACCATCCTGGTAAGATCAATGTAGTTCCAGATGCCTTGAGTAGAAAGTCTAAGGCAATATTTCTAACTCAACAGAAGGGGCTACGTGAGAAAATTATACAGTTAAAGTTAGAAATTATCTTACCCGGTGCTGAGATGCAAATGCTAGCCTTGTAACTCAAACCTCCATTGGTAGAGAAGATCAAAGAAGCCCAAAAAATGATCCTAAGTTTCAAAGGTTCAGAAGACAAGTAGAAGGACAGAGGATAGATTTATGTATCCACACAGATGGATCTCTTCGATTTGGCAATAGGTTGTGTGTGCCAAAAGGAGAAATTCAGCAGGAAGTACTATCAGAGGTTCATAGTTTAGTTTATTTTATTCATCCTGGAGGAACAAAGATGTATCAAGATTTGAAGTAACATTTTTGGTGGCATGGAATGAAGCGCGAAATTGCCAAGTTTGTATCCAAGTGCTTGGTTTGTCAACAAGTTAAAGCAGAACATCAAAGAATGCCAGGACGTCTTGGAAATGGGAAAGAGTTACTATGGATTTTGTTACCGCATTGCCACACAGTCCTAAGGGTAATAATGCAATTTAGGTAATTGTGGACTGCCTCACTAAAATAGTGCATTTCATACCATTTCATGTAGGAGAGTCTACCAACATTTTGACAGAAAAGTATATGCACAAAGTAGTAAAATTTCATGGTGTGCCGGTTAGTATTATATCAGATCAAGATGACCGTTTCACATCCCAATTTTGGAAGAAACTGAAAGATAGTCTGGGATAAAAATTAGAGATTAACACAACATATCACCCGAAAATAGATAGCCAGTCAGTAAAAACTATCCAGACATTGGAATATATGTTGAGGGCATGTATGTTTGATTTCGGAGGATCGTGGGAGGATTGCGTACATTTGATGGAATTCGTCTACAATAATAGTTACCAAGCAAGTATCAAGATGACATCATTTGAGGCTCTATATGGGAGAAAATTTAGTTCACCATTATATTGGGATGATATTGAAAAAAGAAAACTATTTGGTCCAGAGATGATTACTCAGACAATTGACAAGGTTAACTTAATACGGTAACACTTGAAAACAGCTCAAGATCGACAGAAAAAATGAGCAGACAACAGATGGCGGTTTCTAAAATTTCAAGTGAGAGACTCAGTTTTCTTGAAGGTGTTGCCCATGCATAGAGTTATTCGCTTTGGCAACCGTGGAAAGTTAAGCCCGAGATTCATCGAACCCTTTGAAATCTTGGAGCGAATAGGCAAAGTCTCATATCGCCTAGTATTGCTGCCCACATTGGAAAAAGTACATAACGTTTTCCACATCTCCTAACTAAAACGATATGTGCATGATGAGAGGCACATCGTGGACTATTCAGAACTGGAGATCGGATCAGACCTCGCCTATCCAGAAGAATATGTTGCCATAATTGACTGTATAGAGAAGACTTTGAAGAGTAAAGTAATTCCGCTTGTGTTGGTTTCTTAAAATCGACATTCAACCTAGGAGACGACTAGGGAGCGAGAGAAAGACATTTGGGAGAGATTTCGACATTTATCTGAGTAAATGTATAACCATTTTACATCACTTGATTTTAAAGAAATTTCGAAGACGAAATTTTTATTTAAGAGGATAGAATGTAACAACCACTTTTTTTTTTATTATGCATTTAATTCTTTTTAAAAAATAATATTTGGTTAAAAGAAAGATTTTTATTTGGTCTAAGAGAAAGATTCTTATATGATTCAAATTCTAATGGGCTGAGGATTTAGAAAAAAGATGGTTGAATCTAAACCAAATTCTTAGATTTACCCTCATCTAAGAGTTTGTTAATTAAATCCCCAACTAAAAAGATCCTATCTTAAGTATCTAATCTCCTATACTTAAATAAAAACAAAGTCCCCTCCTCTCTTCTGAAATGCAGGGAAATATAGAAGGTACGTGAGGAAGGAAGAAAGGAAGGAAGAAGAAAAGAAGAGAGAGGAAAGAAGAAAATTCAAGTAAAGGTGAGTTTTCCAACTCACTTTAACATGCTATTATTTATGCTTATTTTTATACTTCCTATTTTATTTAATTAAATGTATATATATTATATTGAAAACAGTTCTATGAATTTTGTTGAAAACAGTCCTATGAATTTTGCAATCGTAATTGATCAGAATATAGGTGTTGCACACTTTTATAAAGTATTCTTCATGGTAGTTATTCATATAGAATTGTTGGTACTTCTGCTTATTTTGTTAATAATCTTTAGCAATGAAGCAATTAAAATACACATAGAAGTGATTGTTTCCCATAGGGTACTATAGAAAAGTGTAGAAGTCAATCTGCTAGTGGATAAAAATTACTGGTTATATTATGACTTTAGCGTGTTTCTTTGATACTAAATAGTGTGTGATCCAATACCAAATTAATGATCCACCATAACTATACTCTGACTGATCCTAGTGGAATTACCAAGTATTTATAAAAGTTTCTTGCATATTTTTTTTTTCCTGCCCATGAACATAATCTATAGAGCTTTATAGATGCAACATTCTAATTAGCATGTGACCATTATCAAAGTCCATAAGAAATTAATTAAGTATAACATTGCAGTAAGAAAACAAAAGGAAAGAAAAAAAATAATTAATGATGTTCCAACTCGGGTGCTTGCATGCAGAGATCACGCATGCATGTTTGGGGCTCTTGAGTTATGAACCTCCTGGACGAAAGCTAAATTTTGTGAAAAGAAAACAAAAATGAGGGTTAAAAAAAAAATCTACCAATTCATCCTCAGTCTATTCCATTAATTCTTTGTTTTGGACATTCTACTATATTTTGATCCTCTTTTGAATGTTTTATTGTTTTGACTCACTCAATTTGCTTAGTACTGTGTTGCATCTGCCACCTCGTTTCCCTTCAATGAGAGCATAGATGACTGGCTAGAGATATTAGATTAATTTTTTTTTTTTTGGTTGACATATTTGTACAATTTGCATTGATAGTAGGTTTGGGTCCAACCCTGGACTCTTGAACTTGTTTAAGCATTTAATCACTTGGCTCTTGGATCTTCGGGTTTCAAAAGACAACCCGACAACCTTTACTGATTTCTCACAAAAAGAATCTATACAAAACCAACCCCCTGTAAACTTGTACTTTAGGGAAATGTTTTTATAATGCTGCAGGTTTGCTTCAAGTGTACATGGACATAGCATGTATTGCTAACTAAGCATGTCATTTGGCAAATTCATGTTGTATTAACATGTTGAAGTAGCATTTATATTGAAATTCTACATTATCTTATGTAATATCATTATTCATGTATAATTTAATCGTGAATAGCCACATCCTACATTTTTTTAGAATTTCCATGTCCATGTACTTTGTCATGTCCATCTTAGAAATTAGAATCAATACACTACATGAGTATTTTCTTATCAAGCCCATATCTCTATACATTTAAAGATATACATGTTATCCATAAAAACTATTTTATAATTTCTAGCTCAATTATTTTATTCATCTATTAAAAAGAAAAGGGGAAAAAAATGGAAAATGAACATTTGAAATGAGATCTGAAAAGACACAGAAGACCGTTAAAAATCGTGGGTGATGGTAGATCATTAATTGCCGTATCGTATATGTTCTTTAATGTTCATATCATTGTCACTGAATACTGAAATTCAATAACCACCAATCCCTTAAACTAAATCAAACAACTGACACAAAAATCAACATACACTAGGTTTGGGAGAAAATTAAGGTTTATATGAATTTGATGGCTAGACGTAACTATGCTACTGTTTCCTTATTTTGGGAGGATCAGGATAGGCTCTGATCAAAACGACCACTGTTTCCCATACGGGAGAATCAGGATAGGCTCTGATCAAAACTGTGCTACTGTTTTCCTTTTTGGGAGGTTCAGGATAGGCTCCAATCAATTTACTATTCCATTTTTCCGAGGATAGACAGGGATGCATTTAGACCAGTCAAATTTATATTTTTCTGAACTTTCAAATACCATAATTAAAAGACATTAATTAAGAAAGAAAAAAAAACTAATGATAATCACATAAAATATTCAAATATGAGATGGTCCACCTTTTATTTGCATATGACTGTTCATGATATTGAGACGTTATTGTTATTTTTTATGTTTTACTATTTATCACTGGATCGCTTTACTGACGATTCTGATTATGCATGACCAGATGTAGACATTTATCAGGAAGTAGATCTACTAGAAATAGAATAAGATATGGCATACTTTAGAAAACAGACAGATTTACAGGAGTGATGAACTTTTTTTAGTTGATAACTTTTATATTAGGAAAATATAGTAAGTGCATATGGCACTTCATCTAATTCTATTTGAGACATTTATTTTATTTAGAGATAACTTTATCGTAGTAATATTTTTTTGGTTTTATTTAAATATCATAGTGACATTTTGTTGGTTTTATTTAAAGGAAACTTATTATTACTTTGGTTGAAAAAAATATATTGTTTATTGCTATTCGTTATTCATATTGTATTGTGTTGTAACTGTAATATTTTTGAGGCTTGTCGAGTTGTCATTCGACACCGAATGCCTTACCTTTCTACACTACAGAAAGTGGGGTGTTACAGAAAAACTTGTTATTTTTAGTTCGACCATGTGATGGGAAAGATTGCAAATTTCTTTTGCTATATATGGGTTCTGACGTGACATTTCCCATACTAGGACAACATCCTCATGGGAATAGTAGTACCTGCAACATGGTCCATTAAAATCAAATATCTGGTTGTAGTATTTTTCCCAGTTTGTTTAGATATCTGGCTAATATCTCACGAATACGATAAATGCTGCTAGAATAGGAATACTACTTACTATAGTCATCCCCTGATCTGTCTTATCTGTCATACATCTCATCTGCAAAAAAATTATTAGCATATTACTAATACTTTCCCAGTCTAGTGGATCCTACTATTATTACTCTTATTTGGTTGGCTTAGTTAATTTGCAATAAAATTATCTTTTCCTTTAATATGTTTTATCTCAAAGGAATATTGGCCTATTTAATTATACTATTGCATGCGTTTACCAGAGGCCTTTTTTGTATTTACAAGAAAATCTTTTACAGATTTATTATCAGTTCTGATAATAAAAAATTAGGGTACAAGAAATATTTAGAATTTTTGCAAGGCTAGCCTTATAGTATATAATTCTTTCTCGAATATTATCCATTTTCGTTCGTTTGGTTTGAATTTTCCATAGTTGTATTGCAAAATTTCTCATGTTTTAATATCTTTTGTGGTATATTTTTTTCTGAGCCTGATTCTATTCTGGGATAAAGGTGGGTCCTCTTCGTCCCAAATTTCTTTTGGGATCGTTATAATGCACACCCCCAACATTCGTCAGATGCATCGGTGTCTAAAATTAATTTATCTTCTGGTTGGGGTAGCTAAACTTCTGGTGTGTTTTTAGCGAGTTGCTTTATTTGTTTTAATATCCTTTTATCGTTGTCTGTCCAGATGAATTCTTAATTTTTATTTAGTATTTTTAGTAAGGGTGTTTCTTACTTAGTCAGTTCTCATAGGAAATTTTTTCCATAATTCAGACATTCTAGTAAACTCTGCAATTGCCTCTTATTCTTTATTTTTTCGAAAAATTCCTTGATTTTTGAGATGATATGTTTCTGTAGTTGAATACCATTCGTATCTAAAACAATTCCAAGAAATTCTATGGATTCTTTTTTAATTTCGAACTTTTTGGGGAGAGTATTATCCCATGCCTCTTAAAAATGTTACTAATGATCTTTAGGTGTCTTTTATGATCCTCTTATGTTTTGGAAAAAACCAAAATGTCATCAATATATACAACACAAAAATCATTTAGGTCATTAAAAATTGAATCAATCCATCTTTGAAATATTTATGGTGCGGTGTATAATCCAAATGGCATAACATTCCAATGAAAATGACCAAGGGGTATACTAAATGCCGTTAGTGGTTTCGATTCTTCTGTCAACTTAAATTGCCAAAATCCAGACTTAAAGTCAAACTTACTAAATACTTTTAATCTTTTTATTAAATTTATTAATACTTCCTTTCTTGGGATAAAATACCCATCAAATTTAAGATTTTTGTTTAATCTTTTGTAATTAATTACCATTCGGGATTTTTTTTATCTTTATTTCATTAAAATTTCTAAACATAAATGCTGGACTAGAGTGAGGACTAGTAGTTCTCTCTATCAGGCCTACACTTAAGAGTTCATTTATTGGATTGTTGAATTCATCTATATCTTATCTAGTATAGAGCATGGGTTTCCCTCTAATGATTATGTTGTCATCTCTTAGTTGAACCTTACAGAACTTCAAGCATCGATCCCATAATTTTAATGAATTTTCACTAAAATTTTCACTAAGAGTCTTGTAAAGCCAGTTGGTTTGGTTTAATTCATAAACTTTCTCATATTTTTTAATGGGACTCCATTCTTCAAGTTATTTTTCGGAGAGAAAAATCTTCTGAACACTTATACCTAGGTCTATCTAATAGGGGACTGTCGACTCTATGGAGTTTACCACCTTCCCGTTGATGTAGAGAGACCATCTATTTTTTCACAATCATTGCTAGGTATTCTACAAAAAAATTATTTCCTAAAACCATATGTCCTCATTCATATGTGGAAAACATAAAAGTTTTGATATAATAAATCTTTTTCATTAAGCCAAATTTCCACGTTTTTGGCCGTAGTTTGGATAGTTGTTTTATGCACACTAATCCTTGTTATTTTAATTGGATATTTCATTGGTTCACACTTTTTATTGGTATGGCATTTTCTCATTAAGAACATACCGTGGCTCCAGTATCTAGTAACACATGTAATGAATACTGTTTGTAACCCTCAATTTTGAATGTTCCTTTAACGTAATTAAACCTTCTTCCCTATTTCGGGAAAAAGATTATTTCATCATATCGTATCGAATATTCTCCTTCTTGCTCTTTGTCAGAGGATTCTTCGGAATTTAAGATAATTTATTCATGTGTTCTCTCTACCTCACATTTTTTCTCTCGGTCACTAATTTCTATTGGGCATTTGGTTTGTGAAGGACCGCATTTAGTTTGTAAAAGGTTATTACTATCCTCTTCATTTTCCTCAGTTATATTACTTGTTGCATTTGATTGGACATCTTCCAAACTCAATTCATATCCGAAATGACATAGTATATTTTTAATTTTTTTTATAATTTTTCTCAAGTTGGTAAATTAGATTTTCTCTGATCTCTATAGTTACTTAAGGATCTTTACAATGTTCCTTCAATTTTTCCATTTGGAAAACTAGCTCATCAAATCTCTTTATGGAATACCTCGGGGTGTACATTATGTCATACAAGTTATAGTACGTGATGTCATATAAAATACAATCCATTCTCCATATCTCACAATTGCAAGGGCTGTGGATGTCAACAGAGGCTTGCTACTTGTGGGTATTAAAAAAATACTCATGTAAGTATTTTTTTAATACTTACATGAGTAGGTTATATTTACATGCGATATTTATATGAACAGACTTTATAGGAACTTGTGAAAATTTTCGGAGGCTGAGGTTTTTGCCGATCTTGGAAATGCAAGATCGTTCCATCCATTCGTAGATAGGGCAGGATCGTCCCATCCTGTCGGCACATTCGTCGCTTCTGGTTTTTTTGGCCAAATCTTGATTTTGGGACTAATATTTTCTCCTTTGGTGTCCCGTAGAGAACATAATAGTCAAACTTTCTAGACTCCTTCCTGAGTAGGCCAATTGCCGGATTACCTTTTTCGTATAGTTGCTTCAGTAGCCTCTGTATAGAGACTCCTCTGCTGTGGCCTTCCTCGATTATGTCGACTTCTACCTCTACTTCTGTGTCGATTTCTTCCCCGGTCTGTTGTGTAGAAATATTGCATGCTTGTAAATCTTCTGGTGTTATGGTCTCAAACTATAGTGTTTCCCTTGACCAACTTGATTCAGCAAAATTGGGCAGCTTCTTTCCTAGAAGCTCACCCATGCTTTTTAAGAGGTCATATTATTTAGGTGTCATTACCCTAATGATGTTTTCATTAAGGGTTGTTATAAAATCTAAACAAACCTCTCTCAAGGATTTGAATTCTGATTCCTACTTCATTATAATGCTTGTTAAGTGATGTGAAATATCTACTGCAAGCACACAGTGTCGGTTATAGCACTGTACAGGTTGTTCGCATGAGAATCTAAGGTGTTTTTGCGTTATCGCTAATCTTATTGTTCTAACGGACTAAGAAAGGATTCTAATTTGAATTTGAGTTATTCTAATTAGCCTAGAATATAAAATCCACTAGTTTTCAACCATAAATTACTTCTATTATCTTATTCCTACCATAAAAATTTAATATTTTAGTTTTAATCTTTACTTCAAATGTTCTAAGCATGTGTCATCAAGTGGTGTGCGAGCATAACGCATCAAAGATACAACTTTTTTATAAAAACAAACTAAATCATTAGATATGTCTATGACAATGATGAAAAGTAACAACCCCAAAACCTAACTAAACATAGGCTATCAAGAAATCTAATCAAGTATAACCTATCAAAGCATTAATCTACGAGTTGTTATATTTTAATCTTTTTATTGAAAAATCTTATCTTTATTATTTTATTTAGGAAGTAAACACTAGAGAGAAACTACATGGTGGATTTCTAGTTTTATCTATATCCTAGAGCTAAGCTAAATTAGCTACTCATAATTCTAGTTAGCAAGATTATATTTTTATTCATGAAAGCAAGAAAATTTAATCTAGAAAGCAAGATTAATCTAAAGTAGAAAGCAATTAGAATCAAATTATCTAAGAAAAATTGATGAACAACAAAAAATATCTCTGGAGTTTGGTATGGCAGTTGCCACCCCTTCGGCAAAACCCTAATTTTATTTATAATTATGAGTACAAAATTATATCCTAATAAAACCCTAGATTATAAGGATACGACGAATATATACGCTATGGAGAATCAAACCCTAATTTGAATATAAGTGAGAAACTACAAAAATACATCGAAGCTTCTGCAGAAAAATCACCTAGAGTGGGCCCCATGGAGCCGCCAATTGGCAACTAATTCCGCCAAATAGCGGCACAATCTAGGATATTTTTTCTAGTTTTTCTTCTGCATGAATCTCTTGTCTTGTTCTTTTGATTTTTATGATTATATTGAACTTTGACTCCCTACAACATCATAGTCTTGTATCTTTGTTCACTTTTAACTCTTTTCTGAACTTGGTTTCCAAATCCGGTTATGAGTTTATGCCATCTCCTTGCAGAAATATGTTTACCTGAAAAACAAACTAAAAATATCCGAGTAGCATTATTTAAATACAAAAATAGATAATATGGAGCTATAAATATGCAACATATGGCACTCATCACACCCCCACACCTATCTTTTGCTAGTTTTCGAGCAAAACCTAGATTTAAAAAGAAAAAGAAAAATCCTAACTCACTTTCGTAGGAATCGCGATTGCACTTATCATGTGCAACAAGCCGTTAAACCCCTACATTACCCTAGTAGACGAGTTGTGTCTCGTGAGGATTTGCAGTGAATATACCCACAAAATTCATAAAGAAAATAGATTAAGGAATAAAGAAAAGAAAAATAAGGATAACCGAAAATCAATAAAAAGAAAAATTTTATACAAAAGAAAGAAATTTTTTTTTCTTATGATATTTTCTTCAATTAATCTCACTAATATACAAACTCAAGAATGCATTTAGATTATCAATTTTTAAGTCAAGTGTCATATCAAATACACTTATCATTTTAATCTAAAATTCAAATCCTATCTTTCAATACCCACTAATATATAATTCTTTGGCTCCTATACATTTATGTGCACGTGTGATAGTCTATTTCGGCCTTGGACTCCAACTCTAACTTATGATTCATCTCCTCTCTCATAACAATTTTTTTAAGAATATTTCACCTTTCATTCGAATATTTACGCTTGCTTAGGCGCAAAATACCCAATTACTTGAATTATACTCCTTTTTTTCACTCTTAGGCGCAAAATATAAAAGTATCAAATATGATTTAATACAATTTTCACTTCATATAGTACATAACTCACGCATTGAACTTTTACTGTTACAGCTAAGAAACTTTTAAGGTTGAAATGTAAAGAAATTAATGTGAAATATTTATGAGAGTGTCAAACATATTCCTAAAATAGAATATAAAATTATAAATTGACCCATGATGATTTGATATAATTTATACTAAATATAGTATATATTTCACGCACTGGACTAATACCGTTGCATGTAAGAAAAATTTTAGTTCAATGTCAAAATCTCAACCAATTAATATTAAATTTTGATGAAAGTGTTAAAATATTCTCCTAAAACAAAATACAATATTTTGTAATCATCTATGGTGATATGATATAATTTCTACTCAATATGGCACACAGCTCACACACTGAACTATTACTCGGTGCAACTGTAAAAAATCTTTAGTTTTAGGTCAAAACATAAATAAATTAATGTGAAATTTTTATGTGATCTCAAAATATAATCCTAAAATAGAATACAAAATTGATACCGGTGCACTTGAGAAAATGTTTTAGTTAGACATACAAAATATAAATTTGTGTTACAATTTTGTAGTAATCCATAGTGATTTGTACTAATCCTAAAATAGAATACAAAATGGACTCCTAAACATACAAATTTTTCTAGTAATTCATAATGATTTGTTACAATTTCTAGTCAATATAGCATACAACTTACTTATTGGACTCATACCAATGCAATTGAGAAAAAATATTAGTTTGAGGTCAAAATCTCATCAAATCTCTGTTAAACTATTATGTGACTGTCAAAACACACTCCTAAAATAAAAAACCAAATTTTATAGTAATCCATAGTGATTTGATATAATTTCTACTTAATATAATACATAGTGCTTGCAATCGACTAATACCGCGGCAGTTAAGAAAAATCTTTAGTTTGTGACCAAAATGTATAGAATTTAATGAGAAATTTTTACAAGGTGTAAAAAAAACACTCCAAAATTAGAATATAAATTTTTATGGTTATCCATAATGATTTGATATAATTTCTACTCATTATAGCACACAACTCATGTACCAGACTTATATTGATGATAAAAAAAAAAATCTTTAGTTTGGAGCAAAAATGCAAAGAATTAATGTGAACATTTTATAATAGTGTCAAAACATACTCTTAAAAGAGAATACAAATTTATATGCTAATTCATGATGATATGAAACAATTATTTCTCGATATAGAAAAAAAACTCATACACAAAATTGATATTTGTGTAGTTAAATAAATATTTAGTTTGAGGCCAAAATCTCAGCTAATTAATATAAAATTTTGATGAGTGTTAAAATATACTCTTAAAATAAAATACAATATTTTGTAGTGATCTATGGTGATTTTACATAATTTCTATCCGGTGCAACTATGAAATATCTTTAGTTTTAGGTCAAAACATCAGGAAATTAATGTGAAATTTTTATGTGATATCAAAACATCCTCCTAAAACACAATACAAAACTGATACTGGTGCACCTGAGAAAAGTATTTAGTTTGAGGCCAAAATATCAATAAATTAATGTGATATTTTTATTAGAGTATCAAAACATACTCCTAAAGAAGAATACAATATTTTATAGTATTTCATAGTAATTTGATATAATTTATACTCAAAATATTACACAGCTCATGCTTCAAACTTATACCGTACAACTGAGAAAATTTTTATTTTGAGCTTAAAATGTCAAACAATTAATGTGAAATATTTATTAGAGTGTCAAACTATAGTCCAAAAATAAAATACAAAAACTTTATGCTTATCCAAGAAGATTTGATATAAATTTATCCTCAATATAATGCACAGCTCACGCACCAGACTTATACTAATACAACTGAGAAAAATATTTTGTTTAAGGCCAAAATCTCAGTCAATTAATATGAAATTTTTGTGATAGAGTTAAAACATACACCTCAAGTACGAAATAATTTTTTTTAGTGATCCATAATAATTTGATATATGTTCTACTTATTATAGTACAAAGCTCTTACCTTGGACTGATCCTGTGTCGTTGAGAAAATTTTTTAATTTGACACTAAAATCTCAATCAATTAATGCACATTTTTTATTAAGTTCAAAACGTACTCCTAAAATATACAAAATTTTGTAGTAATAGATAATGATTTTTTATAATTTCTAGTCAATATAGCATAACAACTCACGCACCGGACTCATACCAGTGCAGTTGGAAACAAATTATTAGTTAAAGTTAAAATCTCATCCAATCACTGTTAACCTATTATGAGATTGTCAAAACATACTCCTAAAATAAGAAACAAAATTTTATAGTAATTCATAGTGATTTGATATAATTTCTATTTAACATATTACACAATGCATGCAATCGACTTATACTAGTGCAGCTGAGAAAAATCTTTAGTTTGGGCCCGAAATATAAAAAAATTTAATGAGAAATTTTTATGAGGTATCAAAAAAAGTCCTAAATTATAATACAAATTTTTATGGTTATCCATGATGATTTGATATAATTTCTACTAGCACACAACTTACATACCGGAGTTATACCAATGCTACAAAAAAAAATCTCTAGTTTGGGGCAAAAATGGCAAGAATTAGTGTGAAATTTTTTTAAAGGTGTCAAAACATACTCCTAAAAGAGACATACCGGAGTTATACCAATGCTATAGAAAAAAATCTCTAGTTTGGGGTAAAAATGGCAAGAATTAGTGTGAAAGTTTTTTGAAGGTGTCAAAACATACTCCTAAAAGAGAATACAAACTTATATGCTGATTCATGATGATACGAAATATTTGTTTCTCAGTATACAACATAGCTCTCGCACATGATTGACACCTGTGCAGTTAGATAAATATTTAGTTTGAGGTAAAAATCTTAACCAATTAATATAAAATTTTTATAATAAAATAAAACCATACTCCTAAATATAATATAAAATTTTATAGTGATCCTTGATTATTTGATATATTATCTACTCAATATAGTACACAACTCACGCACGGGACTAATACTAATGCAGTTGAGAAAATTTTTAGTTTGATGTCAAAATTTCAACCAATTAATATGAATTTTTATGAGAGTGTTGAAATATACTCTTAAAATAGAATTGAAATTTTTTTAATGATCTATAGTGATTCAATATAATTTCTACTCAATATAGTATACTGCTTACGCACCGAACTTATACCGGTACAGCTATGAAAAATATTAAATTTGAGATCAAAATTTCAACCAATTAATATTAACTTTTATGAGAAGAACAAGACATAATCCTAAAATAAAATACAAAATATTGTAGTGATCTATGGTGGTATAAAACAATTTCTACTCAATATAGTATAAAACTCACGTACAGAACTTATACTGGTGTAGCTAAGAAAATTTTTTAGTTTGAGGTTAAAAACTCAACCAATTACCGTAAAATTATTATGAGAGTGTCATAACATAATTTTAAAATAGATTACAAAATTTTATAGTGATTTATAGTGATTGATATAATTTCTACACAATATAGTACATTGATCACGCACTAAACTTATACCGTTGCAGCTGAGAAAAATACTTAGTTTGAGACTGAAATATCAAGACATTAATATCAAATTTTTATGAGCATATTAAAACATAGTAATAAAAAAGAATACAAATTTTATTGTAATTCATAATGATTTGATACAATTTCTTCTCAATAAAATACACATCTCACGCACAGGATTTACACCGGTGCAGATATTATAAATCATTTGTTTGAGGTGGAAATATCAAAGAATATATGTGAAATTTTTATGAGAGTTTCAAAACATACACCTAAAATAAAATATAAAATTTTATAGTGATCCTTAATTGTTTGATATAATAACTACTAAATATAATATGCAGCCTACGTACTAGACTTACACCAGTGCAGTTGAAAAAAATTATTAGTTTGAGGTCAAAATATCAAGTAATTAAAATAAAATATTTAAGATAGTGTCAAAACATACTCTTAGAATAGAATACAAATTTTTTGGTGATTCAAGATGATTTGATATAATTTCTATTAAATATAGTACACAGCTCACGCACTGGACAAATACAGGTCCAGCTGAGAAAAATCTTAAATTTGAAATCAAAATCTCAGCTAATTAATATGAAATTCTTATGAAATTCTTATGAGAGTTTTAAAAACTCATAAAATATAATACAAATTTTATAGTGATCAAAGTGGATTTGAAATAATTTCTACTCAATAAAGTACACAGCTCACACTACGAACTTATACTAGTTAAGCTATGAAAAATCTTTAGTTTGAAGCCGAAATCTCAACCAATTAAGATAAATTTTTTATGAAAGTATCAAAATATACTTATAAAATAAAATATAAAATTTCATAGTGATTCATTTTGACTTGTTATAATTTGTACTCAATATAATACACAGCTCACATATCGGACTGATATCGGTGCAGCTGAGAAAAATCTGTAGTTTGATATCGAAATGTCAATAAATTAATGTGAAGATTTTTTTTAAAGAGTGTCAAAATATACTGTTAAAATAGTAAATAAAATTTTATAGTGATTCATGATTTGATACAATATCTACTCAATATATTATATTACTCATGCACCAAATTCATACCGGTACAACAGAAACAATCGTTAGTTTGATGTCAAAATCTCAACCAATTACTGTAAAATTATTATAAGAGTTTCAACATACTCTAAAATAGAATACAATATCTTATAGTTATCCATAGTGATTTGATAAAATTTCAACTCGATATAATATACAGCTCACACATCAGACTGATATTGGTGCAGTTGAGAAAATTTTTTAGTTTGGAATCAACATATCATAAAATTAATGTGTAATTTTTTGACATATAAAAAATAATCCTTAAACAAAGTACAAAATTTTATAGTGATTAATGGTGATTTGATATAATTTCTACTAAATATAATAAACATACATATCTGACTTATACCAGTGCAGTTGGGAAAAATCATTAGTTTGAAGTTGAAATGTCAAGAACTTAATGTGAAATATCTATAAGAGTGTCAATACATTCTCATAAAATAGAATATAAAATTTTATCGTGATCTATAATGGTTTTATATAGTTTCTATTCAATATACACAGCACATGCACTAGGTTGATACTGTGTAGCTGAGAAAAATGTTTAATTTGATCTTAAAATCCCAACCAATTAATATAAAAAATTTTATGATAGAGTTAAAATATACTCCTAAAATATAATACAAAATTTTGTCATGATCCATGGTGATTTAATATAATTTTTATTCAATATAGTATACGGCGCACGCACTGGACAAATACTAATACAACTGAGAAAATTTTTTAATTTTAGCTTAAAATCTCATCCAATTAATGTGAAATTTTTATAAGAATGTCAAAATATAGTCCTATAATAAAATATAAAATTTTATCGTCATCCAGAATGATTGATATAATTTCTACTCAATAAACTATATAGCTCACATAACGGACCAGTGCTGGTGTAGCTATGAAAAATATTTAGTTTAAGGACAAAATCTCAACCAATTAAACGAATTTTTTTTAACAGTATCAAAACATACTCCTAAAATAGAATATAAGATTTTAAAGTAATTTATGGTGATTTCCTATAATTTCTACTTAATATAGTATATAATTCACACACCAAAATGATACAAGTGTAACCAGGAAATTTTTTTTTATTTGAGATCAAAATCTTAACCAATTATTGTAAAATTATTATGAGAGTGTCAAACCATCACCTAAAATAGAATACAAAATTTTTAAGATATCTAAGGTGATTTGATATAATTTCAACTCATTATAATATATAACTCATGCACTACACTAATACAATTGCAATCGAGAAAAGTCTTTAGTTTGATAACAAAATGCTAAGAAATTAATGTGAAATTTTTATGAGAGTGTCAAAAAATACTCCTAAAATATAATACAAAATTTTATGGTTATCCATAATGATATGATACAATTTCTACGTAATGTCGTATATAGCTCACGTACAGGACTAATACCGGTGCAGCTAAGATAAATCTTTGGTTTGAGGTAAAAAAAGTCAATAAATTAATATAAAATTTTTATGAGACTATCAAAATATAACTCTTAAATATAATATAAAATTTATAGTTATTTTAATTATTTGTTATAATTTATATTCTATATAGTACACAGTTCATACACCATGCTTATACTATGAGAAAAATCTTTAGTTTGAAGTCAAAATGTCAAACAATTAATGTGAATTTTTTATAAGAGTATCAAAGCATACTCTTAAAATAGAATAAAATTTTTTATATTGATTCATGGTGGTTTAATATAATATCTACTCAATATAGTACACAGCTTACATACGAGTGTAATACAGGTGCAACTGAGAAAAACATTAGTTTGAGGCCGAAATGTCAAGAAATTAATGTGAAATTATTATGAGAGTATAATAACGTACTCTTAAAATTTAATATTAAATTTAATAGTGATTTATAGTTATTTGTTACAACTTCTACTCAATATACTATACAGCTCACGCATCATACTTCATTGGTGCAGCTGAGATAAGTCTTTTGTTTAAGGTCGAAATGTCAAAGAATTAATATGAAATTTTTATGAGAATGTCAAAACATAGTTCTAAAATATAATACAAAATTTTATAGTGATTCTTGATGATTTGGTATAGTAGCTACTAAATCTAATACACAGCTCATGCACCATATTTTATTCCAATAGCTGAAATTTTTATGTTTTATGGTGAAATATTTATGATGGTGTAAAAACATACTCCTAAAATATTTATGAGAGTGTAAAAACATATTCCTAAAATAGAGTACTATGTTTTATGGTCATTAATCATAATTTGATATAATTTGTATTCAATATATTAAGCAGCTCATGCACCGGACAAACGCCGATGCAACTGAGAAAAAACTTTAATTTGTGGTATAAATCTCAAACAATTAATATGAAATTTTTATGAGAGTATATAATATATTCCTTAATAGAATATAAATTTTTATAGTGATCTAAGATGATTTAGTATAAATTCTACTCAATAAAGTATATTGTTTACATACCAGACTTATATCGGGCAACTGAAAAAAATCTTTTCTATGAGATTTAAATGTCAAGAATCTAATGTTAAATTATTATAAGAGTATAAAAAAACTACTAAATATAATACAATGTTTTATTTTGATTTGATAATATTCTTGCTCCTTATAGTACATAGCTCATCACCAAACTTGAGCCGGTGCAGCTGAGATAAGTATTTTATTTGATATCACAATGTCAAATAATTAATATAAAATATTTAATATCAGTGTATCTAAGAATTTTTTTAGTTTGAGATTAAAAATTTAACCAATTAATATGAAAAATTTATGTGTGTTAAAACATACTCATAAAATAGAATATAAAATTTTATATGGTGGTTTGATTCAATATCAACTCAATATAATGCACAACTCGAGCATCAAACTAATACTAGTACGACTAAGAAAAATCTTAAATTTATGGTCAAAATCTTAATCAATTACTGTGAAATTATTATGAGAGTATCAAGACATACTTCTAAAATTGAATATAATCTCTTTTAATGATCTATAATGATTTAATATAATTTTTAGTTCACATAGTACACAGCTAACGAACCCAACTTATACCAGAGCAGCTGAGAAATTTTTTTAATTTAAACAAATTAATTTGAAATTTTTATGCAAGTGTAAAAATAATCTCTAAAACAAAATATAAAATTTTATAATGATATATGATAATTTGATACTATTTCTACTTAATGTAGTACATAGTTCATGCACGAGACTGATACCGGTGTAGCTGATAAAAATTTTTAGTTTGAAGTCGAAATGTCATGCAATTAATGTGAAATTTGATAGAGAGTGTCAAATCAAACTCCTAAAATATAATACAAAATTTTATAGTGATATATGGTTATTTAATATAATATATACTCAATATAGTGCAGAGATTACATACAGAATTTATATCGATGCAACTGAGAAACATATTTAGTTCGAGGACAAAATGTCAACCATTTAATATAAAAATTTTATAGGAGTGTCAAAAATTTTTTCTAAAGTAGAGAACAAAATTTTATTGTGATCCACAATGATTTGATATAATTTCAATTTAATATATTATACATCTCACACACCTGACTATACCTGTACAACTTAGAATAATTTTTAGTTTGAGTTCAAAATATTAAGAAATTAATGTGAAGTTTTTTTAGAGTGACAAAATAACAATAACAACAATAACTAAGCCTTTTATCCCAAGTATTTGGGGTAGGCTACATGAACCAAAAGAGAATCATCCTAGATCGATCACGATGATAATTCTTCTCCATTCATTCCAATGAAGTAATGATATTGCGCATCGCTCAGGAGAGAATACCACAATGAAATTAATATTTTGGCTCATATCAAAATATTTGGCAGTGTTTTATGCTAATTTTCACTGGTCTGCTGCAACTCTCCTCCTTTATCTTGACTTAGAACAAGCAGTGAAAGGATAAATCTTTAAAAATAATATTGTCAAAGTTAGAATGACAAAATATACTCCTAAAATATAATAAAAAATTATAAAGTGATCAATAGTGATTTGATATAATTTCTACTTATTATAGTACACAGCTCACGTACTAGACTAATACTGGTGTAGCTGAGAAAAGTCATTTGTTTGAGGTCGAAATATCAAAGAATTAATATTAAATTTTTATGACCGTCAAAACATACTCCTAAAATAGAATAAAATTTTTAATAGTAATCCAAGGTGGTTTTGTTTGATTTGTACTAAATATAGTAGACAACTCCTGCAACAGACTTATACCAAGGCAGTTGAGAAAAATGTTTAGTTTGCATTCAAAATGTATGGTAATTAATATGAAATTCTTATAAGAGAGTAAAAATATATGTCTAAAATATAATGCAAAATTTTATAGTGATCCATAATGATTTAATACAATATCTACAATATACTGTGCAGCTCACGCACCGACTAATACCAGTGCAGCTAAAAAAAAATATTTAGTTTGAAGTCAAAATCTCAACCTATTAATGTAAAATTTTTATGAGAGTGTCATAATATACTCATAAAATATATAAAAAATTGCATAGTGATTCATGATGGCTTGATACAATATCTACTCAATATAGTACACAGTTCACGCACCAGACTGATACCGGTGCATCTAAGAAAAAAAATCTTTAGTTTAAGGTTAAAATCTAAACCAATTGATGTGAAATTATTATGAGTGTGCCAAAGCATACTCTTATAATATAATACAAAAAATTATAGTGTATCATAGTAATTTGACATATTTTTTTACTCAATACAGTACACAGCTCATGTACCAAACTAATACCGGTGTAGTTGAGAAAATTTTTTAGTTTGAGCCCAAAATTTTAACAAATTATTATTTTGAGTATCAAAACATACTCCTAAAATAAAATATAAAATGTTTATTGTGATCCATGGTGATTTTATATAATTTTTGCTCAATAGAGTATACAACTCACGCACCAGGCTAATACCGATGCAAATGAGAAAAAACTTTAGCTTGATATCAAAATGTCAAGAAATTAATATGCAATTTTTCTTAGAGTATAAAACATACTATTAAAACAAAATACAAAATGATATAGTGATACACCATGATTTGATCTACTTAATATAACACATAGCTCACGCATTGAACTGATACCGATGCAATTAAGAAAAATATTTAGTTTGAATCCAAAATGAAAAGGAATTAATATGAAATTAAGGAAAAGAGTAACAGCATAGTCCTCAAATAAAATACAAAATTTTACAGTGATCCACAATAATTTGATATAATATCTACTCAATATTTTACACAGCTCACACATAGGTCAAACACCAGCGTAGACGAGAAAAATCTTTAGTTTTAGGTTAAAATCTCAATTAATTAATATAAATTTTTTGTAAGAGCATCAAAATATACTCATAAAATTGAATACAAAATTGTATAGTGATCCATAGTGGTTTGACAAAATGTCTACACAACATAGTACATAGCTCATGCATGAAATTGATACCGGTGCAGCTAAGAAAAAAATCTATTGCTTGAGAAAAATCTCAACAAATTATTATGAAATTATTATAAAAGTGTAAAAACATACTCCTCAAATAGAATACAAAATTTTTTTTGTAATCCAAGGTGGCTTTGTTTAATTTCTACTCAATATAGTATACAGCTCATACACCGGACTAATACCGATGCGGCTGAGAAAAATCTTTATTTCAAGTTCAAAATTTAAAGAAATTAATATAAAATTTTATAATAAAGTAAAAACATACTCCTGAAACATAATACAATATTTTATTATGTTCTATAATAATTTGATACAATATCTACTCAATATAATACGCAGCTTACGCACCCGACTAATTCTGGTGCAGCGGAGAAAATCTTTAGTTTTAGTTTAAAATATTAACCAATTAAAAGTGAAAATTTTATGAAAATATCAAAACATACTCATAAAATATAATAAAAAATTGTTAAGTGATAAATAGTTGTTTGATTCAATATCTACTCAATATAGTATACAACTTATGCACCAGACTGATACCGGTGCATCTATGAAAAATCATTAGTTTACGGTCAAAATCGCAACCAATTACTCTAAAATTATTATTAGAGAAACAAAGAATACTCCTAAAACAGAATACAAAAATTTATAGTGATGCATAGTAATTTACTATAATTTATATTCAACATAATACACAGTTCATGTATTGGATTAATCTGGTGTAGCTGAGAAATTTTTTTTAGTTTGATGACAAAATTTCAAAAAATTAATGAAAAATATTTTTTAGTGTCAAAACATGCTCCTAAACTAGAATACAAAATTTTTATTGTGATCCAGAGTGGTTTTATATAATTTCTACTAAATAAAATACACAACTCATGTACTACACTAACAACGATGCAAATGAGAAAAATCTTTAGCTTGATATAGAAATGTCAAGCAATTAATATAAAATTTTCATGAGAGTATAAAACATATTCTTAAAACATAATATAAAATTTTATAAATATCCACCATGATTTGTTACAATATGCACTAAATATAATATGCAGCTCACGCACCGGACTAATAACAATGCGACTGAGAAAAATCTTTAGTTTGATATCGAAATAAAAAAAAATTAATATAAAATTTAAGGAAAAGAATAACAACATACTCAACAAATAGAATACAAAATTTTATAGTGATCTACAATACTTTCATACAATATATATCCAATATTGTACGCAACTCACACACTAGGACTGATACCTATGTAGATAAGAAAAACCATTTTTAGGCTAAAATCTCAATAAATTAATATAAAATTTTTCTAAGAGTGTAAAAACATATTTATAAAATAGAATACAAAATTTATAGGGATCCATGGTGGTTTGACATAATATCTACTTAATATAGTATATAGCTCATGCATGGACTTGATGTCGGTGCATTTAAGAAAAATCTGAGGTTAAAATCTCAACTAATTATTGCAAAATTATTATGAAAGTGTTAAAGTATACTCCTAAAATTGAATACAAAATTTTATAGTAATCATAGGTGGTTTTATTTAATTTCTACTTAGTATAATATACAGCTCACACACCAGACTTATATTCATGAGGCTGAGAAAAATCTTTAGTTTGAGTTAGAAATGTAAAGAAATTAATATGAAATTCTTATAGGAGAGTATACACATACTCCTAAAATATAATGCAAAATTTTATTGTGATCTATGATGATTTGATACAATATCAACTCAATATAGTACATAACTCATGCACCCAACTAATAACAATGCAGCTAAGAAAAATCTATAGTTCGAGCAAAAATCTTAACCAATAAATTTGAAAATCTTTAGAGAGTTTCAAAACATACTCATAAATTAGAATACAAAATTTATAATGATCCATGGTGGTTTAATACAATATCAACTTATTATAGTATACAACTTACGCATGGGATTGATACCGACGCATATAAAAAAAATCTTTAACTTGAGATCTAAATATCAGTTAATTATTGTAAAATTATTATGAGAGAGTCAAAACATACTACTAAAATAGAATATAAAATTTTAAGTCATCCATAGCAATTTGATACAAGTTTTATTCAATATAATACACAACTCATGTACAGACTAATACCTGTACAGCTAAGAAAAATATTTAGTTTAAGACCAAAATTTTAAAAAATAAATGTGAATTATATATGAGTATCAAAACATATTCCTAAAATAAGTACAGAATTTTTATAATGATCAGGGTGCTTTTAGATAATCTCTACTTAATAATATACAACTTATATACTGGAATAATACCAACGCAGTTGAGAAAAATTTTAGTTCGATATCAAAATATCAAGCAATTAATATGAAATTTTCATTAGAGTGTAAAGCCATACTCATAAAATTGAATGCAAAATTTTATAGTAATCCTTTATGATTTAATTCATTATCTACTAAATATAGTACACAGCTCACGAACCAGACTTATAACAGTGTATCAAAAGAAATTTTTAGTTTGAGCTTAAAAACTAAACCAATTAATATAAAAAATGTAAGAGAGTGTCAAAATATACTCATGAAATCGAACATAAAATCTTATAGTGATCTTCGGTAGTTGATCCAATATCAACAATATAATACATAGCTCAGGCACAAAAGTGATACCGGTACAGCTAAGAAAAGTCTTATGTTTGAGGTGAAAATCTCAACCAATTATTGTGAAATTATTATGAGAGTGTCAAAATATATATCGAAATATTATATAAAATTTTATAGTGATCCGTAGTCATTTGATATAATTTTTACTCAATATAGTACACAAATCATTTACCCGCTGTATACCGGACCAGCTGAGAAAATTTTTAGTTTGAGGCCAAAATTTTGACCACTTAATTTGACAATTTTATAAGAGTATGAAAATATACTCCTAAAAGAAAATACAAAATTTTATAATGATCCATGATGATTCGATACTGTTTCTACTTAGTATAGTTAATGTGTAATTTTTGGGAGTTTCAAAATACACTCCTAAAGGGAATACAAAATTTTATAGTAATTTATAATGATTTGATACAATATATACTCAATATACTGCATAACTTATGTACCAGACTTATGCCAGTACAGCTGAGAAAAATATTTAGTTTGTGAAAAAAATATCAATCATTTAATGTGAAATTTTTAGAAGAATGTAAAAAAATACTCCTAAAAAGGAATATAAAATTTTTAGTGACCTATAATGATTTGTTGCAATTTTTACTCAATATATTACACAACTCACGCATTGGACTTATACTAGTGCAGGTAAAAATAATTTTTAGTTTGAGATCCAAATCTTAAGAAATTAATGTTAAATTTTTAAATGAGTGACAAAAAATACTCAATAAACATAATATAAAATTATAATGATCCATATTGATTTGATATAATTTCTACTCTTAAAGTATGTAGCTCCTGCACTAAACTGATATCTATGCTGCTAAGAAAAGCTTTTTATTTGAGGTTGAAATGTCAAAAAATTAATGTTAAATTTTTATGTGAGTGTAAAAACATACTCCTAAAATATAATACAAAATTCTATAGCAATCAAAAGTGCTTACATTTACTTTCTACTCAATATAGTGCACAGCTCATGCACCGGACCGATGCCGATGCCACTGAGAAAATTTTTTAGTTTGAGTTCAAAATATAAATCAATTAATATGAAATTTTTATAAAACAATAAAAACATAATTCTAAAAAATAATACAAAATTTTATAGTGATTTATGATGATTTGATAAAATATCGATTCAATATAGTATGCAGTTTAAATAATAGACTAATACTAGTGCAACGTAGAAAAATCTTTAGTTTGATATTAAAATCTCAACCAATTAATATAAAATTTTTATGAGAGTATAAAAATATATTATTTAAATATAATATAAAATTTTATCGTTGTCCATGATAATTTGATATAATATTTACTCAATATAGTATGTAGCTCACACACCGAGCTGATACCGAGGCGGCTGAGAAAAATCTTTAGTTTGACTTTGAAATGTAAAGTAATTAATATAAAATTTTTATAAAAGAGTAAAAATATATTCCTAAAACATAAGACAAAATTTTATGGTGATCTATACTGATTTGATATAATATCTACTCAATATAGTATGTACCTCGCGCACCAGACTAATATCAATGCAGCTGAGAAAATTTTTTAGTTCGAAGTCAAAATGTCAAGAAATTAATATAAAATTACTGAAACAGTGTCAAAAAATACTCCTAAATTAGAATACAAAATTTTATAATGATTTATGGTGGTTTAATATAAAATTTACTGAATACAGTATACAACTCATGCACCGGTGTAATACCAGTACAGCTAAGAAAAACATTTAGTTTAAGATTGAAATGTAAATCAATTAAAGTGAAATTTTGATGTGAGTGTCAAAACATACTCCGAGAATATAATACAAAATTTTATATTGATCCAATGATGATTTCACACAAAATCTTAACTAACTACTGTAAAATTATTATGAGAGTTGTAAAATATATTACAAAATTTTATAGTGATCCCTGATGATTTGATTCAAAATCTAACTACTTTTTTAAATTAATTTTGAGAGTGGTAAAACATACTCCTAAAGTCTCAACCAATTAATATGAAATTTTTATGGGAGTGTCAAAACATACTTATAAAATAGAGTATAAAATTGTTTAGTGATCTATGGTGGTTTGATATAATATCTACTTAATATAGTACACAGCACATGCACGAGGCTGATATTAGTGCATCTAAGAAAAATCTCTAGTTTTAGGTTAAAATCTCAACTAATTGCTGTAGAATTATTATGAGTGTGTCAAAATATACTCCTAAAATTAAATATAAAATTTTATAGTGATCCATAGTAATTTGGTATAATTTTTTCTCAATGTAGTACACAGCTCACATAGCGGACTTTTACCGATGCAGTAGAGAGAAATTTTTAATTTGAGGTTCAGTAAATTTTTGTAAAATTTTTATGAGTGTCAAAACATAGTCCTAAAATAGAATACTTAATTTTTATAGTGATCCATGGTGATTCTATATAATTTTTACTCAATAAAGTATACAGCTCATTCACCAGACTAATATTGGTGTAGCTGAAAAAATCTTTAGTTTGATATCGAAATGTCAAGTGATTAAAATATTTTTTTTGAGAGTGTAAAAACATACTCCTAAAATATAATATAAAATTTTATAGTGATCCATTATTATTTAATATAATATCTACTCAATAAAGTACACAGCTCACACACCGGACTAATATGAGTGTATCTAAGAAAAAATTTTAGGTTGAGATTAAAAATTCAATGAATTAATGTTAAAGTTTTATGAGATTGTTAAAACATACTCATAAGATTGAATGCAAAATCTTACATTGATCCATGATGGTTTGATTCAATATCCACTCAATACAATATACAATTCTGGCATCAAATTGATACCGATGTATCTGAGTAAAACCTTAAATTTGAGGTTCAAATCACAACCAACTGTTAAATTATTATGAAAGTGTTAAAATATAATTATAAAGTATAATATAAAATTTTATAGTGATTCATAATGATTTGATATAATTTTAACTCAACATATTATACAAATTACGTACCGAACTTATACTGGAGCAACAGAGAAAAATATTTATTTTGAGACCAAAATTTTAACCAATTAATTATAAATTATTATGTAGGTGTCAAAATATATTCTTAAAATAAAATAACAAATTTTTTAAATATTAATTATGATTTGATACTACTTCTACTTAATATACTACACAGTTAATGCACCAGACTGATATCGGTGGAGTTGATAAAGAATTATTAGTTTGAGGCTAAAATATTAAACAATTAATGTGAAAATTTTGTAAGAGTATCAAATCATCCTCATAAAATAGAAGATGACATTTTATAGTAATATGATGATTTGATACAATATATACTCAAATAGTGCAGAGCTCACGTACCAGACCTATACCAGTGCAGCTAAGGAAAATCTTTAACTTAAGGATAAAATGTTAACCATTTAATATGAAATTTTTAGAAACAAAACATTCTCCTAAACTTGAATACAAAATGTTTTAATGATTCATGATAATTTATTACAATTTCAACTCAATATATTACAAAACTCATGCACACAATTTATATATGTACAGCTAAGAATAATCATTAGTTTAAGGTAAAATTTCAAGAAATTAATATGAAATTTGTATGAGAATGACAAAACATACTCCTAAAATATAATACAAAATTATAAAGTTATGCATAGTGGTTTGATATAATTTCTATTCAACATAGTACTCGCTCATGCACTAGACTTATACTAGTGCAAGTAAGAAAAGTCTTTAATTTGAGGTTGAAATATCAAGGAATTAATGTTAAATTTTTATAAGTATAAAACATACTCCTAAAATAGAATACAAAAATGCAAAATGACAAAACATACTCATAAAATAGAATACAAAATTTTATAGTGATCCAAGGTGGTCTTTTTAAATTTCTGCTTAATATAATATGCAGCTCACTCACCGGACTGATCCAATACGGCTAAGAAAAATTTTTAGTTAGAGTTTGAAATGTAAAACAATTAATATAAAAATTTTATAAAAGAGTAAAAACATATGCCTATGATATAATACAAAATTTTATAGTGATCAGTGATGAGTTGATACAATATCTACTCAATATACTGCGCAACTCATGCACCCGACTAACACCGATATAGTTGAGAAAAATCTTTAGTTTGAGGTCAATATCTCAATAAATTAATGTGAAATATTTAAAAAAATATCAAAAAATACTCATAAAATAGAATATACAATTGCATAGTGATCTATGATAGCTTGATATAATATCTATTCAATAAAATACACAGCTCATGCACTGGATAAATACTAGTGTATCTAAGAAAAATCATTAGTTTCATGTCAAAATCTCAACCAATTGCTGTGAAATTATTATGAGAGTGACAAAGTATACATAAAATATAATATAAAAAATTATAGTGATCTTTAATAATTTGATACAATTTCTACTCAACAGAGTACACAGTTCGCGTACCGAACTATTACCGTTGTAGGTTAGAAAAATCTTTAGTTTTAGGCTATAATTTCAACAAATTAATGTAAAATTCTTATGAGTATTAGAACATATTCTAAAAGCAGCATACAAAAATTTTATAATGATTCATAGTGGTTTTATAAAATTTCTGATCAATATAGTGCATAGTTCACGCACCAAACTAATACTGGTGTAGCTGAGAAAAATATTTTGTTTGAGATTGAAATATCAAGGAATTAATATTAAGTTTTTATGAGCATAAAAACATAATCCTAAAAAAGAATACAAATTTTTATAGTAATTCAAGGTGATATTTTTAAATTTCTACTTAATATAATATGCAGCTCATGCATCGGACTAATACCAATGCGGCTTAGAGAAATATTTAGTTGGAGTTTGAAATGTAATGCAATTAATATGAATTTTTATAAAAGAGTGAAAATATACATCTAAGATATAATACAAAATTTTATAGTGATTAATGTTGATTTGATATAATATCTACTTAATATACTGCGCAGCTCATATATCTGACTAATGCTGGTACTGCAGAGAAAAATAATTAGTTTGAGATCAAAATCTCAACTAATTAATATTAAATTTTTATGAGAGTATCAAAATGTATTATAAAATATAATTCAGAATTGCATAGTGAACTATGATAGCTTGATACAATATCTATTCAATATAGTACACAGTTCGTGCACAGGACTAATAACAATGTATCTAAGAAAAATCAGTAGCTTTAGGTCAAAACCTCAACCAATTGCTATGAAATTATTATGAGAGAGACAAAGTATACTCCTAAAATATAATATAAAAATTTATGATATCCATAATAATTTGATACAATTTCTACTCAACATAGTACACAGCTCACGTACTGGACTAATACCATTGCAAGTGAGAAAAATCTTTAGTTTGAGACTAGAATTTGAACGAATTAATGTAAAATTTTTATGACTATTATAACACACTCTAAAACCAGCATACACAATTTTTGTAGTGATCCACAGTGATTTTATATAATTTCTACTCAGTGAGATATATAGCTCACGCGCTGGACTATTACCAATACAGGAGAGAAAAATCTTTAGTTTGATATTGAAATTTTAAGAAACTAATATAAAATTTTCATGAGAATTTAAAAATATACTTTTAAAATAGAATACAAAATTTTATAGTGATTCACGATAATTTTATAATATATCCACTCAATATAATATAAAACTCACGCACTGGACTGATGCTGATATAGTTGAGAAAAATCTTTAGTTTGAGTTCCAAATGTAGAGCAATTTATATGAAATTTTTACAAGAGAGTAACAAGATACTCTTAAAACATAATCAAATTTTTATAGTGATCCATGATAATTTGATAAAATGTCTATTCAATATAAAACACAGCTCAAGCACCAGACTAATACACATGCAGCTGCAAAAAATCATTAGGTTGAGGTTAAAATCTCAACCAATTAATGCAAAATTTTCTTGAGAGTTTCAAACTGTACTCATAAAATAGAATACAAAATTGCACAGGAATCACAGTGGCTTGACATAATTTACTCACTATAGTACACAGCTCACGCACAGGACTGATACCAGTGCATATAAGAAGAATATTTAGCATGAGGTTAAAATCTAAACTAGTTATTATAAACTTATTATGAGAGTGTCAAAATATACACCTAAAATAGAATAGAAAATTTTATAGTAATTCAAGGTGGTTTTGTTTAATATCTACTTAGTATAGAATGCAGCTAGCACTAGACTGATCTAATGCGACTGAAAAAAAAAATTAATTTAAGTTCAAAATGTAAAGTAATTAATATGAAATTTTTATTAGATAGTAAAAGCATAATCATGTAACATAATACAAAATTCTATAATGATCCATGATGATTTGATAAAATATCTACTCAATATAGTACGCAGCTCACGCACCCGACTAAGACCAATGCAGTTGAGAAAAAATTTTAGTTTGAGATCAAGATCTCAACCAACTAATGTGAACATTTTATGAGAGTGTTAAAACATACTGATAAAATAGAATACAAAATTGTATAGTGATCTTTAATGATTAGATATAATATCTACTCAATATAGTACACAGCTAATGTACGGGACTGATATATGTACATCTAAGAAAAACTTTAACTGGAGCTCAAAATCTCAGCTAATTACTGTAAAATTCTTATGAGAGAGTCAAATAATAATCCTAAAATATAGTACAAAGTTTTATAGTAATTCATAATAATTTGATGCAATTTTTACTAAATATAGTACACAATACACAAACAGGACTGATACCTGTGCAGCTTAGAAATTTTTTTAGTTTGAAACCAAAGTTTCAACCAATCAATATAAAATTTTATGAGTGTCAAAAGATATTTATAAAATGAAATGCATAATTTTTACAGTGATCCATGGTGGTTTTAGATAATTTTTATTCAATAAATTACACAGCTCACACACTTGACTAATACCAATGCAGCTAAGCAAAATCATTAGTTTGATAATGAAAAGTTAAGAAATTAATATAAAATTTTTATGAGAGTATACAAACATACTCAAATATTATGCCAAATTTTATAATGATCCATTATAATTTGATACAATACCTATTCAATACAGTATACAGCTCAAGTATTAAACTAATACCAGTGTATCTAAGAAATTTTTTTAGTTTGTCACTAAAAACTCAACCAATTAATATGAAAATCTTGTGAGAGTGTGAAACATACTCATAAAATAGAATGCAAAATATTATAGTGATCCATGGTGGTTTGATTTAATATCAACTCAATACAGTACACAGCTCAAGCACTAAACTTATACTGGTGCTGCTGAGAAAATCTTAAGTTTGGGTTTAAAATCTCAACATATGACTATAAAATTATTATGAGAGTGTCAGAATATACTTATAAACTATAAAATAAAATTTTATAGTGTTCCATAATGATTTTATATAATTTCTACTACTCAATATACTATATAACACACGTACTAGTCTAATATCGGAGTAGCTGAGAAAATTTTAGTTTGAGACCCAAATTTCAGCCAATTAATTTGAAATTTTTATTAGAGCATCAAAATATAGTCCTAGATTAAAATAAAAATTTTTATAATGATCCACGATGATTTGATACTATTTCTACTTAATATAGTGCACAGTTCACGTATCGGACTAATACCTATACATTTTAGAAAAAAAATTTTAGTTTAAGGTCTAAATGTCAAGCAGATAATGTATAATTTTTTTGAGAGTGTCAAAACATACTCATAAAATAGAAAATATACTCATAATTAATGTGTAATTTTTTTGAGACTATGATGATATGAAACAATATATACTCTATATAGTGTAGAGCTTACGGAGTGGACCTATATTGGTGCCGTTGAGAAAAAATTTTAGTTTGAGGACAAAATATCAACCATTTAATATACTCCTATAGTATAATATGAAATTTTATAGTGATTCATGATAATAAGATACAATTTCTACTCAATAAATTATACAGCCCACGCACCGGACTAATACCTATGCACTAAGAATAATCCATAGTTTGAGGTTAAAATTTCAAGTTTTTTTTTGTGAAATTTTAAGGAGAGTGGAAAAACACATTCATAAAATAAGATAAAAATTTATAAAGTGATCCATATTGAATTGATATAATTTTTACTCCATATAGTATGTAGCTCACACACTAGACTAATTCCGGTGCAGTTAAGAAAAGTTTTTTGTTTGACATCGAAATGTCAAGAAATTAATGTTAAATTTTTTATGAGAGCGTCAAAACATACTTCTAAAATAGAATACAAAATTTTATAGTATCCAAGGGGGTTTTGTTTAATTTCTACTCAATATATTACACAGGCCACACACCAAACTTATACCAATGCGGCTGAGACAAATCTTTCATTCGAGTTCAAAATGTAGAGAAATTAATATGAAATTTTTATAAAAGAGTAACAACATACTCCTAAAATATAATAAAAAATTTAATACTGATGCATAATGATTTCATAAAATTTCTATTCCATATAGTATGCAGCTCAAGCACTGGACTAATACTGGTACAGCTGCGAAAAATTATTAGTTTGAGGTTAATATCTCAATCTATTATTGTGAAATTTTTATAGGAGTATAAAAATATACTCATATAATAGAATAATAAAGTATATATTGATCCATGGTAGTTTGATAGATTATCTCTCAATATATTACACAATTCATGCACCGGACTAATACTGGTATATCTAAGAAAAATCTTTAGGTTGAGCTTAAAATCTCAACTAATTGTTCTAAAATTATTATGAGAGTCTTGAACATACTTCTAAATTATAATACAAAGTTTTATAATGATTCATAGTATTTTGATACATAGCTTATGTACAAGATTGATATCGATGTAATTGAGAAAATCTTTAGTTTGAGACTAAAATTTCAACAAATCATTGAAATTTTTTTATGAGTGGCAAATCTTATTCCTTAAACTGAATACAGAATTTTTATAGTGATTCATGGTGCTTTTAGATAATTTCTACTCAATAAAGTATACAACTCACGCATAGGACTGATACCAATATATCTAAAAAAATATTTAGCTTGATATCAAAATGTAAAGTAATTAATATGCAATATTCATGAGAATGTAAAAATATACTCTTACAATAGAATAAAAATTTTGATAGTGATCCATTATTATTTGTCACAATATCTACTTAATATAGTACGTAACTTACGCACCAGACTGATACCAGTATATCTAAGAAAATTTTTTATTTTGAGATTAAAAACTCAAGGAATTAATGTCAAAATATTATGAAAGTGTCAAAACATACTCATAAAAAAGAATGTAAAGCTTATAGTGAACCATGATGGTTTGATTCAACATCAACTCAGTACAGTACATGGCTCAAACATCGAACTAATACTGGTGCAATTTACAAAAATCTTAAGTTTGAGGTCAAATGTCAACCAATTACTATGAAATTATTGTAAGAGTGTTAAAATATACTTCTAAAATAGAATATAAAAATTTATAGTGATCCAATATGATTTGATATAATTTCTACTCAACATAATATAAAGTTTACTTACCGGACTTCACTAGAGTAGCTGAGAAAAATATTTAGTTTGAGGTCCAAATTTTAACAAATTAATTGGAAATTTTTAAGTAAGTGTAAAAATATACTCCAAAAATTTTTTTTTACAATGATCCATTATGATTTGATATTATTTCTGCTTAATACAATTTACAGTTCACGCACCAAACTGATATCGGTGCAGCTAATAAAAATCTTTAGTTTGAAGTTGAAATATCAAAAACTTTAATTTGAAATTATTTTTTGAGTTTAAAATCATACTTTTGGAATATAATACAAAATTTTATAGTGATTTATGATGATTTACTACAAAATATACTCTATATAGTGCAAATTTTAGTTACTGGACTTATACCAGTGCAACTGAGAAAAATTTTTAGTTTGAGAACAAAATGTCAACCATTTACTGTGAAATTTTTAGAAGAATGTCAAAACATACTCCTAAAATATAATACAAAATTTTATTATGATCCATGACGATATGTTACAATTTCAACTTAGTATATTATACATCTCACGCACTAGACTAATACCTATAATTTTGAGAATAATATTTAATTTGAGGTCAAAATCTTAAGAAATTAATTTAAAATTTTTATAAGAGTGATAAAACACATTCCTAAAAGATAATACAAATTTATAAAGTGATCCATACTTCGATATAATTTCTACTCAATATAGTATATAGCTTATGCACTAGATTGATATTGGTGCAGTTGAGAAAAGTCTTTTGTTTGAGGTCAAAATGTCAAGGAGTTAATGTTAAATTTTTATGATTGTCAAAACTTACTCCTAAAATAGAATATAAAATTTTATAGTAATCCAATATTGTATTGTTTAATTTTTACTTAATATAGTATGCGGCTAATACACCGGACTTATATCGATGCGGCTAAGAAAATTATTTTATTTGAGTTTGAAATATAAAATAATTAATATAAAATTTTTATAAAAGAGTAAAAATATAAGCCTCAAATATAATACATAATTTTATAGTTATTATTGATAATTTGATATAATATCTACTCAATATACTGCATAACTGATGCATCTAATGAATACCGGTCCAACTCAGAAAAATTTATAGTTTGATATCAAAATCTCAACCAATTAATATAAAATTTTTATGAGAGTGTAAAAAAATACTCATAAAATATAATATCAATTTGTATAGTAATCCATGGTAGTTTGATACAATATCTACTGAATATAGTGCACTACTCATGCACCAGACTGTTACAGGAGCATCTAAGAAAAATCATTGGCTTGAGTTCTAACTCTTAACCAATTGTTGTGAAATTATTATGATAGTAAAAAAGTATACTCCTAAAAAATAATACAAAAGGTTATATTGATTCATAATAATTTAATATAATTTCTACTTAACATGGTACACAGCTCACGTATCGGAGTAATACTGGTGCATCTGAGAAAATTTTTTTGTTTGAGACAAAATTTTAACAAATTATGAGTGTTAAAACATACTCCTAAAATAGAATATAAATTTTTATGATGATTTGATACAATATCTATTCAACATAATACGCAGGTTACGTACTAGACAATATCAATGCGACTGAGAAAGATCTTTAGTTTGAGATCAAAATGTAAAGCAATTGAAATTAAGTTTTCATAAAAGAGTAACAACATACTCCTATATAGAGTAGATATTGTATCAAATTATCATGAATCACTACAAGAATTTTTATTCATTTTTAGAGCCTACTTTGACATGCTAATAAAAATTTCACATTAAACACTTAACATTTTGATCTCAAACTAAATATTTTTCTCAGCTACGTCAGTTTCAGTTTCATGTGTGAGCTGTGTACTATTTGATTAGAAATTATAACAAAGTACCATAAATCACTATAAAATTTTATATTTTATTATTAGGAGTATATTTTGATACTCTTATAAAAATTTAACACTAATTGGTTGAGATTTTGGACTCAAACTAAAGATTATTCATAGTTGTACCAGTATCAATCCATTGCAGGAGTTGTGTAATATATTAAGTAGACATTATCTCAAATCACTATAAATTACTATGAAATTTGGTATTCTATTTTAGGAGTATATTTGGACTCTATCATAAATAGTTTACATTAATTGATAAAGATTTTGACTTCAAACTAAAGATTTTTTTCCAACTGTACTGGTATTAGCTTTGCGCATGAGCTGTGTACTATATTGAATAGAAATTATATCAAATTATTATTAATCACCATAAAAATTTATATTCTATTTTAGGAGTATATGTTTTGGAACTCTCATAAATATGTCACATTAATTGCTTGACATTTCAATCTCAAACCAAAAATATTTCTCAGCTATACTAGTAAAAGTCCATTATATGAGCTATATATTATATTGAGTAGAAATTTTACTATGAATTAATATAAACTTTTATATTCTATTTTAGGAGTTTTTATACTCACATAAGAATTTAACATTTATTTTTGACATTTTGGCCTTAAACTAAAGATTTTTATTAGCTGCACAAATATCAAACTTATGCGTGAGTAGTATACAATATTGAATAGAATTTTTATCAAATTACTGTGCATCTCTATAAAATTTTGCATTCTACTTTGAAGTATGTTGACACTCATAATATATTCATAGTAATTGGTTGAGATGTTGACCTAAAACTAAATATTTTTTTTAGTTGTACCAATATCAATATAGTGCATGAATTGTATATTATATTGAGTAAATATTATATCAAACTATTAAAAATTATTACAAATTTTTGTATTCTATTTTAGGAGTATGATTTGATACTCTCATAAAAATTTCACATTAATTGTTTTAGATTTTGACTTCAAACTAAAAAATTTTCACAGCAGCATCTGTATAAGTCTAACGCGTTAGCTACGTACTATATTAAGTAGAAATAGTATCAAATCATAATAGATTACTATAAAATAGGAGTGTATTTTGACTCTATAATAGGAATTTCACATTAATTGGTTGAGATTTAGTCCTTAAACTAAAAAATTTCCAGCTGCATAGGTATTAGTCAGGTATACGAGCTGTATACTATGTTACATAGAAACTATATATAATCATTATGTATGACATTAGAATTTTTGTACTATTTTAGGAGTATGTTTTAACACTCATATAAATATTTCACATTATTTACTTGACATTTTGATCTCAAACTAAAGATTTTTCTCTACTGCACAGGTATAAGTCAGGTGATTGAGTTGTGTACTTTATTGAGTATAAATTATATCAAATCACCATGAATCACTATTTAATTTTTTATTATTATTTAAAAGTATATTTTTATACTCTCATAAAATTTTCATATTATTTTTTTAACATTTCAGCAGCAAACTAAAGATTTTTTACAGCTGCACCAGTATCGGTTTAGTGCGGAGTTGTATACTATATTGAGTAGAAATATTATCAAATTACTATTGATCATTATAAAATTTTGTATTCTATTTTAGGATTATATTAACACTCATATATTAATTTTCAGTAATTAGTTGAGATTTTGATCTCAAACTAATGATTTTTTTTTAGCTGCACCGATATAAGACTAGTACAAGAGCTATGTATTATATTGAGTAGATATTATATCAAATCATCCTAAATCACCATAAAATTTTATATTATATATTTTAGTAGTATATTTTTACACTCTCATAAAAACTTCACATTAATTACTTGACATTTTGACCTCAAACTAAAAATTTTTGTAAACTGCACCAATATAAATCTGACACGTGAGCTGTGTACTATATTGACTAGAAATTATAAAAGCAATCATGAATCAGTATAAAATTTTCTATTCTATTTTAGGAGTATGTTTAGATACTCTCATAAAAATTTCACATTAATTAGTTGTTATTTTTGACTCAAATTAAATATTTTCACAGCTGCAGCAGTATAAGTCCATTGCATGAGCTATGTACTACAGTAAGTAGAAATTGTAACAAATTACCAAGGATCACTATAAAATTTTGTATTCTATCTAAGAAGTATATTTCGACACACATAAGAATTTCACATTAATTGATCTTGATTTTAACCTCAAATTAAAGATTTTTCTCAACTGTACAAGTATTAACTCGATACGTGAGCTGTACAATATATTGAGTAGAAATTATATCAAATCTTCATGACTCACCATAAAATTTGTATTCTATTTTAGGAGTATATTTTGACCCTCTCATATAATTATTTGATATTACTTCAAACTAAAGATTTTTCTTAGTTGCACCTACAAAAGTTCACTACATTAGCTGTGCACTATATTAAGTAGAAATTGTTCCAAATCACTATAAATCACTATAAAATTTTGTATTCTATTTTAAAAGTATGATCTTATACTCTCGTAAAAATTTCACTTTAATTTTATTACATTTCGGCCACAATATAAAAATTTTTGGGAGAATGCTTTTACACTTTCAAAATAGTTTCATAGTAATTAGTTAAGATTTTATCCTCAAACTAAACATTTGTTTTAGCTGCACCACTGTGAATCATGCACGTGAACTATGTACAATTTGGAGTAAAAGTTGTATCAAACTATCATAGATCACTACAAAAATTTATATTATGTTTTAGGAGTATGATTTAATACTCCCACAAAAATTTCACATTAATTGGCTGTGAATTTTGATTTCAAATTAAAAAAAAAAATTTCAACGGCACTGGCATGAGTCCGGTGCATGAACTGTGAACTATATTCAGTAGAAACTATATCAAGTCACTATCGATTATTAAAAGATTTTGTATTCAATTAAATGAGTATATTTTCTACAATAAAAAATTTATATTAATTTATTGAGATTTTGATCTCAAACTAAACTTTTTTTTAGCTGCTCCAGTATGTGGTACTTGATCTGTGTACTATATTAAGTACATATTTTATTAAATTATCTAGATCACTTTAAATGTTTATATTCTATTTTAGGAGCATATTTGAACTATTATAAAAAATTTATATTAATTGCTTGATATTTTGACCCCAAACTAAAGATTTTTGTTAGTTACACTGGGATAAGTTTGGTGCATAAGCTGTATATTATATTGAGTAAAAATTATACTAAACCATCATGAATAACAATAGAATTTTTTATTCTATTTTAGGAGTCTCTTTTGATACTTTCAAAAAAAAATTATATTAATTTGTTGAGATTTTGCCTCAAACTAAACATTTTTCATAAGTGCATCAGTATCAGTCCATTATATGAACTGTGTATTATATTGAGTAGAAATTATATTAAAATACTATGGATTAATAAAAAACTTTGTATTCTATTTTTGACACTCTCATAAAAATTTCACATTAAATGGTTGATATTTTAAACTTATAATAAGTTTTTCTCAACTGTACTAGTATTGGTCTAGTGCATGAGTTTTATAATATATTAAATAGAAAATATATCAAATCTTCCTGGATCACTATAGAAAATTTGTATTCTATTTTATGAGTATGTTTTGACACTCTCATAAAAATTTTACATTAATTTCTTGATATTTCGATCTCAAACTAAAAATTTTTCTTAGCTGCATTAGTAAAAGTGTGGTGTATTAGCTGTGTACTATTTAGAGTATAAATTGTATCAAATAACTACGAATCACTAAAAAATTTTGTATTCTATTTTTGAAATATGCTTTTTTACTCTCATGAAAATTTTAAATTAATTTTTTCATATTATTCTCAGTTGTACCCGTATTAGTCTGATACACGAGTTGTATACTATATTGAGTAGAAATTTTATCAAATGGATCACTATAAAATTTTTTATTCTATTTTATTAGTATGTTAATAATTAATAATTTTATAGTAATTGATTAAGATTTTGCCCATAGATATTATATCAAATCGACATACTATAAAAAATTTTGTTTTATATTTTATGAGTATGTTTTGACACTATCATAATAGTTTCACAGTAATTAGCTGAGATTTTGTTCTAAAATTAAAGATTTTTTCCAACTGCACTGGTTTTAATCCAGTACATGAGCTGTATACTATATTAAATATAAATTATATCAAATCATCATCGATCATCATAAACTTTTTATTTTAATTTAAGAGTATGTTTTGACCCTCTCATAAATAATTTACATTAATTACTTGACATCTTGATTTTAAACTAAAGATTTTTCTCAACTACACCAATGAAAGTCTAGTGCGTGTGTTGAACACTATAATGAGTAAAAGTTACATCAAATAAATATTAATCACTAGTAAATTTTATATTCTATTTTAGGTGTACGTTATTATACTTCTATAAAAATTTTACATTAATTTCATGATATTTCAGCCTATAATTAAAGATTTTTCACAATTGCACTAGTATCAGTCTGGTGTATGAGTTGTATAGTATATTAAGTAAAAATTGAATCAAATTGCTATATATCATGATATTGTATCAAATTACTATGTATCATGATATCGTAGTCTAATTTTGAGTATGTTTTGATACTCTCATAATAGTTTGATAGTAATTGGTTGTGTTTTGACCTCAAAATAAAAAATTTTCTCATCTGCACTTGCATAAGTCTGGTGTGTGAGTGATTTACTCTATCAAGTAGAAATTATATCAAACCATCATGGATCACTACAAAATTTGGCATTCTATTTTGGAAGTATGTTTTGACACTCTCGTAAAAATTTTATATTAATTGACTGAGGTTTTGACCTCATATTAAAAAAAAATTAGCTGCACCGGTATAAATTAAGTGCGTGAGCTGTATACATTATTGAGTAGAAATTATACCAAACCACTATGGGTCACAAAAAAAAAATTGTATTCTATATTAAGAATATGTTTTGACTCTATCATGAAATTTTTACATTAATTGGTTGAGATTTTGGAATAAACTAAATTTTTTTTCAGCTGCACTGGTATTACTTCAGTTCGTAAGCTGTGTACTATATTGAGTAGATATTATGTCAAATCATTTGAATCAGTATAAAATTTTGCATTCTATTTTAGATGTATGTTTTGACAATCTCTTAAAAATTTGATATTAATTGCTTGATATTTCGACTAAAAATTAAAGAGTTTTCTAAGCTCTTCGATAAAAGTCCAGTGCGTGAACTGTTCACCATATTGAGTAGAAATTATAACAAATCACCGTAAATAACTATAAAAATTATATTATGTTTTAGAATTATGTTTTGATACTCTCATTAAAATTTCAAATTAATTGGTTGATATTTTGCCTCAATCTAAAGATTTTCTACAGCTGTAGAAATATTAGTTCGTTGCGTGAGTTGTATTTTAAATTGAGTATAAATTATATCAAATCACTATGGATCACTAAAAAATTTATTATTCTATTTTAATGGTATATTTTTACACTCTCATAAATATTTCATATTAATCTCATATTAAAAAAATTTCTCAGCTGCACCGGTATTTGCTCGGTGTCTAAGCTATTTATTATATTGAGTAGTAATTACATCAAATAATCATGGATCACCATAAAACTTTGTATTCTATATTTGGAGCATACTTTGATACTCTCGTAAATATTTTTCATTAATTGCTTGACTTTTCAATCACTAATTTATTTTTTCAATTTTAGGAGTATTTGGTTCTATTATAAAAATTTCACATTAACTTGTTGAGATTTTGATCTCAAACTGAAGATTTTCTTCAGCTATACCGGTATTAGTCTGATACGTGATCTGCATACTATATTAAGTAGATATTTCTTTAAATCATCATGAATCAATACAAAAGTTTGTATTCAGTTTTAAAACTATGTTTTGACACTCTCATAAAACTTTCACATTAATTATTTGATATTTCAACTTCAAACTAAAGATTTTTCTAAACTGCACTGGTATTAATCCGATGCTAGTTTATATTGAGTAAAAATTAGTATAAACCATTATGAATCACTATAAAAATTTGTATTCTATTTTTGGAGTCTGATTTTATACTCTCACAAAAATTTTATATTAATTGGTACAAATTTTGGCTTCAAACTAAAATTTTTCATAAGTGCACTGGCTTCGGTCTGTTGCATGAGCTGTGTACTATATTGAGTAAAAATTGTATCAAATCATCATAGATCACTACAAAATTTTATATTCTTTCTTTAGAACTCTCGTAAAAATTTCACATTAATTGGTTGAGTTTTTAGGCATAAATTAAGGATTTATCTCAGCAGTACCGGTATTAGTCCGATGCATAAGCTATGTACTATATTAAGAAGAAATATATCAAATCATTATGGATCACTCTGAAACTTTATATTATATATATATATATATATATATATATATATATATATATATATATATATATGTTTTGTCACTCTCATAAATATTTTACATTAATATTTGACATTTTGACCTAAAACTAAAAATTTTTCTCAGCGACACCGATAAAAGTCCGATGCATTAGCTGCACACTATATAAAGTAGAAATTATATCAAATCACTATGAATCACTATAAAACTTTGTATTATATTTCAGGATTATATTTTTACACTTTTATAAAAAATTTAAATTCATTTCTTCACATTTTGGTCACAAACAAAAATTTTTTTTAGCTACATTGGTATCAGTTTGGTGCTTGAGTTGTATGCTATACTGAGTAAAAAATTTATCAAATTATTATGAATTACTATAAAATTTTGTATTCTATTTAGAAATATGTCGATACTCTAATAATAATTTTGTAGTAATTGGTTGAGATTTTGACCACAAACTAAAGATTTTCTCGGCTATACTGGTATCAGTCCGGTACATAAGCTGTGTCCTATATTGAGCAGATATTGTATCAAATTATCATGGATCAATAAAAAATTTTAATTCTATTTAAGGAGTATATTTTGATATTCTCATAAAAATTTTATAATAATTGTTTGACAATTTGACCGCAAGCTAAAAATTTTTCTCAGTTGTACTAATATAAATACGATGTGCAAACTGTTTACTAAATAAAGTAGAAATTATAAAAAATTACTATATAAATTTGTATTATGCTTTAATAATATGTTTTGAAACTTTCATAATAATTTTACATTAATTTCTTGATATTTTGATTTCAAACTAATTTATCTTTGTTGCACCGATATCAATTATGTGCCTAAGCAATATACTATATAGAGCAGAAATTATATATAATCATTATGAATCATCATAAAATTTTATATTCTCTTTTAGGAGTATGTTTTAATACTCTCATAAAAATTTCATATTGCTTGGCTTTTTAACCCCTAACCAAAAAAAATTCTCAGCTACACTAGTATCAATCTGGTGCGTGAGTTGTATACTATAATGAAAAGAAATTGAATCAAATCATCTTAGATTACTACATAAGTTTGCATTATGTTTTAGGAGTATGTTTTGACACTCTTATAAAAATTTCACTTAAATTGGTTGAGATTTTGACCTCATTTTAAAGACTTTTCACAGCTACAACGGTGTAAGTCCGGTGCACAGGCTGTATACTATATTGAGTAGAAATTGTATCAAATGATCATGAATCACTACAAAAAATTTTAATTCTATTTTAGGAGTATATTTGACTATCTCATAAAAATTAAACATTAATTGTCTGATATTTTGATTTCAAGCTAAAAATGTTTCTCAGTTGCCTCGGTGTTAGATTGGTACTTAAGTTTTATGCTATATTGAGTTGAAATTATATCAAATTACTATAGATCACTATAAAAAAATTATTATATTTTAGAAGTGTTTTTACACTGTTACAATAGTTTCATAGTAATTGTATGAGATTTTATTCTCAAATTAAAGATTTTTTCTAGCTGCACCAGTATTAATCTAGTGCGTGAACTATGTACCATATTGAGCAGAAAATATATCAAATTATCATCGATCATCATAAAATTTTGTATTCTATTTTAGGAATATGTGTTTACTCTCTTATATATATTTCACATTAATTGCTTGATGTTTTAATCTCAAATTAAAATTTTTTCTCAACTACATTGGTGAAAGTCTGGTGCATGTGACATATACTATATTGAGTAGAAGTTATATCATATCACTATGAATCACTATTAAATTTTGTAGTCTATTTTAGAATTATGCTTTTATACTCTCATAAAAATTTCATATTAATTTCTTGATATTTCGGGCTAAAACTAAAGATTTTTCACAGCTGTATCGGCATTTGTCTAGTGTGTGAGCTGCATACTATATTAATATAGAAATTGTATAAAATCACTATATATTACTATAAAATTTTATATTCAATTTTTACAGTATACTTTGACACTTTCATAATAGTTTCACAGTAAGTGGTTGAGATTTTAACCTCTAAATATGTTTCTCAACTGCACTATTATAAGTTCGGTGCGTGAGTTATGTACTCTATCAAATAGAAATTATATCAAATCACCATGGATCATAACAAAATTTTGAATTCTATTTTAGGAGCATGCTTTAATAATCTTATAAAAATGCCACATTAATTGGTTGATATTTTACTTTAAATTAAATATTTTTCTCTGCTCCACCAGTATCAATTATGTGCGTGAGCTATATATTATATTGAGTAAAAATTTTATAGAACCATCATGGATCACAAAAAATTGTATTCTATTTTAGGAGTATATATAACTCTTTTCAAATAATCATAGATCACCATAAAATTTTGTACTATAATTTTGGAGCATATTTTGACACTCTTATAAATATTTCACATTAATTACTTGATATTTTGATCTCAAACTGAAGATTCTTCTCTGCTATACTAGTGAAAGTCCAGTCCATAAGTTACCTTAGTTTATTAAGTAGAAATTGTATCAAATCACTATGAATCACTATAAAATTTTGTATTCTATTTTAGAAGTATGTTTTTAATAATCTCATAAAATTTTCACATCAATTTCTTGATATTTTGGCCTCAAACTAAAGATTTTTCTCAGCTACACCAGTATAAATCTTATGTGTGAGATGTATACTAATCGATTTGAAATTTTATCAAATCACTATTGATAACTATAAATTTTTGTACTTTGTTTTAAGAGTATGTTGAAATTCTAATAATAATCTCATATTAATTGGTTGAGATTTTGACCTCAAATTAAAAAAAAAATCTTAGTTACACCAACATTAGTTCGATGCATG
Organism: Dracaena cambodiana; assembly: GCA_036321105.1. Classification (NCBI taxonomy): domain Eukaryota; kingdom Viridiplantae; phylum Streptophyta; class Magnoliopsida; order Asparagales; family Asparagaceae; genus Dracaena; species Dracaena cambodiana. The sequence goes on along the minus strand of JAYEPQ010000005.1, from coordinate 14,941,241 downwards.
AACTGTGTACTATATTGAATAGAAATTGTATCAAGTTACCATAGATCAGTATAAAATCTCATATTCTGTTTTAAGAGTATTTTTGAAATTTTTGTAATAGTTTTATATTAATTGCTTGAGATTTCAATCTCAAACTAAAAAATTTTCTTAGTAGCACACGTGTCAGCCTGATGTGTGAGCTGTGTTATATTGGGTAGAAATTGTACTTATCACTATAGTTACAACAAAATTTAGTATTTAGTTTTAGGAGTAGGTTTTTACTCTATCATAAAATTTTCATATTACTTGGTTGAGATTTTCACCTCACACTAAAGAATTTTCTCAGCTGCACAGGTATTAGTTCGGTGCATAAGGTGTATACTACATTATGTAGAAATTATATCAAAACATTATCGATCGTGATAAAAATTTATATTCTATTTTAGGAGTATGTTTGACACTCTTATAAATATTTCACATTAATTTCTTAGCATTTTGGCCTCAAACTAAAAAAAATTCCAGCTACACTGCTATAAGTCCGGTGCATAAGCTATACTCTATACTGAGTGGAAATTATAACAAATCAACATGAATCACTAAATACTTTTGTATTATATTTTATGAATATATTTTGATACTCTCAGAAAAATTGCACATTAACTTCTTAACATTTTGGTCTCAAACTAAAAATTTTTCTCAGCTGCACAAGCATCAATCTGGTATGGGATCTGTGTACGATATTAAGCTGAAATTTTATCAAATCATTATGGATCAATATAAAATTTTGTATTCTATTTAAGAGTATGTTGACATTCTTATAATAATTTTACAGTATTTTGTTGAGATTTTGACCCCAAATTAAATATTTCTCTCAGTTGCACTAGTGTGAGTCGAGTAAGTGTGCTATGTACTATATTGAATAGATATTATATCAAATCATTAAGGATCACATTAAAATTTTACTCTCCATTTTAGTGTATATTTTGATACTCTCATAAAAAAATTACATGAATTGCTTGATATTTCAATCTCAAACTAAAAAATTTTCTTAACTGCTTCGATATCAGTCTAGTGCGTGAGCTGTGTATTATATTGAGTAGAAATTATAACAAATCATCATGAATCACTATAAACTTTTGTATTCTATTTTAAAAATATGTTTATATACTCTCATAAAAATTTCACATTAATTGATTGCGAGTTGGGATTTTTACAAATCTGTCCCTTAAATATTTAAAAATTAGAATTTAGTCCCCCAAATCTTCATATTTATAATTTAGTCCCCTAAATCCTTTAAGTTACTACAATTTAGTCCCCAGCCATATTTTTGGCCCGAATTTTCTATTATACTCTTGAGTTATTTCACTTTAATCCTCTTTTCCCTCTTCCTTCTCTCTTCCTCTTCTTATTGGTTCCCCTCTCCATTCTTCTCCTATCTCTCTCTTATCTCTTTTTATTGGATTTTCCTGAGTTACTTCACTTTAGAAATTAATTGGGAGGGAAGAAAGATAGGAGAAGAATGGAGAAGGGAACCCAATAAGAAGAGGAAGAAAAGAGGAAGAGGAAAGGAATGACTAAAGTGAAGTAACTCAGAGGTATAATAGGAAACTCGGGCCAAGTGTATAGCTTTGGACTAAATTGTGGTAACTTAAAGAATATGGAGGACTAAATTATAAATATGAATAGTTAGGGGACTAAATTTTCATTTTTAAATATTTAAGGGATAGATTTGTAAAAACTCCTTGAGAGTTTTGCCTCAAACTAAAGATTTTTCATAGCTACATTGGATAGCCTATTGCGTGAGCAGTGTACTTTATTGCGTAGAACTAATATCAAATCACTATGGATCACTACAAAAAATTTTCTTCTATTTTAGGAGTAGGTTTTGACTCTCTCATAAAAATTTTATATTAATTGTTAAGATTTAGACCTCAAACTATAGAATTTTCTTAGCGCGCCAGTATTTATCCGGTGCATGAGCTGTATACTATATTGAGTAGAAATTATATTAAATCATCACGGATCAGCATAAAATATTGTATAAATTGTATCACATCACCTTGGATACTATAAATTTTTGGATACTATAGTGAGTTGTATGCTATAATAAGTAGAAATTGTATCACATCATATTGGATCACTAAAAAATTTTGTATGGTCTTTCAAGAATATTTTTTGACGCTCTCATAAATGTTTCACAGTAATTAGTTAAAATTTTAACTTGAAACTGAAATTTTCTCTTAGCTGCACTCATTTTAGTCCAGTGCATGAGCTGTGTACTCAATTGAATAGAAATTGTATCAAACAATTAGGTATTAGATTAGTAGAAATTATATCAAATAACTATAGATCACTAAAAAATTTTGTATTACATTTTACGAGTATGTTTTGACTCTCTATCATAAAAATTTTACTTTAATTGGTCAAAATTTTGACCTTAAACTAAATATTTTTCTCAGTTGTACTGGTATTAGTCTACTAAATGAACTATGTACTATATTTAGTAGATATTATATCAAATCATCATAGATTCCTATATAATTTTGTATTTTATTTTAGGAGTATGATTTCACATACTCATAAAAAATTCATATTTATTGCTTGACATATTGATCTCAACTAATGATTTTCTCAGTTTTGCTGGTATAAGTTTGATGCATGAGCTGTGTATTATATTAAGTAAAAATTTTATGAAATCACCATGGATCACTATAACATTAATTGCTTGACATATTTAGGTGTATATTTGACACTTTGATAAAAATTTCACATTAATTTCTTAACATTTCAATTTCAAACTATAAATTTTTCTCAGCTGCACCAGTATTAGTCTGGCACTGAGTTATATACTATATTGAGTAAAAATTATAACAAATCAACATGAATCACTGTAAAGTTTTGTATTACACTATAAGAGTATATTTTTATACTCTTATAAAAATTTCTCATTAATTGGTTTAGATTTTGGCCACAAACGAAAGATTCTTCACAATTACATCAGTATCAGTCCGTTGCATGAGCTGTGTACTATATTGAATAGAACTTATATCAATTCACCAAGCATTACACAATTTAGCATTCAGTTTTAGTTGTATGTTTTAACACTCACATTAAATTTCACATTGGTTGAGATCTTGATATCAAAAAATTTTCTCAGGTACACCGGTATTAGTCCAAAATGTTAGCTATGTACTATATTGAGTGGAAATTATATCAGATCATCATGAATGACTATAAAATTTTGTAATCAACTTTCGGATTATGTTTTAACAATCACATAAATATTTCACATTAATTATTTGATATTTCAACTTCAAATAAAAGATTTTTCTCAATTGAAATAGTAAAGTTTGGTGTGTAAGTAGTATACTATATTGACTATAAACTGTATCAAATTGCTATGAATCACTAAAAAATTTTATATTATGTTTTAGGAGTGTATTTTCATACTCTTATAAAATTTTTATATTAATTGCTTCATATTTCAATTTGAAACTAAATATTTTTCTCATCTGCACTGGTATTAGTCTGGTGCATAAGTTATATACTATATTGAATAAAAATTTTATCAATTCATACTATAAAAATTTTATTCTATTATAGAAGTATATTAACACTCTCATAATAATTTCATGGAAATTTGTTGAGATTTTGACCTCAAACTAAAAAAAATTCTCAGTTATGCCGGTTTTAGTCCAGTGTATGAATTGTGTATTATATTGAGTAGAAACTATATCAAACCATCATGGATCACTATAAAAACTTTTATTATAATTTAGGAGTATGTTAACACTCTAATAATAATTTAATAGTATTTTTTTGAGATTTTTACCTCAAACTAAATATTTTTCCCAACTGTATTGGTAGAAGTTTAGTATGTGAATTGTATATTATATTAAGTAGAAACTGTAGCAAACAGTCATGGATCACTACAAAATTTGGTATTCTAGTTTAGGATTATGATTTTACACTTTTATTAAAATTTTATATTAATTTATTGAGATTTTGACCTCAAACTAATGATTTTTCTTAGCTGCACTGGTATTAATCCGGTGTATGAGTTGCGTACTATATTAAGTAAAAATTGTATCTAACCACATCCATTACTACAAATTTTAGTATTCTATTTTAGGAGCTTGTTTTGACTCTATTTAAAAGTTTTTATTAATTGGTTGAGATTATAAGCTCAAACTAAATATTTCTCTTAGCTGCATAGATATTAATCACTTGCGTCAGGTGTACTATAATATTAAGTAGAAATCATATCAAATCATCATCGATCATGATAAAATTTTTGTTGTTTTTTAGAAGTATGTCTTGACACTCTTATAAATATTTCACATTAATTTCCTGACATCTCAAACTAAATTTTTTTTAGCTGCATCGATATAAGTTTAATGTGTAAAATGTATACTATATTGACTAGAAATTGTATCAAATCATAATAAATCACTTATAAAATTTTGTATTTTATTTTAGGATTATGTTTTGATACTTTCATAAAAATTTCACATTAATTTATTAACATTTCAGCATTAAAATAAAAAAATTTCTCAGCTATCAGTATAGTACGTAAGCTGCATACTATATTGAGTAGAAATTTTATCAAATTATCATGATCACTAAATTTTTTTTATTTTATTTTAGGTTTATTTTTTGACATTTTCATAAAAATTTTACATTAATTACTTGATATTTCGATCTCAAACTAAATATTTTTTTAGCTACACTAGCATCAGTCTCGCACATTAGCTGTGTACTATATTGAGTAGAAATTATAATAAATCATTATAAATCACTATAAAATTTTTTATTATATTTTACTAATATATTTTGATACTCTCACAAAAATTTTACATTAATTAGTAGAGATTTTGACCTCAAACTAAAGTTTTTTTTTATAGTTGCATTAGTATTAGTCTAGTGTGTGAAGTATATAATATATTAAATAGAAGTTTTATCAAATCACTATAGGTTACTTTAAAATTTTATATTTTGTTTTAGGAATAGGTTTAAAATCTCATAATAATTTCATACTAATTAGTTGATATTTTGACCTCAAATTAAAAATTATTTCACTGTACCAATATGAGTCCAGTACGTGAATAGTGTACTATATCGAGTAGAAATTGTATCAGATTATTATATATTATTTTTTATTCTATTTTAGGAGTATGCATTTATATTCGCAAAAAATTTCACATCAATTTCTAGACATTTTAGTGTCAAACTAAAGATTTTTCATAGCTGCACTAGTATCAGTATGGCATATGAGATATATATTATATTGAGTAAAACTTTTATCAAATCATTATGGATTACTTTAAAATTTTATATTTTATTTTAGGAGCATATAAATACTCTCACAATAATTTAATAGTAATTGGTGTAGATTATAAGTCCAATGCGTGAGTTGATACTATATTAAGTAAAAATTGCAACAAACCACCAAAGTTCACTACAAAATTTTGTATTCTATTTTAGGAGTATATTTTAATACTCTCATAAAAAACTCACATTAATGTCTTGACATTTCAGCCTCAAACTAAAAAAGTTTCTAAGCTGCAACGGTATGAGTCTAGTGCGTGAGCTGTGCACTATATTGAACAAAAATTAAATCAAATCACTATAGTTCACTATAAAATTTTGTTTTTTATTTTAAGAATATTTTGACAACCTCATAATTTTACAGTAATTGGTTGAGGTATTGACTTTAAACTAAAAATATTTTTCAGCTACACAAGTATCAGTTTAGTGCATGAGCTAAGTACTATATTGAGTGGATATAGTAACAAATCATCATAGATAACTATAAAATTTTGTTTTCAGTATAAGGAGGATTTTTTTCACATTTTCATAAAAATTTCACATTAATTATTTATATTTCGACATCAAACTAAATATTTTTCTTAGCTGCACTGGTACAAGCACAGTGCATGAGCTGTGTATTATATGAAGTTAAACTATAACAAATCATGATAAATCACTTTAAAATTTTGTATTATATTTTAGTAGTATGTTTTGATACTCTAATAAAAAGTTTACATTAATTTCTTACCATTTTGACCTCAGACTAATAATTTACCTTAACTGCACTTGTATCAGTCCCATACGTGAACTATGTACTATAATAAGTAAAAATTGTATCAAATCATTATGGATCAAAATAAAATTTTGTATTATCTTTTAGGAGTATACTTGACACTCTCAGAAAAATTTCACATTAATTACTTGGTATTTTGAACTCATATTAAAGATTTTGCTCAGCAGCAACAGTATAAATACGGTGCGTGACTTATATATTATTAAGAGTAGAAATTGTTTAGATCACTATAAAATTTTGTATCATATTTTAAATGTATGTCTTGACACTCTCATAATAGTTTTAGAATATTGGTTTAGATTTTTGTCTATGATCTAAATCATACACTCTCAAGTGCTAGAGATCGATTAGTAGTACAGTGATAGTAACCCAAAATCGTTCTCTCGAGGATAGTTTTGCAATTGTGTGACACTAGAATAAATTTCAGAACTAAAAAGAAAAGTAAAAATCGGGTTCTTATTAACTAAAGCTAAAAGTAAAGATGGAAATTTATTTTAATTAAAATCATTGGTTTGATGGATGGAATTCCTCGTAAGATAATTTACATTATATATTTAGGACTTTTATCTCAGCTTCATAGATCATGTGGTCTTCCTACACTCAGAAATTAAATCAATAAAGCACAAAATATATAAAGTTGCAAACTTGATACTTTGAATAATTTTTCTCAATTAATCATATATGAATTTTAAGTTTATCTAAGTATGCAATATGAATAATAAAAATAAACATTCAAAATTGATGTGATAATTTAACTGCAAGTGTACAGTGTCGGTTGTAGCGCTACACAGGTCGTCCCACAGAGATCTCAGGTATTTTTCAATTCTCACTAATTCTATAGTCTAATGGACTAGCAAAGGATTCTAGGTTGTATTTGGGAGTTATTGTAATTAGCTTAAGATCTAGAATCCACTAGTTTCCAACAATATATTTACTTCTATTATCTTCTTCTATCATAAAAATTTGATCTTTTAGTTTAATCTTTATTTAAAGTGCCCTAAACATGAACTTTTAAGTGGTGTGCAAGCATTAACTCATCAAAAATACTACTTTTCATAAAAATAAACTAAATCATTAGATAATTCTTTAAATAAGATGAAAACCAACAACTCCAAATCTCAACTAAGCATAGGCTATCAAGAAACTTAATTCAAGTATAACCTATTAAAGTATTAATCTTCAAGTTCTTGTATCTTAATATTTTCATAGAAAAATCATGTCTTTATTTATTTTATTTAAGAAGAAAATTCGAGAGAGTAATTACATGGTTAATCCTACCTTCATCTACATCCTAAAGCTAAGCGAAATTAGTACTCATATTTCTAACAAGCAAAATCAAAATTTTATTCATAGAAAGAAATTAAATCTAATCTAGAAAGCAAATAAATCTAAATTAGAAAGCAATTAAAATAAATTAATTAAGAAAAAATTGAAGAGAAAAGATATTTACCTCTGGAGTCTGGTATTGTGACCGTCACCCTATTAGCAAAACCCTAATTTTATTAAATTAAAAATGAGTACAAATTATATTCTAACTCTATATTAACTACTGTATAAAAAACCCTAGAATATAATAATACAGCCAATATATAGGATTCGGAAACAAACCCTAATTCTAATATAACTGAAAAACCACAAAATTACATCTAAGTTCCCAAAGAAAACTTAGCCTGTGGAACCCTCTTTGTGCCGCCAATTGGCGGCAAAATGCCACTATTTAACGGTAATATTATGATAAAATTGCTTGAATTTTCTTTCGCATGAGCCTCGTGTCTTGTACTCTTGGTTCTCCTGACTGTATTTGACTTTGACTCTCTGAAGCATTTTAATCTTGTAATTTTTCTCTCTTTAAACTCTTTTTCAGGACTTTGTTTCCTAATCCGGCTCTGATTTCATGCAATCTCCTTGTATGAATCGGATTACCTGAAAAACAAACTAAAAATACTCGAGTATCATTTATTTATATATAAAAAATAGATAAAATATGGGAGAAAAAATACAATATATGATACTAATAAAAATTCTAAGCATACACCGTCCCTAAAGAGTTTATGGCATATCAAAATCTAAGTAATGAATATATCATCAAAAAATAAAACATCAAAGACTCAAAATCATATCTAATCTCTTCAAAGATAATGGAGAACCAAATATATCATTTTTATATAAAACAATTAAAACCAACAAGTACAGAAAAATACATACTAGTAAATCACCTAGGGTTCGTTATTCCATTTGATCTAACTCAGGAATTTAGCCACTCATACTCATCATAACCATGAATAAAAAGAAAAATAATTCTTATATTAATTTCTATGGACGAGTATAAAAACTAAATTTTGAATCTAAAAACTATCTAATATTTGAAAGATCGATTAACCATTATTCGTTACAAAACTTAAGTTATACAGGTTATTAGCCTTACAAAAACCTTAATAAGAATTCTATTTAGAAGAAAACTCTAAATTCTACTAAAAAAACTCTGAAAAAAAGACTTTGGTTGCTCCCTTCAAAAGACCCGTCGACAGTGGCTCTCGGGTTCGCTTTATAGTCGGTTGCTATCGACAACTATTAGATGACTGTCGACAACAAGTCCTATTTTTACATAGATTTGATTGATATTTAAGATACACTTCGATACTTCGATTTTCTTGCATATAAAACTCTGCAAAAGCACTAAAAATTACTAGAAAAACATTATAGTAAGGAATTTGATTAATAAAAATCATTAGTTTCTTATATTAATCAGCAAAATTGGATTATACTTGCACAAAATAAATTAAACTAATTACATTTTTTAAACATAATCACACCCCCAACTTAAATTTTGCTAGTCCCTTGCTTTAAACTAAAGAAAATAAACTAAAAACATAACTAAAAAATAAAATAAAATCCTAACTCACTATCATAGGAATCACAATTACACTTAGTACATGCAACAAGCCGTTAGACCCTAGGTTACCCTAATTGACGAGTGTTGTCTCATGAGCATTTCTAGTGATGCTACCCACAAACATCAAGAAATGTTCGATATTAAGAAATAAAAAAATAAAAAAATAAGGGTAAGTGTAAAATAAAGAAAATGAAAAATGTTAGTAATCTATTAACTATCTATACTATTACTATATATATTATTTATTTTTGTCTTCACTTCTTTTCCATATCAAACTCAATTACAGATACATGCACATATATTTATGAAAACATCAACCTGAATTAATCACTTATAATCTAATACCTCTATGTATCCATCATGATCATTTAAATCGCATTGTAAATATACTTTTACTTTCAATTATCCTCTCCTAAGCACCCTTGTGAATGTGTATATAAACCTTGCCAAGTTTCAAACTCTAATCAAACGTATAGGAACCCTATTCATATATGTATATATATATATATATATATATATATATATATATATATATATATATATATATATATATATATATATATACACACACACACATACATATATATATATATATATATATATGTATATATATATATATATATATATATATATATATATATATATATATATATATATATATATATATATATATATACACATACACATATATATATATATGTGTATATATATATATATATACATATATATATATATATATATATATATATATATATATATATATACATATATATATATATATATATATATATATATATATATATATATATCTTTTTTTGGTAGACGCTTGTCTCTTTCATGTTAACATTCATACTTACTAAGTTACAAATAGCCAGCTAATCAGCTCATGACTATAGTAAAAGTCCATAAGTATTTTTCAGGTAAATACGCACACTTACTGAGGTGCACGAACCCAACTATTTAACACTTAGTTTCTTTTAGTCATTACTATTTATGTTTTTTTTTTATATATATTCGAAGAATATAGCCTTGAGTACCTGGCTCACTTCTTTTTTTATTTTCTTATACATATATAATAGGTCTTTCTTTTAAATTTTCTCTTTGCTATCAACTCATCATGACTTTTCATGTAAGTGTTCAGAGTACATACTCAATTTTAATTTTAAGTATTCATATATCTTATTATCGAATTTAAAATCTCAATTAAGACAACATAAGAACTACTATCATATAAGTATCAAAATTAAGATATCTATTTCATAAATATGCAATCTAAAATACTTCTATTCTTACTTACTACTTCAAAGAAATGGAAAAAATTCACTATGTTAGTTATCTATGATACAGTGAAGTACTGTGTACTTATCCCACCCCCAACTTAAAAAATGTAATATCCTCAGTGCATCATAAATATAACTTTGAAAGTAATACACTAAGAAACAATGTAAGGGGTTATGGTTAGAATACACCTGAGTCCATTCAAACTCCACATCTTATGCAAGAAGGTGAGAAAGGGGTCTAGCAATAGTACGAAAATCCTTTATGAGCCATTTATAGAAACATGTGTGCCCTAAGAATTGAAGTATGTTTTTTACGGTATTATTTTATGGTTTTAGGTATCGATATTTTGCAAGTAAACTTAACTTTGGTCTTATCTACTTCCATCCCTTTAGATGAAACTGTGTGGCTCAATACCTTTTGTAATAATGAAATGGCATTTTTCCCAACTTAGGAGTAGATTTTTCTATTGACACTTTTCAAGCATAGATCCTAAATTAGTCAAACAATATTTGAAATTATTTCCAAACATAGATAGGTTATCCATAAATACCTCTAGATAATCTTCAACTATATCTCCAAAAATACTTGTCATACACCTTTGAAATGTTGTGTGCGTGTAACATAATCAAAATAGCATTCTTCTAAAGCAAAAGTACCAAAGAGACAAGTAAAAGTTGTCTTTTCCTGATCCTCAAAAACAATTTCAATTTGATAATAGCCAGAATAAATATCAAGAAAACAATAAAATTCATGCCAAGCAACTCTTTCAATTACTTGGTCAATAAATAGTAATGGACAGTGATATTTGCATATTACTTGATTTAACTTTCAATAATCAATGCACATATGCTAACTCGTAGTAGTACGTGTGGGTATCATCTCTCCATCCTTATTTTTAATTACTGTTACCCCATTCTTTTTTCGAAACACCTTGGGTTGGACTTACCCACTTGCTATTAGCAATTGGATATATGATACCAATATCAAGTAGTTTCAACACTTCAGCTTTAACAACTTCCTCCATGGCAAGGTTAAGCCTTTATTGTACTTGCCTAATAGACTTGGCTCCATCTTTCAAAGTAATGCGATGTGTGCAAATAAAGGGGTTCATATCTTTGATGTCCGTCATATTCCATCCAAGAGCTTCTTTATGCCTTTGCAATGTCGATAGCAGTTACTCTTCCTCATTCTCATCAAGATGCGCTGAAATGAACACTGAAAAAATTTTGTTAGGTCCCAAAAAAGCATAATTTAGATCTTCAGATAGTGGTTTTAGCTCAAGTATCGGTGCTTGGATGTTAGATGGTATCAATTTCTTTGTAATTTGAGATAACTCTTCATACACTTTCTTTGTTGGGATCCATCCAGTGATATTCGAACAATGAGCTTCAGTTAAGCGTTTTATAATTTCAGTCAAATGTTCGGATTGGATATATTTAAGGAAGTCACCGTTCATTGTTAGTGCCATCTCCAAAGGATTAGACATGCACAATGATACAATGTCTCTTTCATTACGGATTTGATCAATGTAATTAATGTCTTGCAATTCATCATTATTTGTAAACATTAAAAACATTATGTTCTAGAGTCATATTTCCGAATAAAAATTTTACCACACCATTCCTGCAATTTATAACTGCATTATCCATAGTTAAGAATGGACATCTAAGGATAACTGGAATTTTTTATTGGTGCAGTATCAATAACTATAAAATCCATAGAAAATAAAAGTTAACAATTTGCAATAGAACATCCACCACAACGCCCTTAGGAAGCCTTTCCAACCTATTGGCTAATTATAGTGTGATCAGTGTAGTTTTAAGTTCTCCTAGACCTAAGTGCTTGTAAACAAAAAATAGTACAAAATTTACACTAGCCCCCAAATCTAGCATAGCTTTCTCTATATTATGTTGACCTATCACATAAGAAATAGTAGGATATCCAGAATCCTTATATTTAAAAAGGATTTCGAAAGGAATAATGCATTTATCTGCTCTATGAGAAATACTTTCTTCTGCACATTGTGACATCATTTGATGGTGCAAAAGTCATATGCTTTCTTCAAAACATTTTCATATGAGGGGACTTATTTAATCACTTCCAGCAGCAATATATGAATTTGTACCTGTTTGAAAATTTTTAAAATATCAGCATAAGATGCATTAATATTTTGATATTTTAATCTTTGAGGAAATGGTACAAGTGGTTTATAATCAATAGAACTGGGTTTTTTGGGATTGTCATATTTAGATTGTTCTGCTAAATCATTGCCCTGTTTCTCTTTAATATTTCCTTTTGAAATGGGCTTATCAAGCACTTTACCACTTCACAAACAAATGACATCAGTATCTAAGGTATATCATTATTAATGAAAGAAGTAATAGTATTTATACCTTTGATTTTACTTGAAGTGGCCTCCAGTTGAGATGGTAGCTTACCTTTTTCCTTTTTTACAATTCGAAATTGAGGTGACTTATCTGTGAGAGGATATCGCTAAAGGTTGTCGCATTCTGACTGTTGATTATTTCCTGCGATTGAATAAACTGTTGTTGCACTTGGATCATCTAATCTCTGCTGTATCTGCAAGAAATTATCCTAAAAATTTCTGTTCAGTCGTGGTTGGTATACTGAAGATTGATTAGTAAGTTAGACGTATAGTTAATGTGGATTAGTGGTTAGCATATTTTGATTATTAAATTGTTATTAAGGATTCGGCTTCTTTTGAAGATTTGGATGATTCCTCTAACCAAGATTATATGTTTGTGAATATAGGTTATTTGCTGGTTGAGGAGCGATGTTAAAGGCATTAGTTTATTCATTCAATACTTCTTTAAAAGTAGGAAGTGTTGGACATTCAGGAGTGACATATCCTTACAACTCATAAATATTACAAACTTACGGAACTTCTTCTATTATCTTAACTGTTTAAGTTTTCTTTACAAGCAAATCTTCAAATTTCATAGTGATGGAAATTAATCATGTTGTTATATCTTTGGTTTCTCCCAATTTAAGAAGTTCACTTCTATTCAGAGGTTTCTCCTTTAATTAGTATCTATATGAAGTACCCTTAGTTTTCCAAGCTTGTGAATTTTCGACAAGTAATTCAAGACAGTCCCATGTTTAATTAGCATCTTTATTTAAGAATTCACCATTGTAAATGGTCTCTACGAATTGCCTGCTTATAGTGTTCAATTTAGAAGGCACTTATAGTCCTCCATATCTCGAAACCATAATGTGGGTATGAGAGAAACAAATTTTTAAATCTATCCCAACATTCGAAAAATGGTTCATCTTTTATCTGTAGAAAGTTGAGAATTTGCTTTCGCATATAATTTGTTCAATATGATGGAAAGAATTTCTTTAAGAATTCTCTTTGTTTCTCATCCCATCTTCCTATTGCATTGGAACGTAAAGAATATAGCCATGTCTTTACTTTATCTATTAAGAAGAATGGAAAAAAATTAAGTTTAAGTTGCTCTACAGTAATGTTTTAAAGATCAGTGGTAGAACAAATTTCTTTGAATTCTCAAAGGAGCAAATATGGGCTCTTTGAATCTATCCTATGGAAATTAGGTAAAATTTGAACTACTCTAGATTTAATTTTGAAGTGTCCTATATTCAATGTAAATGTAATGCATGAAGGTTAGATTGTTCTATCAAGTTGTAGAAGATCTTATAAAGTCCATCCATTACCTTCATGATGGCTATGGTTATTATTTGTATTATTATCTCCAAACCTATTATTATTATTATTATTATTATTATTAGTGCTCATATCATGCAGTGTTTGATGGATTGGAAGTGTTTGTGGACTGAACATGATCAAATCAATCTACTGGTTGAAGTTCTCATCCAACTGGTCATACGAATTTAAAATCGCAAAACTTAATGACGTAGAAACTATAATTTATATTAAACTATAACACAATAGTATGATTCCCAGCAACAGCGCCAAAAACTTGACACTCTTAAGTGCAAGTGATCGACAAGTAATATAAAGATAGTAATTCAAGATCATTCTCTCGAGAATAAGTTTGTAATTGTATGACACTAGAATAAATTATGGAACTAAAAAGAAAAGTAAAGATCAAACTTTTATTAACTTAAAACTAAAACTAAAGATATAAATTTACTTAAATTAAAATCATTGGTCAGATTGATGTAACTCCTCCATAGGATAATTTATGGATATATTTATTTATTTTTATCTCAGTTGTATAGATCACATGGTCTTACTATAACAAGAAAATAAACCAATAGAGCACATAATATATAAAGTTACAAACTGGATATTTTGAATAATTTCTCCTGATTAATCATATATGAATTTTGAGTTTATATAAGCATGTAATATGAATAATAAAAATAAATGTTCAAAGTCTGAGCATATACCGTGCCTAAAGAGTCTAGGCATATCAAAAACTAAGGAATAAATATAGAAAAATACATACTAGTAAATCACCTAGGGCTCATTATTCTATCTGATCCAACTCAAAAATTTAACTACTCATACTTATCATATGCATGAGTAAAGAGAAAAAGAGTTCTTTTATTGATTTCTATGAATGAGTAAAAAAACTAAATCTTGATCTAAATTCTCTATAATAATTAAAAGATATTCATTAAATGTTGTTACAAAATTTGAGTTACATTGGCTATTTATAGCCTTATAAAAATCCTAATAGGAATTTTATTTACAAGAAAACTCTAAATTCTTCTAAAAAATCTCCTGAAAAAGAAGCTGTGGCTACTCCCTTCGATAGATCCATTGATAGTGGCTCTTGGTTCGCTTTACTGTCGACTGTTATCGACAACTATCAGATGATTGCTAACAGCCAGTCCTATTTTTGCAGATCTAAGCTGACATTTGAGATACGTTTTGATACTTTGATTTCCTTACATATAAAATCCTGCAAAAATGTTAAAAATACAGAAAATAATTTCATAATGAGGAATTTGATTAATAAAAATAATTTTCTATTAATTTTTTATATTAATTAACAAAATTGGATTACGCTTGTACAAAATAAACTAAAATAATTTTATTTTTCAAGCATAATAAATTTTGAAGTCAAATTAAAAATTTTGCTCAGCTGCACCGATATTAGTTTGGTACGTGAGTTGTATACTATATTGTGTAGAAATTACATCAAATCATACTAAATAATCATAAAATTTTTATTCTATTTTAGGAGTATTTTTTTAACACTCTCATAAATATTTCATATTAATTTCTTGATACTTCAACCTCAAACTAAAGTTTTTTTCTTAGCTACACAGGTTACTCCGATGCGTGAGTACTATTTTATGAGTATATTGACTAGAAAATGTTTTATATCACTATGATTAACTATAAAATTTTATATTCTATTTTAAGAGTATGTTTTGATACTCTTATAAAAATTTCATATTAATTTCATGATAGTTCAGTCTCAAACTAATTATTTTTCTTAACTACACTAGTATCAATTTGATGCATGAGCTGTGTACAATATTGAGTAGAAATTATTTTAAATCACTATGAATTAATATAAAAAATTTTATTCTATTTTAGATGTATGTTTTAACACTCTCATAAAAGTTTTATAGTAATTAGTTGAGATTTTAATTTCAAACTAAAAAGTTTTCTTAGCTACACTGATATCATTTGGTGTGTGAGTTTTTGTACTATATTGAGTAGAAATTTTATCAAACTACCATGCATTATTATAATTTTTTAATTCTATTTTTGATGTATGTTTTGACACTCTCATAATAGTTTTACTGTAATTGATTAAGATTTTGAACTCAAATAAAATATTTTTCTCAATTATATCGGTATTTATCTGGTGTGTGAGCTGTGTAATACATTGTATAGAAATTACATCAAACCATCTTGGATTACCATAAATTTTGTATTCTATTCTAGAGCTATTTTTGACACTCTTATAAATATTTTACATTAATTTTTTGATATTTTGACCTCAAACTAAAATATTAACCTCAAACTAATGTCTTTTCTTAGCTGAGCCGGTATATCCAGTGCATGAGTTTAGTACTATATTGAGTAGAAAAATATATCAAATCACCATAAATCACTATACAATTATGTATTATATTTTAAGAGTATGTTATAATAATCTAATAAAAATTTCACATTAATTTTGTAACGTCCACGTTTTTTTGTTGCTTCCCAAAATGGAGAGCACTACTTAATTATCAATTGACAACACAATAGTCTCAGGAATTGGAATAACTGTAACTACTGCCACATCCAGATTAGTAAATAACATGTCTGGAAGATTTATTTCGTACAAAGAGTTAATTACTTAAAATGACACACTGCTATGAATATTTATACAAAAGAATCAAAATATAAAACAGAAAAGCAGTGCCCAGATAAAAAAAAATATAAATAAGATATACAAAAGTTCTCCAGAAGCTACTTTGTTGTTTACTGCTATTCAGTCTGTTCGATGAAGTATGGGTCTTCAATTAAAGCAGTTCCCCTTCTTCACTTTTAAACATGGGCTCAAAACTCATAGGATTAAACTCAACAAGTAAAAAAAGGAGAGAGAAAAATATGTGTACTATCACATTACTGGTGTTTTAGGAAAAAACTGGAGATCTTTCCATTGTCATTGAGAAAAATTACAGATTATAAAAATTTCTCTTTGATCGTCAATTACAATAAAAAAATTTAAGAAAAGAAAAACAGACGAGAGGACTTGTAGAACACGTCATTCTCTTTTTATAGAAGATCTTGGGATCGAGGCAGTTATGAAAATTGATCAATTCCTCGTTGACGATCCGACATTGAAGGTTGGAGACAGTGGAGATTTCTTGAGCTCGTTCCTCTTTTGATCTTGGAAGAAACTTGGACTCTTGTATGGGAGAGAGATCTGGCCAAAAGTCCTTTTTGAGTCTATCTAGAGGGGTATTTATAGACTTCAAGTTGTTGAGGGATTTCCTTTTAGATAGAAATAGAATCTTGTTGTAATCTTGATGAGATATTTGAATTTTCTTTTAATTAGATTTTCTTAAGATTCGTTGTATCTGGTCTTGATCCTGCATCTAAAAATCAATTAGAGTCTATTAGAATTTGTAGAAATTGCAAAATAGCCCAAGGCGGGGTCCGAATATATTGGCGTGGGACCGGAGGCGAGCCTCGCTACGCATGAGATCAGGTGGCCAACCTCGCACCCGTGAGGCTGGTTTCCAACCTTGTAGTGCGAGGCTGGTTGCCAGCCTCGCACATGCAAGGAATTTTTTTTTGTTCTATAAGAACCCCTGCAAAGTTTTCAAATTTTTGTCTCTTATAAATTTTTTGAAATACTTTGGATTCCTATACAAGACTGGTGTCCCAAACCTGGACTATTTACTTTAAACCCAACTGTTTAAGGTGCCCAATGAAACTTGTTAAGGATATAGCAAGTAGAGTTTTGTTGATCATTATGAGGTTGATTTGCCTGTATAACAGAGAAAGCCTTGGTGGCCAGGTTAGAATCATGGAGTCATAGATAGAGATATAACTGATATGCCTATGGGGTGATCATTTTGAAACTGATGGATGTATTTAATGGAGTCGGTGGATGATTTCATAGAAGATGGAACTTACTAAGGCTATGGAGGTGCCATAGTAAGTTTGATTGTGATGTAACTTGTTTGGATTGCCAAACAGAGCCGATGACTCACCTGGATGATAGACAGGGGCGGTGATTGTTTTCATATCAAGTGGTGACTCGCCTGGTTGATAGACAGAGTCAAAATGATAGAATTGAGATCGGAGAACCCTGAGCCGAGGTGTTCAAAAAACGTACCTATGGAACTTGGATAGAGGTGTATTGTTAAGCATATCAAGATTGCTTGTCATGTTTAACAAGATACCTCTAACCTTTGCCTTTTCAGCATTTGGTTGTTCCTACCCCTAGTATGATAAGTCTGGTCTAGAATTTTAGCTTCCTCTTGCTCCTTGCCTCAAGAGAGCTGGGCCATCCGCACATTCTTTCTTATCATAATAGTTATCAGTTTAATAGATTGTTGGAGTGTGGGGTGAGGGTCAAAAAACCTATGAGCATAGGTGTTCAGAAAAGATACCCATGGGGTCGTGACAGAGGTATTTAGAAAATATACCAAGGGGTTTCGGTAGAGGTGTACTATTAAACATACCTATGGGGTCTCAGTAGAGGTGTTTAGAACATGTACTAAAGTGACCGAGTTAAGATCGGAACCATAAGCAGAGGTGTTTAGAAAACATACCCATGTGGTCTAGTAAGAGGTGTTCAGAAAATGTACCAAGGGGTTTTCGCAGAGGTGTACTATTAAATATATCGATGTAATTGTATTTAAATTTTGGAGTAGCTCGCCTGACAGACAAACAGAGCCGTTAACTCACCTGGATGATAGACAGAGCTGGTGATCGTGTTGGGATCATAGGGTGTATTATTTCTGTGATTGTTCAAATCTCGTTGTCAGAGGTAAGATCTTAACATGACAGGTTAGGTTGTTTTTTAGATGAGATGGTTTGAATCTCGCTATCAGAGATAAGAGCCTAACGTGACAGGTTCGGTTATTTTTGAGATGAGATAGTTCGAATCTTGTTGTCAAAGGTTAGAGATTAATATGATAAATTCAGTTTTTTTTTTTTTAGATGAGATGGTTCGAATCCGCTGTTAGAGGGAAGATCTTAACATGACAGGTTGACAGGATTTTTAGCAAACCCCCAACTATTAATGGATTTGACATGCCTTTACCAATCATCGTTTGCATTGGGCTAGCCATGCTATTCCACTCAGCATGATGAGTTGTCGAGAGTTTTGAATTCCTCTCCCCTTTACCTTAGTGGCTATGGGTTTATTGTGACAAGTTTGTCGTGGGATTTTTAGCAAGCCTCCAGCTATCAACGGATTTAACATGGCTTTACGAATTGCTGTTTGCGTTGGGCTAACATGCTATTCCTCTCAGCATGATGAGTTTTCGAGAGTTTTGCTTGGTCTTAAATGCCAAACGTTCTCTCTTCCCTTTACCTTAGTTGTTATGGGTTTATTGCTACCCCCTTTATAATAGGGCTACTGAAAAATTTTCAATTTCTCTTCCCATTACTTTTGGTAGAATTGGGCGATTGATTCATTAACCTTTCCTTTCTATTTTTAATTTTAATTTTAATTTTATTTTTTTGAAGGTGGTTATATGTAGTATTTCTTCAAGAACTTGCTGTTAGTAGGTATCATCATCTTATCGCCATCTTGATTGATTAGGTGATAGGCTCTATTTGAGTAGATAGTTTCTACTACAAAAGTCGTTCCCCCTTGGATTCGAATTTTCCCTTAGTCTTGTGGGTCATGATCATCGGTCTTTTGACAGCTAAGACCAAGTCTCCTTTATTGAAAGTTCTTCATTTTAACTTTCTTGTTAAACGCTTTCGAGATGTGTATTTAGTACAACTCATTTTTTTTGTTGCGTGTTCAGAATGCAAGCTTAGCCCTATAGCCGCAAGCTTAGCATTGCATTTTAAGTTGGCATAGCCTCGCAACTGGGTTAGTATAACTTTGCATTATACACGAGGCTGGACTTGTGTGTTAGTTTAGCCTTGCATCCTAAATTAGATTCATGCACTGACTTAGCCTTGCACACTGACATAGATTTGCATTTAGTTGCGAACATAAGTTTGCACTCTATGCAGGCATAGCATTGCGCTTGAGTTACTTTACATGAGCTTAACCTCGCGTCTAGATCCCTGTTACGTGGGTTTAACTGCGAGGTTTACTAGATGCGGGTCTCACCTCCTGTGTGGGCCTCATTTGATTGGTTACGGCCCATTGTAAGTCAATGGACCACCTTCTTCTTTATCAGATAGTATGCAAGGTTGCTGGTTGGCCTGGCGCCTTAAATCATTGACGTAGATCTTGGCCTTTCGTTTCTTGAAGTTTATGCGGGGCTAAGAGTTAGCCTCGCATTCTGAACTTCTCACGCAGGGCTGAGAGTTAGCTTCATTTTTTGGACTTCTGTGCATGCTGAAACATAGCTATGTATTTTGATCATTCTATGCAAGACCGAAACTTAGCCTCACATTCTAATTTATCTTCACGCTCCAGATTAGCCTTGTGCTCTAGATTTGCCTCGCGCGCTATGTTTGTCGCACGCTGGCTTATCTTGCATATTGAGGGATTTATACCCGGCTGCAACTTTGCCTTGTATTTTGCCTCCCTTCCAGCAAAGTAAATTATGCGGGCTACCAGATAGCCTCGCGTATGTGTTATCCTCGCGTTTCAATTATTTTACGCAGGGTTGCAAATTAGCCTCTCATTTTGGAGCTTTTGCACTTTTTAATGAGTCATATACACTGGCTTTGCTTTAATAGTCTTGCGTCGTTCGCAGGTGTTAGCCTCGCGTTCTTTACGCTGCCTTCATACATATCCTTATTTGGCTAGATATGGGTCTCACCCCCTACATGGGACTTGTTTAGCTGTTCATGAAGTTCGTCATGTGGTAATAAATTACTTTTTTCTCTATAATAGACTATGTAGGGCTGAACCTTAGCCTCGCATTTCTGTTCACTTTTGTACTTTGGTTGAGTTCTGTGTGTTGGGTTAGTCTCATGCACTAGTATAACCATGCACGCTATTTTAGTCTTGAGTTAGCCTCATGTCAGGATGACTTTACGCTGGCTTAGTCCCGAGTTAGCTTCATGCACTAGATGATTTTACGTTGCCTTAGCCCCACGTTGTACGTAAGCATAGCCTCGTGTTCTTACTTTGGGCTGTTTGATTTCATACTCTTACCCCTAGTATGATAGGGCGAGAAGTTTTTAATTTCTCTTCCAGTTGCCTTGGTGGGCATTGGGCAACAAAAGTTCATACGTTTTTTTATTCATTCTTTTTTTTGAACTTTTCTTCTTTTTATGTTTTTTTTGAATTTTTTTATTTATGGCAGTCATTTTGCTGTCATTGCATTTGCGGACACCTTCTTCTATTCAGGTCTCAACTGAATTACATTTGCATCGATGAGTGTCTGAATTTTATCTTTCAGAATATAGCAATTCTTGGATGGGTGCCCAATGTTTTGATGGTAAAGGAAATACTTGGGATCATCTATTTTTTCAGCTTCCTCTGTTTTCTGATTTTCAGGTAATCTGAGCATCCCCTTTTTATTTAGTAGGTGAAAGAATGTGACTGCTTGTTCATCTTTAAAATCGTATGTCCATTGCGACCTAGAAGAATCTCGATTATTCTGTGATTTTTTGTTTGTAGCAGGCTGGTAGTCCTTCCCTCCTTTCCCTTAGGATCAGATAATTCTAGCTGTGGCTGATTCATGGACAACCTCCTCTGGGCATGATATTCATAGATACGTCAGATTATGTTCTCTGCTTCTTACCCTTATTTGACTAGATCTTTTCAGGTTTTGGACTCTACAGCTTCTATTTTGACCAATATCCTGGCCTGAAGATTGTGTTTGCAAGTCTCCACCAATGTTTCTTGTGACATGTCATGCGAGCATCACACTAATATTTCGTGGAACTGCTCAATGAAGTTTTTAACCATCTCGTCTTCTTTTTTGCTTGTTTGCTAGAAGAGAGTGGATGGATACTTCAGTATCGTCTTTAAAGAAGCAGGCTAGAAACTCCCTTTCCACGTCAGACCAAGTATTGATAGTTCCTGGGGGCAGCTGTATAAACCAAGGGAATGCTGGCCCTCACAAGGAAATTGCAAAGATCTTTGTCATCACTGGGCCATTGTCCATTAGATGGTCGGTCTGAGAAAAAAAATAGTACATATGCTGGTTTGGAGATCCTTTCGCATCATATGAATCTAACTTCAAAGGCTTATATTTTGCGGGAAATGGTGCGGACTCCGACTCAATTAGGTAGGGTCTCGTGATTCCCGTCTCCTACAATCCTTTCCAGTGCATTACTTCTTCTATTTGACTTTGAAGCTTCTCCAATTTTTTAACATGAGGATCAATGACATATTCCTTCTCACCTTTTCCCCCAGTATTTCTTTTGGATTCACTCTCATCCTTGTTAGCTTTATGAAAAGAGGAAGAACCCCCTGCTTTGTTTTCTGTGTTCTTTTGAGTGTTCTCCTGGACCTCCGCAAGCCTTGCTTTGAGGTTCTTGATGCTTCTTTGCTGCTTTTGGATGAGTTATTCTTGTTCCTCAATCCTTTGACTCATCTCGGCTGATCATTCTACCATGTGAACTGTCCTCCGGCCGAACCGAGAGGAAGCATGCGACCGCGACATTGCTATGGCTGAATGGTCCCAAAACTCTTCATATTTCTCAACAGAATCCCATACCAATCTTTTGTAATCGCAGGGAGTTGTCATGCCTATCTGAGGTGTGTGTGATGATAGGTTTCCTCTGCTTCAGTATTAGAGACACACCCTTTGACGACTGGTTTCTTACCTTTATTCACCAAATTCGACGTGAAAGTGAGTAAGTCTTGATCTGAGTCAGAGTTTTGTTTTTGCAACCGTCTTCTTTTTGGAATATAAGATCCTGGTGCTGACAGTCAATTAAATACAGATGGTCTTGGGGCTTGATAGCGACAGTGAGTCAAAACTGTCGCGATCAACTCCTCACAACAGTAGGACTGATGGGGTTGTACTGCCCTTCTTTTATTAGTGAGACATCTCAAAAAATCTGGAGTTTCTTCATGCGGTGTCGATATAACCATCTTTTGTAGACGGGACCCGCTACTTGTGCGCGATTTATTTGTCCATACAGGTGATTCCGCAGAGTCGTGGAAGTCATATTTGTCAACTCTTAGATTGGCTCTATGTCCAGCATTAGTTCTGGTATGCTTTGCATGAAACTGCCTGGCAGCTTTGCATTCTTCTATTCTTACACAATGCTGAGGTTTAACTTTAGCCTCGTGCACTAGATGATCCTCGGACACTAGACGAACCTAGCATACTGATCTAGCCTCGTACACTGGTTTAGTCAAACTAGCCTCACATACTGGTTTAGATTTAATTTGATTTTCAACTTTAGTTATGCTAGGCTAGCATCTGGTCTTGTTTGTGCTAGACTACAAATCAGCCTGGCGTTCAACTTTGTTCAAGCTAAGCTAATTTATGCTAAGCTGATTTGTACTAGGCTAATTTTTGCCAACCTGATTCTTGCTAAATTGATTTTTGGTAAGCTGAGATGTGCTAATTTGAGAAGTGCTAAGCTAATTTTGCTAGGATGAGATATGCTAGGCTGATTTTTACCAAGCTAAAATGTGCTAAGCTGATTTTTGCCAAGCTGATTTTTACCAGGCTGAAAAGTGCTGGGCAGAGCAGTGCTAGGCTGATTTTTGGCAAGCTGATTTTTACCAAGCTGATTTTTATTAGGCTGAGATATGCTGGTTGATTTTTGCTAGGCTGAGGAGTGCTAGGCTGATTTTTGCAAAGCTGAGGAGTGCTAGGCTAGTTAGGCTGATTTTTGCCAAGTTGAGGAGTGCTAGCCTGACTAGGCTAATTTTTGTCAGGCTGAGATTTACTAGGCTGATTTTTGCCAAGCTAATATTTATTAGGCTGATTTTTGTCAAAATGAATTTTACCAAGCTAATTTTTGCTAGGCCGAGCCTTAGCCTGGCATCCTCCTTACTTCATATTGGGCTGAATTTGAGCCTGACATCTACCTTGACTTGTGCTATGCTGATTTTGAGTTTGGCATGCACCTTGACTTATGATAGGTTGATTTTGAGCCTGGCGTCCTCCTTGCTTCATGCAAGGCTGATTTTGAGCCTGACATTCTTCGTGGTTTGTGCTAGGTTGATTTTGAGCCTAACATCCAAAACAGGCTCTGAGTGCCCTACGGCACGCCATTGATTCTGGTTGCGGATTCGAGTTCGTCTTTGCACCGCAATAGGTTCTTCTTTGGTGTTGAACACTGTAAATTCTCTGAATATTGGAAGGGACACTATTTGTTTCGATGAACAAGAGTTTGAAAATCTAAGTGCCTGTTGATCAACACCTCCTTGTCATCTAAAACTATTAGGTCATCTTTTTGTTCAGGTGATTTTGAACGTTTTGGGTCGACCTCAATCTCGTTCACCAACTTCTCCATCATTTCTCTAATTTATTGACATTAGATTGGACCACCATCTCCTCTTCAGTATATGAGATTTCTCCCACTGTGATCACTAGTGTATTTTGGGAAAAAATCGGGGATCTTTTTGAAATAAATTATTATAGATTGTAAAAATTTCTCTTTGATCTTCGATTACAATGAAAAGATTTAAGAAAAGAAAAATAGATAAGAGGACTTATAGAACACGTAGCTCTCTATTTACAGAAGATCATTGGATCGAGATAGCTAATAGGATTGATCCGTTCATTGTTGATGATCCGACGTCAAAGGTTGGAGGCGGTGGATATTACTTGAGCTTGTTCCTCTTTTGATCTTGGAAGAAGCTTGGACTCTTGGGTGGGAGAGAGATCTGGCCGAAGGCCTTTTTTGAGTCCCTCTGATGGGGTATTTATAGACTTCGGGTTGTTGAGGGATTTTCTTGTAGATAGAAATATAATTTTATTGTAATCTTGATGAGATATTTGAATTTCTTTTTGATTAGATTTGCTTCAAAATTCATTGTATTTGGTCTTGATCCTGTACCCAAAAATCAATTAGAGTCTAATTAGAATTTGTAAAAATTGCAAAATAGACCGAGGCGGGGGTCCAAATATATTGCGCGCAGGACCGAAGGCAAGCCTTGCTGCACGCGAGGCCAGACGGCCAGTCTCACGGTGCGAGGCTAGCACCCGCGAGGCTGGTTTCCAGCCTTGCAATGTGAGGCTGGTTGGTAGCCTCGCACATGCGAGGAAATTTTTTTTTCCTATAACTGGAAATAAAGAATATGTAAATAAACAAGCATTGATGTTAAACATGTTACATGAATCATAAAATAAACTAAACTATGTATGTCATTTGAGATTAACAGTACATATCATATAAGATTAATAAGTCTTGGTTATGTCCTTGTTAGCATTTGAAACTCAATGATGGATAAGATAGCGCACAGTTTTCTATATTATACAAGTGTTCATGCATATCCAAGACCTGGCCAAAACGCATAGCATTAAACCTAACGCATCGGTAGGAGCTACGAGTCAAACTCCATACTGTGTAACGAATATCACCCTTATGGTGACTTATGTATCAAACTATGGCTCATATCATAAAGTACTGTTGTAGTATAAGTTCTCAGCATCTAATCAAGAAGTTGGCTAATAAATAACTTATACAATACGGTCCTTATCCATCATGTAGTTTTTTCAATCTCCATGTTAATGATACATAATGTACATGAATAAATGGAAATACATGGCTTGTCAAGTTAGACTGTATACATATCCTTTTCAAAAAACAAGTATTCAGGAATCAAGATTTAAGACCATGTACACACATATCACGAGGATATTTTATTTTCATATAATCAAGATATATGAATCTTGTCATCATATTTCCATAAATGATTATGCCGTCGTGTATCTTGTTTGGAAATAATTCTTTATTGATTATTACTTATCATATTATCATGAAATATCATTATGAAATATCATGACTTTCCAAACAGTAGAATCTTTATTTTTGAGGATAGAGTCATGTAGAAATTAATGATAGAAATTAAAATAAATTGAGATCTGCATTTCAACTCCTTGCAGCTAGCATGTCAAGTGAAAATCTGCATTTTAGTGTTAACAAGAATAGTTGTTATCCTATAAAACTTTGGACCAAAAATGCGACCCTCTAGGACTCGCGTTGTAATTATATTTAACTCTTACCATGAGCTTAGAAGACAAACATGGATTTCCTTGTGATTGTTGATCCACATTTCTATTCAAATGGTGTTAAATTTAGTTTTAGAAGCCTTCAGAGCTCAAACGTGATCCTGCATTTGAAACATGGGCTACATCCGCGTTTTTATTCACAGAGTTATCCTATATGTAGCTAGAACTGTATTTTTTTTTTAAACGGGGTGAGTTTTAAATTTAAAGACCTTGTGGTTCCCTACACGATGTGGCTAGATCTGCATTTTTACCTAAATGCGACCCTAAGGGTCTCCACGGATTTTTTAAAATGCAACCTTGTAGGTACGCGGATTTCTCTAGACAAAGACCCTTGTTTTGTTCTTTTAGCAGATACTCTTGCTTATTCAGACCTGCGTCTAGTTATGAAAAAGAGTAACCTTGTGTTCTCAAGGTTTTAAACATAAAATGTGAACCTAGGGGTTATCCACTATTATCTCTAGATGACAAAGGTCTACATTTCAAACTAACTTCTTGGCATTTGAGGTCCACATTTTGATTCATTTAGAGGGATAATCAGTCTTTAAATATTACAAGACCAGGATGCGATCTTCAGAGGCCCATGTTTTATCTCTTAGTCATTTTTTAAGGTTTTTAAGGTTCACTTTTTCTTTACTCAAATATCTACATTTTTGGTTTAACGCGACCGTCAAAGGACTGTGTTTTAGTATACCCAAGGAGATGACCAATTTCTTGGTTACGTTACGGCCAAACGCGATCTTCAGAGGTCTGCATTTTATTGTATCTTAAAAAATCAATATCTCGGAAAATTAATATCTTGATTATGTTAAAAACAAACATGACCTTCAGAGGTCCACATTTTACTGTATCTAGAGAGATAATCAATCTCTTGATCATTATAAAGTTAAACACGGACATTCAGGGATCCGTGTTTTGATTCTAAGAATGTATTTCCTTCTATCTCTCAATGATCTAAAATACGAGCCAAGCATATTTAAATTCTAATGGGCTAAATTATGATCCCAAAATTCTTCATAAGATACACACTTCAAATTAAACAAACATCTTATGAAAAGAACAAGAATAGAGTGTTACTTGCCTCGAATTCTTTTGAACTTTTTGATTTTGTGAATTTCCCTTCTCTTTTCTTTTCCTCTTCTTCTTCCCCTTTTGTTTTTCCTGTGAACAGAGAAACAAGTTTTGGAGAGAGTGTTTTGTTTTGTTTCTTGGAAAATTCTCTTTGAGAGAATGAAATTATATATGCCCGAGGGCATTTTTGTAATTTCATTCCCTAGCTTTATCACCATTTTCTTCCTCTAGGCATTCCATGCAATGGCACGTGCCCAATTAAAGTGCCACAATCACTCTCCTTTAGACAACACATTACCAACTTAATTTTGGGGTGTGCTCTTAACAATTAAGTTAAGTTTGAAGCTGTATAAAAAGAAATTTTTAATTTATTTAATAATTTATTATTTTATAAACTTGAGAATATTTTTCGGATTTGCAACAAAAAATTTTTAAAAAATCATAAATATTATAAAACGGGTAATCGTGATGATCGAATATCCATTGGAGTTACAGAATTAAAGTTATGTTCACCGAAAATTATTTCGATGTTCTTATTCAGCATGATCGGACTCACAAGGAAAATATGAGTAGCTTTAATTTTTTAGGTATTACATTTTCTGATATTTCGGCCTCAAACTAATGATTTTTTTCAATTGCACTTGTATCAATCTTGTGCGTGAGTTGTTTAGTATATTGTTGCATCAAATCACCATAAATTGCTATAAAATTTTGTATTATATTTTAGAAGTATGTTTGGACACTGTAACAATAGTTTCGCAGTAATTGGTTGAGATTTTGACCTTAAATTAACGATCTTTCTCTGCTGCACTTGTATTAGTTCAGTGCATGAGTTTTACTATATTGAGTAGACATTGTATCAAACCACCATGGATTACTACAAAATTTTGTATTATATTTTAGGAGTATGTTTTGTCATCTTATAAAAATTTAAATTAATTGGTTGAGATTTTGATCTCAAACTAAAAAAATTTCTCGGCTACACCAGTATCAGCTCGGTATGTGAGTTATATACTATATTGGGTAGAAATTATACCGACTCACTATAGATCACTATAAAATTTTGTATTCTATTTTAAAAGTATGTTTAGACTCATAAAAATTTTACATTAATTGGTTAAAATTTTTATCCTCAAATTAACTAATTTTCAAAGGAGTACCAGTACCAGTCTGGTACATGAGCTATGTACTATATTGACTAAATATTTTAACAAATCATTATAGATCCCTACAAAATTTCTTACTCTAATTTAGTAGTATTTTTTGATACTCTCATATAAATTTCACTATATTTTATTTTCATTTTGACCTCAAAATAAATATTTATCTCAACTACCCCGATATCAGTCCTGTGCATAAGTTATGTACTATACTGAGTAGAAATTATATCATATCATCATCGATCACTATAAAATTTCATATTCTATTTTAAGAGTATGTTTTGACACTCTAAAATAAATCATATTAATTACTTAGCACTTTGATCTCAAACTAATGAATTTTCTCAGTTGCAATGATATAAGTCCAGTGCATGAGCTGTGTACTATATTGAGTAGAAATTATTTCAAATAATCTTGGATCAATACCTAATTTTGTATTTAATATTAGGAGTATGTTTCGACACTCCTATAAAAATTTTTCATTAACTGGCTAGATTTTGGACTCAAACTAAAGATGTTTCTAAGCTGTACCAATATCAGTCTAGTGTATGAGTTGTGTGCTATTTTGAGTAGAAATTATATTAAAATATTATAGATGAATATAAAATTTTGTATTCTGTTTTAGAAGTATATTTTGACACTCTCATAATAGTTTCATAATAATTGATTGAGATTATTACTTCAAACAAAAGATTTTTTTAGCTGCAATGGTATCAACCCAATACGCGAGCTCTGTACTGTATTGAATAGAAATGATATCATATCATTGTGGATAACCATAAAAATTTGTATTCTACTAAAGTTTTTTTCTCAACTGCACTGGTAAGTCCGGTGTGTGAGTTGTGTAATATTTGAGTAGAAAATGTATCAAATCACTATTAATCACTATAAAATTTATATTCTATTTTAAGAGTATGTTTTGGAAATATCATAAAAATTTCACAATAATTTCATAAAACTTTGGCCTCAAAAAACAATTTCTCAGTTGCACCGGTATAAGTCGATTGTGTGAGCTGTGTACTATATTGAGTAGAAATTATATCAAATCACTATGGATCATTATAAAATTTTACATTCTATTTTAGGAGTATTTTGACACTCTCATAATAGTTTCATTGTAATTGGATGAGATTTTTGGCCTCAAACTAAAATTTTTTTCTAAGTTGCACCGGTAAGTCTGAGGAGTGAGTTGTGTACTATATTTAATAGAAAATATATCAAATCACCATGAATCATTATAAAATTTTGTATTCTATTTTAAGAGTATAATATAATACTCTCATTAAAATTTCACACTAATTTCTTAATATTTTGGTCTCAAATTAATAATTTTTTCCACTTCACTTTTATCCATATGCTGTATGAGTTATGTACTATATAAAGAAAAATTTAGGCCAAATCACTAATAATCATGGTAAAATTTTATATTCTATTTTAGTAGAATATTTTGATACTCTCATAATAGTAATTGGTTGAGATTTTGAGTTCAAACTAAATATTTTTATCAGCTGTGTTGTATCAGTCCGGTGCGTGAACTATTATTATATAGGATAAAAATTATATCAAATCAATATGGATCACTATAAAATTTTAGATTTTATTTTGGGAGTATATTTTTATAATATCATAATAGCTTCATAGTAATTTGATGAGAAATTCGACCTCAAACTAAAGTTTCGATGTCAAACTAAGGTTTTTTCTTAGCTACACCGGTAAGTGTGAGCTGTATACTATATTAAGTAGAAAATATATCAAATCACTATTAATCACTATAAAATTTTGATACTCTCATAAAAATTCACATTAATTTCTCGATTTTTTAGCCTCAAACTAATGATTTTTCTAAACTACACCTGTATCAATATGGTGTGTGAGTTGTATATAGAGAAGAAATTGTATCAAATTACTATGAGTCACTATAAAATTTTATATTTTTTTAGGAGAATGTTTTGATACTCTCATGATATTTTGACAGTAATTGGTTGAGATTTTGACAGTAATTGGTGCGTGAGCTGTTTACTATATTGAGTAGAAATTATAATAAATTACCATATATCACTACAAAATTTTGTATTCTATTTAAGTAGTATATTTTGACACTCTCATAGAAATTTTGCTTTAATTATTTGAGATTTTGATCTCAAAATAAACATTTTTCTAAGCTATATTGGTATTAGTCCGGTGCGTAAGGTATGTACTATAATGATAGAAATTGTATCTAATCACCATAGATCACTAAAAATTTTTGTATTTTATTTTAGGAGTATCTTTGGACTTTATCATTAAAATTTCACATTAATTGATTGATATTTTGCCTCAAATTAAATACTTTTCTCAGCTGTATCGGTATTTGCCCGGTGTATAAGCTGTGTATTATATTGAGTAGAAATTATATCAAATTATCATAAATTACCATAAAATTGGCATCTCGACTTCAAACTAAAAATTTTTCTCCGCTGCACCGGTATAAATCTAGTGTATGATCTGTGTACTATATTGTGTAAAATTATTACAAATTATATAAATCACTATAAAATTTTATATTTTGCTTTAGAAGTATCTTTTTATACTTTAAAAAAAAATTTACATTAATTTCTTAACATTTCAATCTCAAACTAAAGTTTTTCATAGTTGCACCAGTATCAGTTTGGTACATGTGCTGTGTATGGTATTGAAAATAAATTTTATTAAATCACTATAAAATTTTGTATTTTATTTTAGCATATTCCTAAGCAAATATGTTGTCAGTATTTCACTATCTAATTTTTGATTGGGGCATTACAGTCAGAGCCTGGGTTCTCAAATTAATTCAGGTGATTTGAAGTGATTTGGATCCTAGTACAGAAATTTTGTCACATACATACACAATACTCATTGAATTTTTTTGAGTCTCATTCTTTTGATCCATTCATGTCTCTTATTTTGTTTCTAAGAGATATTTCTTTTCTAGAAAATTTTATCCCAAATATGAACTAAATATTTACACTTTGATATGAGTTCTTATTTTCAAAATAAATTTTCAAGAATCCTTCATTCCAATTATCTTTACTTTCTTTGGAAAATGACTCATCTATTACATGGATAAAGTTGGAGCTCAATTGACAAGACGGTGAAGAGCTGCTCAAGAAATAAGCAGATTGATCGAGACACAGACTTATGATATCCTTATTGAAATTTCAAGGGCAAATTTTTCTCTAAGGGGTAGAATGTAACAACCAAAACTGACATGATATATATTTATTGATATATCTTTTCTTGTATATTTATGATAAAATAAAATTTAAAATAGATTAATTTAAAGATACTTTTAAGACCGTAAAATATTTTTATAAATTATTTTTCTAAGAAAATATTATTAGAATTATAAAATTAGAGCCTAAGCCCATTTACTAGGCCCAAACTCAAAATAATAACGATGATGATGATGATGTCTAAGCTAAAATTTAAATCTATTTCCAATCATTCACTAGCCTTATATCCAGTTAATTATGCTTGAAAATTATAATTATTTTAGTTTATTTTATGCACGCATAACCAAATTTTGGTGATTAATATGAGAAATTAATGAAAATTTATTTTTATTAATCAAATTAAACACTATGATATTTTTTTAGTATTTTGTAGTCTTTTTGCATAGTTTTATATGCAAGAAAATCGATGAATCAATGCATATCTCAAATATCAGCACAGAACTATGATTTTACAAGTCTAACTGTCGACAGTTATCTATTGGCTATCGACAGCCATCGACTATAATGCAAACCCAAGAGCGACTGTCGATGGACCTTTGTGAACCCACGTCCACAATTTGATTTTATGGGGATTTTTTAAAAAAAATAGAGTTTTCTTATAAATAGAATTCTTGTTAAGGTTTGTAAGGCTATAAATATATGATGTAATTCAGAATTATATAATGGTTTTGAGAGATATAAAGGTTTTAGAGTGCTTTATGATGTGATAAATCTACTGCAAGCGTACATTGTCGGTTGTACCCCTTTACAGGTGTTCCCACGAGGATCTAAAGTGTTTTGCATTCTTACTAATCTTATTATTCTAACGGACTAACTAAGAGTTCTAAGTTGTAGTTTTTGTTATTCTTATTAGCCTAGAATATAGAATTTACTGGTTCACAACTAAGTATTACTTCTATTATCTTCTTCCTATTATAAAATTGATCTTTTAGTTTTAATATTTAGTTATAGTGCTCTAAGTATGAGCTATCAAGCGGTGTGTAAGGATAACTTATCAAAGATACTACTTTCATAAAAAAAAAACTAAATCATTAGATAATTCTATGAAAAAGATGAAAATCAACATCCCCAAACCCTAACTAAATATAGGCTATCAAGAAACTTAACTCAAGTATAACCTATCAAACTTTAATTTACGAGTTGTTGTATTTTAATCTTTTCATAGAAAATCATATCTTTAATATTTTATTTTAGAAAGAAAACACTAGAGAGCAACTACATGGTGAATTCCTAGTTTCATCTACATCCTAGAGCTAAACTAAACTAGCTACTCATACTCCTAATTAAAAAGATCATATTTTTCCTAGAAAGCAATTAAAGTTTACAATAGAAAGTAAGATAAATCTATCTAGAAAGCAATTAAAAGAAGATTACCTAAGAAACAATGATGAACAGAAAAGGGTACCTCTAGAATCGGTAAGGCTGCCAACACCCCTTCAGCAAACCCTAATTTTATTCAATAAAATTCGAGTGTAAAATTACATCATCAACCCTAGATTACAATAATGCAGCCAATATATAGGTTTCGGAGAATCAAACCCTAATTTGAGTACAAATGAGAAACTACAAAATTATATCGAAGCCCCCGTAAAATTCCCATGACAAATGGGCACCACTTAGCTGCCAATTGGTTGCAAATGCCACCAGATAGCGGCAAAAGTAGCTCTTCTGGAATTCAACTTTCTTCTGCATGAATATTATGTTCTTTCCCTTTGATTGGATTGACTGTATTGATCTTTGACTCTCTATAGTATCATGATCTTGTAGCTTTTCTCACTTTTAACTCTTTTCTGGATTTGGTTTTCTAATCCGGCTCTGAGTTTATACCATCTTCTTGTAGGAGTAAGTTTACCTGAAAACACACTAAAAATATCTGAGTAGCATTATTTAAATACAAAATTAGATAATATGGAGGTTATAAATATGTAATATATGGCACCATCACACCCCACACCTATCTTTTTCTAGTTATCGAGCAAAACCTAAATCTAAAAAGAAAAGGAAAAATCCTAACTCACTTTCGCATGAATTGCGATTGCACTTAGCATGTACAACAAGCCGTTAAACCCCTAGATTACCCTAATGGACGAGTTGTGTCTGTGAGGATTTGCAGTTAATATACCAACAAAATCATGAAAAAGTTAGATTAAGTAATAAAGAAAAGAAAAATAAGGATAACCGAAAGTCAATAAAAATAAAAAATTTAAACAAAAGAAAGAAAAATCTTTTTTTTATGATATTTCTTCACTTAATCTCACTAATATACAAACTCAAGAACGCATTTAGATTATCATTTTTTAAGTCAAGCGCCATATCAAATATACTTATCATTTTAATCAAAAATTCAAATCTTATTTTTCAATACGCACTAATAGATAATTCATTGGCTCCTATATATCTACGTGCACGTGTGATAGGTTTCTTCGGCCTTGGACTCTAATTCTAACTCATGATTCATCTCCTCTCTCATAACAAATTTTTTTTTCTTCTTTTTTTTCTATTTTTTAAGAATATTTTACCTTTCATGCCAATATTCACACTTGCTTAGGCTCAAAGTACCCGATTACTTGGATCATACTCTTTTTTTTCTGAGAC
The DNA here is from genome assembly GCA_036321105.1 of Dracaena cambodiana. Classification (NCBI taxonomy): domain Eukaryota; kingdom Viridiplantae; phylum Streptophyta; class Magnoliopsida; order Asparagales; family Asparagaceae; genus Dracaena; species Dracaena cambodiana. The sequence goes on along the minus strand of JAYEPQ010000005.1, from coordinate 14,907,158 downwards.
TATTGCCTTAATACTAGGCTCACCCCCTTTTCTTCTTTTTGTTTCTTATTTAGAGAGAAAAAACTACTCAATCATTATCATCTTTGTCCTTAACCTAATAAACTATTGTGAAGTAAAAAATAGATGTATACTTACCTCAAAATTACTATTAGTGGTATTTATTTTTCGGATTTTAATCTTTTTTATAAAATTCTTAATGTATCATCCAATCTACTCTCCTATCAAATTTCAAATCTAAATTTATTCTTTTATTTGTAATTAGGTTGATTTATTGAAGAAAATATATAATAAAACTTTTTTTATTTAGTTTTTTACCCTAAAAACTTTTTTTATTTAGTTAGTTACCATAAAAACTAAGTGTAAGATAAAGAAATCTAAAAATCTAAAAATCCTAGAAAAATATGAAGAAAATATCCTAACCCACTCCCCCACACCTAAACTCGTGTATGCGCTCATACACGAATCAAGGGTGGTAAAATAAATATAAAAACTATTGTACAAATAATGAGAGTCGTAAAAAGTTACGATCTCAATATCGTTACCCTATAAATGCATGGGAAGCGGTTACGACCTCTCGATCGCTTTCCACTTTTATAGTATGTGCGTTTTAAATGTGAAGTGGGTGCATTATTGCATCTCATCATCCTCCTACAAGTCACGAAATTACCTGTCTGTATCTTATACTGCCTTCATTTTTTCTTTGTCCACATGTAAGCATTAATAATTGGGTTAAAGAATTCTTCATTATCAACCTGCCAATCATCGTTAGTAACAAGCACACATGTAGAAATATCGTGAGGTGAGAAGAGTGCAACATGATCAAGTGAATATGGTGGTGGCCCTTCTAACTCACAAAGTAATACGAGCTCCTCTGCAAACAAATCCATAAAAGTTTGATCATAAATTAATGGCACACTTGCACAAATATCATCATACATAGAATTAGTATATACCAATTCATCTAATAATATGAACTCATCTTTGAAAATTTGCTCAAATGAGGGTTCATTATCAGTGCAAGAGGTAGAATAAGAATGCAAACTATGAATCATGTTTATCTCAATGAGAAAGCTCATTGTGAGCTCATCCATATTGATTATGTTCAATGCCATAGTTATATTCCCAAATGATAGCTTCATGAGACCACTTTTGCAATCAGTTAATACATTCGATGTTGCAAGAAATGGTCTACCCAAGATAATAGAAATTTGACTCTGTGGATTGGAAATCGACTCAGTTTCTAACAGAAAAGATGAACACACCGACCTTAATGAGCACATCTTTAACCATACCAAGTGGTCTCTTGATCAAACGATTAGCTAGCTGTAATGTGATCTTGGTAGGTTGAAGTTTTCCTAACCCCAGTTATTGATAAACAGTATAAGAAAGTAAATTGATACTTGCCCCTAGATCAAGCAATGTTCTGTCAAATGTAGTGTTCCCAATGGTGCATGAGTTTGTGGGAGAAGCTGCATCTTTGTATTTGACAGGTAAGGAGTTAGAGAGGATATGTGATATATTTGCAGTAAGAAAAACTTTCTCAGGAACATTTCTTTCTCATGTCTTAGTACACAAATCCTTGAGAAACTTGGCATAAGTAGGAACCTATTGTATAATATCAAGGAGTAGAATATTAACCTTTACCTGCTGAAATGTTTCAAGAATCTTCTCTACTTGCGATGAAGGCTTCCTAAGCTGATTGGGATATGGTGCTTGCGGCTTAGGAACAGGTTCTTCTAAATGAGCATCTGATGGCAATGGAGGTGATGGAGATAGCTATTTTGAAAGAGATGGAAAAAATGGTGTAGCCTGCAAAATAGGAGTGAGATCAGGGGGCATAGCTACATTATTGTCCACTTACTTGCCAGATCTGAGCGTGTGAATGACATTGCATTGGTGAACATTGGATGAAACAAAGTGAGATGAGTTAGAGTTGGGATTCATTATTGGTTGGCTCGGAAAGGTACTTGGCCCCTGCTCACTCAGCTATGTAGCTAACTGTCCAACCTGCTGCTCTATATTTTTGATCGACTGAAAACTTGCAAGAAGTTGTTGATTGGTCAATTGTATAAAGTCAGTAGACATCTTTATTAAATTTTGTATTTGTGTGTCTAAATTGGACGTCGTCTTGAAAAGATTCTCCACATTCCTTTCAAGTGTTATTAGCCACTATCATAATCATTGTTTGACCCCTGCTGTGAATATGATTGATTACGTGCAGGTTGTCTATTCGGGTTGTTCTCTTGATTCGTAACATTTGGGTACTGATATAATCCCACGTTAGGTCTTAGGAACTGACCATTGGCTGGAAACTGCATGTTAGGGTTAGGAGCCCCCTGATATTGCCTTTGACCCCATGAGAGATTTGGATGATTCCTCCAGCTAGGATTGTATGTAGGAGCGTAAGGATTGCTCATGGGTCTGGATAAAAGGCGTTCGCCTGCTCGGACCCATGGGATTCACTAACAGTGGACACTCTTCCATAACTTGATTTGGAGTTCCGCAATTAAAATATGTTGGACCTTGTATTTGATTGACTTGACCCACTGGTGGAGTATTAGGAGTCTCCAATGCCTCAATTCTCCGCATAAGGCCTACCATCTTAGCTTCGACAGTTATAGAGATATCGATGCTATGGATCCCACCCTTATACGCAGAAGTTGATACATTGGGTTTCTTAATGGGACTCTCCCACTGCAAAGTTTTCATGATAAGTCCTCAAGGAAGTCCTACGCTTCATCCTCATTTTTTCTCATCAACTCCCCCTAATATATGGACTCAATAAGAGTTTTGGATGTGTAATCGAGTCTTTCGTACACAATTTAACACAATCGCCACTTTTGTATCGCATGGTGGGGGTACTGAGCTAACAAACCTTTGAACCGTTCCAAGTATTTCCAGAAGGGTTCTCCCGACACTTGACAGAATTGATTAATTTGATATCGAATTTTTGTCGTCTTGTACGTGGGATAATACTTCTGGAGAAACACTGTAATAAATTCATCTCAAGTAGTGATTGAATCAGTAGGCATACTGTACAACCACTTCTTAGCATTATTTTTTAGAGCGAATGGGATGAAGCGGAGTTTAATTACGTCCTCCTATAAGTTTTGCGTTTAATCATCATGCATATTTCCTGGAATTCACTGATAAAGAGATATGCATCCTCAGAATCAGAACCAGTGAATTTAGGAAGCTTGCTGATGTACTATGGCTTCAATTCATAGTGATTACCCATTGTGTGTGGGAGTTTGATGCATGATGGTAGTGATGTGCGCAACAGATAACATCGACCCTAAATGATCGGGATCGGTTGGTCCATCTTGTCTCCAATGAATAAATTTGATCTCACTAATCAACCAAATCGATCACGGATCTAATGTGGCATGAACCAGTGATCGTGGATACGTGAGTTTCCTAAACTAATGCAAGAAGTGAGGTGTAGTGATGATAAAACGGTGGAAGAGATATGATCAAAGAAAAGATGTGATTCCTACTGTGCCTACTTTGTTTTTATTTTTTTGTTTTTTTTTAAAGAACCAGGGATCAAAAATACAGAATCAGAGAGAAAAAGGGGGGTGAAACTCACCAACTTTGCTGCTGTTTAGCGGCAAAAATAGGGAGTTTCGCTCCCTGGTGTTTGCAATGCACTTCAAAGACATTTCTAGTCCCTTTTTGCTTCCTTTATCTGATCTTTCAGGTCTCTGCACACTCAACACACACTGTTAACCCGTAAAGCGTTAGAAAAAGTAAGAAAAATACCGTCGATTCCTAGCAACGGTGCCAAAAACTTGATATGATAAATCTGCTGCAAGCGTACAGTATCGGTTGTAGCGCTTTATAGGTCGTTCACACGAGGATCTAAGATGTTTTGCGTTCTTTCTAATCCTATTATTCTAACGGACTAAATAAGGGTTCTAAGTTGTTTTTGTAAATCTAATTAGCCTAGGATATATAATCTACTAATTCACAACCAAGTATTACTTCTATTATCTTCTTTCTATCATAAAAATTGATGTTTTAGTTTTAATCTTTAGTTAAAGTGCTCTAAAAAGGAGCTATCAAGTGGTTTGCAAATATAACTCATCAAAAATACTACTTTACATAAAAACAAACTAAATCATTAGATAATTCTATGAAAAATATTAAAATCAACAACCCCAAGCCCTAACTAAGTATAGGCCATCAAGAAACTTAATTCAATTAAACCTATCAAAGAATTAATTTATGAGTTATTGTATTTTAATCTTTTCATAGAAAAATTATATCTTTATTATTTTATTTTAGAAAGAAAACACTAGAGAGTAACTACATGATGGATTTCTAGTTTCATCTACATGCTAGAGCTAAACTAAATTAGCTACTCATGCTCCTAATTATAAAAATCATATTTTTCCTAAAGCGATTAAAGTTTACACTAAAAAGCAAGATAAATCTTTCTAGAAAGTAATTAGAAGAAAATTACCTAAGAAATAGTGATAAATAGAAAAGGGTACCTCTAGAGTCGGTATGGCTGTCGTCACCTCTTAGCAAACTCTAACTTTATTCAATAAAATTCGATTACAAAATTACATCATCAACCCTAGATTACAAGAATACGGCCAATATATAGGCTTCGGAGTATCAAACCCTAATTTTAGTACAAGTGAAAAACTATAAAATTACATCAAAGCCATAAAAATCTCATGACAAGTGGGCCTCACTTAGCTGTCAATTGGCGGCAAATGCCGCCAAATAGTGGCAAAAGTAGCTCTTCTGGGCTTCAACTTTATTCTGCATGAATCTTTTGTTCTTTTCCTTTGATTGGATTGACTGTATTGATCTTTGACTCTCTACAGTATCATAGTCTTGTCGCTTTGCTCACTTTTAACTCTTTTCTAAACTTGGTTTTCTAATTCGGCTCTAAGTTTATACCATCTCTTTGTTGGAATAGGTTTACCTGAAAACACACTAAAAATACCCAAGTAGCATTATTTAAATACAAAAATAGATAATGTGAAGGCTATAAATATGCAATATATAGCACTCATCAGTTTATAAAATAGAAATTCAAGATTTTTATTTTTGTTTTTTTTTTACTTTATTTATGACTATGATGAGTATGAGTAGCTAAATTTTTACGTTGGTTCAGAATGGATAACAAACCCTAAATAATTTATTGTTATGTGATTTATATGTTTATTATTTTTAATTTATTTATGTAAACTTGATATTTTTTATTCCTTGTTATCTTTTTAGATTTTAGGATGATTTTTAGTCTTTGATGATTTATTGTTGCCTAGTTTTTGATATATCGCATACTCTTTAGGTACAGTGTGCTTAGATTTTAAAAGTTTATTTTTATTATTTATATTTCATGCTTAGATAAACTCAAAATATATATAGGTTTAATTGAGGGAAGTTATTCAAAATAATAAGCTTGTAACTTTGTTAGATTTTATGCTTCAGTGATATATTTTTCAATTGTAAGAAAACCACGTGATTTATAAAACTAAGATAAAAAAAAAGTATAAACACATCTAGTAAATTATTTTATGGGAGTATTAATCTATCTGACCAACAATTTTATTTCAAGTAAATTTAAATTTTTCATAGCTTTAATTTTTATTTTAATAAATAAAAATCCAATCTATTTTTTAGTTCCATAATTTATTCTTCTTTAGTATTAATACAATAATCAAACGATCCTCAAGAGAACAATCTTGAATTACTACCCTTGTACTACTTGTTCGATCCCTTACACTTGAGAGTATATCATTTAGATCGCAGTCAAGTTTTTTATGTCGTTGTCAGGGATGAGTACTATTATGTTACACTTTAGTATAGATTACGGTTCTTACATCATTAACTTTTGCAATTCTTAATTTGCATGACCAGTTGGAAGAGAACTTCTAACGGTAGACTTATTCAATCGTACTCAAATTCACAAACAATTCCAATCCACCAAATACCTCATGATATAAGCACTAATAATAATATAACAAGAATAACCATAGCCATCATGGAGGCAATGGGAGGCCTTTACAAGATTATCTACAATCTAATAGGAAGACTCAACCTTCATGCATAACATAGCTTTTGAATATGGGACACTTCGAAATTAAATCTGTATTAGTTCACGTTTTACTTAAATTCCATGAGATGGATTCAAAGAGCCCATATTTGCATCTTTGAGAATTTGAAAAAGTTTGTAACTATTAATCTTCAAACTATTACTTCAAAGTAACTTAAACTTAAACCTTTTTCATTCTTCTTAAAGGATAAAGCAAAGACATAGCTACATTTCTTACATCCCAATTCAATAGAAAGAAATGATGAGATGCAAAAAGAATTCTTAAAGAAATTCTTTCCTTCACATCGAACAAATTATTTACGAAAGCGGCTTCAAAATTTTCATCAGAAAGAAAATGAGCTATTATTCGAGTATTGGGATAGACTTAAAGAAGATGAGCTATTTTTATATATTGCTACTCTCATGCTCATATCATGGCTTTGAGATATGGAGGATTGTAAGTACCTTCTATCAAGAACTAAACATTGCAACTAGGAAATTTGTAAAAATTATGTGCAATGGTGAATTTTTGCTCGAAGATGCTGAGGAAGCATGTGATTATCTTGATTCACTTACTGAAAATTCATATGCTTGGAAATATCAGGATACTTCGGATAGATACCAATTAATAGAGAAACCTCATAATAGAGGTGTTCTTAATAAATTGGAAAAAACCGAAGATATAGCAGCACGATTAATTACAATCAAAATGAAATTTAAAGATTTGCTTAAAAAGAAAACAGAAACAATTAAGGCAATAGAAAAAATTCCCAAAAGTTTGTGATATTTACGAATTACATGGATACGTGACTCGCGAATGTCCAATACTTCCGCTTTCAAGGAAGTATTAAACGAGCTAATACCTTTAAACTGTGCCTCAACTAGCAAACAATCCATATTTATAAACATATAACCTTGATTGGAGAACCATGCAAATCTTTAATGGAAGCAAAACCTCAACAATAATTTAATAATCAAATACCCGAGGGTTGCTACTAAGTAATGCGAAAAGCAAGCATACAAGTACACTAATTATACATATAAGTATTGGTTTTTACAGGTGGAGGGTAGTTTGATCGGCTGGCATAAGACTGGTAAAACAGTGAGGAGGGGATGTGAGGGAAGGAGAGGATGATGTAGAATTTGAGGAGATGTAGATGATTTTAAAGTTGATGTGCATGGTGATCTTATGCCGTTATGGATTGTCGATGCCCTTGCGTTTTCTTGAGAGTCCCTATTTATAGACGAGTTTCCTTCCCCCTAATGCCTTGGATTCCTTCTTGGTGAAGCTAGCTGTGAGAATCTTCACATGGCGCTTTAATCATGCAAAGAATCTTCACTATTAATCATATAGAAAATCTTACTGTGGCTGTCAGGAATCTTTACTATTGATGTCGAAAATCATTACTGTGGCTGTCAGGAATCTTACTGTTAATGTCAGTTGTCAGGATCTTCACTATTGTTATCGGGAATCTCACTATTGCTATCAGTGATCTAGGACCATGGATGTCAATAGAAGCATTATTAGATTTTTTTTTTATATTACTCGTGTATGGAGTTCCTTCTTCACATACTCTGCTACCCATTGGAACTTTGTTGGCATATCTAAATATTTCTGATTGAAAACTATATCCCGTAGTAGCTTTACTGCTTTGTGGCCTCATCTTTTTGGAATACTAAATTTTGCATGATTGTCATTCGTGGCGACTATCCTACTCCCATCAATCGTAATTGAGTAGCTGTCAATATTTTTGAGGAGTTTTCGGGCCTTGTCGACCAATTCGATAAAATTGTTGCACCAGAAGAAGTTGTAATTGATCCTTTTGATGTCATATTTAGGGCCAAATCTCTGCCCATGCTCGGGATAGCCGAGTATCCAAATTTTATATGGCTGATAGAACTTTGTTTCTTCTCTTCACCCAAGAGTGTTTAATATTTGAAAGATAAACAAATGATTATAATACTTGCAGCTAGTTTATGGGTGAAAAGCTTTTATTATTGCTGAAAGTTTGCGCTATTTTTATTCTTCTTGTAGTATGAAGCACAAGTGTCTCATAAGTCTCCATTCGACTTCTTGAATACCTTATAAGTCATCTTTTATGAACTTGAAGAGTTTTGGGTAACTGTTACGAGTTTTGATGATATATGTTTTCTTTCCTGATAGGATTTTGTCTGATTGTCTCCTTATGATCGAGTATCATTGTTTTGATACTTACGAAAATTTCTTTGGGAAGCGCCTGTCTAGCCTTCTCAAAAATCTACTCTCTTTTTGTTGTTTCTGACAGGATTATTTATTTTCATTTCTCCATGTTGCACTGTAAAAATGGTTAGATTATTATCTACTATATATATATATCATTATTTCTATTTTTATTTTTAGTTAGTCTCGATAGCTTCTTGTCGAGCAGTTGACTCAAACATGAGTGGTATACTAAGTTTCTGGTTATTTTCCTTTTTTTTTTTGGCATGGACTTAGATCTTCTCCTAATAGTCGTGATAGCACTGGCTCTCATATTCCCTCATAGTTGACCCCAGCACTTTATCTTCTCCAGGCTTATTCACTATTGCTTCTCTTTAGCAAAGGCTGCTATGAATTATTTTTGATATATAGATTATTTTCGAAACTCTGAATTACTACTCCTTCAGTGTTTTAGGGATACACTCCTTATTAAATCATCAATCTTAATATTTTTTTTTTTACATTTGTAAATTACTTAAATTTATTGGAGCTTAGCTATCTTCTCCGATATGTATCAGCTCATTGTTAGATTCGAAATTTCTCTCGGATTCAGTCTCGTATTTATCATGTATAGTCATCCCACAGTCTTCATTGTCTGAGTTCATGATACTCTCATTTTCTAGATCTCCATCCTCACTTTCTATGTTGTATATTTCAGGATCAGACTCAAAATTGTGCAACAAACCTTCATTTTGGAAATACGTCTCTTGTATTCTATTCACTAGATGGTCTCTCTCTTCAATAGTGCTATTTGGATCCTTATATAGCTCTTTACAAGTTCAATTATCAAGTCATACTCTTGTCTAGAGTATGTTTTTTGGACTTGCATCATATTAATTTATTGACTCGGTTTCTTCTGTTTTGAGATAATTCCTAAATTGTCAATGCAATCTAACCTCCCCACTACCTCCATCTCTCTGTCGATTGCCCTATGAAAGCATCCTTTTTATTGTACCTAAAAAATATAGAAATATATTTCACGTTTTATTCCACGGTTTGTTTTATTCAGGCTTCTAATTTGTTGAACAAAAAAACTATAAGATCAACAAGGGTGCTAGGAAACTTGTAATATTTGTTAGGTTTTTATCTGTATCTCAGAAAAAATGTTCTAAATGACTATTGTCCCTTTTCAAATTCTCAAATATGCATGGTATATCGGTAGTCATCTAAGATGTCGGCAGGCAACTAGCTCTGAGTAGTCTATGGTGCCTAAAACTATCTCTTAAGAGCCCCTATAAATGTTTATCCGCGGTAACAAAGGGCACACACAGGAATCTTGGTTTTAAATTTATCCAAATTTAGCAAAGAACACTTAGAATGAAACTAGGATAATCCATATGCAGGTTTATTAGAGAGCAGAAGTCGGCTTTACAATTAATTTGACACCATATTAGGGCTAAAAGAGCCTTTCCATACTATCCCCGAGTTTTTCCATTTTTTTCTAATTTGTTTCCATTTTTTCCTGATTTTGTCCTATTTTTTCTTAATTTTTCTGAATTTTTAATAATGTTTTCTACTTTGCTACAGTACTAATAAAATGATTTTTCTAATTTTAGAGGATTTTTCCCAGAATTGTTTGGAAATTTTTATGATTTTTGGTTATTTTTTACCAATTTTTTGGAAATAAAATTACACAAAATAAAATAAACAGAAAACTTATCAACATATCAAATTAAGTACAATCTATTTTATAATAATTCAAAATAAACGCTCTGATACCAGAGGGTTACTACTACTAGACGATTGCTACTACAATCACGTTAGCGTGGAAAGCAAGCATACGAGCACTTTAATTATACATATAAGTGGTGGTTTTTATAGGTAGAGGGTGGTTTGATTGGGTGGCATAAAACTGGTAAAACGATAAGAAGAGGATGAGAGAGAAGGAGAGGATGATGTAGAATTTAAGAAGGTGTAGAAGATTTAAAGTTGATGTGGATGGTGATCTTATAGATTGCCGATGCCCTTACACTTCCTTGAGAGTCCCTATATATGGACGAGTTTCCTTCCAGTTGAAACCTTAGATTCCTTCTAGGTGAAGCTAGCTATAAGAATGTTCACTGGGGCACTTTAATCATGCAGTGAATCTTCACTATGGCACTCTTTTACTTTAATCATGCAGAGAATCTTACAATGATTGTTACGAATCTTTACTGTTGATATCGGATATCTTTACTGCAGCTGTCAGAAGTCTTACTATTGATGTCGGTTATCAGGATCTTCACAGTTGGATGTCACCAGAGGCATCACTACCTTACTGTTACTTGTTTGGATCGTGGTTGTCAAGAGAGGCATCAATCTCTCTCTCTTTTTTTCTTGAGCAGATTATATTTACATGAGATATTTATATGAGTAAGCTTTATATGAAGTTGGGAAAATTATTAGAGACTGATGTTTTTGCTGAACCTAGAGATGTAGGATCATTCTATCTATTTGAAGATGGGGCTGGGTCGTTCTATCCTATCAACACAATCTTTACTTCTGGTGATTTCTCCTGGCCAAGTATTGACTTTGGGACTAATTTTTCACCTTTAATGTCTCATAGAGAACATAATAGTAAAACTTTCCAAACTCCTCTCCGAGTAGGCCAACTGCTGGATTTCCCTCTTTGTATAATTGCTTCAGTAGCTTCTGTACAGAGACTCCTCTGCTGTGGGCTTCCTCGGTTATGTCGACTTTTACTTCTGCCTCAACTTCCGTATCCATTTTTTTTCCTAGTCTGCTGTGTAGAGATGTTACATGTCTACAGGTCTTCTGATGTTATGGTCCCGAACTGCAATGTTTGATCTTCCCTTGTCCAGCTTGATTCAGCGAAGTTGGACAACCTTTTCCTAGAAGTTTTCCCATACTTTTTAAGAGATCATATTGTTTAGACGATATTACCTTAATGATGTCTTCATTAAGGGTTGTTAAAAAATCTAAGTAAAGCTCACTTAATGATTTGAATTTTGATTCTTGCATTATTATAAAGTCTGCTAAGCTCCCCATACGCTTTTAGAAAGCGCAACCAGTTTCAATTCCTTGATTTACCTTTTGGTGCGCCCTGCAAGCTTCTGTTTATTTCAGAGTAGAATGGTAATGAGATTTCTAAGTTAGGAAAACTTGCTATTTTTGGCTTGAGCATGTGATGGGCGACGTCGCGAATTTCTTCTACTATGTATGGACTATGACATGATATTTTTTATGCTAAGATAGTATCCTTACGGGAGTAGTAATCTCTATTGTACGACCCATTAAATCGAATATATGGTCATAATAATTTTCCTAGTTTGTGTAGATACCATGTTGATATCCCATGAATACGACAGACGCTACTAGAATAGGAATACTATTTGATATAGTCTTCCCCTTATTTGTCTTATTTGTCATACTTCTCATTTGTAAAAAATTGATTAGTAAATTACTAACACTTTTCTGGTCTAGGGGTCTTACTATTATTATTCTTTATTTGGTAGGTCGGCTTTAGTAATCTGCAATAAAGTTATCTCTTTCTTTAACATGCTTTATCTCAAAGGAATATTTGGCTATTTTATTATACCATTGCATGCGTTTACCAGAGGCCTTTTTTATATTTACAAGAAAATCTCTTACAACTTTATTATTTATTCTAATAATAAAAAATTCGGATTGGTACTAGAAATATTTGAAATTTTTGCAAGGCTAGCCTTATTGTGTATAATTCCTTCTCAAATATAATCCATTTTAATTTATTTGGTTTAAATTTTTCATAGTCGTATTCACGAAGTTTTTCATGTCTTAGTATTTTTTGTGGTATATTTCTTTTTCTGAACCTAATCCCATTCTGAGATAAAGGTGGGTCCTCTTTATCTCAAATTTCTTTTGGGATTGCTTTTAATGCACGCCCCAACATTCGCCAGATACATCGGTATCTAGAATTAATTTATCTCCTGGTTTAGGTAGGTAAACTTCTGGTGCATTTTAAGCGAGTTGTTTTATTTATTTTAAAATCCTATTATCTTCGTCTGTCCAGATGAATTCTTAATTGCTATTTAGTTTTTTCAGTATGGGTATTTATTACTTAGTTAATTCTCGTAGAAAATTTCTTTCATAATTAAGTAATCCTAGTAATCTCTACAGTTGCCTCTTATCCTTTATTTCTGGGGGAAATTCTTTGATTTTTAAAATGATATGTTTCTGTAGCTAGATAACATCTTTGTCTAGAACAATTCCAAGAAATTCTATAGATTATTTTTCAATTTCAATCTTTTTTTGGGAGAGTATTATCCCGTGCTTCTTAAAAAAGTTATTGATGATCTTTAGACGTCTCTTATGATCCTCTTTTGTTTTGGAAAAAATCAAGATGTCATCATTATATACAACACAAAAATCCTTCAGGTCATTAAAAATTGAGTCCATCTATCTTTAAAACATTTGTGGTGCAGTGTTTAATCCAAACTGCATAACATTCCAATGATAATGACCACGTGGTGTACTAAATGTCGTTAGTGGTTTTAATTCCACCATTATCTTAAGGTTCCAAAATCTAGACTTATAGTCAAACTTACTAAATACCTTAGGTCCCTTGGTTAAATTTATTAATACATCTTTCCTTGCGATAAAATACCAATCAAACTTAAGATTTTGATTTAATCTTTTATAATTAATTAATATTTGGGGTTTCTTTCTCTTTATTTCATTAAAATTTCGGATCATAAATGCCGGGCTAGAGTGAGGACTAGTGGTTTTCTCTATCAGGCCTACACTTAAGAGTTTATTTATTTGATTGTCGAATTCGTCTACATTCTTTCTAGTATAAAATATGGGTTTTACTCTAATGATTATGTTGTTATTCCTCAGTTAAATGTTACAGAATCTTGGGCTTCAATCCCATAATTTTAATGGATTTTCACTAAAATTTTCACTGAGATCTTTGTAAAGCCAGTGGGTCCGGCTTAATTCAAAAACTTCTTCACATCTCTTTAATGGGTCTTTATTTTTTGAGTTATTTTTTGGGGAAGAAAAATCTTCTAAACACTTATATCTAGGTCCATCTAAAAGGGGCATGTCAATTCTATGGAGTTTACCACCTTCTCGTTCGTGTAGCGAGACCATTTGAGGTATTCTCCAATAAAATTATTCACTAAAACCATATCCTTATTAATATGTGGAAAACATAAGAGTTTTGGTATAACAAATCTTCTTTCATTAAGCCAAATCTCCACATTTTTGGCCTTATTTTGGATAGTTATTTTATGCTCGCTAATCCCTATTATTTTAATTGGATATTTCATTGGTTCTCACTTTTCTAATGGTATGGCAGTTTCTCGACAAGAACAAACTGTGGTCCCAGTATCTAGTAATGCATGTAATGAATACTATCTGTATCTCTCAAATTTGAACGTTCCTTATTATAATTAAACCTTCTTCCTTATTTTGGAGCAAAAGTTATTTCATCGTATCATATCGAATACTCTTTTTCTTGTTTTTTGTCAGAAGGTTCTTCAAAATTTAAGATAATTTCTTCATTTGTTCTCTCTGCTTCATATTTATTCTTTTGGTCATTATTTTCTATTGGATTTTCGGTTTGTGAAGGACCATATTGTAAAAGGTTATTATTATCCTCTTCATTTTCTTTTCCATTCTCCTTAGTTATATTGTTTGTTGTATTTGGTTTTGCCTCTTCCAAGCTCAATTTGTATCTGAAATGACATATCAAATTTTTAATTTTTTTGTAATTTTTCTCAAGTTGGCAAATTAGATTCTTTATGTTTTCTACAGTTACGTTAGGATTTTCATATTGTTCCTTCCATTTCTCCATTTGGAGAATTACCTCGTCAAATCTCATTTTGGAATACCTTAGGTGAACATTATATCATATAAGTCACAAATACGTGATGTCATATAAACTACAATTCGTTCTATATATCTCACAATTGTAAAGGTTATCGGTAGCCATCTAAGATGTCGACGGGCAGCTAACTCTGAGTAACTTACGGTGCCTAAAATCACCTCGTAAAGGTCCCTACAAATGCCTATCTACAACATCAAAGGGCACACACAAGACTATGGGCTTTAAGGTTACCCAAGTCTAGCAAAATACACTTAGAATTAAACTATGATAATCCACATACAGGTTCGTGAGAGAGCAGAAGTCAGTCTTACAGTCAATTTGACACCATATTCAGGCTAAAATAATCTTTCCATACTATCCCCAAGCTTCTCCAATTTTTTCCTAATTTTTTCCGATTTTTTCTAAATTTTGTCAAATTTTTAATGATTTTTTCAAACTTCCTACAATACTGCTTTAGTGACTTTTTTTAATTTTTGAGGATTTTTTCCAAATTGTTTGGGAATTTTTATGATATTTTGTGATTTTTTACAAATTATTTTGGTTTAAAATCATACAAAATAAAATAAATAGAAAGTTTATCTGACACACCAAAACAAGTATAATCTATTTTATAATAATTCAAAATATATAGTACATACCGGAACATCATCACACTGAACATGTTTTGTACAGACTGCAAATACTAGAAGGTCGCTACTAAGTAACGCGGAAAGCAAGCACATAAGCATACTAATTATACATATTAGTGGTAATTTTTACAGGTGGAGGGTAGTTTGATCAGCTAGCATAAGACTAATAAAACGGTGAGGAGAGGATGAGAGGGAAGGGGAGGATGATGTAGAATTTGAGGAGGAGTAGATGATTTAAAGTTGATGTGGATGATGATCTTATACCGTTACGAATTGCCGATGCCCTTGCACTTTCTTGAGAGTCCTTCCTGGTGAAGCTAGCTGTAAGAATCTTCACTGTTGTACTTTAATCATGCAAAAAAATTTCACTGTGGTGCTCTTTTACTTTAATCATGCAGAGAATCTTACTATGATTGTTAGGAATCTTTACTATTGATGTCGGATATCTTTACTGCAGCTATTAGGAATCTTACTGTTGATGTCAGTTGTCAGGACCTTCACTGTTGTTGTCGGGAATCTCAATGTCGTTGTCTGCGATCTTGGACCTTGGATGTCAACAGAGGCATCACTACCTTACTGTTACTTGTTTGGATCATGGATGTCAAGAGAAGCATCATTCTATCTCTCTTTTTTTTTTCTTGAGCAGATTATTTTTACATGAGATATTTATATGAGCAAGCTTTATATGAAGTTGGGAAAGTTATCAGAGGCTGATGTTTTTGTTGAACCTGAAGATATAGGATCATTCCATATATTCGAAGATGGAGCAAGGTCGTCCCATCCTATCGGCATAATCTTTACTTCTGGTGGTTTCTCCTGGCCAAGTCTTGACTATGAGACTAAATTTTCACCTTTGATGTCCTGTAGAGAACATAATAGTTGAACTTTCGAGACTCATCTCCGAGTAGGCCAACTGCCGGATTTCCCTCTTCGTATAATTGCTTCAGTAGCCTTTGTACAAAGACTCCTCTGCTGGGGCTTTCTCGGTAATGTGGACTTCTACTTCTGCCTCAACTTCCGTGTCTATTTTTTCCCTGTTCTGCTGTGTAGAGATGTTACACGCCTACAGGTCTTCAGATGTTATGGTCTCGAACTGCAGTGTCTGAACCTCCCTTGCTCTACTTGATTTAGCGAAGATGGACAACTTCTTTTCTAGAAGTTTCCCATACTTTTAAAGAGATCATATTGTTTAGGGGATATTCCCTTAATGATGTCTTCATTAAGAATTGTTAAAAAATCTAAGTGAACCTTATTTAATAATTTAAATTTTGATTCTTGCTTTATTATAAGGTATCCTAAGCTCCCCATATGCTTTCAGAAAGCACGACGGTTCCAATTCCTAGATTTACCTTTTGGTGCGCCCTCCAGGCTCCATTTATTTAAGAGTAGAATATTAATGAGATTTCAAGGTTGGGAAAACTTGTTATTTTTGGCTCGAGCATGTGATGGGCGAGGCTGCAAATTTCTTCTGGTATGTATGGACTCTGACATGACATTTTCCATACTAAGATAGTATCCTCACGGGAGTAGTAATGTCTGCTGCACGACCCATTAAAATAGAATATCTGGTTGTAATATTTTTTCCAGTTTGTATAGATACCTAGCTGATATCCCACGAATACAACAAATATTGCTGGAATAGGAACACTACTTCCTATAGTCTTCCCCTAATCTGTCTTATTTGTCATACTTCTCATCTGCAAAAAAATTGATTAGTAAATTACTAACACTTTCCTGGTCTAGGGTTATTACTATTATTATTCTTTATTTGGTAGGTCGGTTTAAGTATCTGCAATAAAGTTATGTTTCTTTTAATATGTTCTATCTCAAAGGAATATTAGACTTTTTCATTCTATCATTACATGTGTTTACCAGAGGCCTTTTTTGTATTTACAACAAAATATCTTACAACTTTATTATCTGTTCTAATAATAACAAATTTGGGTGGAAGAAATATTTGAAATTTTTTCAAGGCTAGTCTCATTGTGTATAATTCCTTCTCAAATATAATCCATTTTAATTCATTTGGTTTGAATTTTTCAGAGTTGTATCCACAAAGTTTTTCATGTCGTAGTATTTTTTGTGGTATATTTCTTTTTCTGAGCCTAATCCCATTCTGAGATAAAGCTGGATCCTCTTCGTCCCAATTTTTTTTGGATTGCTTTTAATGGACAACTCCAGCATTCGTTAGATGCATCGATTTATCAGTGAGTATCTAAAATTAATTTATCAGTGAGCATCAGTATCTAGAATTAATTTATCTCTTAGTTTGGATAGGTAAACTTCTGGTGCATTTTCAGTGAGTTGTTTTATTTGTTTTAAAATCCTTTTATTTTCATATGTCCAGATGAATTTTAGATTTTATTCAGTTTTTTCACTAAGGGTATTTCTTGCTTAGTCAATTCTTATAGAAAATTTCTTCAATAATTTTGCAATCATAGGAAACTCTACAGTTGCATCTTATCCTTTATTTCTTCTGAAAATTCTTTGATATTTGAAATGATATGTTTCTGTAGCTGGATACCATCTTTGTCTAGAACAATTCCAAGAAATTCTATAGATTTTTCAATTTCAATCTTTTTTGGGAGAGTATTATACTTTGCTTCTTAAAAATGTTACTGATATTCTTTAGATGTCTTTTATGATCCTCTTTTGTTTTGGAAAAAACTAAGTGTCATCAATATATACAACATAAACAATTTTCAGGTCATTAAAAATTGAGTCCATCCATCTTTAAAATATTTGTGGTGCAATATTTAATCCAAACGGCATAACATTCTAATGATAATGACCACGTGGTGTACTAAATGTCGTTAGTGGTTTTGATTTCTCCATCACCTTAAGTTGCCAAAGTCCAGACTTACAGTTAAACTTACTAAATACATTAGATCCCATTGTTAAATTTTTTAATACCTCTTTCCATGGGATAAAATACCCATCAAACTTAAGATTTTAATTTAAGTTTTTATAATTAATTAGCATTCGTGGTTTTTTTATCTTTATTTTATTAAAATTTTTAACCATAAATGCTACGGTAGAGTGAGGACTAGTGGTTTCTCTATCAGGCCTACACTTAAGAGTTCATTTTTTTGTTTGTCAAATTTATCTATATCTTGTCTAGTATAGAGCATGGGTTTTACTCTAATGATTATATTATCATCCCTCAGTTGAATCTTACAGAATCTCAAGTTTCGATCCCATAACTTCATTGGATTTTCACTATAATTTTCACTGTGTGCTTTGTAAAGCCAGTGGATCTGGCTTAATTCAAAAACTTCTTCACATCTCTTTAATGGATTTTTATTTTTCGCTTATTTTTTGGGGCAGAAAAATCTTCTAACACTTATATCTAGGTCTATCTAAAAGGGACATGTCAATTCTATGGAGTTTATCACATTCTCATTAGTGTAGGGAAACCACCTGTTTTTCCACAATCATTGGTAGGTATTCTCCAATAAAATCATTCTCTAAAACCATATCGTCATTCATGTGTGAAAAACATATATAACAAATCTTCTTTCATTAAGCCAAACCTCCACATTTTTGGCCTTATTTTAGATAGTTATTTTATGCGCGCTAATCCCCATTATTTTAATTGGATATTTTATTGATTCCCACTTTTCTAATTATATGGCTTTTTTTTTACAAGAACAAACTGTGGCCCTAGTAGCTAATAACGCATATAATGAATGCTATCTGTATCTCTCAAATTTGAACGTTCGTTTAACATAAATAAACATTCTTCCTTGTTTTGGAGCAAAGATTATTTCATCATATCGTATCGAATACTCTTTTTCTTGTTCTTTGTCAGAAAGTTCTTCTAAATTTAAGATAATTTTTTCATTTGTTCTCTCTGCCTCACATCTATTCTTTTGGTCAATATTTTCTATTGGATTTTTGGTTTGTGAAGGACCACATTGTAAAATATTATTATTATCCTCTTCATTTGCCTTTCCATTCTCCTTACTTATATTATTTGTTGTATTTGGTTTTACCTCTTCCAAGCTCAATTCATATCTGAAATGATATAGCAGATTTTTAATTTTTTTGTAATTTTTCTTAAATTGATAAATTAAATTCTTTCTATCTTCTACAGTTATGTTCGGATTTTACATTGTTCCTTCTATTCTCCATTTTGAAAACTAGCTCATCAAATCTCTTTTTGAAATACGTTGGGGTGTATATTATATCAAAGAAGTCGCAATACATGATGTCATATAAACTACAATCCGTTCTACATATCTCACAAATGCAAAAATTATCGATAGTTAACTAAGATGTCGGTGGGCAGCTATCTCTAAGTAGCCTATGGTACCTAAAACCACCTCCTAAAGGTCCCAACAAATGCCTATCTGCGTCAACAAAGGGCACAT
Organism: Dracaena cambodiana; assembly: GCA_036321105.1. Taxonomy (NCBI): domain Eukaryota; kingdom Viridiplantae; phylum Streptophyta; class Magnoliopsida; order Asparagales; family Asparagaceae; genus Dracaena; species Dracaena cambodiana. The sequence continues at coordinate 14,888,053 of JAYEPQ010000005.1, read as the reverse complement.
ATAGGAATCTAGATTTTAAGATTATCCAAATTTAGTAAAGGACACTTGATGCAAATAATGGCATGACTACAAAGGAATCAGTTCAAGTTCCAACTGGGCCGGTTATAAGAGCACGAGAAAGGAAATTCAAAGATGTACTTAATGGGCTGATTCAAGAGGTTTGGGCTCAAGCAAATTCGTGAAGGCGCATTGAGGATGGTTCACGTGTTCAACAAAGATGCATCAACATAATTCAACTACTAGAAGAATCCGGACTTTCCTTATATTGATCAGCCAAATTAAGGGACTGATTGTTTTCTTTTGTTTTGTTTCTATTTCTTGAACTTTCCTTTTATTTTGTTAGCCTATAAATAGGCGTCTAATGGAATAGAAGGGACATACAGTTTACAAATAATTGGTGAGTTTATTCTCTTTGGTTCTTTGAATGACTATTCGAATTTATCGGAATTCTTCCGTAGCGTTCAACATCGACTTATCAAACGGCTTTCCACTACCGTTTGTGGCGTCTTTCTTATACCAAACTTCTTACTTCGCATTAAATAATGGGTTGAGCACAATTATACCAAGATTCTTATTTTTGTTGAAGCAACGGATCGAGGTCTCCCATCCAAACCTGATTGAGGACGTTCTTGGATTTTCTCTCTTGTTCTACAGGTCTCGTTATTCTTGACGGGGTTCGCATAATTTGATATCAGAGCCACGGATTTTCTCGTCTCAGGTTTACCTATCCCATTTAAATTTAGTTTCTTTTTTTATCTGGCCGAATTGGTTCAGCCTAGGTCCCTATTCTGATCATAATCTGTTTTGAAATCTTGTTCTGTTATTAACGAAAGAAAGAATCTGATCATCAAAAAAAATATCCGAAAAAAAAGGTCCGAAAAAAAAAAGAAAAAAAAAGGGGTCCGAAAAAAAAGGGTCCGAAAAAACAAGGTCCGAAAAAAAAAGAAAAAAAAGGGGTCCGAAAAAAAAAGGTTCCGTAAAAAAAAGGAGTAAAAAGATTCTTTTTTTCATTTGTTTCCAATAAACCCGAAAATCACCTCACCCCAAAGACCAAAACTTTTCGTGAAAATTTTGCTGAATTGTGCTTTAAAAATCTAATCACCCATATCCCTTATTTTCTTACCTTTTAAACCTGAATTCTCTTGGTGAGTTCTTGGTGAATTGTTACTGGAATTTTGAATATTGTTCAAATAGTTTTAAATGAACTGAAAGAGGATTATCGAGTGGAAAAAGGCAAGAGTGGTGAGCATATTAGAGAGTAAAAGCCGATTATACTGAGTGAAGCACGAGTGAAATAGAGTGAATCGTTCTTTGAGTGAAACACGTGAGGGAGTGTGTGAGATTTTTTTCCTTTTTTTTGTTTTCTAACTTTGATTTGCAGCAATCATGTCTCATAATAATGAAAAGAGCATCACCGAAGGTGCTACAGGGATGGCTGACCCAAAGTTGCTCATGGAGGCTATGATGAGTGAGATGAGGCGTGTGATGAGATTAGAATTGGAGCAGGTACATGAGCAGATTGATCAAATGGAGAATACACATTAGGAGCAGTCACAAAACACTCATAAGGTGCATATGAGGGAAGGAGTTCAACGTCGGGGAGTGAGAGATGAAAATGGAGAGTATTATGGGGTTGGTTTTGATGAAGAAGAATATCGGGATTCAGTTGTTGGTAATAAGAGATATGGAGGGCGTTTTAGAGGAGATAGGAATCGGGAAGATAACAACTTGGGTAGTATTAAGATGAAAATTACAGCGTTTCAAGGAAGAAACGACCCTGAGGCTTATCTTGAGTGGAAGAAAAATGTGGAGTTAGTGTTCAATTGCCACAACTACTCTGAGATGAAGAAGGTAAAACTTGCTGCCATTGAGTTTTCTGACTATTCTATTATATGGTGGGATCAGTTAGTGTTAAATAGGCGGCGAAATAGGGAACGACTGGTAGAAACGTGGGAAGAGATGAAATAGTGATGAGGAAGCAGTTTGTGCCCAGCCATTACCACCAGAAGTTGTACAATAAATTGCAAACACTCTGACAAGATAACCGGAGTTTGGAGGATTATCATCAAGAGATGGAGATTGTTATGATCCGGGCTAATATCGAAGAAGACCGATAGGCTACTATGGCTAGGTTCTTGAATAGCTTGAATCAAGAAATTCATGATAGGGTGGAGATGCAGCATTATGTGGAATTAGAGGATATGGTGCACATGACCATCAAGGTGGAGCAACAATTCAAGAGGAGGGGTGGTACACGTGCATCCCATAATTCAGGTTTTTCCCCATGGAAACCGAATCATGTAAAGAAAGATGAGGAACCAGCTGCAAAACCTAAATTCGAGCCTAAATAAGAGACAACTAATCATGGCACTCAAGGTAAATCTGACCCTTCCACTTCTCGAAATCGTGACATTAAGTGTTTTAAATGTCAAGGCAGGGGTCACATAGCAAGTCAATGCCCGAACAAAAGAGTCATGGTAATAAGGGGTAATGGAGAGATCCAAACCAACGACGAGTCTGATACCGACTCTATGCCACTATTGGAGGACGTGGATGATGAAGAATATGCGGTTCAAGGTGAATTGTTGGTGCCAAGAAGACTTCTAAGTTTGCAAGCAAAAGAAGTTGAAGAAGTGCAGCGAGAGAACATCTTTCATACTAGGTGCTACGTCAAAGAAAAGATATGTAGTATGATTGTTGATGGAGGAAATTGTACTAATGTTGCAAGCACAGCCTTGGTTGAGAAATTAGGACTGTCCATACTAAAACAGGCCGTACAAGCTACAATGACTATGATTGTGGCGAGGTAAAGGTGAATAAACAGGTTTTGATTACATTCCGCATCGGAAAAGATGAAAATAAAGTTTTGTGTGATGTAGTTCCGATGCAAGTTGGACATTTGCTATTAGGCTGACTGTGGCAATTCGATCGGAGAGTTAGGCATGATAGCTTCACCAATAAATACTCATTCGTGCTCAACCAAAAACCCATCACTCTTGTGCCGATGATACCAAAACAGGTTTATGAAGATCAAGTGAGGTTGCAAAAAGAGAGTGATCAAAAGAAATAGAGTGAGCAAAAGAAAAAGAGTCAAAATCAGAGAGTGGCCGAGCAAAATGAGGGAGAAAAGAAAATCAAAATTCAGCCATTGAGAGAAAATCAGAGAGAAAACAAAGGAATTTCTATGCAAAAGTGAGTGAGATTTAGTGAGCAATGTTTTCAAATCAGCCGATGGTTGTACTTTTGTACAAAGAGGTATTTTTAAACACTAACAAACTTGATCCTGCTTCGTCCAGTTCTGTTGTTTCTCTTTTGCAGAAATTTGAGGATGTCTTTCCCAAGGAAACACCACATGGACTACCACCAATTCGAGGGATTGAACATCAAATTGATTTTACTCCCGGTGCGACAATTCCAAACCGACCAGCCTATAGGAGCAATCCCGAGGAGACAAAAGAGCTTCAACGGCAGGTAAGTGAGTTGTTGGAGAAGGGGTACGTGAGAGAGAGCATGAGTCCCTGCGCCGTTCCAGTTTTACTTGTACCTAAGAAGGATGGGACGTGGAGAATGAGTGTTGATTGCCGAGCCATCAACAACATAATGGTAAAGTATCGTCATTCTATTCCTCGCTTAGATGAAATGTTAGATGAATTGCAAGGTTCTTATGTATTCTCTAAGATTGATTTAAAGAGTGGTTGTCATCAGATTAGAATGAAAGAAGGAGATGAATAGAAAACTGTCTTTAAAACAAAATATGGTTTGTATGAATAGTTAGTTATGCTTTTTAGGTTGACTAATGCACAAAGCACTTTTATGAGACTTATGAATCATGTTTTGCGAGTATTTATAGGCAGGTTTGTTGTTGTCTATTTTGATGATATACTCATTTATAGCAAAAACTTGGATGATCATGTCGTATATTTGAAATCGGTTTTAGATGTACTTCGGAAAGAAAAGTTATTTGCTAACCTAAAGAAGTGTACTTTTTGCACTGATAAGCTTGTATTTTTGGGATTTGTTGTTAGTGCACAAGGTATACAGGTTGATGAAGAAAAGGTACGTGCAATCCAAAAGTGGTCGAGTCCCACAAATGTAGGCAATATTCGTAGTTTTCATGGACTGGCTAGTTTTTACCGGCGGTTTGTGAAGGACTTTAGTAGCATAGCCGCACCACTTATTGAAGTGATCAAGAAGAATGTCAGATTTAGATGGGGAGAAGAACAAGAGAAGGCGTTTCAGCTAATCAAAGAGAAGCTAACCAACGCCCCCTTATTTTCTTTACCTAACTTTTCTAAAACGTTTGAGATTGAATGTGATGCTTCAAGTGTTGGCATAGGCGCAGTTCTTATGCAGGAGAGACAACCAATTGCTTACTTCAGCGAGAAATTAAGCGGGGCAGTTTTAAACAACCCGACTTATGACAAGGAGTTGTATGCATTGGTTCGAGCTTTGGAGACATGGCAGCACTACCTATGGCCTAAGGAGTTCATGATTCACACTGATCATGAGTCCTTGAAATACTTGAAGGGCCAACACAAACTAAATAAAAGGCATGCTCGTTGGGTAGAGTTCATTGAGACATTTTCATATGTCATCCGGTATAAGCAAGGTAAGAAGAATGTGGTCGCCGATGCACTTTCTCGCAGGTATGCATTACTCTCTACACTTGATGCAAAATTGTTTGGTTTTGAACACATTAAAAGTTTGTACATTGATGATCACGAATTTTGTGAAGAGTACCAAACTTGTGAGAAAAACGTTTGTGGTAAGTTCTTTAGACATGATGGGTTCTTGTTTCGAGAAAATAAGTTATGTGTGCCTAACTGTTCTTTGAGGGATTTATTAGTGCAGGAATCCCATGGAGGGAGATTAATGGGACATTTTGGAGTTGCTAAGACCTTAATTGTTTTGCAGGAACACTTCTATTGGCCACACATGAAACGAGATGTTGAGCAAATTTGTGGCAGATGTGTCACATGTAGGCAAGCTAAATCTAGAGTGCAGCCCAACGATACATGAGAAGGCAACGCTCAACATTGAGAGAAGAATGGAGCAATATGCAAAACAAGCCAACAAGGGGCGTCGCAAGCTTGTTTCTGAACCCGGAGATTGGGTGTGGTTGCATATGAGAACAAAGAGATTTCCGGCGCAAAGACTTTCCAAACTGCTTCCAAGAGGGGATAGGTCATTTCCAAGTTCTAGAGCACATCAATGACAACGCTTACAAGCTAGATTTGCCAGGTGAGTATAATATTAGTGTTACTTTCAATGTTACTGATTTGAGTCCGTTTGATATAGGTGATGATTTGAGGGCAAATCCTTTTCAAGAGGATGGGAATGATGCAAATAATGGCATAACTATAAAGGAACCAGTTCAAATTCTAACTGGGCCGGTTACAAGAGCATGAGAAAGGAAGTTCAAAAATGCACTTAATAGGCTGATTCAAGAGGTTTGGGCTCAAGCAAATTTGTGGAGGTCCATTGAGGATGGTTCAGGTGTTCAACAAAAATGCATCAATATGATTCAACTATTAGAAGAATACGGACTTTCCTTGTATTGATCAGCCAAATTAAAGGGCTGATTATTTTCTTTTGTTTTGTTTCTATTTCTTGAACTTTCCTTGTATTTTTTTAGTCTATAAATAGGCGTCTAATGGAATAGAAGGGACATACAGTTTACAGATAATTGGCGAGTTTATTCTCTTTGGTTCTTTGAAGGACTATTCGAACTTATCGAAATTCTTCCATGACGTTCATCATCGACTTATCAAACGGCTTCCTACTACCGTTTGTGGCGTTTTCCTTATACCAAGGTTCTTGCTTCGGATTAAACAACGGGTTGAAGTCAATTATATCGAGACTCTTGTTTTTGTTGAAGTAACGGGTTGAGATCTCCCATCCAAACATGATTGAGGACGTTCTTGGATTTTCCCTCTTTTTCTACGGGTCTCGTTATTCTTGACGGGGTTCGCATCAACACTTGGAATTAAACTATGATAATCCACATACAAGTTTATGAGAGAGGAAGAGTCAGTCTTATAGTTAATTTGATACCATATTCAGGATAAAAAAGCTTTTTCATACTATCCCCAAACTTCTCCAGTTTTTCCTAATTTTTTCTTGATTTTTTTCGATTTTATTTGAATTTTACCAAATTTTTTAATATTTTTTTGAATTTGCTACAGTACTGATACAGTGACTTTTCCCATTTTTGAGGATTTTTCCATGAATTGTTTGGGAATTTTTATGATATTTGGTGATTTTTTAAAGAATTTTTTTGGATTAAAATCACACAAAATAAAAATAAACAGAAAGCTTATCTAACACATCGAAACAAGTACAATTTATTTTATAATAATTCAAAATATATAGTACATACCGGAATAGTATCACACTGAAGATGCTTTGTACAGACTGAAAATCCCATATGGTCTTGTAAGCTACTAAGTAACGTGGAAAGCAAGTACACGAGCATACTAATTATACATATAAGTGGTGGTTTTTACAGGTGGAGAGAGGTTTGATCGACTAGTATAAAACTGGTAAAACGGTGAGGAGAGGATGAGAGGGAAGGAGAGGGTGATGTAGAATTTGAGGTGTAGATGATTTTAAAGTTGATGTGGATGGTGATCTTATGCCGTTATGGATTGCTAATGCCCTTGTGCTTCCTTGAGAGTTCTTATTTATATGTGAGTTTCCTTCCAGCTGAAACCTTGGATTCCTTCATGGTAAAGCTAGAATCTTCACGGTGGTGCTTTAATCATGCAAAAAATCTTCACTGTGGCGCTATTTTACTATAATCATGCAGAGATTCTTGCTGTGGCTGTTAGGAATCTTTACTGTTAATGTCGGAAATCTTTACTGTTGTTGTCAGGAATCTTACTATTGATATCGGTTGTCAGGACCATAACTATTGTTGTCAGTAATCTCACTATTGTTGTTAGCGATCTTGGACCGTGGTTGTCAACAGAGGCATCATTAGATTTTTTTTATTCCTCGTGTATGGAGTTCCTTCTTCACATACTCTGTTGCCCATTTGAATTCTATTGGGATATCTAGATTTTTCTGATTGAAAGCTATATCCCGTAGTAGGTTTACTGCTTTGTGGCCTCGTCTTTTTAAAATACTGAATTTTGCATGATAGTCTTTCGTGGCGACTATCCTCCTCTCATCTGTTGTAATTAAGTACCTGTTAATACCTTTGAGGAGTTTTCGGGCCTTATCGACCAATTCGATAAAACTGCTGCACCCGAAAAAGTTGTAATTGATCCTTTCGACGTCGTATTTAGGGTCGTATCTCTGCCAACACTAGGGATAGTTGAATATCCAAATTTGATATAGCTGAAAGAACTTTGTTTCTTCTCTCCACCGAAGAGTGAGGAATATTTGAAAGATAAACAAATAATTAAAATTTTTGCTTGCATCTAGTCTATGGGTGAAAAATTTTATTATTGCTGGAATTTTGTGCCATTCTTGTAGTCTGAAACACAGCTGTATCATAAGTCCCCATTCGACTTCTTGAATATCCCATAAGTCATCTTGTTTGAACTTGAAGAGTTTTGGGTAGCTGTTACGAGTTTTGATTATATTTGCTTTATTTCATGATAGGATTTTTCTGATTGTCTCCTTGTGATTGAGTTTCATTATCTTGACACTCAGAAAAATTTCTTCGAGATGCACCTGTCTAGCCTTCTCGAAAATATGCTCTCTTTTTGTCTTTCCTGATAGGATTATTTCTTTTTCTTTCTCCATGTTGCCCTCGTTAGATTATTATCTAACATATATCATTATTACTATTTTTATTTTTAGTCGGTCTCGACAGCTTCTTGTCAAGCAGTTGACCCAAGCATGAGTTGTATACTAAGCTTCTGGTTATTTTCCTTTTTCTTTGGGCTTGGACTTAAATCTTCTCCTAATAGTCGTGATAGCACTAGCTCTCTTATTCCCTTATAGTTACCCCAGCACTGGATCTTCTCCCGACTAATTCTTTTATTTTCCTAGTTTTCCTTTCACTATTGCTTCTCGTTAGTAAGGGTTGTTTTGAATTCTTGTTATATATAGATTATTTTTAAAATTCTATATTTCTACTCCTCCAAAGTATTTTGGTTCTTCGGTATGTATTAGATCTTCGAGGAACCATTTTCTAGGTATTGTGAGGTCCTTTATATTCATCAGTCTGAGTTTTATCTCTTCTTCAAATGGTTTTGGTTCAAATATTTTGATTATCTCTCATTGGTTTGACACTGTTCTAATCTATGTGGTTTGGATCAATTCATGTATCGTCGTATACTCTATGGTCAGATCATATGAATTAGTTTTCATATTCATACCCTAAGTTTTAATTTTTAGTCGTACTATATCTATTATGTTTGTGTCCATTATGAAAATAAATGTTGGTGGTGAAAATTTCCAATTAAAGAAAAATACCCCCAAACGCGGAGTTAACTCCATAGCTCCGCATCTGACCAGAAAACTAGCCTCGCTTTGAGTAAAACACGAAACTAAGTCTATAGCTCTGCGTTCAGAGTAATTTACTCCGCGTGAGCAGATTCTCAGAATCCTAAATTAATTGTGATTGAGATTTGGGTTTATCCAATACCAAAATTGAGTCCAATCAGAATCCTAAATTGATTGTGATTGAGATTTGGGTTTATCCAATATCCAAATTAAGTCCAATCAGAATTCAAAATCAAGAGATTTAAATCAAAATCAAATATTTGATTAGAATCTTGATGAATACAAAAATCTTCTTTTCCTATTCCTATGGAAACCTTCTATTTTTATTCCTATGGGAACTTTCAAACTAAAGTCTATAAATACCCATTTTGAGGAGACTTTAGGGATCCATGATCATCAATCTTTAATCGATCATCATCAATTTTTAATCTTAAAGATCGATCTTTAATAGATCTTTAAGCTTTTTGGATCTTTGGAGAATTCAAGTTACACTTGAGAGCCTTGAATTCATTGGACCAGTAGATAAAGAAGTAAGGGCCGACCATCATCTTCATCAAGTAGAAGATTTTCAAGTCAGATCGTCAAAATACAATACTAAATAGAACTCATTGCCACACTAGAACCTACTTTCATTGTAAAAGAGAGCGATAAATTATAAATTCTCTCGTTTGTTTTTCTATTGTTCTCTTTCGTTGTAATTAAGTTATTCAATGGAAGGAAGTAATAATTTTGCGACGAATAAACTGGCGACCATAGTGGGAGACATCTCTTTTACTGAAAAAGAGATCGTGGCGCAATCTGACTTGGGAAAGATCAGATCCGTTGTTGATATACTCGTCGTGGAGATCGACCAGCAGAAGTACTAGGAGTATCTCTCCTCTGGATCAGGTATCCTGACCGAAACGTGGCACTATCGCCGCGTGAGCTCCAATACCCGTAAATCGGGTAATCAGGAATCCACAATTAAACGGGGACCCTTGGAGCCCACGGCTATAGAGTCGATGTTTGGGCAGAAAACCCTAACAGAGGAAGGTCTCATTGCTGCCGGAGAAGGCTCAGAAACTGGTTTGACCAAAACTTAACTCCGCATTCGAATTCGTCGAGCAAGGCGGAGAGCCCTCAAAGCCTGCGTTAAATGCGAGGCTAACGAAGTGGCAGAGCGCGAGGCTATTGCACCCCGCGAATTGGCTTGCATTAATCGCAAGACCAGTCAAGAACGCATTAAACACGAACTTATGACTAAGCCAGCATGTGATTTTCCATGCGAGGCTGAAACTGAGCTTAGCGTTAATCGCGAAACCAGTAAATCTTACATTAATCGCAAGCCTTGCTACTATCACATAAATCGCAAAGTTAATTGCATTAATCGCAAAGAGAAATCCGCGTGTGATTTCCCACACGAGGTTATCAACCTCAAACCTGAGCCAAGCGTTAATTGTGAAGCTAAGGATTCTTACGTAAAATGCAAGGCGGAGCCAGCGTGTGATTTTCCACGTGAGGCTAAGCAAAAAGCAGAATATGAATTTTTTCAGAAACGCCAATCCAGCGTAAAACGCGAGGCTAGTGTAAAACCCGAAGCTATTTCTCAGCTTCGCGTAAATCCTTCAAACGCGAAGCTAACATCCAGCTCCACGTAAAATAGCCTAAATATAGAATCAAGGCTAATAATAGAATTAATGGACAACAATTCACCCTCAATGGCTCTGAAATATTTCAGTGGGCCCCTGGACCCTCTCAACAACCAGGTTGGCCCCATGATTCTTCATCTAAGGTCACCGACCTCAAAGAGTACTTAACAAAGAAGAGAAGTGCAACTCAAGTCCAACCAAATTCAACTTGCCACTGTGAGCATCTCATAACAGCAGTATCCTCTGTATTGGATAATTGTTGTTGTGGCAAGAAGAGTGTATCAGTGTTTGACAGGATAACTGAGTCGGACCAAAACACTTCAAAAAGAATAAAAAATATCTTAACGACAAAACCAAAAGAAAAGAATGGAAAGCGGTGACCTCCAACATGGTTGGCAAGGGTAAAAAAGTCATAGATAAGGAGGATGAGCCAGATGCAGATGATGAAGAGCCTCATCACTTCACCCTACTCAAATCAGATGCTGTCGCTCTTTGAAATTACAAGAAACTTGCAAAAGGTTCTTATAATAATGACAGCGACAATTCGGCTATAGCTTCCCTACAATCTTGTGCATTCTCCCGACCACTTAAATCACACTCGCACGCAGTGGACAGGTCTGATGACATTGACCAGAGGATAGAAGTCAAAGAGCAGATAATTCGAGGTCAGCAAAAGACCATTAATGACTTCAAACTAATACTTTTAAAAGTGGTCGAAAATACCCAGAAGATAGTCGACGATAAGGCTAAAACTTCTTCGAAACTGCCACCTAAAACAAATGAAGATGATAAAGAAGAAAAAGTTTACTCAATGCACAAAGATGACGAATATTCCTTCCATGATCCTCATGAAGAGAAGATGGAAAAGTTGCAAAAGCAACATGATGAATTAATGCACAAAAAAGGAGCTAAAGGAATCGAGGGTTTTATGACCATATCCGCTTGAGTGGGACTTCGTCCCATATTTGAAAAAGTACAAACCCCTCAAATTGGAACCGTACGATGGGAAAGGATCCCCAAGCCAGCACATATACTACTTCATGTCACAACCCAGTCATCTGATGGGAAATGACCCCATAATGACCAAGATATTTATGAGCACCCTGCGAGGGCCTGCCTTTACATGGTTTATGCAGTTGCCCCCGGGAGCCATAAATACTTTGTATGATGTCAAGAAACAGTTCTTGACATGTTTTTTTGAGGATGATACTGAAATATCGGTTCATTCCCTCCTTGCGACGAAACAAGGAGAAGAAGAAGCGGTCAAAACCTTTATTGAATGCTTCAGGGAAAAATCCGTATATTGTCGACACGATATGGCCCAAGAAACTTTGGTGGAAAGTTGTAAGCATAATTTCAGGACTAGTGTGCTGATAAGAATGGGAGCTGTAGAGTCCAAAATCTGGAAGGACCTATTAAAGCAGAGAGAGCAGGCGAAAGATATAATTCGTCGGATTGAGAAATCTCGTGGTACGAGAAACTCTATAAATAATAAGCTATATCCACAGAATCCTAAAAGCAAAGGGAAGGTTGTGATAGCGTCAGTTACAGATCCGAAACCAAGACCTCAGAATCTGAGAGTGTAGGTCAAAATAGGCCCCGACAAGATAGAACTTATACATTCAAGACGGAGCAGACAGGTACTCCATTCCATCTCCTCCTTAGAAAGGGCATGTTGAAGTTTTCGGAGAATCAAAAACTGGAAGAAGCTGCGTAAACCAATGACCCTAACTATTGCCTGTACCATCAGAATGTCGGGCACCCAACTAAGGTTTGCTATCCTCTTAAGAACCGAATTCAGGCATTGATAGAAGCCGGAGTTCTCACACTTAACGAGGAACGGAAAAAAGTTTCTGCAAATAGGGCAACTTTGGTGGTAGGAACCAGTGAGTTCCCTGCCAGAGCGACCTTTGTACCAATAGGAAAGCCAATATCGACACTAAGCACAGGCAGCCGCCTTTTCAAGTTGGCCCCTTAGGTACGCTCCAAAGCATAGCCGCGACCGAGTCATCCTCATTGGCTAGCAGCCGGATTGGGCTTAAGGTGCCGAAGACATTGATGGTGATAAGCATCATGTTGCTTCTGCTATTCTTGCTAGCCATTGGAATAACTAATTGAGTACTATAAATTAAAAAAAATTTGCCCAATGCTGTTAAAGCGGCGGGAAGAGGTGATCAAGTTCCTTGCGAACCCTATCATACTGGGGGTAAAAATATGAAATTAACCACCCAATGCTGTTAAAAGTAAAGGGGAGAGAAAATCAATTCCTCGACAACTCATCATGCTGAGTGGAATAGCATGGCTAGCCCAACGCAAATGACGATTGGTAAAAGTACACCAAATCTGTTTATAGCTGGGGTTTTGCTAAAAATCCCATGGACCTGTCATGTTAAGCTCTTATCTTTGACAATAAGATTTGGATTATTATTATCCTTATTATTTCGATATGATAAATTCTGTCATGTTAAACTTTTACCTCTGACAGTATGGTTTGAACTTTTGTCATACTGAAATAAACAGTCTCTTGACGGGTGCAGTTCAAGTTACACATGAGAGCCTTGAGCCGCATCCGTCAAAATTTCAAGCATGTGTGATTAGGCACCTCTGTCGAATTTCTTGATTTTAACCTGATCACCAAATTGAAGATCCGAAGTATTTCAAAATTTGCTAAGTTAAAAGCCACTTTGAAAATTTTGGAGGGGGTCCTGTTGGTGGTGAAAATTTCCAATTAAAGAAAAATACCCCCAAAACGCAGAGCTAACTTCGTAGCTCCGCGTCTGGCCAAAAAACTAGCCTCGCGTTGAGTAAAACGCGGAGCTAAGTCTATAGCTCCGTGTTCAGAGTATTTAACTCCGCATGAGCAGATTCTCAGAATCTTAAATTGATTGTGATTGAGATTTGGGTTCATCCAATACCCAAATTGAGTCCAATCAGAATCCTAAATTGATTGTGATTAAAATTTAGGCTTATCCAATACCCAAATTGAGTCCAATCAGAATTCAAAATCAAGAGATTTAAATCAAAATCAAATATTTGATTAGAATCCTTAATAAATACAAAAACCTTCTTTTCCTATTCCTATGAAAACCTTCTATTCATATTCCTATGGAAACCTTCTATTCCTATTCCTATGGGAACTTTCAAACTAAAGTCTATAGCCCTTTTTGAGGAGACTTTAGAGATCCATGATCATCAATCTTTAATCGATCATCATCAATCTTTAATCTTAAAGATCGATCTTTAATAGATCTTTGAACTTTTTGGATCGTTCTAGAGTTCAAGTTACGCGTGAGAGCCTTGAATTCATAAGATCAGCAGAGAAAGAAGCTAGGGCCAGCCGTCATCTTCATCAAGGAGAAGATTTCCACGTCAGATTGTCAAAAGTAACTGCTTGATAGATCCCATTGCCACATAGAGCTCACAAATATTGTAAAAGAGAGCGATAATCTATAAATCCTCTCGTTTGTTTTTCTATTTGTCTCTTTCATTGCAATTAAGTTATTCAATGGAAGGAAGCAAGAATTTTGCGACGAACAATAATGTAGTTGGGTCGAATGTTGAATCACACGGTCTGGTTTACCAAATTGGATTAGAATCCACCTATCAGTGCCTGATGGCAGTTTGTGAATCGATTATCTATGACAAGTGTTATTATGAAGATATCTATGTTGGCTCTGAATAGTTCTTTAATTTTAATTTCGATCAAGCCAACATAGATATATCGAATTTCTGGGTACCTTTTTTTTCCACCTTCGCACCTTTTCTCAGTTGAAGATGGGGATATCTTCTCATCCTCTGGTTGACTGATCTGTGGTTGTGTTTCCATTGAAGTTTCCAATTATCCTTCTAGAAAAGAAATTAAATCGTGAGACCTTATATATTTTTGTCTTTTTTATTTGTTGATGTTTCTTCATTTTTTTCGATGTCTTCTATGCTAGAGACTACTTCTTTCCCGACCACATCTCCTAAACTTATGTTATCTAATTCTAATGTTGGGGGCGTGATAGGACTTGACTCGTCGTTCATCATAAAGATAATTTCAGAATCTAAATCGCTCTTGACATTAAGCTCATATAGCACTACATCCGAAGGGAAAATTTCTTCTCCAAGGCAAACTTCTAAATCTTAATCTTCTATATATTTTATCATTTTCTAAGCGTTCTTTTCTTTCCTAGGACAGTCTCTAGCGAAATGTCCTTCTTCATTACACACAAAGCACCTGCACGCCTTCTTATCCTTTTGTGCATAGGACTCGTCCCGCTTCCTAATATATTTATTATTTTTGATAAATCCCATGTTCTTCCTCCATGGCCTCCATCAAAAAGTTTTTCTAGACACTACCGTCGGTTTCTATTTGTTTCCTATCTTTAAATTTTCACTAATTATTTTTTCACAACATTTCCATCCTTTAGGCGAGTTATTAATTGTGTTTTTCATTTTCTAAAAAGATTTTATGTTAAGACAGTCATCATGTATTATTTTAAGGGCGAGTGGATATGGTGCCCTAAATTGTCCTTTTTCTCGATTTGTTTTAGGTAATCTGAGTATCCGTTTCGTATTTTAGTATCCCATGGGTTTGGGAGCTTGTGAAAAAATGGATCAAGCCAATTTTATGCCTTATCATATGCTAATTTATAAAAGTATTTTGGGAATATTTTGCTATATTTTTTAAACTTGCATATTTCACATAATTCTATGTTGGATAACACGTAAAGGATTTCTTCTTCTTGGACTTTGTCATCTATAAATCCATATAAATTTTCTTTTATGATTTCTATGAAATCAATAAGGATATCTTCAAACCCAGTGAATTTGTTGCCTTTAACCCACTCTTTTTTTTTTTTTAATTTTCCCTTCTTCTGAATTTATCTATTGTTTCATCCATTGCAACACATCTCCCTGTAAGGTTCCCGTGATATAATTGACTAATCTTTCTTTATCCCATGTTCCTTCATGATTTATGATTATGATTGTTAGAAACTATGCCCAGTTGTCCATGGCTTTTTATTTATCCTTAGAGTGTATATTAGATAGATCCAGATAGGGTCTCCCTTGGGATACACTCCTTTTTGTTAAATCATCAATTCTCATATTGTTTCTTATTTGTAAATTACTTAAATCTAATGGAGCTTTGCTATCTTCTCCGACATGTATCAGCTCATAGTTAGATTTGATATTTCTCTCGGATTTAGTCTCGTATTTGTCATGTATAGTCATCCTACAGTTTTCGTCATCTGAATTCATGATACTCTCATTTTCTAGATCTTCATTCTCACTTTCTAAGTTGTATATTTCAGGGTCAAACTCAAAATAGTGTAACATTCTGGAGGTATGTCTATTATATTTTATTCATTAAACGATCTCTCTCTTTAATAGTACTGTTTGGATCCTTATATAGCTCTTCGCAACAATTAATTAGCTCAATTATCAAGTCATACTCTTGTCTAGAGTATGTTCTTTCGACTTGCATCATATTAATTTGTTGACTCTGTTTTTTCTGTTTTGAGATAGTTCCTAAATTATCAATGCGATTTGACCTCCCCACTGCCTCCTTCATCTCTCTGTCGAATCACCCTATGGAAGCATCCTTTTTTTCCTACATGCAAAATATAGAAATATATTTCTCGTTTTGTTTCACAGTTTGTTCTATTCAGGCTTCTAATTTGTTGAACCTAAAAACTATAAGATCAATAAGGGTGTTAAGGAAGTTTTTGATATCGTTAGGTTATTATCTATAGCTCCAAAAAAAAAATATTCCAAATGACTATAGTTCCTTCTAAAATTCTCAAATATGCATGATATATCGATAACCATCTAAGATATCGGTGGACAGATAGCTCTGAGTAGCCTACGGTGCCTAAAACTATCTCCTGTGGATCCCTACAAATGCCTATCCGCGGCAACAAATGGCACACACGGGAATCTAAGTTTTACCCATCTAGCAAACTACACTTAGAATGAAACTAGGATAATTCACATGCAAATTTATGAGAGAGTAAAAGTCAGTCTTACAATCAATTTGATACCATATTCAGGCTAAAAGAGCCTCTCCGTACTATCCCCAAACTTCTCCAATTTTTCCTGATTTTTCTTGATTTGTTTTCCTTTTTTTTTTTCGATTTTTTAATGATTTTTTCGAATTTGGTACAGTACTTATACAGTAACCATTTTCAATTTTTGAGGATTTTTCATGATTTGTTTGGATTTTTTTATGATTTTTGGTAAGTTTTTGGAAATAAAATTACACAAAATAAAATAAACATAAAGTTTATCTAATACACTAGAAAAAGTACAATCTACTTTATAATAATTCAGAATATACAGTACATACTGAAACAGTAAATATCACACCGAAGATACTTTGTACAGACTATAAATCCCTCCTGCCAGTATCAAATCCTCTCTTGCCCTGCTTTATTTAGTGAAGATGGACAGTTTCTTTTCTAGAAGTTTCCCCATATTTTTTAACAGATCATATTGTTTAGGCGATATTACCTTAATGATGTTTTCATTAAGGGTTATTTAAAAATCTAAGCAAACCTTACTTAATAATTTAAATTTCGATTCATGCTTCATTATAAGGTCTGCTAAGCTCCCCATATGCTTTCGGAAATTGCGATGAGTTTCAATTTCTAGATTTACCTTTTGATGTGCCCTTCGGGCTCTGTTTATTTCAGAGTAGAATGGTAATGAGATTTCTAAGTTAGGAAAACTTGTTATTTTTTGTTGTCTTCCCTTCAAAAGATAAAGTGCTTTGTATTCAATAAACAAGGGCATTTTGCCAGTGATTTCTAGAAAGAGAAAAAAATATTCAAAAAATGATAAAATACATAGAAAAGTAAGATTTAGAAGTTGGTCTTGGAGAAAAACTCTCCTCTTCAGATCTGGTACTATATGAGCTGAATATTGTAAGCGATTCATATACCAAATTGATATTTATGATGAATGACGAACCGTGTTCTACCATATCGCCAATTTCATAATTGGACAAATCATACTAGGAGATATAATTGGAAAGAAACAATTTTCAGTCCAGACAATATTGAGAAAATTAAAAAGTAATAACAAATTAAAAAATACAAATATATAAAGTCTCATGTTTAAATTTCTTCTTTAGAAGAATAATTAAAATTTTCACAGGAACTATAATGGCCAATCTATTACCTGGAGGACGGGTAGACATTCCCATCTTCAGCTGAGAAAAGGTACGGGGATGGAAGAAGAAATATCCAGATATTCGATATATCCATTTGGCCTTATCCAAATTAAATCAATGCATTATTTAGAGCTAGTATATATATATATATCCCTATAATACCACTCACCATGGATAATCAGTGTAAAAGATGCCATTAAGCCCAAATAGGTGGTTTCTAATTTAATTTGATGAAAACTATGTGCTTCAACATTCGACCAAACTATTTTATTTCTATGACATATCCGAATATAATAGATACAGTATGACTAAAATTTAAAACTCACAATATGAATATTAAGTCTAGTTCACACGAACTGGCTATAGAGTATATAATGATATGTGAGTTAACTCAAACCATAGAGTCTAGAGCATTTTCGAATAAAAAAGAGATAATCATAATATTTGAAACTAAACCATTTGAAGAAAAAATGAAGCCAAGGCTCATGAATATTAAAGATCTCATGATATCAAGAAAATGGTACTTTGAGGATCAAACACAACCTGAAGAACCAAAAGATTTTGGAGAAATTGAAATACAGGACTAGTCAAGATTTCGAAAATAGTCTATATATCAAAAATAATTCAAAGCAACTACTATTAACAAGAAATAATAGTCAAGCCAGAGCAAGCTTTAGAAAATCGAGAATAATAAAAGGACTAGTCTTGTCGTGGCTATTAGGAGAAGATCATAGCACTAAGAAGAAGGAACATGAACAAAAGTTTAATGTACCACTCATGCTCAGATTAACTGCTAGATAAGAAGCTGTCAAAAACGATTTAAGAAAAAGATTTCCTAGAGTAGGAAAATGTTGCATTACTAGCCAAGTAATTTATGGATTGTTCTTGCAAATAAGATGTGTGGAAGATAAGGGAAAGGCTATAGCAAATAGTATCCATATTCCAGAAGTATATATCGTATTTGTGAGATATCAGCCAAGTATCTACACAACATGAGAAAAATATTACGAGCAGGTATTTACCTTTAATGGAACATGCTGCAAATATTACTACTCTCTCGAATACGCAATCTTAGCATGAGAAATATCATGTCAGTGTCCATATATAGCAGAAGAATATGCAACTTCGTCCAACAAGCTATTGAGCTAAAAATAATGATTTCTCTTAGCCCAGGAATCTCGTTACCATTCTATTCCAAGCTAAATGGAGCATGGAGGGCGCATAAAAAGATTAACTTGGGGAGTTAGAAATAAGGTTTTCTCAAATTTCATTATGGAGCATACTTCAAAACTCATATCATTAAATGATGTTTGCTCAAATTTCACAACCCTCGATAAAGATATTATTAAAATAATATCCCCTGACCAATATGATATCTTAAAGTGCATGCGCAAATTTTTAGAAAAGAAGCTGCTTATTTTTACTAAATCAAGCAAGTTGAAGGGGGATGGCCAGAGTTACGAGCTGCAGTGGGGACCATAACACCCGAATCTTGCAGGCATGCATCATTGGAAGTTGAGATTGAAATGAATACTGAGATTGAAGTGGAGGTGGAAGTTGATTTCACCGAGGAACCCAATCTCTATAAAAAAATTGCTAAAATAATTATATGAAGAAGGTAATCCAGCAGTCGGCTTACTTGGAGAAGAGTCTGGAAAGTTTGACTATTATGTCCTCAATGGGACATCAAAGATGAAAAATTAGTACCAAGATGTCTTTTCCCAAAAGAATCAACACAAATGAAAAGCGTGCCAATAGGATGGGATGATTATGCATCTACAGACTCAGTAAAATCAATAGACTCTATTGACTTGCAAAGCCGAATAAATTTTTTATAGTCTTTTTCTCGAAGCCATCAAGTAGATAGCTTGATAAATACCACTATTGCTTTATAAAAACCACCGCCTACTACTATAAATCTATAGCAAGATTCCACCAGTAAGGTCCTCTCAAGCTTTGTCAACATCAATAGCTTTCATCACATCAGAAATATTAAGATTCCCGATAATATAATTAAAGCTCATCAATGACCATTACTATTGATCGACAGTAAGATTTCCAAGAGTATGAATAAAGCTCAAAAAGCCAAGAAGATTTGCCAGTTTCATATCGCTGTGATTATGTTTTAGCTGGATGGAACCCGTGCCTATAAATAGAGCCCAAATATCTAAGCCCAGGGCATCGGCGTTCCTCAATCTCCTCCTCATACTCTACGTTCTCTCCACCATCTTTCATATCTTCTGTATCTTTCTTCTCATCTTCTCCATAATCTTCTTCCAACCTAACTGATCAAGCCATTCCACTTGTAAAAATTGCCCTTCACTTACATGTATAATTAGTGTGCTTGTTTTCTGCATCTGTAACGAGTATGCTTGTAATGGATCCTCTAGTATCAAAGCCAAGCGTTCTTTATTGGCCATGAGGGAATTGTTGTTTGTACATCTTTAAAGCCAAGCATTTATTATTTGCTAGGAGGGATTTGTCATCTATACAACTTCAGTTTCGTGTCTACTATTTTGGTATGTATTGTATAGTTTGAAGTTGATTTTATTTAATTTCGTGTGTTAGGTATATGTTTTGTATATTTTATTTTATGTATTTTTAATTCAAAAAAACATAAAAAATCACAAAAAATCGTAAAATTTCATAAAAAAGTTTGGAAACAATTCTTAAAAATTATTGTAGCAACTGTAGAAAATTCAAAAAAAATATTAAAAAGTTAAGCAAAATTTTTTAAAAAATAGGAAAATTTTGGAGAAATAACGAAAAATAGGTAAAAATTAAGGAAAAATAAAAAAAATTTAGAAAAAATTGAGAAAAATCAAGAGAATTTTGGTAAGGCTTTTTTCACCGCTTTTGATCAATTCCTGCTACTGAATTGTCTATATACTGGTTTCTTCTCTCTTGTAATTAACAAAGATATTATCTTAGTTTTATTCTAAGTGTCTCATACTAGATTTGAGTAGTTTTTAAGCCCAAATTCTTGCTTGTGTCTTTTTGTTGCGGCTGATAAGTGTTTGTTGGCATCAAGAAGGGGTAGTTTTAGGCACCATAGACTCAGAGCTAGTTGGCCCATAGACATCTTTGATGGATACTGATAATCCTACGATTGTGAGATATGTAAGATGGATCATACTTTATATAACATCTCATATTATGTTTTGAATGACATAATGTATATTCTGAAATATTTGAAAAGAAGTTTGATGAAGTAGATTTTCAAATGAAAAAATAGAATGGACAATATTAAAATCCCAACAAAGAATCTATCTTTTCTGCGTCAAAAGTTGTCCTTGTATTCAAGGGCTCGATGGGAAGAGCATCAGTCCGAGTTGTTATTTTGTTTGACCTTTTTGACCCGGGAGTTAAAGAAATCTTTTCTACCTAAGAAATTGAGGGACTGCCACCTTTAGGCAGAACTCCCTCCACCCAGGACAATAGAGAATCGACTTTACCAGGGGTCCAAGATCTATAGTTTGTAGTTCTTTTCTTCAAACAAAAAAGAAAACAGAAGGCTAGTGAAACTCCCAATTTGATTCTCTATTTTGAGGATGAAATTTCCTATAACTTGATGTCCAGAGAACAAAACTATAAGATAGGCATGAATTCGTAATAGCTTGCTTCCTCAACCTATAAATAAAAAGGTTCCCTGCTGGACCCACAGAGTGTTAAGGAAAGGAAGAACTCATTTTCATGAGGAGAATTTCGAATATCAATTTTCCTACAGTAACAAAGGCTCCTTTAGTTAATCCTTCAATTTTCCCATCCTAAAACCCCTTCTTTGTTATGCTCAAATTCTAAGTCCTCGAGCAGAGCATAAGCAAACTTCGATTTTGAGTCATATGGCCCTGCTCTCCTTTCCCTTTGGTCGAGTGTCTTACAAACTCCCATCATTTAAGTTAGAATTTTGAACTTGTCTCATCATTTTTAATTGGTAATTAAATTCCAAAAATCAATATTAGAATTGGAAGACTTTTTCTTTCCCTTCTTAATTATATTTAAATACTGTGCAGTAATCCAAGTTAGATTTGGCTGAACCCATCCAAATTGATCATCAATCTAATAGTGAGGGGTTGAAACTCTCTATTTCTATGATTTAGTTCGGATTCCTTTCCAAATGCTATATCACTTTATTTAGGGCTTCATTACAACTTCATAAGAGAAGAACATGTTTACCCTTCTAGAAGAGTTGCTCTAACTCATAGGTAGCTACTACACTCGTAAAAGGAAATAAAGTCAACCTTACATGGGTTACCTGATTCAAATTAGTCAATTCAATTTCTTAAGTTAGATACTAACGCCTATCCCACCTTTGCCTAAGAATTCTGCCTTTAGTTCAATTGTTGATATAGGAGGATCTAATTAAAATTAAAGAGATTTGAATGATTTTGAAGTCTTATACTCTCCGTCCTAGCTATTGCCTGCCTAAGTATCTAGTTCAAATCAGATAACAAGATACCCAAAGCTAAAAGAAAAGCTTTCAGAAGAGTTCATGTTCCCTTTCTTTACAGAAAAAAGTCTTTATACTTCGGTCAGGTTATATTCTCTCTCTTTTATGGTTTAACTCCTTTTTTAGTTTGAGTGCAATTTGTAAAACAGAACTAAGAATTATCTCGGTGTCAATGGTTCACTAGATAGTACTATTATACTTTAAATAATCTAGTTTGAAAAGAGGTTTCATAATTGGAACATTTTTTCCATTAGGAGAAGTATAACTTAATGAAATATCTCTTTCTGAAACTATGTTTATATATTTGATATCATGCCTGGGTGATGGATAGTTTTTTAGAATAGAGGATCCTTCTAATTTTTATGTGGTAAAGTTTCAGTTGTTACTGATCCTCCTCAGCAAGTTAGAAAAAAATCACTCTTCCTAACAACCGATACCTTAGCTTCACTCCGAAATTCTCTTCCCCTTGGAAATAGTGGACCCTCTCAGACAGTGGTATGGAAAGCATAGATTTAGATAAAGAGTTTAAGAAACATCTTGACAGTAAAGGAAGAAAATGTTAGGGTTACGGAGATAGAGAGGAGGCATTAAAGGAAGAGTTAGTTTCGGGGTTAGCTTTTGGATGATACCCACCAGTGAAAGAAAGCTACTCAAGTATGTTTTTACCCCTTCTCTAGGAAAAGGATGATTGATAATATCATACGTCCTTTCTTTTCCATAAGGTATTTGAGGTAGACTTTTCCCACTAAATCAAACGTTAGGATTTTATCCTATGTGTAATGCCGAGGAGCAACTCTAGATCTTACTCTTCTGCTTCTCCCCTAACAGGTTATGGAAAATCCCTTCTATCGCCGACTTCACTTTTTTAGATTCAGAAGATAAGATTTCAAATTATTGAGTAATATATATACTAATAATTGCAAGGAATTAACTCAAATAGCCTTCTTCAAGAATTAGATGTGGCACTTTAGTAAGAGTTCGATGGAAGAGAAGTAGGCGAATCTCTTCTTAAAGACTGATGAATCCCCGCTCTTTTAGAAAGAATTTCACATGCCTGGGAGTTAGGAAAAGAACTATGTAATTTCCCAGAATAAAGGGAAGGAGCTCGATTGGGAAGTGAAATGATTGATGTTATAGTTGTGTATTCACTCTCGGACACTGGGGAAATAAAAATTGAAAGTGGGATATATTATTTATGGTCAATCACTCATTCATCCTTCTAGCTCGGAAAAGGTTGCGCTCCTTATAGCTCTGCACTGCCATTGGTCTCTTTTGCTCCTCCCTTACATATGCCCATGTATAGAAAAGTTGTTACTATTGTATCTGAATCCTAAAATCACATTTGTCTCCCCAAAGATTCTATCCAGTTGAGTTTAGCAACTATAACAGGTGAATAATTTGCATATCCTAAATATTACGGTATAGGGTCTTCCCCCAAGGTACCTCTCACAAAGCCATTTTAAGCAGATTGATCAATAACAACATTCGAGACTATTCTAACCTTTGTGATTTGAGTTACCTATGTATTGTTGGATATTCTATACCCAAATCGTGCGAATTAAACTTCATATTTATACCTTAAGTTTTAATTTTTAGTAATACTATATCTAATATGTTCAGATCTGTTATAAAAATAAAATTTTTGGGTCAAATGTTAAATAAACCACACAATCTGATTCACCAAATTAGATTGGAAACTACGTATTAGAGCTTCATGGTAGTATGTAAACCAATTATCCATGACAAGTGTTACTATAGGGATATCTATATCAGCTTTAAATGTTGCATTGATTTTAATTTGGATTAGGCCAATGTGGATCTATCAAATATGTTTATATTTATTCTTCCATCTCTACCTTTTCTCGGCTGAAAATAGGAATGTCAACCTGTCCTCCAGTTGATAGATTAGTCATAGTGTTTCCAGTGAAATTTTCAATTATTCTTTTGGAAAATAAATTGAAATGTGTGACTTTATGTATTTGTATTTTTTATGCTTTTAATTTTCTCGATATCTCCTGTGTTGAAAATTATTTCTTTTAAAATACATCTCCTAGCATGACATTGTCCAATTCTGAAACTGACAGTGTGGTTGGACATATCTCGTCATTCATCATAAAGATCAATTTGGTATTCGAATCACTCTCAATGTCGAGTTAATATAGTACTTTCAGATGAAGGTGCTTCTCCAACATAGACTTCTAACTCTTGCTCTTCCATGTATTTTATCATTTTCTGAACATTTTTTCATTTCTAGGATAATCTCTGCCAAAATGATCTTCTTCATAGCAAACAAAGCGCATACAATTTTTTCCTTTTTAAAGGGAAGACTTATTATGTTTTCTAACATATTTATTATTCTTGACAAATCCTCTGTTCCTCTACCGTGGCCTCTAACGGGAAATTTTCTAGATATGGGCTTTTCTTTCTACTTAATGTTTTCTTTTCTTGTGATTCATTTCCTATCTTCTTTCACTGATTATTTTTTAAGCACTTTCTCCCCTAAGAGAGTTACTGATGGATTCTTCATTTTTTTTATAAGTTTTATTTTAAGACAGCCGTCCTGTATTATTTTCAGTGCATAATAGATTCATTACCCTAGACTGTCCTTTCTCAATTAGTTTTAGGTAGTCTGGATATTTGTTTCATGTTTTAATATCCCATGGGTTTGAAAGTTTGTGAAAATCCTGTGAATTTGTCATCCTCAAGCCATTCTCTCTAATTATTTTTTCCTTAACCCGAATTTGCCCATTCTTTCATCCATTGTAATGTGTCTCCTTGTAAAGTGCTAGTAATGTAGTTAATAAATCTCTCTTTATCCTATGTTTCTACATGATTCACAATTACAATTTCTAAGGATTATGCCCAGTCATCTATAGTTTTTTGCTTATCTTTAAATAGCACATTAGATAAATCCAGATAAGTTTCTTCCTGAGATATGCTGAATTTTATTAAATCATCATTTCTTAGATTCTTCCCTATTACTAAATTATTAAATATAATAAAGTTTTGCTATCATTACCAACCTGTATCTGCTCAATAGGATTCAACATTCTCTTCAGTTTCTGTCTCGTATTCGTCATGTATAGTCATCTCATATTTTACTTTTTGAATACAGGTTATTTTCAGTCTCAAAATAGTGATTTTCATTTTCCCCGTCCTCCAAACTATATATTTCACGAACAAATTAAAATAGTGTAATAAATATGCATTCTGAACGTTTATTTCTTGAATTCTTTTTATTAAATGATCTCTTTCTTATATAGAGCCCTTTGGATCCTAATATAGGAATTTCTAGCAAATGAATACGATTATTGAATCATACTCTTGTTTAGAGTATATTTTTTTGGCTAGTTTTGTGACTTACATCATATTAATTTGCTGACTTGGCTTCTTTTGTTTCGAGCTTGCTCCTAATCCATCAATGTGGTCTAACATATCGCTTACCTCTCTTATTAGTTTTAATTGATTTACTGTTCCATTAACTTGTTCGAGATCTACATTGTAATTGAACATTTATTTGTTCAAATCCAAAATATATTTAATGTAATTTTCTATTTTATCAAATCTATAAATTATAATATCAGTAAGAGTATTAAGGAAACTTGCAATATTTGTTTGATTCTTTTTTTGCCGCACATAAAAAATGTTCACTATAATCTCTCCTTGAGTTCTCTAATATGTAGGGTATATCAATAGCTATCTAAGATATCATTGGGCTAGCTAGTTCTGAGTAGTCTATGATGTCTAAAATGCCAAAATTGCCTATCCGCAGCAAAAAAAAGTACAACTAGGCTTTTGGCTTAAAAACTGCTCAAATCTAATATGAGACACTTAGAATGAAATTTAGATAATGCATTGTTGACATGAGAGTAAAGACCAAGTTTATAGTTAATTCGATACCAAGAATGAATTAAAACAGACAAAAAAGAGCCTTTCCTAGTTTTTTTTTTCCTCAATATTTTGAAATATTTTCAAACTTTTCCCTAATCTTTTTTATATTTTTTTTCTTTTTTTTTCCATTTTTTTAATTTTCAAATGTTTTTTTCAAGTTTTTTCTTAATTTTTTAAATAATTTTTTGAATTTGCTACAGTAATGCTACATTGACTTAGTGATTTTGAGAATTTTCCTAGAATTTGAGAATTTTTATGATTTTTGGCTATTTTTAATGAATTTTAAAATTAAAAAACACATAAAATATAAAGAAGAGTTTATTTAATACATGAAATCAAACATAATCAATTTCACACTAATTCAAACCATACACTACATATCTGAATAGTAGACATGATATTGAATACGTACAGGCAGCAAATCTCCCTGGCCAACTAGGTTCGCTTGGCTCTGAAATGAGAGGGTCTACTATGAGCACACTAATTATAGATGCAAAAATCAAGCCCACTAATTATACATATAAGTAAAGGGTGACTTTTAAAAGTGGAGTGGGTTGAGCGGTTAGGGTGGAAGAAAATTATAGAGATGAGAAGGAAGCTAAAGAAGATGGGAAAGATGGTAGAGAGAATGTAGAGTAGCGTAGGAGAGTGAGGAACGCCGATACTCTACAATCAGATTTTGGGGCTTTATTTATAGGCATGAGTTCCTTCTAACTAAAGCATTGTGCGGTTTCCTTTTTGCCTAAGCATCATCATAGTGATCTAAAGTTAAAAAGTCTTACTGGCTCTTACTGATGATCAATAGTAGAGGTTACTATTGAGCATTAATTATATTGTTGGGATTCTTACTGTTGATCAATAGTAACAGTCACAAATGAGTTTAATCATGTTGTCGGGAATCTTACAATTTTTGTTGTGATGAAACTGTTGATACTGACAAACTCTGAGTGAATCTTGTTGTTGCTGATGTGATGAGTATGATAATTTTTTTTAGTACTTCCCTCCTTTATAAACTCCAATTGATACTTTTCTATCACCATTCTTCAAGTACTCTGTTAACCATTTGAGTTCTATTGAAAGATCCAAATTTATCTGATTAAAGGCTATATCCATCAAAAGTCTCATTGCACTATTGTCTTGATTATGTGGGATACTTAACTTTACATGATAATTTTTTGTGACGAATATTCTTCTTCCATCTGTTGTAATAGAGTCCAATAAAAATAATACATCAGTAATAGTTGTAGTTAATAGTTTGGATCTCATATTTTCCATCAAATATGTGTCGACGCTTTGAATAGCTGAATATCCAAATTTGATATAGTTGATAGAATTTTATTTCCTCTCTCCATCTAAGAATGCTGAATATTTTTAAAATGCGACAAAAATTATTGTACAAAATTGTTGCTAGTCTGTGGATGAGGAACTTTACCATTGCTGGAAACTTATGTCATTCTTGAGTTTCATACAGTCTAAAGCACAATTTTTTTTGTAAGCACCCATTCGACCTATTTTATTTCCTAATTGACTAGTTTCATAATTTTGGAGAATTTTGAATAATTGTTGAGGGTTGCAATGGCATCTCCTTTGTTCTCTGTAAGGATTTTACTAATTTTCTTTGAATGGCAAACTATCATATCATTGTCTTGATACTCTGAAAATCCTCATCGAGAAGCACTTGTCTAGCCTTCTCGATCATTCTCTCTTTTTATCTTTTATGATTGTAAAGCAGTGTTGGAGTTATAAGCTATATGTTTTCCATTCTCTATATGGCCTTGTAAAAATTGTCATTAAATTACTTGGCTAGTAATTTAATAGAATATTTTATTTTAACTGTCCTTTTTCCTTGTTTAGAAATATAAAATTATTTTATATATTTTTTTATTTGGTAGGTTGGTTTAAGTAATGTGCAATAAAATTATCCTTCCCTTTGACATGTTCTACTTCACATGAATATTGAGCAATTTTATTATACCATTGCATTTTTTACCAGAGGCTTTTTGTGTTTACAAGAAAACCTCACATAGGTTTACTGTCTATTCTAATAATAGAGAATTTGGGTGCAAGAAATATTTGATATTTTTGAAAAGTTAATCTTATGGTGTACAACTCTTTTTCAAATATAATCCATTTCAATTTTTTTGGTTTAAACTTTCTATTATTACACCCATATAGTATTTCTCGTGTTTTAATATTTTTTTGAGATATTCCGTTCTGGGAGCCTAATCCTATTATGAGATAAAGGTCTGAAATGAATTGAAAAAAGGACAATCTAGAGCATCAAATATATTATGCACTAAAAACAATACAGACGACTGTCTTAATGTAAAATCATATAAGAAAATAAAGAACTCCATCAGTAATTCTCTTAGGGAGAGAAAATTATGAAAAATAAATGGTGAAAGCTGGAAGATGGAAAACAAATCACATGAAAAGAAACATACAACGTGCAAAGAAAATCTCACATCTAGAAAAGTTTTCCAGTGGAAGCCATGGTAGAGAAACAAAGGATTTGTCAATAATAATAAATATGTTAGAAAACATAATGTGTTTTCTCTTCGAAAAGCTAATAAAAGCTATAAATGCTTTGTGTGCAATGAGGAAACACATTTTGCGAGAGATTGTCCCAGAAAGAGAGAAATGCTTAGAAATTGATAAAATATATGGAATAGTAAGCTTTAGAAGTTTGACTTGGAGAAAAACTCTCCCCTTCAGATGTGGTACTGTGTAAGCTTGATATTAAGAGCGATTTGGATATTGAATTAGTTTTTATGATGAATGACGAGTCATATCCTACCATACCGCCAATTTTAGAATTGGACAATATCACATTGGGAGATGTAGTTATACAGAAATAATTTTCAGCCCAGAAAAATATCGCAAAAATTAAAAAACAACAACAAATTAAAATATATAAATTCTCACATTTCTATTTCTTCTCCAGAAGAATTATTGAAAATTTCATTAGAGATACAAAACTCAAACCATCTTCTGGGAGCAGGTAGACATTCTCTTTTTCAGCCAAGAAAAAGTACGAAGAAGGAAGAAGAAATATCCAGATATTCGACATATCCATGTTGGCATAATCCAAATTAAAATCAATGCATATTTAGGGCTGGTATAGATATCCCTATAGTAACACTTGTTACGGATAATCAGTTTGCAAGCTAACATCAAGTCCTGATAGGTGGTTTCATATCTAATTTGGTGAATCAAACTATGAGGTTCAACATTCGACCAAATAATTTCATTTTTATAATAGATCTAAATATAGTAGATACAGTACGACTAAAAATTAAAACTCAAGGTATGAATATGAAGTCTAATTCGCATGATCTGGCCATATAATATACAATGATATATGAATTAACTCAAACCACAGAGGTTAGAATAGTCTCAAATCAAACAGAGATAATCAAAATATTTAAACCTAAACTACTTGAAGAAGAAATAAAACCAAGGGAAATAAATATTGAAGAACTCATGATACCAAGACAATGGTATCTTGAAGATCTAACACAGTTTGAAAACCAAAAAATTTGGAGGAATCAAAATACAAAGTTCCAAAAATAATCTGCATATCAAGTTTAATTTAAAGAAACCACTATTAAAAAGAAACAATATTGATGGCATAACAAAATATTGATGGCATAACAAACTTTAGAGAACCAAGAATAATAAATGAACCTGTCTTATCCCGGCTATTAGAGAAGATCATAGCCCAAAAGAAGAAGGAAAATGAGAGAAAGGTTAATATACCACTCATGCCTGAGTCAACTACTAGATAAGAAGTTGTCAAAAATAATTTAAAAAGAATTTCCTATACAAGGTAAATGTTACACTACTAGCCAATTAATTTATGATTATTCTTGTTGATGAGAAGTATCGCAAATAAGGGAAAGGCTATAGTAAATGGTATTCCTATTCCAGCAGTATGTCATTTTTATGGGATATCATCCAGGTATCTATACAACATGGCAAAATGTAGCCAGGTATCTATACAACATGGCAAAATGTTACGAACAGGTATTTGGTTTTAATGGAACATGCTACAGACAATACTAGTCCTTTGAAGACGCAATCTTAGCTTGGGAAATGTCGCTTCATAGCCCATATATAGCAGAAGAAATTCACGGCTTCATCTGACAAGCTATCAAGCCAAAAATTATGAGTTTTCCTGACCAGAAATCTCATTACCATTCTATTCTGATCTAAATGGAGCATGGAGGGCATATCAAAAGATTAACCTAGGAATCAGATATCACCATGTTTTCCAAAAGCATATGGGGAACTTAGCAGATCTTATCATGGAGAAAACTTCCAAATTCAGATCATTAAAGGAGATTTGCCCAAATTTCATAACAATCATTAATTAAGACATCATTAAGGTAATATCCGTTCAACCATATGATCTCTAAAAGAGCATGGGTGAATTTCTAAAAAAAACTATCTTTTTTCCCTAAATCAAGTAAGGTGATGGAGGATGGCCAGAGTCACGAGCTGCAATATGGGACCGTAACACCCAAAATCTTGCAAGCATATAGCATTTCCAAGGAAAACACCAACATTCATATTTCTATAACAAAAGAAGTCAAACTATCAACTGAGATAATTAAATTAACACTGAGATTGAAGTAGATGCGAAAGTTGATATCACCGAGGAAGCCAATAGTAGAGGCATCTCTATACAAAAACTGCTAATACAATTATATGAAGATAATCTAGCACTTGGTCTACTTGGAGAAGAATCTAGGAAGTTTGGCTATTATTTCATCTATATCACACCAAAGATGAAAAATTTAGACCTGAAGACAAGTCTTGTCCAAAAGATAGTTCGAACAGGGTGAGAAGATTTTGCATTTCCAGGCTTAGTAAAATCAATAGACTTTGTCAACTTCCATAGCTATTGAGTGACATATATTACATATTTATATTTCTTATCTTATCTATTTTGTATATAAATAATACTACTTGGGTATTTTTAGTGTATTTTTTAGGTAAAGCCTATTGCTATAAGTATATGGCATGAAATCATAAGAGACTTGGGAAAACCGAGTCCAGAAAGAGTGTAAAAGAAGAAAGATACAGAAACACAATGATAGAAGCCATTAAAATTGAATCTAGTAATGGAAAAGAGAAAAATAGAGCAAGAGAACCAAACTTCAGAAGCCAGAAGCCCTGAAGCTAAGTTTTTATAGGCATTTGGTGGTAGAGTGGGCCCCACTATGGCTGAGCTTCCTTATGCTAACTCAGACGTGGAGTAGGACTCTATTGACCAAAATTAAGCATTGCTATTTGACAGTCAATGCTACTATTTGGCGACAAAAATTATGAGTCAGTAACTAGAATTTTATGAGGGTTTTATTATAATTTTGTAGTTTTTCTATTACGACTAGATTAGCATTTTGTAATCCGATGCCTATTTATTGGTCATATCCTTGTAAATAAGGGTTAACCAAGTTTGATTAATATTAATAATATTAGAGGATTAAATCCTAGGAGCGATGACCATAATACAAGAGCTCCAACTATTGTTCTTTGTTGTTCATCTTGTTCTTCATAGGTAAAGAAGTTTATTTATTTTTAAATTAATTTTTATTGCTTTCTAGTTTAAGATGTTACTTGCTTTCTAGGAAAAATTAGATTTTTATTGCATATCATGAATAAAAATAATATCTTTCTATCTAGGATCATGCATAGTTAATCGCATTGATCCAAAGATATAGATGAACATAGTTTAGCAATTTTAATATGAGATTTTCTTATCACCTTCCTAGGAAAAGCATTAAAGAGAGGATTTTTCTACAAATAAATTGAAGAGAATAAACTTATAGATCCAAGATCTTTGATAGGTTATGCTTAAGTTTAGTATTTTCATAATCTATACTTAGATTAGGGTTTGAGACTTATTTCTTTACTTTTATTTATACAATTATATATAGATATAATTTGTTTTAAGAAAGAAGTTATTTTTGATGGCTTATTTTTGCACACCACTTGATAGATAATGCTTAGAGACACTTAATTAAAAATCAAATTAAAAAGATCAACTTTTGACATGTTTTTTATTGCACATATTAAAAGATAAGAAGAAGAAAGAAAATCAATTATTAAGTTGTTAGTCTAATGGATTTAGTAGCTTAAGTTGACTTTAAAATAAACTAAAAAACCATCTAGAATTTGTTAGTTAGCTTGTAGAATAATAAAGAAAGTGAGCTCGCAAAACACTAAAGATCCATATGGAAATGACCTGTTAAGTGCTATAGTTATACTGTGCGCTTGTAGTTAGATAATTCACATCTATTGCCTAATAAATTTCATATAGAGTTTGTTTCTTGATGTCATCGAGTAGACAACATGATGACTATCACTATTACTTTATAGTAACCATGCCTACAACTATAGATAAACAACAAGATTCCACTTGCAAGATTAATATGACCTTAATCTTAAACTCTAGTATCAGTTTATTTCGTATTATCTATACTAGTCGGGAAGTCCAAATACTGATATAGGTGGATACTGAGTAAATTGAGTTATATATTTCCTTCTAATATTCAATTTCAAATTTCGATGACCAGAGATACTTTATCTTATTATTTTATATTTTTTCTTAAATTCATGAATAATTCTGTAATAGCCAATTTTCGGACAAATACCTAATTAAAATAATAAAGTTAAATCTATATTTTCAATTTAAAACTCTTTCCAATATCACTTTTATCTCCAAAGCCCAACAATGTCATTTGACCAATTTTAGATTGAATTTGACCCAATGGCAACTTTGTAAATAAAATAAAATTTAAGGTTTTTTTATAATAAAGTATATCTATCTTTCAATAGCTATTTAACCCAACAAATAAATTCAAAAAAATCTAAAAGAATCAAGCTTACTCTTCTTCATTTTCTCTTCAGACCTCCAACCTTAATTCCATCTCAAATTGCCTCAAATAAATTTCTAAATAATCAATCTAAAAGTGCTAAAAAATTCAATAAATTGTTAGTTGAGTTTTATTATTTAGTTTAATATCTTTTAAATCAGCTCTAATCTTCTCCACCAATTTAAGGCAATTTTCTTCAACACCTGTCCATGATTCCTTAAAAAAAACTCTATTCTTGAAAGGTAATCGCATCAATATTGATTCCTTCCAATTTGAGCTCAATAAGAGGCAAGAATACGTTCTCATAGCCTTTAAACCTGTGATTTCTTGATTTAATCTCCTCGCATATGATACTAGATGTATTAATAACCCAATTTTAAGATTATAAATGCTCAAATTTGCATTTATTTTTAGTTCCATTGCACATATCGTATTGTTGTCCAGACCATGCATGTATCACTCTGTGTATGCTATATATGCACATACCGTATTACTGTTTAGACATACGCAATAGTTTATTTTAGAGTTGCTATAACTTTTTTTATCTTAATTCTAATTGACTATATTCCAGTGCTGTTAGAAATATAATTCACTAGCTATAATTCTTCCAATTATAGTGGATCCTAATTTTGCCATTTTCCTAGCAAAAACTGGAAATTTTATTATAGCTGTTGTACTATGTCAGTAGCATGGTAAAATGGCCAGGACTTTCAGTCTAGAACTCCAATTGAGGCAATTTAAGATTCATTGGAAAAAATAATTGAATTATGTATAACTGATTAAGATGTTAGGTCTAAATTTAATTTTATCTTGGTCAAAAATAATCTTGAAATCTCAATTGTACTAAGTTCATAGCAGCAATAGCAGGTCCATGGTTAAACAACCATAACTTTTTGTTTTAGAGCTCCAATTAGGCTCATTTAAGATTCACTGGAAATATAATTGAATTATCTACGAATGTACTAACATGTTAGCCTCTAATTTTAGTCTTACTCTAGACAAATAAGACCTAGAATTCTGACTATCCACCGAATTGCAATAATATAGGACATATGTTATGTTCGTCCATATACCTCTTGACTTATGATATGATATATATATACACATATTAAATCACTCTTTTTATCAACTATATATAGTGAGTTCAGACCTATCATAACTCATGTTTGGCACACATGATATGTTTTTGCATATGACACTTTATTTAAGATATGATATGCATGCAAATATATTTATTTACACATGTTATTACTTCTATATGTTATTCTTGCTTGAAAATGATACCTCACGTATATTAGCTTGTTCTATAACTCTTGTACTTGCCAGTATTATCATACTTATCATTTCATATTCACAAGGCTATTGATACATTAATCCTTATTATACAGATCATATTGATACTTAGTATATACTACATTAGAGGTATGGAGAAAATGAATGGTGGATTGAAACATGTATTGTGCAAGTCTCTTATTTCACTTGGAATGCATCCGCCGATCTACATATTGGCACTATCCATTTCCTAGTTTTGCCTAGAGGCATGATGTCTAGCTCATTTGTAGACTGGTTGGTACTTGGGCCATGATCTTGGATGCACGGGATATCTAGTGCCCCTAGCGGTTCATTCGGTTCGTGTGAAAATCGGATTTGGTTTTGTGGTACTAGGTATGCACAGTACATTCCTAAAATACGTAAATACTCGCAACATTCAATTCCAAACTAATAGGATAGAATTTGCATTCACTTGCTTGATCATGTCACACTATATATACCATGTATTTCATGATTCATATTACATTATGCATACCTTATATTTCATGATTCATTTACATGATCATATTATATTATATGTATCATGTATTTCATGATTTATGCTATATTAAGCTTACCATGTATTTCATTATTCATATGCATACATGTTTTAAATTATTTCTACTAGCATGCCATACTTTTATATGGTTTCTATAGTATTGTACGAGCTTGGGTTATTATTCTTGTTTATCCAACCCATATATTATCACATCTCAGATCTAACACCCGAGATAGTAGTATCATAGGAGAAGGTCTTCCTCTCGAGGATCTCTATATCCAGAGACATGCTGAGCGCCAGTAGCCTGCCTCTCGTGGATTTGCATCCCTTTTGTGTGTATATCATTTTGGATTGTATGTGCATCTGTAACATACTTCTTAGTTTTGTCCATGGTATCCAGACACTCTTGTATATATTTAGTATTTATATTGCTCTATTATGATACTATACTTGACTATGCATAATTAATATTTTTGTGCACATATTGCATATCATTCAAGTATACAAATTTTTGGGTATTACTATATTCATGCTATAATGTTGTGGTAGATAGATGCAAACATGTGGTATATACTTCATATTTGTGCACTTCTATATGTCTTACATGTGATTGTATGATGCAATGGTCTCATACAATCTGGTACTGAGAGTGTCCGTTCGTGACACCCTAACCATAATTAGGATATATTCACGGGCCCATCAGTGTGATTTGGGGTGGCACAAAGTGGTATTAGTGCAGTCATTATTTTATTATTTGAGCTATGACCTTAGAATTCTGCAACATTTATGCAAGTAATATATATTAATATTTCCTTATTCCTTTATCTTGTTTATATCATATCCATTATTTCCAATCCTAATTTCGTCTTTGTCCTCCATGAGCAATATATGCTTATTATTTTATTGTAAGGAGTTTGTTGTAGATTATCAGATTTGCCCAAATATTAATGACATCTTATAAAATAATTATATATAAGATCCTCAATATGACAATATTTGGGATCATATGGTCGATACAAGATAGCACAGGACTTGTAAATGCATTAAAATATCTAATTAAAACAAAACCATACATTTAGGTATGTTCACTACCTATACTTGAGTGAAATTTTGCATATTCTATCACGGATATATGTAAAGTTAATATTCTAAAGTTAAAGCATGATAGTTATGCTATAATGTGGCTGGGATGAAAATATAATTGATTTTGAATTCGAGATCATTAATACATATGGCAAAATAATTGAATTATGATATGCTTGTTTTACTATGATATTTTAATGATATATATATATATATATATATATATATATATATATATATATATATATATATATATATATCGTGGTTAATTCTATGGACTTCTAGTTTAAAAATTATATTAGTTTCACCTAGATATATACAGAAAGTGTATAATTCAATATCATGAGTATTATTGGAGCAAATAGTCCTTAAAAATTGAATTATAGTCTATAATTCAAATTTAATTGTTAGTTCCTAAATATACCTCAATCAAAGATTTAATTATCTATTGCTGTGAATTTTCACATCCAGTGTTTGAGACTAAATTATATTTTTGCATCAGATTACCCTGTTTAGTGACCACTTTAAAATTATTGTCCAGGATCGAAATACATAATCGATAATTTAATATATAATTTTAAGTCACAAGAGATTCAGTTACTTATCCACTAGGAAGATGTTTAAGATTTGAATATTTGGATTTGAAGGAATGTTAAGATGTTGCAGAAAGGGTTAAATTAAAAATATATGTAATAATAATATGAAAAATTTCATAATCAATATTGTTCTAAATATCAGCCGCGACGAACAATATATTACCTTATATATTAATTTTGAAGGCTATCAATATGAAAAAAATCCGATGATAGATTATGTTGCTGATATAGTCCAATATCCCATGCTATGTGACATTAAAATTGTCCATCCAATAAGATCTTAATATCTTATACTTAGAATCTTGGTAATTGCAATAGAAAGTCTATGCTAGTAACCATTTTGAGCAATTAAGAAAGGCATTTTGAAAGGTGAATTTCACGATGCCTTGTAGAAGATATCAAATATTGATCAATCGACACAACTTCCTGTTGCTGTTAGTCCAGTCTACAGCCACGACATGAAACTTCAGCTTATGCTGTGACATGAAATTTTATTTTTTTGTTGACAAGATCCTAGTTTATGGGATACTCCCATAATAAGTAAATTTCTCCATTAATCAATTTCATCAAACATTAACTTTATACTACATGGGGATTGAGTGCTCCATGGAGATGACATTTCCACATTATACTTAATAGGGACCTCCTCTATTTACCTGAGAATTCAAGAGATATGTGGACCGCCATAAGATTTAAACTCATTATTAATCTATTAAGGCTTCATCATCTACCTTATTACTATTTTGAGCTCTTGATTTATATTTTAAGGTTGAATTTTTTTTTTTTTGTTATGTGGATAGTCTGCAACAATCTTAATCGTTAAGCCCTTGTATCAATTTATTTTGTATCATCTATATCGGTCGTGGAGCCAGGACACTGATACATACGGATATTCAGTAAATTAAATTATATCTTTCCTTCTATTATTCAATTTTAAATTCTATAGAGCAGAGATCTGTTATCATATTATTTTGGATTTTTTCATAATTATTTCAGATCGGCCAATTTTTGGACAAATATCTTATAAAAATAATCAAGTTAAATCTAAATTTTCAATTTTAATCTCTTCCTCATTTTAGTTTTATCTCGAACAGCCACTAGCCTTGTTTGATTAATTTAGGATTGAATTTGACATAATGGCAACTTTGTAAATAAAATAAAGTTTAAGAGTTTTTGACACTACAACATACATATATCCAAGTTGCTGTTTAAGCCATAAAATAAATTTTGAAAAATTTGAAAAAAATTAAGCTTATTTCTATGGTGTTCCTCTTCATTTTCTCTTCAAACCACCAACCCTAATTCCTTCTTAAATGATCTCAAATAAATCTCCAAGAGTGGGCTGAATGATCAACTAAATGGCTACATGAGCTATATTCTTTAGTTTAACCTTTTCAAATCAGCTTTAATCTTCTCCACCAATATGAGGCACTCTTCTCCAGCATCAGTTCTTGGACCCTCATGTGATTCTTGGAGAATTATTATGTCTCATGAGAATTTATCATGTCACATCAATATCGGTTCTTTTCCAATTTGGGCTCAACAAGAGATAAGAATATACTCTCAAATCCTTTAAACTTATGCTTTCATGATTTAATCTCTTCTCATATGATAGTAGATGAATTAATAACCTAATTTCAAGGTTAGACATTTTCAAACTTGCATTTATCTTGAGTTTTATTGCAAATGTCATCTTCCTTCCCTAACTTAAAACATACATTATCCCCAGTGATTTGATATATCCATTAAATTTGTTTAGAACAAGTATAAACAAAAAGGGATGTTAAGATATTATCTAGGTTTACTGCTCATAATGTATCAAACTACAAAAACAAAAAGTATTAGCACAATAATATACATAATGTCATAAATTTGTGCTTTTTAAGAGAGCGGTGGGGATCCACCTAGTTGTGGGATTTCTCCATGTGCTTTGGGAATTCCAAGAAAAAAATTTTGTTGACTTTAAACACATGACCATTCTTCATATTTTCGATTTTAATTGCGCCATATGGATATATAGCTCTTACAATGAATGGTCCTATCCAACATGAATGCAATTTACAAGGGAATCAATGAAGTTGTAAATCATACAAAAGCATTTTATTGGATGGATTAAGCTTATGATGCAAAAGGTGTTGATCATACATGTTTCCATTTTTTCCTTAAAAATGCATATATTTTCGGACACATCACGTCTTAACTCATCCAATTCATTAAGTTGAAGTCTACGTAGAGGGCCTTGTTGAATTCAAGTCTAAATTAATTATTTTGAGTGCCCACTATGCTTTATGTCCAATTTCAACTGGGAGATGACAAGCTTTTCCATAATTTTACTATATGGAGACATGCCTAAGGGTATGTGTTTTATAAGTTGTATAGTAAGCCTATAATAATGCATCAACAAGTCAAAATGACCAGTCTTTACAAAATAGATTCACTGTTTTTTCTATGATTTATTCTATCTCCCTATTAGCAAGCTCTACTTGTCCATTCAATTGTCGGTGATACTGTGTGGAGATTCTATGTGATATGGTATTTTTATCAAATTATCAAAAGCTCAATCACAGAAATGTGAACACCATCGCTTACAAGAAGGTTTTGGGAACTCAAAATTTAGATAGTATGTGTTTCTTATTAAATTTGATCACAATTTGTTGATTCGATATTTCTACATGTTGTAGCTTTCACCCATTTGGAGACATAATCAACTACTATGAGAATATAAATCCATTAGAAATAGGGAATAGACCCATGAAGTCAATGCCCCAATAGTCAAATACCTCGATTGTAAGAATTAGTGTCAAAGACATACCATTTCTTTGGGTCAATGCACCTAATTTCTAACATGACTCGAAACGTTTAAAATATTCATGTGTATCTCTAAGCATTAATGGCCAGTAAAATCATTATTGGAATATTTTTGTTGCCATCTTTCCGCATCAGTATGAATATAGTTTTTCCCCTCTAGTATCACAACCAAGCATTCCTTATTGGCTAGGAGGGATTTGCAATTTGTATATTTTCAATTTGATGTATACTATACCAGTATGTACTGTATTTTTGAATTAGTATGAAGTTGATTATATTTAGTTTTTTTGTGTAAGATAAGCTATTCTATGTAGTTTAGTTTTTGTTATTTTAATTTCGAAAAATTTATAAAAGATCGGGAAAATATGAAAAATCAGAAAAATTAAGAATAATTTGAAAAGCTCTTTTTCGCCCATTTCAGTTCATATTTTGGTGTCAAATTGACTGTAAACTCGATTTATGCTCTCTTACATTAAACCCAAATTCATGTGTGTGCCTTCTGTTGCTGCAGATAGGTATTTGTTGGTATTTGCAGGAGGTGGTTTTAGGAACCGTAGGTTACTCAGAATTAGCTACCCATTATCTTAGATGGCTACTATATATCATGCATATTTGAGAACTCAAAAAGAGACTACAGTCATTTGGAATATTTTCATGTATAGTGGAAAATAATTTAATGAATAACATAAGTTTTTGTAATTCTCTTGCTGATATTGTAGTCTATAGGTCCGACAAATTAGAAGCCCGTGTAAAATATATTATGGAACAGAACAAACAAATAATTAATTTATTTTCTAAGTTTGAAAAAAGACATGTAGACCTCGAATGAGCCAATGGAAAAATAAATTAAATAAAACTAATAAGGGAGATAATCGAGAGGGTAGACTGCTTTGACGGATTAGGGACTAGCGCAAAACAAAAGAAGCCAAGTTACTAGATTAATATGATGTAAGCCACAAAAGTAAACGAAAAAACTTACTCTAGACAAGAGTATGATTCTATAATCGAACTATATAACTGCTGGAAAGAGCTATATAAGGATCCAAAAAGTGCTATAGAAGAAAGAGACCATTTAATAAAAAGAATACAATAAACGTATCTTCAGAATGAAGGTTTGTTACACCATTTTAAATTTCATCCTGAAATATATAACTTAGAAGATGAGAAAAAATGAATTTGAGTATTTTTAGACTTAGAGTATCACGAATTTAGAAAGTGAGGATTGTGGGATGACTATACATGACAAATCGAGACCGAGGTCCAGGAAATTGTCGACTTTAGAATGAAGGTTTGTTACACCATTTTAAATTTAATCCTGAAATATGTAACTTAGAAGATGAGGTAAATGACGATGAGTATTTTGAGACTAAGAGTATCACGAATTCAGAAAGTAAGGATTGCGGGATGACTATACATGACAAATCAAGACTGAGGTCCAAGAAAGTGTCAAATCTGATAATGAGTTAATATAGGTCGGTGAATATAGCAAAGCATCATTTCACTTAAATAACTTACAAATGGAAAAGTACTCAAGGATTGATGATTTAATAAAACACAGCTTATCACTGGGAGGAACTTTTTTGGATTTATGTAATGTGCACTTTAAAGATAAGCTAAAAATTATAAATAACTGGGCACAATCCCTAGCAATTATAACTACAAATCACAAAAGGACATAGGATAAAGAAAGATTTTTTTGATTATACTACTAGCATTTTACAAGTACTACAATGGATGAAACAATAGGTAAATTCAGAGGAAGGGAAAAATAAGTGGAGAGAGTGGCTTGAAGATGACTAATTCACTGGGTTTGACGATATCCATCCGAGTTCA
Source organism: Dracaena cambodiana (assembly GCA_036321105.1). Lineage (NCBI taxonomy): Eukaryota > Viridiplantae > Streptophyta > Magnoliopsida > Asparagales > Asparagaceae > Dracaena > Dracaena cambodiana. The sequence continues at coordinate 14,847,460 of JAYEPQ010000005.1, read as the reverse complement.
TTAAAATTATAAAATAAAGCTTATGTGTATTCACAGATGACAAAGCCCAAGAGAAAGAAATTCTTTTTGCTTTATAAAAAATTGAGTTATGCGAAATATGTGAATTCAAAGAATACTGCAATACATTTTTGAAATACTTTATACGCTAGAATACGATAAGGCCCAAAATTGGTTCGATTCGTTTTTCACAAGCTTCCAAGCTTATAGGATGCTAAAACATGAAACAAGTACCCAGACTACCTATAATGAATTGAGAAGAAAGACAATCTAGGGCACCGAATCCATTATACACTAAAGATAATATAGGATGACTATCTCAATATAAAATCTTATAAGAAAATGAAAAACACTATCAGTAGCTTCCTTAAGGGAAAGAAAGTGTTGTGAAAAAATAATTGGTAAAGACTGGAAGATTGGAAACGAAATGCAAGAAAAGAAGCAAAAGCCTGTGTCTAGAAAAATTTTCCTTTGAAGACCATGGCTGAGGAACAGAGGATTTGTTAGGAATAATAAATATGTTAGAAAATATAATGAGTCCTCTACTCAAAAAGATAAGAAAGGATGTTGGTGCTTTGACGAGGAAGGGCATTTTGTAAGAGATTGTCCTAGAAAAGAAAAAAAAAATGCTTAGAAAATGATAAAATTATGGAAGAGCAAGATTTATAGGTCCCTCTTGGGGAAGAACTTTCCTCTTTGAATGTAATGATATATGAGCTCGATGTTGAGAGCAATTCGAACACCGAATTGGTCTTTATGATGAATGATGAGTCATATTCTACCATGCTCCCAATTTCAGTATTGGACAATATAATATTAGGAGATGTAGCTGAAAAAGAGACAATCTTTAGCTCAGAAGATAATGAAAATAATTAAAAAACAACAAAAAATTAAAACAACAATAATATATGAAGTCTGACATTTCAGATTGTTTTCCTGAAGAATAATTGAAAATTTCAACAGACATACAAAAGCTAATCTATTAACTAGAAGGCGGGTAGATATTACCATCTTCTGCCAAGAAAAGATACAGAGAAGGAAGAAGAAATATCCAGGCATTCGATATATCCTTGTTGGCCTAATCCAAATTAAAATTGATGTATTATTTAGAGCCGACATCCCTAACATAACACTTGTCATGGATAACTAGTTTATAAACTGCCATGAAGTCCTGGTAGATAGTTTTCAATCTAATTTGGTAAATCAGACTGTATAGTTCAATATTTGACCCAACTATGTTACTTCTATAACGGATCCGAACATAATAGACACGGAATGACTAAAAATTAAAACTCAATGTATGAATATAAAGTCTAATTCACAAGATTTGGCTATAAAATATATAACGATACATGAATCAACCCAAACTATGGAAGCTAGAATAGTCTCGAACCAAAAGGAGATAATCAAGATATTTGAACCAAAACCAATTGCAGAAAAAGTAAAACCAAGGTTAATGATATGAAGGATCTCACAATACCAAGATAATGGTATCTTGAGGATCTAATATAGTCTAAAGAACGAAAGCACTTTGGAGGAGTCAAAAGACAGAGTTTCAAAAATAGCCTATATATCAAAAACAATTCAAAGAAACCACTGTTAAAAAGAAGCAATAGTGAAAGGGAACCTAGGGTAATAAAATAATTAGTCCTATCTCGACTATTGGGAGAATATCTTAGCCATAGCCCTATGAAAAAATGGAAAACAAACAGAAACTTAATATACCACTCATGCTTGGGTAATTGCTCGATAGGAAGCTGTCGAGAGTGATTAGAAAAAGGTTAATAATAATAATAATAAGATTTCCTAGACAAGAAAAATGTTATATTATTAGCCAAGTAATTCGTTAATTATTTTTGCAGATAAGAAGTATGGTGGAAAAGAGAAAACTAAGCAAATAGTATACCTATTCCAGTAGCATATGTTGCGTTTGTGGGATATCAGCCAGGTATCTACACAACATAGGAAAATATTATAAAAAGATATTTGGCTTTAGTGGAACAAGATGCAGACATTACTACTCCCTCGATGATGCAATCTTAGCATGGGAAATTTTGTGTCAGAGCCCATATATGGCAGAAGAAATTCGTTGATTCATCAAACAAAATATCGAGCAAAAAATAACGAGTTTTCCTAACTCAAAAATCACGTTAAAATTTTGGGGGAATCAAAAACAGCAATTATACATATAAGTGGAGGGTAGGTTTTATAGGTGGAGTGATTAATCGACTAGGCCAGGCTGAAAAAAATGATGGAGAAGATGAGAAGTATGTTGAGGAAGATGTGAGGGATGATGAGGAGCACACAAAGTATGAGGAGAGTGTGGAATTGCCGATGGAATTGCCGATGCCTTACAAATGACTTCTATTTAATGGTGGGTTCCTTCCAGCTGAACCTTTGGATTCCTCCATACTAAAGCATTGTAGATTTCATCCAGATGAAGCCTTGCCAACCATAAAAGGTTTTAAAAACTTACTATTGATATACTTTTATTATTGAGTTTTAATCATACTAGGAATATTACTATTAATGCTGTAAAAAATCTTACTGTTACTGTGGAGGATGACTAAAGACATGCATTAAATTTTGGGACCATAAAACCTGAAGATTCCAAGCATACGACACTGGCAAAGAGAATAATGGTGTTCATATCTCTGCACAACCGACCGAGGAAGAAATGGACATTGAGATTAAAGCAGAGGTGGGATTTGATATCACCGAGGATGCCAATAGCAGAGGAATCTCTGTACAGAGACTGCTATGACAGTTATATGAAAAAGGTAATCCAGCAGTTAGCCTGTTTGGAGAAGAATCTGAAAAAGTTTGATTACTACATCCTCCATAAGACACCAAAAGTAAAAAAAAAATTAGTCCCTAATGCAAGTCTTGACCCAAAAGAACCACCAAAAAAAAAGATCGTGCCACTAGTATGGGTGTTCCGGTATCTCCAAACTCATTTAAATCTATAGACTCTCTTGACTTTCACAACCTAATAAACTTCCTATAAAGACTACTTATTGAACCCATCAAGTAGATAACTTGATGGCCATCACCACCCATTACTACAGCAGATTTTTACCAGTAAGATTCTCTTGAGATTTGTCAATATCATTAACAGTAAGATTCGTGACAGTAACAGTAAGATTTTTTACAGCATTAATAGTATTATTCCTAGTATGATTAAAATTCAATAGTAAAAGTATATCAATAGTAAGTTTTTAAAACCTTTTATGGTTGGCAAGGCTTCATCTGGATGAAATCTACAATGCTTTAGTATGGAGGAATCCAAAGGTTCAGCTGGAATGAACCCGCCATTAAATAGAAGTCATTTGTAAGGCATCGGCAATTCCATTGGCAATTCCACACTCTTCTCATACTTTGTGTGCTCCTCATCATCCCTCACATCTTCCTCAACATCCTTCTCATCTTCTCCATCATTTTTTTCAGCCTAGCCTAGTCGATTAACCACTCCACCTATAAAACCTACCCTCCACTTATATGTATAATTGGTGTTTTTGATTCCCCAAAACATACAATATTGTAGTTCCACCCCTCTATTATCAGAGCCAAACATTCCTTATTGGCCAGGAGGAATTTCCTGCTTTTGATACTAGAGGGGCAGAACTACATGCACACTAATGCGGAAAGCAAATATACCAATTATGCATATTAGTGGAGGGTGGTTTCTACAGGTGGAGTGGGTTGATAGGCTAGGCTAGGCAAGAAAAAAGATGATGGAGAAGATAAGGATGGTGAGGAAGATAAGAGGGAGGGTGGAGGAGGAGAGTATGGAATTGTTGATGGTTTACTAATGCCCCCGGTGACTCCTATTTATAGGCAGGTTTCTTCCAACTAAAACCTTAGATTTCTTTTTAATGAAGTATTGTAGATTTCTTCCAGATAAAACCCTACCAGCTATAAAAACTTTGAAAATATTAATATTAATGTACTTTTATTGTTGAGCCTTAATCATGCTGCAAAATTTACTGTTGATGCGGTCAGAAATTTTACTCTTGTTGTCAAGGATTTTACTGTTGATGATAATGACAAATCTCAAGAAAATCTTTCTAGTGAAAATCTACTGTAGTAGTAGGCGGTGATACCCATCAAGTTGTCTACATGGTTTCAAGGAGTAGTCTTTATAGGAAGTTTATTAGGCTGTGAAAGTCAAGAGAGCCTATAGATTTAACTGAGCCTTGAGATGCAGAATCACCCCCACCATGTTGGCATGAATTTTATTTCTGGTGGTTCTTTTGGACTAAGACTTGCCTTCAGGACTAATTTTGTTTTACTTTTTGTGACCCATAGAGGATGTAGTAATCTAACTTTCTGGATTCTTCTTCAAGTAGGCCAACTGCTGGATTACATTCTTCATATAATTGTTTTAGCAGTTTCTATATAGAGATCCCTCTGCTATTGGCCTCCTCAGCAATATCGACTTCTACCTCTACTTCAATCTCAATATCCATTTCTTTCTCGGTCAGCTGTGTTGAGATATGAACACCGTCATTCTCTTTGCTAGTATCGCATGCTTGCAAATCCTAGGGTGTTTTGGTCCCAAACTACAATGCACATCTTTGGTCATCCTCCTTCGCCCTGCTTGATTTAGTGAAGATGGGTAAATTTTTTCTAGAAATAGGCACATGCCTTTTAAGAGATTATATTATTCGGGAGATATTACCTTAATAATGTCTTTATTAAGGATTGTTATGAAACTTGAGCAAACCTAACTTAATGATTTGAGCTTTGAATTATGCTCCATGATGAGATCTGCTAAGTCCCCCATAAGCTTAAAGAAAATGTGGCAATTTCTAATTCCCATGTTAATCTTTTGATGTGCCCTTCAGACTTCATTTAGCTCAGAATAAAATGGTAACGAGATTCCTGGGTTAGGAAAACTCGTTACTTTGGGCTCGGTAGCCTGTTGGACAAACCCACGAATTTCTTCTGCCATATATGGGCTGTGTTGTGACATTTTCCATGCTAAGGTTGCATTCTCGAGGGAGTTGTAATGTCTGCAACATGCTCCATTAAAGCCAAATATCTCTTTATAACATTTTTTCCATATTATGTAGATACCTGGCTAATATGCCACGAACACATATATTGCTAGAATAAGGGTACTATTTGTTATAGCTTTTCCCTTATCCGCCATACTTTTTATCTGCAAAAATGAATTGCTTGATATAACAATTTCCTTGTATAGGAAATTATTATTATTATTATTATTATTATTATTATTATTATTATTATTACTACTACTACTACTACTACTACTACTACTACCTTTTTTTAATCGTTCTCGACAGCTTTTGTCGAGCAATTGACACGAGCATGAGTGGTATATTAAGTTTTCGCTCATTTTCCATTTTCTTAGGACATGGGCTATGATCTTCTTCCAATAGCCGAGATAGGACCGGTTCTTTTATTACCTTAGGTTCTCTTTCACTTTTGCTTCATGTTAGAAATGGTTGTTTTGAATTATTTTTGATATACAGGCTATTGATGTGATAAATTTACTGCAAGCGCACAGTGTCGGTTATAGCACTTTTCAGGTCATTCTCACAGGGATCTAGAGTGTTTTGCTATCTTTCTAATCATATTATTCTAACGAGCTAACTAAGCATTCTAAGTTGATTTCTAGTTATTCTAATTAGCCTATGATATAAAATCCAGTAGATCACAACCAAGTATTACTTTTATTATTTTCTACCTATCATAAAAACTGATCTCTTAGTTTTAATCTTTTAATTAAAGTTCTCTAAGTATGAACTATCAAGTGGTGTGTAAATATAACTCATCAAAAATACTACTTTTCATAAAAGTAAACTAAATTATTTGATAATTCTATGAAAAAGATGAATTCAACAACCCCAAACTCTAACTAAGCATAGCTATCAAGAAATTTAACTCAAGTATAATCTATCAAAGCATTAATCTACGAGTTGTTGTATTATAATCTTTTCACAGAAAAATCATATCTTTAATATTTTATTTTAGAAAGAAAACAATCAAAAGCAATTACATGGTTGATTCCTAATTTTTTCTACATCCTAGAGCTAAACTAATTTAGCTACTCATGGTTCTAATTAAAAATCTGATTTTTTTTCTATAAAGCAATTAAATATCTAAATTAGAAAGTAACTAAATCTATCTATAAAGCAATTAAATATTTCTACTTACTAGAAAATCCTTGAAAATAATGGAGTCACCTCTGGAGCATAGTATGATGGTCGTCACCCCTTCGGCAAAAATCTAATCTTTATTGATAATTTAAGAGTAAAAAATTGCATAATAATCCAAGGTTATAAGGACACGGCCAATATATACACCTCGGAGAACCAAACCCTAATCTGAGCACAAGTGAGTAACTACAAAATTACATCGAAAATTCCATAAAAATTCCATCCAGTGTGGGCCCCATTGAGTTACCAAAGAGCAGCAAATGACGCCAAATGGCAGCAAAATATATGTTCTGGGCCTCAACTTTCTTCTGCATGAGTCTCTTGTCCTTTGCCTTTTTGGGTCTCTGCAGCTTTATAATCCTGTAGCTTTATTCACTTTTAGCTTTTTCTGGACTTGGGTTTCTAATTTGGCCTGAGTTTATACCATCTCCTTGTACGAATAGGTCTAACTTGAAAAGCACACTAAAAATACTCAAGTAGCATTATTTATATACAAAAATAGATAATATGGAGACTATAAATATGCATGATATGACACTCATCATACCCCCATACCTATCTTTTGCTACTCCTCGAGCAAAACCTAGAACTAATAAGAAAAAAAAGTTTAACTCACTTTCGCAGGAATCACGATTGCACTTAACATGTGCAACAAGCCGTTAAACCCCTAGATTACCCTAGTAGACGAGTTGTGTCTCGTGAGGGTTTGCAGTGAATATACCTATAAAATTCGTGAATAAGGTAGATTAAGAAATATTGAAAAAAAATTAAGGATATTCAAAAATCAAGAAAAATAAAAATTGTATACAAAAGAAATTAACTTTTTTTGATATTTTCTTCAATTAATCTCACTAATATACAAACTCAAAAATGCATTTAGATTATTAGTTTTTAAGTCAAGTATCATATCAAATATACCTATCATTTTAATCAAAAATTCAAATCCTATTTTTCAATACCCACTAATATATAATTCATTGGCTCCTATACATCTACTGCATGTGTGATAGTCTACTTCGGCTTTGGACTCAAACTCTAACTCATGATTCATCTCTTCTCTCTAAATATTTTTTTCTTTTTGTTTCCATTCTTGTGAATATTTCACCTTTCATGCGAAAATTCATATTTGCTTAGGCACAAATACCCGATTACTCGAATCATACTCTAATTTTTTTTCATTTCTAAAGGATTATTGCCTTAAATACCAGGTTCACCTCTTTTTGTTTAAGGATTATTGCCTCAAATACCAGACTCACCCCTTTTTTTCTTTTAAAGGATCATTGCCTTAAATACCAAGATCACCTTCTTTATTTTTTTCTTTTTTAGAGAGAGAAAACTACTCAATCGTTATCATGTTTGTTCTTAATATAATAAACTATTGTGAAGTAAAAAATTGATGTTAACTCCCTCAAAATATTATTAGCAGTATTTACTTTTCAGATTTTTATTTTTTTCATAAAATTCTAAGTGTATTATCTAATCTACTCTCCTATCAAACTTCAAATCTAAATTTATTCTTTTATTTGTAATTAGGTTGATTTATTGAAGAAAATATTTTTGTATATTTTTACCTTTCATTAGATATTTAAAAATAATTCATATTTTTTTTACTTTTTTCAAATTTTTTTTAGTTACCCAAAAAACTAGCCAAAGTGTAAAATGAAGAAACATAAAAAAAATCTAAAAATAAAATAAAAATTCTAGTAAAAACTAAAAAAAAAACTAGAAAAACAAGAAAAAAAATCTCTTAACCCACTCCCCCACACCTAAACTCGTGTATGCCCTCATACACGAACTAAGAGTGGTAAAATAAATAAGAAATAATTGTATAAATATTATACAAATAATGAGAGTTGTGAAAAACCACGATCTCAATATTGTCACCCTATTAACGCATGAAACGTGGTTACGACCTCTCGATCACTTCCCACTTTCATAGTGTCTACGTTTTAAACGTGAAGTAGGTGTATTGTTGTGTCTCATCATCCTCATACAAATTATGAAATTAAATTTTTACTTGACCTCACTTTTTCTTTGTCCACATGAAAGCATTAATAATTGGGTTAAAGAATTCTTCATTATAAACCTACCAATCATCGTTAGTAACAAGTACACATCTAGAAATATCGTGAGGTGTGAAGGGTGCAAAATAATCAAGTGAACCAACTATGAAGTGTGGTGCCTCTTCTAACTCACGAAGTAATGCAAGCTTCTTTGCAAACAAATCCTCAAAGGTTTGCTCATAAATCAATGGCACACTTGCACAAGTATCATCATACGTAGAGTTAGTATATACCAATTCATGGAATAGCATGAGCTCATCTTCAAAAATTTGCTCAAATGAGGGTTCATCTTCAGCGCAAGAGGTAGAATGTGAGTGCAAACTAGGAATCATGTTTACCTCAATGAGAGAGCTTCTTGTGTGATCATCCATATTGAATATGTTCAATGCACAGTCATATTCCCAAATGAGAGTTGGTCTGTCCAAGATAATGGAAATTTGATTCCGTGTATTGGAAATCGGCTCAGTTTCTAAAATAATAAAGTCTACAGGAAAGATGAACTCGCCGACATTAATGAGCACATCTTCAACTATATCAAGTGGTCTCTTGATTAAACGATCAGCTAGATGTAATGTGACCTTAGGAGGTTGAGGTTTTCCTAACTCTAGTTGCTGATAAACAGTGTAAGGAAGAAAGTTGACACTTGCCACTAAATCAAGCAACGCTCTATCAAATATAGTGTTCCCAATGGTGCATGAGACTTTGGGGGAACTTGGATCTTTGTATTTGACAGGAAGTTAGAGAGGATTTGCGATATATTTGCAGTAAGAAAATCTTTCTCATGAACGTTTCTTGCTCGTTTCTTAGTACACAAATCCTTGAGAAACTTGGCATAAATGGGAACCTATTGTATAATATCAAGGAGTGAAATATTAACCTTCACCTGCTGAAATGTTTCAAGAATCTTCTCTACTTGTGGTGAAGGCTTCCTGAACGATTGGGAGATATTGCTTTTAGCTTAGGAACAAGTTCTTTCGAATGAGATTGTGATGGTATTGGAGGTGATGGAGATAGACGTTGAGAAAGAGATGGAAAAGATCTGCAGAATAGTAGGAGTGAGATCAGAGGGCATGACTACATTATTGTCCACTTGCTTGCCAGATTTGAATATGTGAATGGCATTGTATTGGTGAATATGGGATGAAATAGGCTGAGATAAGTTAGAGTTGAGTTCATTATTGGTTGGCTCGGAAAGGTACCCATCCCCACTCACTCAGTTATGGCTAACTGTCCAACCTGCTACTCTACATTCTTTATCAACTGATAACTTACAAGAAATTATTGGTAGGTCCATTGTATAAAGTCAGTAGACACTTTTATTAAATTTTGCATTTGTGTATCTAAATTGGATGTCGTCTTGAAAAGGTTCTCCACATTCCTTTCAAGCGTTGTTTACCGTCTATTATAATCATTGTTAGACCCCTGCTGTGGATATGACTGATTATGTACCGGAGGTCTATTCAAGTTGTTCCCTTGATTTGTAGCATTTGGGTGTTAATATACACCCACATTAGGTCTCGAGAACTGACCATTAGGTGAAGACTGTATATTAGGATTGAGGGCTTCCTGATATTATCCTTGAGCCCATGAGAGATTTGGGTGATTTCTCTAATCCGGATTATATGTAGGAGTGTAAGAATTGTTTATAGGTCGTTGATATAAGGTGTTAACCTGCTCTAGTATTGGATCAATGGAATTTACTAACAGTGGACACTCCTCCATAACGTGATTTGGAGTTCCGTAATTAAAACTTGTGCGACCTTGTATTTTGTTGACATGACCCATTGGTGGAGAACTAGTGGTCTCCAACACCTCAATTCTCCACATAAGTGTTGCAATTTTAACTTCAGCAGCTATCGAGCTATCAATGCTAAGGACCCACCCTTATGTGTAGAATTTGATATATTGGGTTTCTCAGCGGGACTCTCCCACTGCATAGTTTTCCACGATAGGTTCTCAAGAAAGTCCCATGCTTCGTCCTTATTCTTTCTCATAAACTCCCCTGACATATGGAGTCAAAAAGAGTTTTGGATATGTAATCGAGTCCTTCGTACACGATTTGACACAACGCCCCTTTTCTATCGCATGGTGGGGCACTGAGCTAACAAATCTTTGAACCATTCCAAGTATTTCCAGAAAGGTTTTTCCGGCACTTAATGAAATTGATTAATTTGATTTTGAATTTTTGTCGTTTTGTGTGTGGGATAATACTTCTTGAGAAAAACTGTAACGAATTCATCCCAAGTAGTGATTAAATTAGTAGGCATACTATACAACCACTTCTTGGCGTTATCTTTGAGAGCGAATGGAATGAAGCGGAGCTTAATTACATCCTCGATAAGTGTTGCAGCTTAATCATCACGCACACTTTCTGAAATTCACTGATAAAGATATATGCATCCTCAGAATCAGAACCAGTGAATTTAGGAACCATGCTGATATACTACGATTTCAGTTTATAGTGATTACCCGCTGCGTATGGAAGTTTAATACATGACGGTGATGATGTGCGCAACGGGTAACATCAATCCTAAAGGATCGGGATCGGTTGGTCCTTCTTGTCTCTCATGAACAAATTTGATCTCACAAGTCGACAAATTGATCACGAGTCCAATGTGGTATGAACTAACGACCGTGAGTGGATGCGTAAATTTCCTAAACTAATGCAAGAAGTGGAGTGTGGTGAGATGAAACGGTGGAAGAAATATGATCAAAGAAAAATGTGATGTCCTACAGTTTCAAATTTTTTTATTTTTTATATTTTTTAACAGAACTAGAGACCCAAAATACAGAATTAGAGAAAAATAAGAGGAAATTTTCACCTAAATTGCTGCCAAATTGTAGCAATTGCCACTCTTTAGCGCCAAAATAAGAGAGTTTTGCTCCCTTCTTTTTGCAGTGTACTCCTAAGACTTCTCTCGTCCCTTTGTGTTTCCTGTATTTGAACTTCTAGATCCCTGCATACTCAACACACACTGTTAACCCATAAAATATTAGAAAAAGTAAAAAAAAAAAACACCGTCGATTCTCGGCAACGACACCAAAAACTTGATGTGATAAATTTACTGCAAGCATAGTGTCGATTGTAGCACTTTACAGGTCATTCCTAGAGGGATCGAAAGTGTTTTACTATCTTACTAATTCTACTATTCTAACTAGCTAACTAAGGATTCTAAGTTAATTTCGAGTTATTCTAATTAGCCTAGGATATAAAATCCACTACTTCATAACCAAGTATTACTTTAATTATTTTCTTCCTATCATAAAAACTGATCTCTTAGTTTTAATCTTTTAATTAAAGTGTTTTAAGCATGAGCTATCAAGTGGGATGCAAGTAAAACTCATCAAAGATACTACTTTTCATAAAACTAAACTAAATTATTAGTTAATTCTATAAAAAAGATGAAATGAACAACCCCAAACCCTAACTAAGTATAGGCTATCAAGAAACTTAATTCAAGTATAACATATCAAAGTACTAATCAACGAGTTGTTGTATTATAATCTTTTCATGGTAAAATCATATCTTTATTATTTTTTAGAAAGAAAATAATAAAAAGCAATTACATTGTTGATTCCCAGTTTCTTCTACATTCTAGAGCTAAACTACTTTAGCTACTCATGGTTCTAATTAAAAATCCTATTTTTTCTATGAAAGCGATTAAATATCTAAAGTAGAAAACAATTAAATTTATCTAAAAAGCAATTAAATATTTCTACTTACCAGAAAATCCTTGAAAACAATGGAGTTACCTATAGAGTGCAGTATGGCGGCCGTCACCCATTCAGCAAAATCCTAATCTTTATTGATAATTTAAGAGTATAAAATTGCATAATAATCCAAGGTTACAAGGACACAGCCAATATATAGGTCTTGGAAAACCAAACTCTAATCTGAGTACAAGTGAGTAGCTAAAATATTACATCGAAGACCCCGTAAAAATTTCATCTAATGTGGGCCCCATTAAGCCACCAAATAGCGGTAAATACCGCCAATTGGCGGCACAATATTATGTTCTGGGAATCAACTTTCTTCTGCAAGAGTCTCTTGTCCTTTGCCTTTGATTTGATTGACTATAATGAACTTTGGGTCTCTGCAACTTTTCTCGACTGAAAATAAATTGAATGTCTTGATAAACCTTTTCTTGATTGAAAATAGGAATGTCTACCTGCCCTCTAATTGATAAATTAGCAGTTGTACTTTCATTGAGATTTTCAATTATTCTTCTGAAAAAGAAATTGAAATGTGAGACTTTATATATTTCTATCTTTTTAATTTGCTGTTGTTTTTTAATTTTTTTGACATCTTCTGGGCTGAAGATTGCCTCTTTTCTAACCACACCTAATGTTTTATTCTCCATGTCTAAAATTCAGGCATGGTAGGACATGACTTGTTATTTATCATAAAGACCAAATCGGTGTCCGAATCACTCTCAACATCGAGCTCATATAGTATTACATCCGAAGAGGAGAATTCTCCCCCAAGACAGATATCTAAATCTTGTTCTTCCATATGTTTTATCATTTTCTAAGCATTTTTTCCTTTTCTAAGACAATCTTTGGCAAAATGCCCTTCCACGTCAAAGCACCTATACCCTTTCTTATCTTTTTTAATATAGGAATCATTACATTTTCTAACATATTTATTATTCTTGATAAATCTTTTGTTCCTCCACCATGGTCTCCAACAGAAATTTTTTCTAGACACAGACTTTTGCTTCTTTTCTTGCATTTCATTTCCTATCTTCCAATCTTTGCCAATTGTTTTTTCACAATACTTTCTTCCCTTAAGGGAGCTAATGATGGAAACTTATTATTTTCTTATAAGATTTTACATTAAGACGTCATCATGTATTATGTTTAGTGCGTAATTGATTTGGTGCACATGATTGTCTTTCTTCTCAATTCATTTTAGGTAGTTTGGGTGCCCGTTTCGTGTTTTAGCATCCCATGGGCTTGGAAGCTTGTCAAAAAATGGATCGAGCTAATTATGCGCATTTAATCTAGCTTATAAAAGAAAATATCTTGTAGTATTCTTCGAATTCACATATTTCGTATAACTAAATTTTGAATAAAGTGTAAAGAATTTTTTCCTCTTGGGTTTTGTCATCTGTGAATCTACATAAGTTTTCTTTTATAATTTTAATAAAGTCGGCAAGATATCGTTAAACCCAGTGAATTTGTCATCTTCGAGTCACTTTCTTAACTTATTTTTTACCTTCCTCTAAATTTACCCATTGTTTCATCTATTGTAGTACATCTCCTTGTAAAGTGCCTGCAATATTATTAACAAATCTTTCTTTATTCCATGTTCCTTCGTGATTCACAATTATAATTACTAGGGATTATATCCAGTCATCTATAGTTTTTGCTTATCTTTAAAGTACATGTTAGATAAATTCTCCCTGAGATACGCTATGTTTTATTAAATCATCAATTCTTAAGTCCTTTCCTTTTTGCAAGTTATTTAAGTCTAATTAAGTTTTGCTATCTTCATCGACCTAATTAACTCAATATCAGATTTGACACTTTTTCTGCCTCACTCTCATATTCATCATATATAGTCATCCCCAGTCCTTTCTGAATTTGTGATACTCCTAGTCTCGAAATACTCGTCTTCATTTTCCTCGTCTTCTAAGCAATATCTTTTAGGATCGAATTTAAAATAGTGTAACAAACTTTCATTATGAAGGTACGTTTGATGTTTTTTTTTTTTAAACGGTCTCTTTCTTGTATAGTACTCTTTGAATCCTTATATAGCCTTTCCAATATTTAAGTAGTTTGATTATTAAATCGTACACATGTCTAGAGTAAGTTTTTTTTGGCTACTTTTGTGGATTGCATCGTATTAATCTGATGACTTGGTTTCTTTTGTTGCATAGTCCCTAATCCGTCAATGCGGTCTAACATCTCAATTACCTCCCTTATTAGTTTTAATTGATTTATTTTTTATTAACTTGCTCGAGGTCTACATGTCTTTTTTCAAACTCAAAAAATAAGTTAATAATTTGTTTATTCTATTCCATAATATATTTTATGCAGGCTTTTAATTTGTCGGACCTATAGACTATAATATCAACAAGAGAATTATGGAAACTTGTGAATTCATTAAATTCTTTTTTGCTGCACATGAAAAATAATCCAAATTACTATAGTCTCTCCTTTAGTTCTCAAATATACATGGCATATCAGTAGTGTCACCTAAGATGTCAATTGACAATTAGCTCTGAATAGCCTATAGTGCCTAAAACCACATCTTGCTAATGTTAATAAACACTACACACAAAAATCTAGGCTTAAAAATTACTCAAATCTAGAAAGAAAACACTTAGAATGAAACTAAGATAATACCCTTATAAATTATAAAAGAGAAGAAATCGCGTTTACAGTCAATTTGATAGCAAATATGATCTGAAATGGGCAAAAAAGAGCTTTTTTGAACTATTCTAAAAAATTTTCCATTTTTCATATCTTTCCCATTTTGATTATTTACGAATTTTTGGAATTAAAATCATATAAAATAAAATACACAGAACAGTTTATCTAACACATAAAACCAAACATAATCAACTTCAAACTAATTTAAACATACAGTACATACCAGAACAGTAGATATCAAACTAAAAATGTACAGATGGAAAATCCAAGCATTCCTTGTTGGCCACGAGGGATTTGTCGTCTATATATTTTATGTTTGTTGGTTATTGTTCAGATATATACTGTTTGAGTTAGTATGAAGTTGATTATGTTTTGGTTTGTGTTAGATAAGCTGTTCTGTGTATTTAATTTTATGTGATTTTAATTCTAAAAAATTCATAAAATATCAAAAAAAAAGGAAAATTTCATGAAAGAAATTTGAAAAAATCCTCAAAAATTACAAAATGTTACTTTTCGAAGTCATTGTTCATTACAGTAGCAAATTAGGAAAAATTAGGAAAATCTGAAAAAATTGGGAAAAATTAAAAATAATTCTGAAAAACTCTCTTTTGCCCATTCCAATTCATATTTGGTATCAAATTGATTGTAAACTCAATTTCTGCTCTCTCATAATTGACAACAGCGTTATTGTAGTTTCATTCTAAGTATCTCTTACTAGATTTGAATAACCTTTAAGTCCATATTCATGTGTGTGCCTTTTGTTTCCATAGATAGGCTTTTGTTGGCAATAGTAGGAGTAGTTTTATGTACCGTAGACTTCTCAGAGTTAGCTGCCCATTGATATTTTAGATGACTACTAATAAATTTTGCAATTGTATGTAGAACAGTTGTAATCTATATGACATCTCATATTATGATATATATGACATAACATACACCGAGGTATTCGGAAAAGAGATTTGACGAAGTGGTATCTCCAATGAAAAAATAGAAAGCACAATGTAAAAATCCTAATAAAACTTCAGGAGAAAGAGATAATCTAATTTGCAAACTTGAGTGAGACTACACAAAATTTAAAAACCTACTATGCCATTTCGGATATAAATTAAGTATAAAAGAGGTTAAATCAATTACAACGAATGATATAACTAAGGAAGTTAACTATAAGGAGAATGATAAGATTAATGAGAAAGATTATAAGTTTTTTCCAATCAAAACATAATCCTTCACAAAGCTAACTCCCAACATCCAAGATAAAGGAAGAAAATATCTTAGAAAATAAATGTGAAATAGAAACAACAAATGAGGAACTTCTCTTAAACTACGAAGAACATTTGTCAAAAAACAAGATGAAAAGTATTCGATACGATACGACAAAATAACTTTTGTTCCGAAACAAGGAAGAAGATTTAATTATGTTAAATGAACATTCAAATTTGTTGGATACATACAGTATTCATTATATGCATTATTAGATACTAGCGTCATAGTTTGTTCTTGTTAAGAAAATACAATACTATTAGAAAAGTGGGAACCAATGAAATATCCATTTTAAATAACAGGAATTAGCGCACATAAAATAACCATCCAAAATAAAGCTAAAAATGTGGAGATTTGGCTTAACGAAATGAAATTTGTTATACCAAAACTATTATGCTTTCTATACATGAAAAGGGATAGAGTTTTAGAGAATAATTTTATTAGAGAATATCTATCTATGATTGTAGAAAAACAAGTGGTCTCTCTAACCCAATAAGAAGAGGACAAACTCCATAGAGTTAACATGCTACTTTTAGATGGACCAAGATATAAGCTTTCTGAGGTCTTTTCTCCCCAAAAGATAGCTCCATATTAGGAGATCTACTAAATAAATATGAAGAAGTTTTTGAATTAAGTCAAACCCACTAGCTTTACAAGACTCTCAGTGAAAATTTTAGTGAAAATCCACCAAAACTATAGGATCGAAGTCCAAAATTTTATAAGATTCAATTAAGAGATGACAATGTAATCATTAGAGTAAAGCCCACACTCTATACTAGACATAATATAGATGAGTTTGACAATTAAATAAATAAAGTTTCTAAGTGTGGGCCTAATAGTCCTCATTCTAGGCCAACATTTATGGTTAGAAATTTAATGAAATAAAGAGAAAAAACTCCGAATGGTAATAATTATAAAAGATTAAATCAGAATTTAAAACTTGACAGATACTTTAACGTAAGAAAAGAGGTATTAATATAACTAAGGGATCTAGAGTATTTTGTAAGTTTGACTACAAGTCTGGATTTTGGCAACTTAAAATGACGGAGGAGTCAAAACCACTAACTGCTTTTAGCATACCACATAGACATTACCATTGAAATTTTATATCATTTGGACTAAACACTGCACCACAAATATTTCAAAGATAGTTGAACTCAATTTTTAATGAGCTGAAAGATTTTTATATTGTATATATTGGTGACATCCTAAGTTTTTTAAAACGAAGGAAGACCATAAACCAAATCAAACAATTATTAGTAATGTTTTCAAATGGCACGGGATAATACTCTCCCCAAAAAAGATTAAAATTGAAAAAGAATCCATAGAGTTTCTTGGAATCATCCTAGATAAGGATGATATCCAATTACAAACACATATCATTTTAAAAATTATGGATTTTTCCGAGGATATAAAAGATAAGAGGTAATTACAAAGTTTGCTAGGATTGCTAAGCTATGGAAGAATGTTTCTATGGAAGTTAACTAATAAAAAGTACCTCTACTGAAAAAATTAAATAGCAACCAGGTATTCATTTGGACGAATGAAGATAAGAGAATTCTAAACCAAATAAAACAACTTTCCGAAAATGCATCAGAAGTTTATCTACCTAAAGAAGGAGATAAATTAAATCTAGACACCGATGCATACGACGAATGTTGGTGATACACATTAAAAGAAATTCCAAAGGAAATTTGGAATGAAGAAGATTCACCCTTATCTCAGAGCGGGAATTGGCTCAGCAAAAAGAATATCGCACAAAATTTATTAAAACATGAGAAATTTTGTGTGTACAACTCTGGAAAATTTAAACCAAACAAATGGGAATGTGTTATATTTGAAAAGAAATTATACACTATAAGGCTAGCTTTATGAAAATTTTAAATATTTCTTACACCCGAATTCTTCAGTATCAGAACAAACAATAAAGCCCTAAGAGGTTTTTCTTGTAAACACAAAGAAAGCCTCTGATAAAAGGATGCAATGATATAATGAAATTGCTCAATATTTCTTTGAAATATAACATATCATAGGAAATGATAACTTTATTGCAGACTACTTAAGCCAAACTACCGAATAAAAAATAATATATATATAATGACTATGTATTTCTAGACAATGAAGAAAGAGTAAAATACTCTATTAAATTACTAGCCAAGTAGTTTAATAAAATTCCTAGATAAGGAAGAGGGCTGTTTGAATAAAATACTTTATTAAATTACTTGACAAGGAAGAGGGCACTTAGAATAAAATACTCTATTAAATTACTAGTCAAGTAGTTTATAAAATTTCTAGACAAGGAAGAGGGCTGTTGGAACAAAATACTCTATTAAATTACTAGCCAAGTAATTTAATGACTATTTTCACAGGACAACATGGAGAGAAGAAAAGAAAAGAAATACTCATAATTTCAACACCTCTGCATTTTCTGATGAAAGAGAGGAAATGTTTGAGAAGGCTAGACAAGTGCTTTCCGAGAGATTTTTTAGAGTATCAAGATAGTGATGCTCAACCATACAAAGAAATCGATAAAATTATCTCAGAAAACAGAGTAGACACCATTGCAACCTGCAATAGCCATCCGAAGCTATTCAAATTCATAAGTCCAGATGGCTGGGATATTCAAGAAATGGAATGGGGATAGCTATTCTTCAAATTGCAAGATACCCAAGAATAGTACAAACTTCCAGTAATGATAAAGTTCCTCATGCAAAGATCAACAATAAATTTGAGCTATAATTTCTATTGCATCTTCCGAAACTTTAGCACTCTTGGATGAAGAGAAGAAGCAAAGTTTTTTTAGTTATATCAAATTTGGATATTTGGCTATTCAGAGTGCTAACAAGTTTTTAATGCCAAGCATGACATCAAAAGAATTAATTACAACTATAACTGGTGTAGCAATTTTATTGAATTGGTCTATAAGGACGGAAGCCTCCCAAAAAACATTGACGAGTACGCCATCAGGACAAACGGAAGGAGAATATTTATCACAAGTGGTTATCATGTAAAGTTTAGTATCCCGAAAAATCGAGACAACGTGCAATGAAGCTATTGAGGGATATAGCCGTCAATTAGACTAATCTAGATATCCCAACAGAATTCAAATGGTTAGCAAAGCTGGAATCCAAAAATGAAGTGCATGAAAAAAGAGGGGGCATCCCAGTAAAATCTACAGACTCTGTTGACATCCACAGCATATAGTGCTCCTTGAAACCATCAAGTAGATAACTTGATGGGTATTGCCGTCTACTACTATAGCATATTTTCACCAGCAAGATTCCTTCGAGATTTGTCAACATCATCAACAGTAAGATTGCTGACAATAATAATAAGATCTCTGACAACATCAACAATAAAATTCCTAGCATGATTAAAGCTTAATAATAAAGTAAATCAACAATTAGATTCTCAAAGTTTTTACAGCTGACAAGGCTTCATCTAGAAGAAATAGACAATGCTTCAGTAAGAAGGAATCCAAGGTCTCAGCCGGAAGGATCTCATCATAAATAGGAGTCACCGAGGGCATTGAGAAAGCATCGGCAATTCAACACTCTCTCCTCATACTCTGCATGCTCCTCACTATCCCTTTCATCTTCCTCACCATCCTTCTCATCTTCTCCACATCTTTTTCCATCTAGTCTAACCAATCAACCCACTCTACCTGTAAAAACCATCCTCCACTTATATGGATAATTAGTGTGTTTGCTTTTCGCATTAGTGTGCTTGTACTTCTACCTCTCTGGTATCTAATAAATTAATAGTTTTGCCCCTCTAGTATCAGAGTTCGTACCAGTTCCATCCCTATAGTATCAGAGCCCATAACCAAGCATTAATTTTTGCAGACAAATGCCCCTCTGGTATCACAATCAACTTCTCATCTTCTCATCCTTCTAATCTTGCTGCAGGCACCTGTAGTTCCACCCATATGGTATTAGAGCTCTGGTAGGCTAGAAAACGATGATGGAGAAGATGAGAAGGATGGTGAAGAAGATAAGAGAGACAGTAAGGAGCACGCAGAGTATGAGGAGGAGAGTGTGGAATTGCCAATGGAATCACAGATGGAGTTGTCGATGCCTTTCAAATGCTCCGGTGACTTCTATTTATAGGCAGGTTCCTTCCAGCTAAAGCCTTGGATTCCTTCTTACTGAAACATTATATATTTCTTGTAGATGAGGCCTTGCCAGCTGTAAAAACTTTGATAATCTTACTGTTGATATACTTTTACTATTAAGCTTTAATCATGCTGGGAATTTTATTGTTGATGTTGTCTGAAATCTTACTGTTGCTATGAGAAATCTTATTGTTGATGATATTGACAAATCTCAAGGGAATCTTGCTAGTGAAAGTCTATTGTAGCAGTGGGTGGCGATACCCATCAAGTTATCTATTTGATTGTTTCAAGGAGTAGTTGTTATAGGAAGTTTATTAGGCTGTGGAAGTCAAGAGAGTCTGTAGATTTTTCTATGTTTAGAGATGCAGGATCACCCCCCATCATGTTGGCACAATTTTCATTTCTGGTGGTTCTTTTGGCCAAGAATTGCCTTTAGAACTAATCTTTTCACATTTGATGACCCATAGAGTATGTAGTAATCAAACTTTCTTAATTCTTCTCCAAGCAGGCCAACTGTTGGGCTACATTCTTCACATAATTGTTTTAACAGTTTCTATACAAAGATTCCTCTACTATTGGTCTCCTTTATGATATTGATTTTCACCTCTGCTTCAATGTTAGTGCTCATTTCTTTCTCGATCGGCTGTGTAGAGATATGAACATCATTATTCTCTTTGCCAGTGATGCATGCTTGCAAATCTTCGGGTGTTATGGTCCCAAACTACAATGCACGTTTTTGGTCATCCTCCTTCGCCCTACTTGACTTAGTAAAGATGAGCAGCTTCTTTTCTAGGATCTTGCTCATGACTTTTAGGAGATTATATTGTTCAAGAGATTATATTCTTTTATTGTCGTAGGTTCTCTTTCACTATTGCTTCTTATTAATGGTGGTTGCTTTGAATTATTTATGATATATAGGCTATTTCTGGAACTTTGTATTTCGACTCCTCCAAAGTACTTTGGTTATTCAGACTGTATTAGATCCTCAAGATACCATTGTCTTGGTATTGTGAGATCCTTCATATTCATTAGCCATGGTTTTATTTTTTTCTGCAAATATTTTTGGTTCAAATATCTCAATTATCTCCTTTGGTTCAAGACTATTCTAGCATCTGTAGTTTGGTCATGTATTGTTGTATAGTCTATAGCTAGATCATGTGAATTAGACTTCATATTCATATCTTGAGTTTTAATTTTTAGTCATACTGTACCTATTATGCTTGGATCTGTTATAGAAATACAATGGGTCAAATATTGAACCATATAGTCAGTTTTACAAAATTAGATTGAAAACTACCTATCAGGGCTTGATGGCAATATGTAAACCGGTTATTCATAAAAATTGTTATTATAGGTATATCTATGCCAGTTCTAAACAATGCATTGATTTTAATTTGGATTAGGTTAACATGGATATATTGAATATTTGGATATTTCTTTTTCCACATTCATACCTTTTCTCGGCTGAAGATGAGAATGTCTACCTGCCACACAGTTCACAAATTAGCAGTTATGTTTCTGTTGAAATTTTGAATTATTCTTCTAAAAGGAAAGTGAATCGCGAGACTTTATCTATTTTTGTCATTTTAATTTGTTGTTGTTTTTAAATTTTTCGATATCTTTTGGGCTGAAGGTTGTCTCTTTTCCAACCCCATTTCTTAATGTTATATTATCCAATTATGAAATTGGATGCATGGTAGGACATGACTCATCATTCATCATAAGGACTAATTCGGTGTCCGAATTGCTCTCAACATCGAGCTCATATAGTACTATATCCAAAAAGGAGAGTTCTTCCCCAAGACAAATTTCTAAATCTTACTCTTCCATATATTTTATTATTTTCTGAGCATTTTTTCTTTTATAGGACAATCTCTGGCAAAGTGCCATTTCTTGTCACACACAAAGCACCTAAACCCTTTCTTATCTTTTTGAATAGAGGACTTATTACATTTTCTAATGTATTTATTATTCCTGATAAATCCTCTGTTCCTCCGCTATGATCTCCAATGGAAAATTTTTCTAGACTTTTGTTTCTTGTTTTACGTTTCATTACCTATCTTTCCATTTTTGCCAATTATTTTTTCATACTACTTTCTTCCCATAAGGAAGCTACTGATGGAGATTTTCATTTTTCTTATAAGATTTTATATTAAGACAGTCGTTTTGTATTATCTTTAGTGCATAATGGATTCGATATCCTACATTGTCTTTCTTCTCAATTCGTTTTTGGTAGTCTGGGTAGCCTTTTCGTATTTTCGTATCCCATGGGCTTGGAAGCTTGTGAAAAACTAGGTTGAGCCAATTTAACTTATCAAAGTATTTCAAAACTGTCTTACAGTATTCTTTGAATTCGCATATTTTACATAACTCAATTTTGGATAAAGTGTAAAGAATTTCTTCCTCTTGGGTTTTGTCATCTGTGAATCTATATAAGATTTCTTTTATAATTTTAATGAAATCGGTAAGGATATCGTCAAACCCAGTGAATTTATCATCATCAAGCCACTCTCTCTGCTTATTTTTCACTTTCTCTAAATTTACTCATTGTTTCATCCATTATAATACATCTCCTTATAAAGTGTCAGTAATATAATTAACAAATATTTTTATCCCATATCCCTTTGTGATTCGTAATTACAACTGTTACGGACTATATCCAGTCATCTATAGTTTTTAACTTAATTTTAAAATGCACGTTAGATAAATCCAAAAATGTTTTTCCTTGAGATACGCTACATTTTATTAAATTATCAATCCTTATGTTTTTTCCATTTTGTAAGTTATTTAAGTCAAATGAAGTTTTGTTATCTTCACTAACCTTTACCAACTTATTATTAGATTCGACATCTTTTTCGACCTCACTCTCTTATTAGTCATGTATCGTCATCCCACATTTCTCACTTTCTAAACCCGTAATACTCAGTCTCGAAACACCTGTCATCATTTTCCTCATTATTTAAGTTATATATTTCAGGATCGAATTTAAAATGGTGTAACAAACCTTCATTCTAAAGGTACGTTTCTTGTATTATTTTTATTAAATGGTTTCTTTCTTGCATAGTACTCTTTGGATTTTTATATATCTCTTTCTAGTAGTTAAATAGTTCGATTTCGAATCATACTCTTGTCTAGAGTAAGTTTTTTCGTCTACTTATGTGGATTGCATCATATTAATCTAATGATTTGGTTTTTTTTTATTTCGCGCTAGTTCCTAATCCGTCAATATGGTCTAACCTCTTGATTACCTCCTATTAGTTTTAATTGATTTATTTTTTCATCAACTCGCTCAAGGTCTACATGTTTTTTTTCAAACTCAGAAAATAAGTTAATCATTTGTTTATTCTGTTTTATAATATATTTTATGTGGGAATCTATAATTTGTCAAACCTGTAGACTACAATATCAATAAGGGAATTAAGAAAGCTTGTGATATTCATTAAATTCTTTTTTCGCTACATATGAAAAATATTCCATATGACTGTAGTCTCCCCTTGAGTTATCAAATATGCATGGTATATTAGTAGGCATCTAAGTATAAATGGGTAGCTAGTTCTGAGTAGCCTATGTTGCTTAAAACTACCACCTGCTAATGCCAACAAATACCTATCTGCAGCAACAAAAGGCACACATAGAAATCTGGGCACACATAGAAATCTATTTGACACCAAATATGAACTTAAATGGGTGAAAATGAACTTTCCCGAATTATTCTTAACTTTTCCCTTTTCTTTAGATTTTTTAATTTTTTTCCTGATTTTTCCTAATTTGCTACAGTAATAAATAATAAATTTAAACAGTAACTTTTTGCAATCTTTGGGATTTTTCCTAGAATTTTTTGCGAGTTTTTATGATTTTTGATGATTTTTTTTACAAATTGTTTGGAATTAAAATCAAATATAATAAAATATACATAACACCTTATCTAACACACAAAACCAAAACAATCAACTTCATACTAATTTAAACATGCAGTACATACGAGAATAGTAAACATCAAACTGAAGACGTACAAATGATAAATCCCTCCTAGCCAACAAGAAACGCTTGGCTATAATACCAGAGGGATGGAACTATAGGCACACTAATGCAGAAAATAAGCACACTAATTATACATATAAGTTGATGATGATTTTTATAGGCGGAGCTATAACGCTATGAATCTCATCATAAGGTACACATCTCTTAATGGTTTTATTAGAGAAGTACTTAAATATGTAGGGATCATCGTAAAAGAATCATTGTACCTTATGCAAAAAAATTTGTTTATCTTGTGCACTCCAATATTGTGGCATCTCACCTATAACAAGAAATTTTACTGTGTCAGCATACAAAGAAATAGTCTTAACAAAAAATAGCTACTCATCAGGGAACTTATTATTATCAAAGGTTAGACAAGAAAGATGGTCACGACCACATTCTCTACTTCCTTTTATCTCAAATTTCGAAATCAAATTCCTGAAGTAGTAATATCCATCAAATAAGTCGTGGATTTTCGTCTTTCTTTGCCAAATGATATTTGAGCACCGAATGATCTGTAAAAACCACCATATGTGAGTTTAAAATATTTGAATGAAATTTATCAATAGTAAATACTACATCTAGAATTCCTTCTCTGTTGTTTAGTTCGTCTGTGCATCATTGAGAGTCTTACTAGTATAATACACCATGTAGGGCTTCTTGTAATTTCATTTCCCCAGAACTGCTTCAATAGCATAATCATTTGCATCACATATAATCTCAAATGATATGACCAGACTGGATGTTGCATTATTAGTATTGTGATAAGTATCTCCTTTAGTGTAAGAGTGCTACTTGGCATGCCTACATCCATTTGAACCAAACATCTTGCGAAAGAGGGTAAAAAAATGTTTAGCAATTGTATTAAAATTTTTAATAAATTTTCTATAGAAACCTGCATGTTCTAAGAATGAACAAATGTCTTTCACAGTTTGGGTATTGGCATTTTAGAAATAGACTCAACTTTCAATTTGTCTACTTCCATCCTTTTAGATGAAACTCTATGGCTAATGACAATACCTTATTAATTATAATGTGACATCTTTCTCAATTGAGGAGAAAATTGCTTTGTTGATAATGTTCAAGTACAGCTCCCAAATGAGTTAAACATACTTCGAAATTATTACTTAAAACAGAGAAGTCATCCATGAATACTTCAAGATAATCTTCTAGCATGTCACTAAAAATACTTAGCATACATCATTGAAAATTTGTGGGTGCATTGCATAATCCAAATGGCATTCTTCAAAAAACAAATGTCCCCAATGGGACAAGTGAAGATTGTTTTTTTTCTAATCCTCTAAAGCAATTTCAATTTAATAATAGCCAGAGTATCCATCTAGAAAGTTATAATAGTTGTGTCCCACAACTCTTTCAAGTACTTAGTCTAGAAAAGATAACAGAAAATAGTTTTTTCTTGTTACTTGGTTCAATTTGCAGTAATCTTTGCACATACACAACTCGTAGTAGTACGAATGAATATCATCTATCTATCCTCATTTTGTATAACAGTTACCCCACTTCTATTGGAAACAACTTGGATTGGACTTACCCACTTACTATCTACTATTGAATAGATAATGCTAGCATAGAGAAGTTTCAACACTTAGGCTTTTACCACTTCTTTCATAGTAGGGTTAAACCTACATTGCATTTGTCTTATGAGCTTAATATCATCTTCCAAAGTGATATGGTGTGTACAAATAAGGAATTTATATGTTTGATGTTAACCATGTTCCAACCTAAACTTCCTTGCATTTGTGAAGTACTAATATCAAATTCTACTCCTTATTCTCATCAAGATGTACTGTGATGAACATCTAGAATGTTTCCTTACATCCCAGAAATGCATATGGGCAAATGTTGAGCTTAAGTATTGGGGCTTTGATATTGAAAGGAATTATTTTTTTTTCATTTGTGTAATTCAAATACTTCCTTCTTTGAAATTCATCTTGAAATATATGAATAGTGAGCATTGTTCATATAATTCACCAATTGTGTGGCATTATTGAAATTGTAATTTCCAAGAAAATTGTTGTCCATTACCAATGCCACCTCCAACAGATCGGAGATGCATAAGGATATGAGGTCTCTTTCTTTACAAATTTCTTCAATTCATTTAATGTTTTGCACTTCATCAAAATCAATGTTTGGCTACTTGCAAACATTAAAAATATTAAATTCAAGGGTCATGTTTCCAAATAAGAATTTATTACAACATTCTCGCAATTAATAACTGCATTAACGCTAGCTAAAAATGGTTGTCTGAGGATTACTCGAATTTGAAGAGGAGAGTTTATAACAGGTGCAGTATCAATAATAATAAATTCACATAGAAATAAAAGTTATCGATTTGCACTAATACATCTTCAATTACACTTTTAGGATGCCTTTCTTATTTGTCAACTAGTTATAGTATGACTAGAATTTTTTTGAGTTCTCTAAGACCTAGTTGTTTGTAAACGGAATATGGCAATATGCTTACACGACCACCCAAATCTAGTAGACCTTTTTCAATATTGTACACACCATAAAACACTTACTCCGTCAAGAATGCCTTATTTTGCACATTGTTGCATCATTTTATAGTGCACATATCCTTCAATAATTTAGCGTGTGATGGCACTTGCGTAATTGCTTCCATTAGTGGTACGTTGATTTGT
Source organism: Dracaena cambodiana (assembly GCA_036321105.1). NCBI lineage: Eukaryota > Viridiplantae > Streptophyta > Magnoliopsida > Asparagales > Asparagaceae > Dracaena > Dracaena cambodiana. Next base: position 14,820,780 of record JAYEPQ010000005.1, on the reverse strand, counting down.
ACCTGTTTAAAGATTTCTAAAATATCTTCCAAAGAAGCATTCTTACTTTTGTTCTTCAAATATTGAGGAAATGGTACATGTGGTTTATAGGTTGAGGAAGTGGTCTTATTTGTATCATGATCATGTTGTTGTGCTGAATCATCACCCTGTTTCTCTTTATTGTTGTTGTTCTTTGAAATGGGCTCATCCAGCACTTCACCACATCTCAAATTTATTGCGGCAATTATCTTAGGATATCATCAAGAAGAGTAGAAGAAATAGCATTTATACCATCTTACTTTAAGTACTAACCTTTGGCTAAGATGGAAGCTTATTTTTCTCCTTTGCATTGCTAACTTAGGCTTATCTGAGCTTAAATATCACTAAAGGCCATCGTATTTTGACTATTGATAGTTTGTTACATCTGAATTAATTGTTGTTGTGCTTGGATAAATTGATCCACTCTATAATGTTTATGTGCAATAATATCCTCTATATTACACTTCGGTGGTGGTTGGTACACTGAAGCTGATGTTGTTACTATTCAGATGTATTATTGTGGTGCTTGATTTGCACTTGGTTTGACAGATTGGTTGTACTGCTATTGAGGATTATGTTTTTATTGAAGATTGGATGATTCTAACAGGGGTTATAAGTTGATGGATATAGTTATTTATGGGTTGAGGAATTGTGTTAAAAGCATTAGCTTGTTCATTTTAATACTTCTTTGAAAGCCGTTAAACTTGGACAATTATGGGTTATGTGTCCTTAGAACTCACAAATATCACAAATCTCTAGAACTTCATCTATCACCTTAACTATTTCTTATTTCTTTGTGATCAAATCTTCAGCTTTTTTAGTGAGGGAAATAAATAGACAGATATATCTTTGGTTTCACCATCTTTAATTAGATAACCTTTATTTTGAGGCATCTCTATATATAAGATTCGTTTTGAAGTATCCACAATTTCCTAAATTTGTGAATTTTCAGTAAGAAAATCAAGATATCCCATGATTCTCTAGCATCCTTCTCAAAAACTCACTATTACATATGGTTTCAATGAATTGTTTGGTTGTAGTGTTAAGTTCTTGATAGAAGGTACTTATAGAACTCTATACCTCAAAGCTATGGTTTGGGTATGAGAGCGACAAATCTTTAAATCTATCCCAACAATCAAAAAAGATTTTATTATCTTTTTGGTGAAAGGTGATGATTTACTTATGCAAATAATAGTCTGATGCAAAGGGAAAAGTTTCTTCAAGAATTCTTTTTTGCATCTCATCCCATCTTCCAATTTAATTTGGTCGTCAAATAGTATAATTGCATTTTAGCTTTGCCTGTTAGGGAGAACGAAAAGAGCTTGAGCTTTAATTGTTCAGGTCTAATATTTAATAGATTAATAGTAGTGCAAATCTCTTCAAATTCACGAGCTCTCTTTATCCATCGCATGGAACTTAGATAAAAGTTGCACGAGTCAAGATTTTATCTTGAAGTGCCGTATATTCAAAGGAAAATTAATACAAGAAGGTTGGGTTGTCCTATCTGGTTGTAAGTAATAGCGTAGAGACCTCCCAGTGCCTCTATGTTGGTTTTGATCATCGTTCATATTACGATCCCCAAATCTATTATTATTGTTGTCATTATTCGTTGTGTTTCAATTATTGTTGCTCATGTTTTCAAGTGACTGATGGACTGGAAATAGTTGTATATCTAAGTATGACCTGACGAGTCTACGTTAGATGTTCTCCTCCAACTACTTATGCAAATTCAGAATCACAATTGCTAAAGAGGTAGGAATCATAACATATACTACAATGTTAATCACAATTGCCAAGAACTTAATGTGACCTGAAAAATGCACTCCCACGTATAGGAGAACAACAAGCAATACTCAAGCAGTAAAGCCAATATTGTTCTTTCGATGATACAATATTTTGTGATTGTGATCCAATATTAAAGATTAGGTTATGAAAAATAAAAAGTAAAATTAGAAAGTATGAGAGGATTTAAGAGTTAACTAATTGGAAATTGGTATTGAAAATAAACCAAAGAGTTAATCTGGCTTAGATGGGTTAGCGCTCCTAAAATTAAATCACTAGATTATTTAATGCTTATTTTATCTCAATTATATAGATTATGTAGTCTCAAATAAATCTTTAAATGCACATAATCAACAAAGTTATAATACTGATAATTGGTTAATTCCCTCGGTTAATTCCTATATGAATTTTCAAGATAATTCTAAGTAAGATATATGAATAATAGAAATAACCATTCAAAGTACATGTATATATCATGCCTAAAGAGTTTATGGTATATCAAAAACTAAGTAACAATTATACTATCAAAGTATAAACCATTAAAGTATCAAAAATTATATTTGGCACCTAACAAGACAAATAGAGAACCAAAAATCAAATATCGTACACATCAATTAAATATATGAAGGCAAAAACTCATACCAGACTATCATCTAGGGTTTATTATCTCAACCAAAACGAATAAAAAAACTAACTACTCATACTTTTCATAGCCATCAACTGATCAAAAAAATTCTTTTATTAAATAATTATGAGAGATTACAAAAAACAAAATTCTCAAAACTCTCAAAAATCTCTTCTTTAATAGCCAAATTAGTGCATAATTTTATTTATGAAGTACAATTCGTATTTATAGACCTCTAGGGTTTAATCCTCTAATATAAAAATTCTATCTAATTGGAAATTTTTCTCACTCATAATAACATAGCCTTAAGTCAATGGTCTCCATATGAACTACATATACTACTAAGTACTCAAGGGAGATGGTTCCAGTACATATTGACACATGCATCCTAACAAGATAAGAACTCCCACGATACATATTTCATTCCACCATTCACTTTTCCTACACCCAGTATGTAAAATAGTTTGAACATATATATATATATATATATATATATATATATATATATATATATATATATATATATATATATATATATATATGATGTAATGGTATCAATGAATCACAACAGTGATCCTTTTACTATTGCCAAGTGTGGATATGAAACGAAGTGCACGGTGATACTGGCAAGAATAGAAGTTATAAAATATGTTACATGCGTGTGTTCTTATTATGAAGCAAGAATAATCAATATAGTATGTTATGTATGCACGAAAGTATATATACATGATTAGTATCTCAAGTATGTTTGGATGTGCACGTATGATACTAGGTCTGAATAACAGTAATTAAACATATATGTATGAGTCATATCGCGAGGAAGGTAGTTTATATGTACTATAATATATAATGCTTATGTTTTAATTGGTCTACGGATCTTGAAGCATAAATGACTAACAAGGCTGGATCGGGTCCTATCCTAAGCAATGTAGCAACTTCGAGGCTACGGAAGGCGTATTTGGAGATTGAAATGGAAAAATTTATGTAGAAAAATTTCTAACCCTATGAATTATCTTTTCAACAAATTAACAAGTTCTAAGCGAGTTCCAGTGAAGAAGTTATAGTGATTTTACTAAGCCTAGGTTGAATAACAGACCTGGTACCATATATCATCAATTTCCTAGTAACTATGGGGGAAAAACTACACCGTAAAAGCTTTCTAAATGCAAGTTGTAGATAACTTAATCATCTCTCTGATGAATTTAGAATAAGTTCAGTCGGAGTTCTGAACAAAAAGTTATGGTTGTTGAATTGCTAGGACCTGAACAGCACCATGCCAGGATCGGGTTTATAAAAAGAAATTATATATCAATGAGTTATCTTTCTGACTGAATTAAAACGAATTGTATGGCCTTTTAGCAGAAGACTGCTGAGTATAGCAAAATAATAATCTGTAGCATGCACCAACCAATAAGTTTAAGCCATGCATGAGTCAATGGCGATGTCATAGTGTTGTACGTGGGCACATATGCGTATTTGGTGGAAAATTAAAATATGCACAGGCATTGACATATGATGCGAAAAATGTATAAATGTACCCATGAACATCCGAACACTAGAGATCATAAATGGTGCTATTCTAACTCATTTACAACTATCAGTGAGGTTTCAAATGAGTCATGTTTGAGTTACTATATTTAAAGCCAAGGGTGTCATTTCTTGCCGTTTATTGATCCAAAATCGAAAAGAGAATTGATTTTATTGTCTCCAAACGTTGATAAAATGTAATTGAATCAACTTGAAGGTGGAAAATAAGTGCCGGGGAAGATAGCCTTGGATTGGTGGAGAAGAAGGGAGTTTAACTGATGGGGAATACTAAAAAACAAGGCTCAATTAACTTCATGGTGGATTTTTCAGACTCATTTATTAGCGAATTTTTAGAGAGAAATGGATAAGGAAATTGAATTTGGGTTTTAAAGAGAAAATGAAGATTACAACGAGAGGAATAACTCTGATGATGAATTTTAGGTTTCCAAAACAGGGGCCGTTATGATGCCACCACCCATCCTCAATTTTGTGCCGGCACGTCCTCCTCCATGGGAATCGGCTTCCCTTCCTCCCACTCCTAGTGAAGTAGGTTTTTGCCAGATCTATACCTCTAGAGGCATTCACCATTCATTACCTCGGACTGAGTTCTCCACTTCCACAGGCAAGGATATGCAGGGAGAAACTTTCGGATTTCCACAATGTAGGGGCAGCAATGGGTTGCATTAGCACCTCTATGCCTGGAGGATGCACCATTTGGATAGTACCAATGGCGGGTACAGGCGAAGGGAGGCCCCCTGAGCTGGGCAGGGATTGAGTAGGGATTGATAACGATATATGGTGATAGCTTAAGGGGAAGGGGTTTCGGATTCCAACACTTAAATGACTCCAAAAATTCCATCCACTTAGAATCTTCTAATTCCATTCTCTTTAAAGAAGTAGTCCATGTTAGCAAAAATAGCAGAATAATACTAATGCAACAACCAGCGGAATAAAATAGTTAACCGAAAAGAAAAATAGTAGAGAAAGAGAACACGCAGATTTAACATGGTTCGACAATATGCCTATGTCCACGGGGACATGATCGAAAACTTCCACTATATCAAAGAGATGATTACAACTTTCTAGTTCTCAACCACAGGAGAGAAATCAATGAGATCACATAAAATACAAGATCAAATCCTCACCTCAAAAAGAATATAATAATCTTGTACCTATGCTATAGCCGCCGCCAAAACACCTTCGGCCAAAAAAAAAAAAACCACCTTCGGCCAAGAATTGCAGTCGCTACACCTCGAAAGGAAAATCTTGGGGCACGCAAAATTATTTTGCTTCATGTGACAGCCACCAAATTATTTTGGTTGCTTTTGTTCGGCTGCAAGTAGAGAAAGCAGCAGCCCCCACAAAAGAACACCACGGCCTACACAAGAGAAACCCTTGGCTCTTTGTTTTTTTTTTTTCAGCTAATCCCAACCCTAACCACACAACACCATATTTATATTATATCATAATGGGGTTGGGCCAATTTTGGACCTGTTTCAGTGGACCGAAACTCGCTGCGGTAATATGACTCCATTAGCGACAATCTCCCACTTGGAGACCTATTGCAAAAATTGTAACTTCTATACATAATAATCCTAGTGTCCAAACCTTTTACCTCGATCGTTTAAAGTCTCAATTTCAGCATTCAACACAAATGCACCAAAATTGAACAATAGCTCAATTTTTTCCCATAAACCGGTTTTGTCAACATATCTGTAAGATTCTTACTGCTCTTAATCTTCTCCAACTTCAATTGGCTATCCTCCAATAAGAATCTAATGAAGTGATATCTCAAGTGAATATATTTAGTCCATGAATGATGCACTGAGTTCTTAGCAAGATGAATTGCACTCTGACTATCACTGAATAACCTGCAATCCACTTCATCAAAACCCAACTCACTCATCAATCGCTACAACCAAATACACTCCTTACTTGTTTCTGCAGTTGCAACATACTCAGGTTCTGTCAAAGATAAAATAACAATTGATTATAATTTTGAAATCTAGCTTACTGTTGTCCCTCCTACAGTAAAGACATAAGCTGTGGTGCTTCTGCCATTGTTTTTATCACTTGCATGGTCCGAATCCACAAAACCTTACACATTAATACTATCACCCCCAAAACACAGACAATACTTTAAAGTACCTTTCAAATACCTGAAAATTCACTTCACTGCTTGCCAATGTTCCTTCCTAGGGTTCTTCATGAATCTACTCACTACTCCCACTATATGTGCAATATCTGGTTTTGTACTCACCATTGCATCCATGAGACTCCCAACGGTCGATGAATAAGGCACATTCTCCATGTGTCTCGTCTCCTCATCTATTTTAACACCTTACTCGTTTGACAGTTTGAACTGACCACCAAGAGCTGTAGTTACCGATTTTGTATTCTCCATGTTGAATCTCTCCAACACCTTCTTGATGTACCCCTTCTGAGATAACCATAATTTTTTGCTTTTCTTATCTCGGGTAATCTTCATTCCAAGAAGTTGTTTAGCCTCACTCATTTCCTTCATAGAGAATCTCCTTGCCAACTTCCTCTTCAGATCATTGATGTTTTTCATGTATGTACTTGCTACAAGCATATCATCTACATACAAATTAAGTATTATAAAATTACCATCCTTAAACTTTTGTAGGTATACACAACGATCTGAATTGCATTTGGCAAAATCCGAATCAAATATAAACTTGTCGAACTTCAAGTGCCATTGCCTCGGTGCTTGTTTCAACCCATACAAACTCCTTTTCAGTTGACATACCCAATTCTCCTTTCCTTTAACTCATATCTCTCCGACTGTTCCATGTATATTTTCTCCTCCAAATCACCATGAAGGAAAGCAGTCTTCACATCGAGCTGCTCTAAATACAATCCTTTCACAGCCATAATACTCAGTATTGTTCTGATAGAAGTCATTTTGACAACAGGTGCAAATATTTCATTGAAATCAATACTTTTTCTCTGACGTATCCCTTTACCACAAATCTAGTCTTGAACCTTTGTGTCCCTCCTGCCTCATGTTTCACCCTGTATACCCACTTGTATGCAATACTTTCATCTTTTCTGCTCGCTTTACCAATTTTCATGTGTGATTCTCCTCCAAAGAAGACATCTCATCACGTATGGCTTACTCCTATTTAAAACGAAACTTATCCTACATAGCCTCTTGGTAACTCTCTGATTCACCTGCATCAGTATACAAAATATAATATAAAGAAAGATAAAGTTTTTGGGTTAGCTTCCTTATCCTCGTGCTCCTTCTCAAAGCGGGAACACTCTATGATAAAATAATAGAACCATTTACTTCAGTCAGTGACTCTCTCTCCTGTTCGGTCTCATCAGAAACTTGTGTATTCTCAGGTGTAGCCATTTCTTTCCCTTCAGATGTAGGTATTTATTCTTTTCTTTTATCCATGCGATTCATCCTATCATGTGGCTCATCCAGCTCCAAGTGTTCTTTCTCAACTATTTTCTCACTCTTATTCTCCATTCGGTCTTTATACATATAGTCATCATTGAATATTACATCTCTGCTGCAAATCACCTTGTTATGCTCATAATCGCATAAGCGATAACCATATTCGTCGCCACCGTATCTAATGAATGCACACTTCTGAGATTTAGAATCAAGATTCTTTCTCATCTCATTATCCACATGTGCATATACTATACAACCAAATACTTTAAGAATAATAATTCACAGTCTTACCAGACCACACCTCCTCTGGAATTCCTCTATGTAAAGCACTAATTGGACTACTGTTGATCAGATAGACTGCCATATCTACAGCGGCTTCCCAAAATTGTAAAGGCAAATCCGTATGTAGTCTTATACTCCGAGCTTGCTCCAAAATTGTTCTATTCATCCTCTCAGCCACGCCATTCTGCTGCGGTATCCTCGGTACAGTCTTTACTCTCCTGATCTTGTGGGTAGAGCAATAGTTATCGAACTCTGTATTGCAAAATTCCCTACCATTGTCTAATAACAGATATTTCACTTTCAAACCTGTTTTATTCTCAACAAAAACTTTCCATACCTTAAAGATCTTGAAGATATCAAATTTCTACTTAAGTGCAAACACCCATATTTTCCTGCTTGCATCATCTATGAAAGTGACAAAATAAGAATTACCTCTAAGAGCCTTCGCCAAAGAAGTCCCTCATACATCTGTATGCACCAACTCCAATCTCTTGGTTTTCTTCTCCTTGCCATCCTTCATAAAACTAACTCTTTTCTGCTTTCCAAATACACAGTTTTCACAGAAATCAAAGTTAGCATCTTTCATATATGTTAAAATACCTCTAGATTACAACAACCTCATGCCGCTCTCGCTCAAGTGACCGAGCCTCTGATGCCATAAGTTAGTCTTCTTATTCTTCACGGTGGCAAAAAAAACAACGTGATCCACCAAACTTGAGAGTAAATATAGAGTTTCCACTCTCTCATCCTTGACCACCACCATTGCTCATTTTCTGATTTTTCACTGTTTCCTCTCAAATGAGATTTGATAATCTTCGCCATCTAGCTTGCTAACAGATATCAAATTCTTCTTCAAATCTGGTATGTGCTTGACCTCTTGTAAAAGCAACTTTTCACCATTGTGCAAGTTCAACTGCATTGTCCCCTTACCGACAATCTTGTATTTCTGCCCATTACCAACAGTCACATGCCCAAAATCACCTTGGATATAATTCTCAAACCATTTTCTGCGAGCAGTGCATTGGAACGAAGCCCCTGAATCCACAAATCACAGATCTGATCTTGATTATGTATGAGCAGACAAGTACAAGTCATCATACTCTTTACTTGGATTCACCACGTTCGCTCATTCCTTATCTTTATTTGGACAATCCTTCTTCATATGACCCTATGTCTTACATTTCCAATACACTAAATTTTTCTTTAATTTTCCCTTAGATTTTGATTTTCCTCTTTTTTTGACTCCCTGCTTAAACTTCTAGCTCTTTCCTTACTTCTGTCATTATCAACAGACAGAGTAGTACTTGTAGAAAATGTGCTCTCACACATACTTTTTTTCATCAATTCATGATTGTACACACCAAATTTCAGAGCAGTATTGGAAGCATTACTGATGGCCATAACAATATTACTCCAACTATTCGGTAACGAACACATAAACATCAAAGTTTTAATGTCGTCAGTAAAGACAAAATCTAAGGATTCAAGTTGTGCCCATAATGTGTTAAATATGTTCAAATAGTTAACAACTGAACTATCAGAAAGTATCCTCAAGTTGAACAAGTTTTTCATTAGAAACAGTCTATTTGAAGTAGATGACTTCTCATAAAATTTAGCCAACGCTGACATTAAAGCTGAAGTTGTCTTCTCCTTGGAGACGTTGAACACAATCTGTTTTGTCAGACACAATCGAATCTGCACCAAAGTCCTCCTGTCCAACAATTCTCACTCCTCATCTATCATATTTTCTGGTTTTTCTCCAAACAGTAGTTAATGTAAATTCTTTTGATATAAATAATCTTCCATCTACAACTTCCACCATTGGAAATCTGTCCCATCAAATTTTTCAATCTTTCCCTTCCTATCTTCTGCCATAACTCTCACTCAAAATCAACACATCTGAGCGAAATCTGACCCGAAGCAAGACTCTGATACCAATTGTTAGCAAAAATAGCAGAATAATACTAATACAACAACCAGCGTAATCAAATAGTTAACCGAAAAGAAAAATAACAGAGATAGAGAACACGCTGATTTAACGTGGTTCGGCAATATGCCTACGTGCACAGAGACACGATCGAAAACTTTCACTATATTAAAAGATGATTATAACTTTCTAGTTCTCAACCACAGGAGAGAAATCAATGAGATCACACAAAATACAAGATCAAACCCTCACCTCAAAAGGAATATAATAATCTTGTACCTGTGTTATAGCCGCCGCCAAAACACCTTCGGCCAAAAAAAAAAACCACCTTCCGTCAAGAATTCAGCCGCTACACCTCAAAAGGAAAATTTTGGGGCACGCAAAATTATTTTGTTTCACGTGACAGCCACCAAATTATTTTGGTTGCTTTTGTATGACTGCAAGTAGAGAAAACAGCAGCCGCCACAAAAGAACACCACGGCCTATACAAGAGAAACCCTTGGCTCTTTGTTTTTTTTTTTTTTCGGCTAATCCCAACCCTAACCATACAACTCCATATTTATATTATATCATAACGTGTTTGGGCCGATTTTAAACCGGTTTTGGTGGACCAAAATCCGTTACGGCAATATGACTCTATTAGTAACAGTCCACCCATGAGATAAGAGACAGGCATAAGAAAGGATTGTATTTTAAATGCAATGAGAAATGTACTGCATGACATAAATGCAAGAGTCAAACTTTTCCGTATCGAGATAACTGAAGAAGAAGAGCAGGAAATAGATTAGGGCTTCGACGATGTAGAAGGAGGTGGGTCACCAGGTCCGATGGAGAACACTCTCGACTCCATGATGACTAGGAGTCAGCTCTATTAGATTGGTTGGCAAGATCAATGGGAAGAAGAGAGTTTTTTGGTGGATATTGGCGCAAGCCATAATTTTGCAACTCCTGCGACAACTCGACTTGGGTGAGTTCCAGGGGAATTGGGGAGTTTGAAGTTATAGTAACAGATGGACAAAGGTTGAAAAGAGGAACTTGTTGTCAAGCTAATGAGATGGCCATACACGAACATACAACTCTCGAAGATCTATTGGTTGTGCCGCTGGGTTATCCACATGTGAGCCGGAGTACCGTATGGCTTAATAGCCGTGGCCCTACATTATGACATTTCACTCACTATACATAGAAATTTTGGCAGGGTGGAAGATTAATTACCTTATAAGGAGTTCAGGCAAGTGAATTGGATGTGATAAAAGGGGACTTATTTGGAAAATTGTTAAAGCTCAAGGGAATGGCATACTTAAATATAACCTGAGAATAAAAAAGTGGAGTTTGCAGAGAGGGAGTTATCTGAGGAAGTACAATAGATAATGGAGGACTATAATGAAGTGCTCAGGCTCCCTCAGGGTCTCCATCCGTCCCGACTTGCGATCATATGATTCCTTTGATTGACCCTATCAAGACTATGAGTATTATACCTTAGAGATGCCCATTTGGCCAAAAAAACAAGATAGAAAGACAAGTTTAAGAGATGTTAAATACAGAGATCATCGGGTACAGTTCCAAATCCATTTGTATCACTGGTGGTACTGATACATAGAGCTGATGGAAGTTGGAGATTATACATTGATTATCGGGCACTCAGTCAAAACACGATAAATTTGCTATTCCCTTAATTGATAATCTGCTGGATGAATTATGTGGACTCAGTTCTTCTCTATATTGCGTTTCAAGTTGGGTTATCATCAGGTGGTTAAAGAGGATATCAAGGATACTATTTTTAGAACACGCGAAGGGCATCGAGTTCCTTATGATACCATTTGGTCTTACAAATGGACCATTTACTTTCCAAAGCCCAATGAACCACCTACTAAACAATATTTGAGGAAGTTTGTACAAGTTTTCTTTGATGATATTTTAATGTATAGCAACTCATGGGGCAAGCACTTGGAGCATCTCAAATTGTGCTTCGGCTGTTACTGGAAAATAAAATGTATGCTAAAAGGTCAAATTGGGGTGGCAAGGGGTTGATTACCTGGGGCATATCATATCAAAGAATGGGACTACAGTGGATCTAAGTGAGGCTTTGGCAGTTGCAGAATGGCCCTTACCGAGTTATCCTTGAGCAATGAGGGTTTCTGAGGTTGTGACTTGTTAATACAGAAATTTATCAAGGATTATGGTGAAAGCACTCTTTTCGGATCGCTTGGTAGCCCCATTGAGGCTCTGCTTGATTCACCCACCAAGTGAGATCTGCTATTCAGTTTAGTTGTAGGTGAAAAAGAATTCTTCAATACCAACAATATAATCAAAAGAGGATTTTGATCGGTCTTCAGTAGGCATAGGTTCAAATCCATTTAATTTCATGGTCTATATAGAACGAATGTGAGCTTGTCACAGTGCTTACCTTATCTATTAAATTACATAGAAATTAGTGCACTCTTATATATGCAATCCCTAGATTGTGACCTTTATTTATACAACAACATAGGTAGTGTTTTCTTCCTAGTTCTATCTATGCAGAGATAAAAATAAAAAAAAAAAAAAAAGAAGAGGAAAAAGGGTGCACCCTCGGGTTGTACCTGCAGGAGCATCCCGCGAGTGTCACTCGCCGGTGCGCGGGTGCCACTCATGAGTTGCACCCGCGGGATGGCACCCGCGGGTGCCACCTGCGGGATGCACCCATGGGTTGCAACCGTGGGGTTGCACTACCACGGTTTTATCTTGCGATGACCTTATCCAAACGGTTACCTTCGATCTAAATATTTTTATTACATGGATTTGGCCCTCGATAATGTTATCCGAACAGTTATCTCTCAATATATAAAAAGAAAAGCAAGAGGGTTTCTAAAAGGACAGATTTTCAGAGCAGAGAAATTCTCAGAGAGGAGAGTTCACAATAAAGAGAAACAGGAAGACGAAAAAATTTCGAGAGCAGGGTTCCCTTCTCTTCTCCTCCGGCCAGAGTAAGGCGTCGGAGAAATCAATCGACTCGATGTTCGAATCATTAACGGAGTGCAGAAGTAAGGCTCCACTGCTGCCAAAACCCACAGAAATTAAAAAAGAAAAATTTGAAATCAATCGTTTCTCTATTCTTGTATCTCCATATTCTTTTGTAATTTTCTTTTTATTGGTGAAATTTTAAAGTAAATTTACAATGAAAGAATCTCTACAATTTTCGGACGTATAAGAATTGACGATGACAGTGTGAGGTTCTCTGCTCATAACAGAGAATTTGGTGGCGCAGTCCGACCGTAGATCCATCGGATCGTGGTTGAAACCTTGGTCGTCGAAGTTGACCAACAAAGATATAAAGAATTCCTCTCTTTAAACTCCTCTGATTCGAAGACTAGGCGCTATCATCGGGTAACGATCAAGAAAAATGAGGCGTCATAACTTTCCAAAATTGACAAGACGTCATTGCTTGTTAAAACAAGTGAGCCTTCATTACTTATAAAAACTGACAAGGCATCATTGTCTGTAAAAAAATGTGAGGCGTCATCGTCCACTAAAACTGACAAAGCGTCATTGCCGGTCAAAAAAATATGAGGCGTAATCGTCCATGAAAACTGACAAGACGTCATTGTCTATCAAAATAAATAAATAAAAAAGATCGTTATCGTCTCTAAACAAGGATTATAGGCATCATCGCCTATCGTAGGCATGACAGGCACGCCTTAATATTACAAAAGAGGCATTAATTGATAAATTACAATCGGAAACATTCTGTACAGAGAATCCGCAGCCTCTATCCGCCCGATAGCGCGCGCAAAAACAAAAGAGAGAAAATAAAAAAGAAGCAAAAAAGGGTGGCACCTGTGTGGTTGCACTCCGAAGAGTGCACCCGCGAGTTGCTTCCGCGGGATTGCACCTGCGGGTCACCCGCGTGCAAATGCGTCTGCGAAAAAAAAAAAGGAGAACGCATTAGGCGCGAAAAGAAAAAAAAAAAAGGGTACCTGTGCGATTGCACCCGCGGGTCACCCGCGCAAGCGCCTGCGAAAAAAACAAAAGAGAACGCAGCAAGCGCGAGGAGGAAAAAAGAAAAAAAAAATAGCCCCTTTGCCCACACGTAGCCGCGCGCTGCAGCCTCCACGCAACAGCGCGGGTGGGGCGCACCAGGCCCCGTCCCCAGAAAAAAAATTGATTGACTTTGGCAAACACTCTTTCACCAAAGTTGCATCGGCCTCTCTCTCGGAGCCGAAGAAGTCCTCCACCTTCTCCGTCAAGGTGGGTCTTGCTCAGATGTTGAGGTGTTGAGTTATAGTGGACGTCATCAACGCCGAGCAGGCCAGGATCGCCGAGGAGGCTGGTGCCTGTGCCGTCATGGCCCTCGAGCGTGTCCCGCTGACATTCGTTTCCAAGGCCGCGTCGCTCGTTTGAGTGGTCCTGGTCTCATCAAGGAGATCAGGCTGTCACCATCCCCATCATGGCCAAAGGCCCGCATCAGCCACTTTGTTGAGGCCCAGATCCTTGAAGCCTTAAGCGTCGACTAAGTTGATGAGGTTCGGGGGATGATTCAAAACGAGGTTAATTAGTCCGTAGTCTCACATAACGCATACTGCTACAGTGGTGCTTTAGATTCATTTCAAGATTAAAAAATTGGTCACTTGTGTAAATAATTGGGAAGCTGCGGAAGCGGCAAGATACATATGGATGAAGCAAGCAGAAGGGGCCAACTGCCAGAGCACTTTCTTCCCTAGTGAATTTTAAAAGGTGGTCTTCTTTGTGGATGGTGTCTGCAGGCCCTACTCTGGCCAGAGGAGCTAAATTGCTCGTGACATGGATCAGGAAGAAGATAGAACCTGCTTTGCTTGTTCGCTTTCCAAGGGAGCATTGATCAGAATGGGCCGACTGTGATGTGATGCCTACTCTGCTGTATCTTTGAGAAACAGCCCTGATCTAAGGGCTAGCAGTGGCTTTTTGGGTGATAGCAAGTTCGGTGGTTCAGCTATGTACAACCGCATCAGCAGTTACATGAGCTGGAGAGGGTGTTGACATTCTTGTTACCACACCCGGGCGTTTCGTTGATCTGATTGAAAGAGCTTGAGTCCCACTCCTTAATATCAAATACTTGGCTTTAGTCTTGGAAATTTGTCACGGATTTAAGCCATTCACAATAGATGTTCATCATTGTGGTTCCAAGTTACGGAGCTTCTTGAAGCCATTCGGTTGAAGAGTCCTTGGAATTGGAACCCAGAGTTCGTTGTTTGTGCTTGAGCTTGCCTATCTCGCACATCATGTAGAACCATGTGCACACGGGGAACGTGCACACGTACGCGATGCTGCACATGCTAACGAGCTTAGCGATGTTTGGCTTTTCATGGATTTCATTCGCCCGCTTCCTGTTCGACAAAATGCCTAACAGAGGAAGACACTGCAATCGAGGCAGCAAGAGCAATGATACTGTTGAAGAATATTACCAATCCTGCACATATAGAGGAAGAGAGAGTGATCAAGCTAATAGCCCAATGCCGGCAACTTCTCTAACTGACACAAGCTCATGCACGGTCGTCTCGATCGGGCTAGAGCAGAACAACTTTGTCACAGTAAAATTGATTAGAGCATTTGCTGAATTTGGCAACTTGGAGTATGCTCATGCTATGTTCGATTCAATTCAAATGCAAGGCTACAGTAGTAGAGAATCGCTATGGTTGTGTATTCAGAGGCATAGAACTTCAAAGGCTTCGAACTTCACTCAATGTTCAGTTCTGAAAGCTTGTAGGAAAGATGCAGAGACTGCTTATAAGCATATTGAGACCGAAGCTGCAACAGAAGCTAAGCACAAGTACGAACTCGAGAGAGAAGAGAAGAATTGGACGCCTTCGCTGGATTCTTCATCGACGAGAAGGCCAGTTGAGTGGAGCACATCTTCCTCCAATTTCTTGGCACCCTTCTACGAGTCGGAGGTCGAGCTCATGACAGCCAAAGAGTCAACCATCATGATCATCGATTTCTCCCACGTCTTGCGGTCCAACGATGTCCTCCAAAAGGCCATCTTTGAAGAATATCCGAGATTCGAGCCCTATTTGAAGAATGCTTGCAAGAGATTAGTGATGGAGAGCAGATCAAGCGCAGATAGACAGCCAATTGGCGCTGATGAGAATGCCAATAAAGACATCAACATTGCGTTCTATAACATCCCCTGCCGAGAAGGTTGAGGGATTTGACCACTTCAGTGATCGGGAAGTTGACTTCGGTGACGGGGGTTGTGACCCGGACGAGCGATATGAGACCTGAGTTGCTCCACGGGAGTTTTAAGTGTCTCGATTGTTAACAAACATAGTCCCACATCGATAGTGGGAGAACTATGTAAGGGAGAGGAAGGCTATATAATGACCCTTCCCCCTCCCATTATTCTCATCCCAAAATCACTTCTCCCTCCTTTGTATTATTACTTCTGTATAGTAATAAATTCTTCTGTCTTGTCCGTGGTTTTTACCCAAGAAGGGGTTTCTACGTAAATCTTTGTGTCTCCATTTCTCTGGTCGTTTGCTATTTTCCCACTCGTTTTGCTATAACAGTGGTATCAGAGTAAGGTCAGTAAGGTTGTGGTACTTATAGTATGCTCCTCCACATTTGTGGCTGTAAGTGGATCCTCCACATTTGTGGTTGCCACCTTCCACATCATAAAATAACTATTTGCTTATTTGTGGGACCTACTCGGTATACTTGCGGGGTCCACCCATTTGTTCTTATGTGAGTAAGGTCAATAAGGTTGTGGTACTTATCGTATGCTCTGTGGCTGTAAGTGGATCCTCCACATTAGTGGTTGCTACCCTCCACATCAGAAAATAAGTATTTGCTTCTTTGTGGAACCTACTCGGTACACTTGCGGGGTCCACCCACTTGTTCTTGTTCTTGTGGGGCCCACTTTTTTCCGCTTGTTCTGCCACTTGTTCTTGTGAGGCCCATTTTTCGTGAATAGTGTTCTTGTGGGGCCCACCTTCGTGAATAGTGTTCTTGTGGGGCCCACTTTCGTCCACTTGTTTTGAATAGTGGGAGTTGTGTTGGAGTTGGGATATAGCAATGACACGCAAATTTGAGATTGAAAAATTCACCGGAGGCAATTTTGGTCTCTGGAAGATGAAGATGAGGGCTATCTTGGTAAAAGATTAGTGCCTTCCTGCCATCGGTGAAAGGCCAGAGAATATCTCAGACGAGAAATGGTTGGAGATGGATGCTGAGGCTATTTCAGATCTCCATCTCGGATTAGGAGATGATTTATTGTCCAGCATTCAAGAGAAGAAGACAGCAAAGGAGATTTGGGATCATCTCATCAAACTGTACGAGGTAAAATCTCTCCACAATAAAATTTTTCTTAAGAGGAAGTTGTACACCATTCGGATGTTAGAATACACTGCAGTGACGGAGCACATAAACACTCTCAACACTTTATTTTCACAACTCAAGAATTTGGATTATGATATAAAGATGGGTGAACGTGCTGAAATTCTACTCCAAAGTCTACAGGATTCATATGATCAACTCATCATCAACAAAACAAGCAACTTGGCTGAAGATCGCCTCGACTTCGATGATATTGCAGCTGCAGTCCTAGATGAAGAGAAGCGGCGCAAAAACAAAAAAGAAAGGCGAGCAAGTTCACACCAAGCAGAAGCATTGTCGATGACGAGAGGAAGATCAATGGAGCCTGGCCCCAGTGGGAGTCAAAATCACGGTAGATCCAAATCACGGAGTAAGAAGAATGTCAAATGCTACAATTATGGCAAGAAGGGTCACTACAGAAGAGATTGTTGGAATTTGAAATAAAATTCCAGTTCTCAAGGAAATTTGGCAAGCAGCTCAAATGATGGAAATGCCCTAGTATGTGAGGCAGCAACATCACATGAAGGCAGAAAAAGATTACAGGATGTATGGTTGTTCGATTCTAGAGCAACATTTCACATGACTTCTCGCAGAGAATGGTTCCATCACTATGAACCAGTCTCTGGGAGAATGGTTTACAGCTGTAATGATCATGCCTTAAAGATTGTTGGAAAAGGATCCATCAAATTGAAGATGTTTGACGGGACAGTTCGCACCATCCAAGAAGTGCGACATGTGGAGGGAATAAAGAAGAACTTGTTGTCTTTAGGACAGCTTGACGACCTCGGGTGCAAGATGGAAGGTGAGAAGGGGATCATGAAGATTGTACGAGGCGCGCTTGTGATCATGAAAGGAGAAAAGCTAGCTGCAAACTTGTACTTAGTCAAGGGAGAGACTCTGCAGGAAGGAGAAGCATCAGTTGTTACAAACAATGATGATGAGAAGACTGCAACGATGTGGCATCAAAAACTTTGAGCAGGGAATGAAGATTCTTGCAGATAGAAACCTACTTCCGTGTCTCACGAAGGTTTCTCTACCATTCTGTGAGCAATGTGTGACAAGCAAGCAGCACCGGCTAAAGTTCAGCACATCAAATTCTAGAAGCCTTCGTATTCTAGAATTGATTCACTCTGATGTATGGCAGGCACTAGATATGTCTCTTGGAAGAGCAAAATATTTTGTCACATTTATTGATGACTATTCCAGGAAATGTTGGTTATATCCAATCAGAAGTAAGGCAGATGTGCTTCCAACCTTCAAGATTTTCAAGGCGCAGGTGGAACTTGAGACTAGTAAAAGGATCAAATGTCTCAGGTCGGATAATGGAGGAGAATACACTGGTAATGATTTTGATACATTCTGCAAGCAAGAACGCATCAAAAGACAGTTCACGATGACGTACACCCCTCAACAGAGTGGAGTGGCAGAGCGGATGAATAGAACGTTGCTTGAGCGTACAAGAGCAATGTTGGGAGCAGCAGGCTTAGAAAAATCTTTCTGGGCTGAAGCAGTCAACACCGCCTGTTATGTGATCAATCGGACTCCATCAACAGCAATTGAGTTGAAAACGCCGATGGAGATGTGGACAGGTTAACCAGTCGATTACTCTAATCTTCATGTTTTTGGAAGTTCAGTATATGTGATGTATAATTCCCAAGAAACTACTAAGTTTGATCCAAAATCCAGAAAGTGTATTTTCTTAGGGTATGCTGATGGTGTAAAGGGGTATCGTTTGTGGGATCCCACTACCCACAAAGTTGTTATCAGCAGAGATGCCATTTTTACAGAAAAGAAGATCCAAGATGATAGCACTTCAAAAGCAGAGACTACGGTGATACAGGTGAAAGATAATTCCTCTGAAGCAGTTACAGAGAACCAGATTCCAGAACCTGTTGATTCTGGTTTGCAAGAGATCAGACGATCAAGCCGAGGAAGAAAAGCTCCAGTTTGGCATTCTGACATGATGTGGACAGTAATATTGCATACTGCCTTCTAACTGAAGATGGAGAGCCATCAACTTTCCAAGAAGCAATGACCAGTTCAAATGAATATCAGTGGACGACAGCAATGCAAGAGGAGATCGAAGCTCTTCATAAAAATGAGACTTGGGATCTTGTGCAGCTACCACCAGGAAGAAAACCCATTGGCAACAAATGGGTATACAAAATCAAAATGAACAGTGATGATCAACTGGAGCGTTATCGTGCAAGATTGGTGGTCAAAGGTTACGCTCAGAAGGAAGGTATTGACTTTAATGATATATTTTCTCCTATGGTTAAACTTTCTACAGTTCGAGTAGTTCTTGCTATATGTGCTATCTCTGATATACATCTAGAGCAATTAGATGTAAAGACAGCATTTCTTCATGGTGATCTTGAAGAAGAGATTTATATGCTCCAACCAGAAGGATTTGAAGAAAAAGAAAAGAAGAACTTGGTTTGCAGGTTGAACAAATCTCTATACGGATTAAAGCAGGCGCCAAGATATTGGTATAAGAGATTTGATTCTTTCATCATGAGCCTAGAATACAATAGACTCTATGCGGACCCTTGTGCATATTTCAAGAGGTTTGATGATAACGACTTTGTTATATTGCTATTGTATGTAGATGACATGTTAGTTGCAGGCCCTAACAAAGATCAGATTAAAGAATTAAAGGCTCAGTTGGCTAGGGAGTTTGAGATGAAGGACTTGGGACCAGCAAACAAGATTCTAGGGATGCAAATTCACCAAGACAGAAGTAATAGGAAAATTTGGCTTACTCAGAAAAACTATTTGAAGAAAATTCTTCGAAGGTTCAATATGCAAGATTGTAAGTCAGTTTCTACCCCTCTTCCTGTTAATTTCAAGTTATCCTCAAGTATGTGTCCTAGCAATGAAGAAGAGAGGATGGAGATATCTCGAGTACCGTATGCATCAGCAGTGGGTAGTTTAATGTTTGCTATGATTTATACAAGACCAGACATTGCACATGCAGTGAGAGTGGTTAGTCGATACATGGCAAATCCTGGTAAAGAGCATTGGAATACGGTAAAGAGGATTCTACGATATGTTAAAGGAACCTCAAATGTTGCATTATGTTATGGAGGATCAGATGTAATTATTCGTGGATATGCTTACTCTGATTATGCAGGTGATCTTGACAAAAGTAAATCCACTACTAGATATGTGTTCACTCTTGCAGGTGGGGCTGTAAGCTGGGTTTCAAAATTGCAGTCTGTTGTTGTAATCTCAACTACAGAAGCAGAATATGTAGCAGCTACACAAGCCAGTAAAGAGGCGATATGGTTGAAGTTGGTGATGGAGGAATTCGGGCACAAACAAGAGAAGATTTCTTTGTTTTGTGACAGTCAGAGCGCTTTGCATCTTGCAAAGAATCCAGCCTTTCATTCAAGAACCAAGCATATCCGAGTTCAGTATCACTTCGTTAGTGAGAAAGTGGAAAAAGGAACGGTGGATATACAAAAAATACACACTAAAGAGAACCTAACAGATTTTTTGACAAAAGGAGTCAATGGACAAGTTCATTTGGTGTCGATCCTCTTGTGGCCTGGCAGAGACGTAAGTAATATGATGTTAGGTAGAAAGGATGGTGTGAAGATTAATTGCAATACAATTAAATTTTCAAGTGGGAGAATGTTAACAAACATAGTTCCACATCGGTAGTGGGAGAACTATGTAAGGGAGAGGAAGGCTATATAATGACCCTTCCCCCTCCCATTATTCTCATCCCAAAATTACTTCTCCCTCCTTTGTATTATTACTTCTGTATAGTAATAAATTCTTCTGTCTTGTCCGTGGTTTTTACCCAAGAAGGGGTTTTCCAAGTAAATTTTTGTGTCTCCATTTCTCTGGTCGTTTGCTATTTTCCTACTCGTTTTGCTATAACATCGATTGCAGCGGCATTATAAAGCATGGGCAGTACAAATACACAGAGCCCATAATCTGCATGAACGTTACTTGTCAAAATTGTAGCAAATGGGCATTGCTCAGGCAAGAAAGCAAGTTTACATATTAGCAAAGTGTTCGTATGTAGGAGACATCCGAAGAGATACCTGATGGGTCTCTTCCTCGGTCCTTAGATGTTATTTTTCGACTTGAGATCATTGAGCAAGCAATAGGAGACCCACATTCTTCAGCCATTGGCGATTCTGGTAATTTTGAGGCGCGAGGCTTCTTAGGATGCAAACAAGGGCAAACCAATGAAAGCCACTATTGAGCAAGAGTATGCAAACCAGAGCGGTTGAGAATCTGAACAAACTATGTACCACCTGCTTCAAATTCAAAGACAATCCATGATCATAATTTCAAAAAAAAAAAAAAAAGAAATCCGAGATGAATACATTGATTGTATGATGCTCGGATACCATTTAAATAAAAACTCTTAAGGGTGATAATATTAACGTTGACAACATCTTTGAGGTGGTGGAAAAATACATGATACATCTTATGGCTCAAAAATAAAAAAGGACAGCTTTCCTCCTAGTCTCTGAAGACACTTCAGTCTACTACGGGCTCAGCAAATCACAAACAAGTTAATTCTTTTTTCTGTATTAAGAATTGATTCAATTGGGGGTGGTGAATGAGATCTATAAAGTTTTCAAGGTTTCACCATTTTCTCATATCATTGTGAGGTTTGCAGTATGGCAATCAACCAAGCCAACAGAGCTCTATTCCGAGATAAACATCAATCTTGACAGGAGATCTCTCGTAAGTTCAGCTAAGGTAAAACCTAGTTAGACTTTCTAGTTTTGCAGTTGAAGATATTCTTACTTAACTGAGCAAGATATGTATCTAGCCATCCATCCAAAAGATGAAGATGTGCAATTCAAGCAATCCAAGTTTACAAAAGAGCTCTTCAGCCTCAATATAGAGTTCAAAATGACACTCGCATATTTCAGCTTTTGTGCGAGGCTTGTCACGATACTCGCATGTTTCAGATGACATTCGAGATTGTTATGACACTCATATATCTCACTCTACAAAAGACTGAAGTTGGTATTCATGTGTTCAAATTATCACGTGGGCTTATTTTTCAGGGTTGTATCCATGTTACAACCAAGGCTAAAAACAACAAGCCTTATATTCAAGGTCATACAGTTCATAAGACACATAAAAGAGGCTTGCTCTCCGAAACTCTCTCTAAATCAAAGTTATGTGAGTATAACGTCAGGTTTGAGCCACTAAAAAGCTAAAATTTTATGTGAGGCTCATGACCGTCGTGTTTACATCACAGGAATGATATACACATTTTTTAAAAACTATTGTGACAATACGAACGAAATCCACAATGAAACTCTTGATGCTTCGATTGCCTGAATGGGAGTATAATTCTCTCATGTCGCCTCCAACTCATCAAATTGAGGGTCAAATAGCTTGAGATTTAAATCACTCAAAACTCAGCCTTAACTAGCTCAAGAAAGATAAAGGTTTACCAAATAGCTATCAAATCGATGGCCATTCATATCCTGCATCATAAGAACATCATGCGGACTTATTGATATTGGTCGTAGTTATCTACCACTGCTTGGCAATATTAACCAACACATCAAAGTCCGTGCTTCTTGGGTTTATAAAAAAAATCCATTCTCTTTGGAAGGATTCGACCATATACAACCCTATCCGATAATACTGAAGATGAAAATCAGGAAGCCTCTAAGTTCTATCATTATGAACCAAAATCATTCCAAATGATAGATTAAATGAGGTATGACTTTATCTAAATGTCAAGTTTAAAATTCTGCGCACAACAACGCTCACGCCCGTGGAGGCGTGGCGTGCATGCCCCGCATCTGCAGAAGCGCTGTGTGCACCCATGGAGCGCACTTGCAAAGCACTGTGTGCATGCCCATGCCCGCGCACCCCCGCGCCTGAGGAGTACTACACGTAGCAAATAGTGTTGAGACCTGCTTCGCTCCTTTGTGTTTGAAAGGAAAGAATTAGATTACCATCACAAAACCGGTAGCGGGTTGCCATATGTCACGACACCCGATACTCCAGTTATAAATGATGGGTATGCCAAAACACAGAAAACTCTGATAGGAAATCAGATATCAGTCTGAGAGTACTATCCAATGGGCTAGCTACAAATATGATGCCTTTCATCCTGACTCCAGACGAAAATGATGAGCTAACTCTTCCTCAAGATGAAGTATTAAATCAAACATCTTGATGCCAAGTGGAACATGCACTTTGAACTTCCTATTGCAGACATGGTGGTTCAAGTGACATTGGTGATGAAACCAACCCCAAACCCACAAGATTCTCAAGTTGCTTTGCATCGACTAAATATTAAGCCAAATAAAAACCAATAAAGCAGCATCAAAGAAGACTCTGTCCAGAGCTAATAGAGTCGATCAAAGATGAAGTTAAGAAGTTTATACAATTAAGCTTCAATAATAAAAAAATGTACTATAAATGGGTAGCAAATATTGTTCATATTCCCAAGAAGAATGGAAAGATCTGAATTTGCATTAACATTCGAGGTCTAAATGCTCCCAAAAATAAATTTTCGCTTCCAATAACGGATGTCATGATCGACAATACCTGTAGATTCGAAAGGATGTCTTTGATGGACGAATGCTCCGAATACAATCAAATCTAGATGTATCCCGAAGGCAAGAAGTAAAAGAAGTGCTTAAAGAAGCACATGATGGAGCCTGCAGTGCTCACCAGTCGGGACCCAAATTAGAAGACTAGATAAAAAAAAGATTGGGTTTCTACTAGCCAATGATTATGCCAATCAATGGAAAAATCCTTAAATATTATTCTTAAGGGAATAAAGTCATCCGACCCCTTCTTCATTACAGTAAATAAAGAAATGTTGGCTCACCGCTAAGGTGTCGCTTCGCACCCCAACTAAAGTATCAGATGAAAGCAATCCCACGTCTCTATGACTAAGGATAGAGGAAACTTTTGACATATAAGCCCAAACGAAATTCTCGCTAACCCACCATGCTGGGGGTAAAACTATCAATTGCCCAATGCTATCAAGACAATGGGAAGAGAACAAGTTTCTCACAAACCCATCATGCTGGGGGTAAAAGCATGAATTGCCCAACACCATCAAGATAATGGGAGGAGAGCTAGTTTCTCGCTAATCCATCATGTTGGAGGTAAAAGCATGAATTGCCCAACACTATTAAGGTAACGGGAACAGAGCTAGTTTCTCGCAAACCCATCATGTTGGAGGTAAAAAGTATGAACTTCCTAATACCATCAAGACAACGGGAAGAGAATCAGTTTCTCGCCAACCATATGTTGGGGAAAAAACATGAACTGCATAGCACCGTCAAGGCAACGGAAAGAGAATAAATTTCTTACCAATCCATCATATTTGGGGTAAAAGTATGAATTGCCCAACACCATCAAGATAATGAGAAAAGAACCAGTTTCTCCCCAACCCATCAAACTGGATTAAAAGCATGAACTACCCAACACCGTCAAGGTAATGGGAAGAGAATCACTTTCTCGCCAACCCATCATGCTGGGGTTAAAAGCATGAACTGTTCTAAGATTTTAAGGCAAAGAGAAAAGGAAAAGTTTGGCATATAAGTCCAAACGAAATTCTCGATAACTTACCATGCTGAGGGGAATAATATGGGTAGTTCAATTCAAACGATAGTTGGTAAAAACAAATCAAACCCGTTGATAACTGGGGGTTTGATAAAAATCCCATAACAAATCTGTCACAACAGTATCCTTATTCGATTATAAGGATATACCACTACCCGAAGTTGCTAAACCAAAGGGAAAATAAAAAATTTGGCATATAAGCCCAAACGAAATTCTCGGAAACTTACCATATTGAGGGGAATAGTATGACTAGCCCGACTCAAATGGTAGTTGGTAAAGGTAAATCAAACCTATTGATAACTGGAAATTTACTAAAAATTCCATGACAAATATGTCATAACAGATCCTTATTCGGTCATAAGGATACATCACTGCCCAAAACTACTAAAGCAAAGGGAAGAGCAATAGTTTGGCATATAGGCTCAAACAAAATTCTCGATAATTTACTATGCTGAGGGGAATAGCATGGCTAGCCCAACTCAAATGGTAGTTGGTAAAGGTTAAACAAACCCATTGATAACTGGGCGTTTACTAAAAATCCTAATGAGATTAAATTTCTTATCACGTTAAGATTTCACCTCTGACTGCAAGACTTTTCCTATCACTTTTCTCTAGCAGATTCAGTAGCCCTCAAGAAATTTATCATGTTAAAATTATACTTCTAACATTAGAATACAAAATCAAATCAATTTTCTTTATGAGATCAAATCCAATAAAATCTCCTGTCACGTTAAGATTTCACCTCTGACAACAAGACTTTTCTTATCACTTTTTCCCAGTAGAACCAGTGACTCTCCAAAATATTTGTCACATTAAAATCATATCTCTAACATCAGAATACAAAATTAAATTAATTTTCTCCATGAGATCAAACCTAATCAAATCTCCTGTCACGTTAAGATTTTAACTCTGACAATAAGACTTTTCTCGTCACTTTTCTCCAGCAGAACCAGTGACTCTCCAAAATATTTGTCACGTTAAAATCATACCCATGATATCAGATTACAAAATCAAATCAATTTTTTCCATGAGATCAAACACAATCAAATCTCCTGTCACGTTAAGATTTCAGCTCTGACAACAAGATTTTTCTCGTCACTTTTTCCCAGCAGAGCCAATGACTTTCCAAAATATTTGTCACGTTAAAATCATACCTCTGACATCAGAATACAAAATTAAATCAATTTTCTCCATGAGATCAAACCCAATCAAATCTCCTGTCACGTTAATCTTTCACCTCTGACAGAAAAGAAAACTCACACTTCATCAAGTCTAACATTACAATATCTGATGAATTTGTTTTTGATATCGTCAAGTTAAAAAATTACCTCTGATGAAATCATCTCTCTATCAAGTTAACAGTTACCTCTGATAGTCAAATTCCCAGACTATATACATTAACTTTCATTTCTATTTAGTCAGTTCATTTCTATTATGACCAGATCCTCCGAATAGGTAGAATTTTGAGGCATATTTAATGATATCTCTATCCTCACTCAAATCCCGTTATACTAGATGTCATTGAACGGGTAGATTAATCAAGTTAAATCCTACATTTGTTTAATCGGCTTATTACTATCAAGTCCTGAACCTCTGAATAGAATGAACCATAAGACATGTTTAATGATACCTCTGTCTTTTCCTAATCCATCATACTAGATGTCACTGAATGGTTAGGATCTAATAAGTACGTTAACATCATATCTCTGCTTGTCCTCTTATGAGTACGTTAACATCATATCTCTACGTGTCCTCTAAAGAGTACGTTAACATCATACCTCTGCTTATCCTCTAAAAAGCACGTTAATATCATACCTCTACTTGTCATCTAATGAGCACGTTAGTATTATATCTCTGCTCATCTTCTATAAGACACGTTAACAATTACCTTTATCTATCAAATTCATCACACGTTGTCTGTCATGCCCTTAGCCTCTGAACAAGACATCAATAATATTTCTGAATGCAGGCAACAAATTTTCTGAAGCAAAACTACAAGCGAAAGTCTGGGTGGACCACACAAGTACAATAGTCAGCATCAAGAAAATTCAATAGAAGCAATCTCTGATACATCGGAGAGGTTCAATAGTATACCTCCAATAACAAAACAGCTGGAAGATAGTGATTTCAGAAGATGGTTCACAATATAACATAAAAAATTGTGCAACACAATGAAGACTGCAAGCCAAAATCAAAAGAGTCCAAAGTGTTTCGAATTTCGTTACAAATCAACGACGAAATTTCAAAAACTTTGGAGGGGGTTATGTAGACAAAAAAAAACAAAGGAAAAAGAGTGCACCGACGGGTGCCCCGCAGGATGAACCCGCAGGTTGTACCTGCGGGAGCATCTCGTGGGTGCCACCCGCGGGTTGCAACCATGGGGTTGCACTGCCATGGTGTTATCTTGCGATGACCATATCCAAACAGTTACCCTCAATCTCGTTATTTCTGTTACGTGGATTTGGCCCTCGATGATATTATCCGAACAGGTACCCCTCAATCTATAAAAAGAAAAGCAAGAGGGTTTTCAGGAGGACAGAGTTTCCAGAGCGGAGAAATTTTCAGAGAGGAGAGTTCCCAACGAAGAGAAATAGGGAGACGAAAAAATTCTGAGAGCGGAATTTTCTCCCCTTCTCCTCTAGCTAGAGTTTGACGCCGAAAAAATCAATCGACGCGACGTTCGGATCGTCAACGGAATGCATAAGTAAGGCTCTACCGCTAGTAGAACCCACAGAAATTAAAAAGGAAAAATTTGAAATCAATCATTTCCCTATTCTTGTATCTCCATATTCTTTTATAATTTTCTTTTTATTGGTGTAATTTTAAAATAAATTTCCAATGAAAGAATTTTTATAATTTTCGAACATACAATCTCTTGCGGGACAAGACCTGAAGTGTTCTTGTTCTTTTCTCTTTTGACATTTTGTTCTTTCAGTGCTAGAACTCTATTGGAAAGTGGACGAAATTACCGAAACAAGAGCATCTTTAACTCTAGCCGCCCTTCATCCGCCTAGTACCTTAGAAGGCAGACTGCAAATTCGGGGACTATATGCTGATAACTCTTCTGGAGGACTAGGGTGAAAGGAAGAACAGTTTATGGATCCAAACCTACACCATGCCAACCACCCATTCAAATATCAAATGAAGTCCAAGGTCCAATGAAAGAGAATCAAAAAATAAGGGGACTGACTCCGTTCTAGTTCAATGGGGTAGAATCACTCAAAAAATGCCACGGATAGGTTCCAAGCCATGTTCTTTGTTGGGCTGCCCTACCTGTTTCATTCTGCCTCCAACAATCTATTCTTCCTTTCTCCAGGCACGATAAGCTCACCCTTCTTGCTCAAAGGTCCACCAATCTCTCCCATTGATTCGCATACTTTTGATACCTAAACCAGCAAGTTAATGAAGTGTTCTCTTGGAATAGATAGATTCTGATTACCTATAGTTTCTAAATTATATCCAATCAAGCGGAAAGAGTTTCCCCACTGAGAAAAGGAATTTGCCATTCGCCGAATAAAAGTTGACTCGACTAACAAAAACGGAAATCTTTCTAGCTGTGTAAGCATAACCTTACTTCGTTTGCCCTTAGAGCAAAGGGAGACTTAATTGCAAGTAAGGGCAATATCAATAGATGGTTGAAAGGTCCCATAACTCTATGAATTGGTATGAGTGTATAAACTCTTACTGAGGCCTTAAGGAGTGTAAACTCGATGTTTGCTATCTGAACTTGTTTTGGGAAGATGACCAACTTCTTAATACTGGGTTATAGATAGTCTCTCCAGCTCTTGTTTCACCTAGTAGTCACCAGAATTTCGCCCATGATGAGTGGCTTATCTATTGTTTGAGATTGTACTAGTCAGTTGTAAATACGAAGAATTCTCTGCAACCTAGTCTTCTTTCACTCCCACGACATCTCAAGCCCGAAGAAAGCAAGTCCATCATATCAAAATCTTTTTTGCACACTGAAAATAAATGGATTGCTGTTGATCCAGAAAATTCCGAGGGGTGGATTTTGTCCTATTGGACAATGATTCTAGAAGTGTCAATAAATGAAGGTAGTAGAGGTGCAGTGGATAGAAGTAGTTTTGATGCTTTGGGAAATGGGATGGATTAATCATGTTCCTTCCTATGAAAATGAATAATTTTATCACTTTGCCATTCATATGGAATGAATGATAAAAGGGGACTCCCCTTTTTACTAGTTCACATGTGAAGCATTGATCTGCAACGGCGGGGTTGTCGGTGGCATAAGTGTGCTTCTTGTCCGACATATTCAGTGTTGAGATTGCTTTATAAAAAAAAAACAACTATTTCAGAGTTGGTTCAGTCCGAATAGACTCGAAAGGATCATTTTCAGCTATCTATTAACAACATTCTATAATTAATTGTCGCTAGAGCAGCGAGGATAAGAGTTTCTTACAAGAAAAAATACGATCTGAATAACAAAATACATAGTCCTTTATTTCTTTTGTTCATCATGCTGAGCTAATAGATACTTTCTATGAAGGAAAAATAGATGTATGGAAGTATTACTTTGTATGAACGGAAGGAATAATAATTAGAGCATTTAGTAGGATATGCTCTTTTGAAATGAGGCTCTTCTTTTTATTATATTTTAAAACTGATGGAAACCTTCTTTTGTCGAGTGAAGGAGAAAAAGGTTGACAGCACGGGCCTGGGAATGAATTGGCAGATGGCATTAGGAGTGAGAGCTTAACTCCTAAGGATTATTAGGTGGGGACTGATAATGGCTTTGACTTCATCTGAGTTGGCTGACTTCAATAGCCCTCGTTGGCCATGTGAATCTTAAGCCCACAAAGCCTCTAACAAAACAACAAAGGCACACATTGAGGGCAACATAGCGCCTCATATTGTTGTTCTCATTCAGTCAAATTCACATATGAGGATGTTTAGATGCTAGGTTCCGGACTTTGCAAAAATGTCGTTGATGTAGTCTTCTATGATGTAATGTCAAATTTCATTCATTCTTTCTGGCTCGGGTTACACTAGCATTTCCGAATCCAACATCACTTGATTAAATTGTAAGGTGCCTTGTTGATATTAGTTCTATTGTTTTATGCTTGTCGAAAGGCTCCCTCCTACTCGATGAGGGGATCCATCTTAGGAAAAAAAAAACCTCTGATTAGTCCTCTGCTTTTGATGTGTGGACCAGAGCCAAATCAACAGGAACAAACATGCTGAATTAACGTACTGTTAAGCACAGAAGCTTAGACTTCTTTTTCTAACTCCTAAAAATTTTACTTGAACAAGAGCCAAAAATGTGGCACTATCACTTCCCAGGGTTGTATTCCTGGAACAAGAAGGTTCATCATGTGATTTCAACAATTTCAAATAGAAAAGCCTATTAAGCCCTCTCTCTATTTGTCTTTCCACTTCCGTCATTCAAGAAAAAACACTTTATTAAATTATTTTGAGTCCTGGGCTGGTATTTCCTCACTAGCTAATTAAGTTATAATCACAAAGAAACTTAGTTGATCGTGGTTATGATAAGCAGCTTATCTGGCATTTGAAAAACTTACACCATCCATCTCAAATGGGATTTGTCCTATGGAAACAAGCAATCCAACCCATAGGATTTCCTTTTCCATTTACAATTCTTTTCTGCAGGTTTCCTGTAATAGGAAGATTTGCGAAAACTCTTACGCATATTTCACCATTTCTTCAAAATTGTTTGTTCATAGCACGATGGAATTTTCCGACTATAACCTGACGTGCTACTTCCATGTCTCGATATGAAAGATGACTAGCTCTAAAACTTTTAATGTCATATTTTCTAAAACCAAGTTATGTACTCTTGATTTTTGACCCTTACTATCTCTTCCCAGCCTACTTTTACTAAACCTCATACGTTCCAAATATGGCATTTCTTCTATTCTCTATCTTTTCTATCATGACAACTACTTTTTCCTCTTGTTGTTTCACTCCTCGCCTTGATGGTATTCGAGATATCTACTGGTAGTCGACAGTTATACCAAAAGACGAGAGCGTAGATCATACAGATAGATGTGAAATGGAATGGAGTTGTCTCTCTTTTATAATAAGGTCTCTATCATATAGAGAAAATTGAAGGAAAAAATTGCATAAAGAACTCGGAATAAGTCACATAGTGAGTGGTCTTCCTTATCTATAGATGTGAGAAGAGATTAGTACATGAGATGTCAATTGATGAGACAAGTGGCAAGAGAGATTAGCGGCTAAATTTTTCCCATGTTTTCTTACTAACTGAGCTGCTTTACATTTAGTTTTATTCTCATTGCACTCAATCTTTCCGTTTGAGAGCTACTAATGACTTTTCTTGTTGTGAAGCAAAAAAAGAAGAGTCTAATATATCTTTGAAGTAAGAAGATTAGCTAATTTTCATTTATCAAGCTTTCAACATTTCTGGATGAAGTGGATCCATCTACTTGTATCACGGAATGAACAATTCAAGGTGAACTCAACTATCCACTTCTTTGGCCAGCAAAAGAGGATGGACATAATGCTATTGGAGTTTATGAGCCTACCTTATCATAGCACCCTGATCCAACTCGTCTCCAATGATGATGTTATGGAGCGATAGCACTTTCTAACGCATCCTTCCATTTGGAATCTCTTGATCTTGAATGCATGCCTACTGATTAGGATTATTGGATAGAGTTCTTATTCACCAATCCACTTTCTTCTTCTTCTTCTTCTTCTTCTTCTTCTTTTGTAAGAACTCAATGTGATTGATGGTTATCTCTTTCGATAGGGGGACACTACTAAGCATATCTAAAAGATGGAATATCTTCTTCTAGTTTGGATTGTTTGAGCCTAATCTTATGTAATCCTATGTCTATAGTTGACCGTGGCACTGCTCTTCATTCTTTGAACAACTTTCCATGGATTCTATAAGACTTCATTGCGTTGTCATTCCATTTCTCACATTTTTAAGTTGATTTTTGAGTGATAAATGCATCATTGAAGAAGGGAAACAGCTTGGACCCTTGAGTCCCACTAGGAAGCTTCTTAATTCTCAATAAAGCAAAGGGCTCATTATAAAACGAAGCTCAAACAAAAGTGCCGAGTGGGTCAGCCAGTTCAACTAACTAGTCAAGAAGAATTGGCAAAAGCAACTGACAAATAAAGGATATACTTAAGTTCACAAGCCATAATTCATAAGGAGAAGACAAAAAAAAAAAAGAGTCAACAATAAGCAAGCATAGGGATAAAAACTAATTGCTATAGTAAATAGCAAGAGTAGGACCAAAATCTCTATTTTGAGTGGTAGGGAAAGAGATGCTCCAAAGGACTGACTATCTGATTGCCCAAACTCTGCCTCGTCTTTTTTATGGGAACATTGAAAGCTCTTTAGTGTGTAACTTATCTCAAACTCTTTCTTGTTCATTTACAAAGGAGCCAACATCTTTGATTATATTCCCTTAATGTTAATAAAAGATAGTTTTGGCATAGGAAGCGCTTATGCCCTCAGGATGCTCTCAACTAAAAAGAAATCCTTCTTCCTATCCCACTTTAAGCAACTAATGCCAAGATGTTCGCCATAATGCGGTAGATAAGTGGATAGGTTCGCAATATGAGGATTGGGTCTTTCCATCCCTCAAAGACGAATTCAAAATATGTTTCATCTAGGTTAGAGAACTTCTCGTAGCCCTTCTTTCAGCTGGTCCTAGCTTCCTTCTTTTCAAGTTAATCCTTAGAATCGGTAATTGAATCAGGAACAGGGACCAAGCTTAATATGGGTTCATTTCCTTAATTCCTTAAATACGAGTATTATGATAAATATATAGTATAGTTTATTATGAATGTCTAATATAAGTTACTATAATCACTACTATGATGAGGCTTTGAATAAGAGTAAGTCAAAGGACTCTAGAAAACCATTCCATGGCAAGGGCATGGAACAACCAACCACTAGGAGTGCAGGGTGCATCATCTGCGAAGTTGTTGGGTATCGGACCATAGACTACTCTATGAGGATGTCTCTCATTGTACTTATAAAGACCAAAGATGTGAAAGGTCCATGAAAAACAACATGAAGAACTTAAGATGAGTGTGTTAACTACTAAATGTTGTGTACAAGCCAACGAGGGATTTATCGTTTGTACGTCTTCAGCTGGATGTCTACTATTTCGGTATGTATTGTATGTTTGAATTAGTATGAAGTTGATTGTATTTGGTTTTGTAAGTCGTTCTGTGTATTTTACTTTATGTGATTTAATTTCAAAAAATTGTAAGAAATTTCCAAAAATTATAAAAATTGACAAAAAAATCTCCCATAATTGCAAAACATTACTGTTCAAAATTACTATTCATCACTGTAACGAATTTGAAAAAATCATTAAAAATTACGAAAAATCAAGAAAAATTCTGAAAAAATTGCAGAAAGTTAAGAATAATTCGGAAAGACTCTTTTTTGCCCCTTCCAGTTCATATTTGATGTTAAATTGGCTGAAACTCAACTTCTACTCTCGTACAGTTGACAAGGGAATTATCTTGGTTGCATTCTAAGTATCTCATACTAGATTTGAATAGCCTTTAAGTCTACATTCTTGTTTGTGCCTTTTGTTGTCGTGGATAAGCATTTGTTGGTGTCAATGGAAAGTAGTTTTAGATACTGTAGGCTATTCAGAACTACCAGCCCATTGACATTAGGTGGCTACGGAAATACCATGCATATTTTGAAAACTCAACAAGAGACTATAGTCATTTGGAACATTAGTCATATGCATCAGAAAAGAATTTTACGAATATCACAAGTTTCCTTAATTCTCTTATTGATATTTTATTACAAAACAAACAAATGATTAACTTACTTTCTATGTTCGAAAAAGATATGTAGACCTCGAGTGAGTTAATTGGAAAATAAATCAATTAAAACTAATAAAGAAGGTAATGCTAGACCGCATTGACGGATTAGGAACTAGTGCGAAACAAAAGAAATCAAGTAACCAAATTAATATGATGCAAGCCACAAAACTAGTCAAAAAAACAAACTCTAAACAAGAGTACGATTCAATAATCGAATTATTTAACTACTGGAAAGAGCTATATAAAGATCAAAAGATTACTATACAAGAAAGATGCTATTTAATAAAAAGAATACAAGAAATGTACTTTCAGAATGAAGGTTCCTTACACCATTTTAAATTTGATCTTAAAATATATAGTTTAGAAGACGAGAAAAATAAAGACGAGCATTTCGAGAGTGAGAGTATCACGAATTCAAAAGTGAGGACTGTGGGATGATTATACATAACGAATATGAGACTAATGCCGAAAAGAGTGTTGAATCCGATAATGAGTTGATACAGGTCGGTGAAGATAGCAAAAGTTTGTTAGACTTAAACAACTTATAATGGGAAAACTCTTTAGAATTGATGATTTAATAAAACCTAGCGTATCTCAAGGAGGAACTTATCTAGATTTATCTAACGTGCACTTTAAGGATATGCTAAAAACTATAGATGATTAGACACAGTCCCAAACAATTGTAATTATGAATCATGAAGGAACATGAGATAAAAAAAAATTTGTTAACATTACTGGCACCTTATAAGGAGATGTATTATAATGGATATAACAATGGGTAAATTTAGAGGAAGGGAAAAATAAGCAGAGAGAGTGGCTTGAAGATGACAAATTCACTGGATTTGATAGTATCATTACTGATTTTATCAAATTATAAAGAAAATTTATATGGATTCACAGATGACAAAGCCCAAGAGGAACAAATTCTTTATGGTTTGTCCAAAATTAGTTTTTCGAAATATTTGAATTCAAAAAATACTACAAGATATTTTCAAAATACTTTATAAGCTAGAACATGATAAGGTGCAAAATTAGTTCGATCCTTTTTTTTTTACAAGCTTCCAAGCCAATGAGATGCTAAAATGCAAAATGGGTACCCAGACTACCTAAAACGAATTGAGAAAAAGACAATCTAGGGCTCGAATCTATTATGCACTGAAAATAATACAGGACATCAGTCTTAATATAAAATCTTATAAGTAAATAAAAAACTCCATTAGTAGTTCCCTTAAGGGAAAAAAATATTATGAAGAAATATTTGATAAAAACTGAAAGATAGGAAACGAAACACAAGAAAAGAAACAAAAGTCTGCATGTAGATAAACATTCTGTTGGAGGCCATGATAAAGGAATGAAGAATTTATAAGGAATAATAAATATGTTAGAAAACGTAATGAGTCCTCTATTCAAAAAGATAAGAAAGGTTGAAGGTGCTTTGTGCCTGACGAAGAGATTGTCCGAAAAAGGATAAAATGCTAAGAAAACGATAAAATATATGGAAGAGTAAGATTTAGAAATCTGTCTTGGGAAAATAATTTCCTCTTCGAATGTGGTACTATATGAACTCGATATTGATAGTGATTCGGACATCGAATTTGTCTTTATAACGAATGACGAGCCATGTCCTACCATACCCCAGATTTCAGAATTGGATAATATAACATTAGCAGATGTTGTTGGAAAAGAGACAATCTTGAACCCAGAAGATATCAGAAAAATTAAAAAACAACAACAAATTAAAAAGATAGAAATATATAAAGTCTCATGTTTTAATTTCTTTTCTAGAAGAATAGTTGAAAATTTCAACAAATATACAACTACTAATCTATCAACTGGAGGATTAGTAGTCATTCCCATTCTCACCCAAGAAAAGGTACAAAGGTGGAAGAAGAAATATCAAGATATTCGATATATCTATGTTAGTCTAATCCAAATTAAAGTCAATGTATTATTTAGAGCTGATATATATATCCCTATAATATCACTTGTCATGGATAACCAGTTTAAAAACTGCTATCAAGCTCTGATAGGTGGTGTTCAATCTAATTTGGTAAATCATACTGTATGATTCAACATTCTACCAATCCGCAGGATGTTGATTGTAAATGACGCTCTATTGAGGTTTTTCAATAAAGGATTACAATTCAACGGCTTCCCGTTTATAGAAGATGAGGAAAATGGATTCCCTCTTTGTTTAAAGGTGGGTTCTGGGGTAGTTGTGGTGGACGATCCTACTCTCCGTTGACACTCCGTACAAACTTTTTCAACCGGCAGGAAAAGAAGACTCTGGACTTCTGATCACAAGGAGTAATTTTAAGAAGATGATGATCGATCCCTTCTCTTTCGTTTTCCTGCTTTTTATAGGGGTTCTAAGGCAACGTCCCCATCTCATTCGTTCGACCGTTAGCCCCACTACTTGAGAAGTGCCGTCATATTCGTTAGGTAGTTACTCCCACGACCGCAATAATGCCGTTGCATTTATTTGGCCGTTGGCTTCACAATCCGAGGTGGCAACTTCATTGTTCGGGTTGGGTGACTTTGTATTAAACCACTCCCTGGGTGGTATCGCGAATCTCAACTTTAGATTGGTGAATCTGTTCTGTCGTAACTGGGTCGTGAACTTCGATCTTTAGGTTTACGGATCTGCTGGGTTGCGCATCTCCAGCCCTTAATTTACAGGTCTGTTCATTTTGACAGATGACTCCAAAATTTTTCGCCGACAAAAAATGTTCGCCATAAAATTATAAATGATGCTCTATTGAGATTTTTCAATAAAGGATTATAATTCAATGGTTTCCCATTTACAGAAGATGAGGAAAATAAATTTTCTCTTTGTTTAAAACTGGGTTCTGAGGTAACTGTGGAGGACGATCATGCTCTCCGTTGACACTCCGCACAAACTCTTTCAATTGGCAGAAAAAGAAGGCTCTGGACTTCTGATCACAAGGGGTAATTTTAAGAAGATGATGATCGATCCCTTCTCTTTCATTTTTTCGTTTTTTATAGGGGTTCTAGGACAACGTCCCCGTCTCATTCGTTCGACCGTTATCCCCACTACCTGAGAAGTGTCGTCATATTCGTTAGGTAGTTACTCCCACGACCGAAATAATGCCGCTGCATTCGTTTGGCAGTTGGCTTCACTATCCGAGGTGGCAACTTCCTTGTTCGGGTCGGGTGACTTTGTATTAAACCCCTCCCCAAGTGGTATCGCGAATCTCAACTTTAGATTCGCGAATCTGTTCTATCGTAGCCGGGTCACGAACTTCGATCTTCAGGTTTGCGGATCTGCTAGGTTGCAGATCTCCAACCCTCAATTCGCGGGTCTGTTTATTTTGACAAATGACTCCAGAATTTTTCACTGACAAAAAATCCCTCCAAAATTTTCAAAACTCTCATGATTCTTTGAGAAGTTTTGGAATACTTTGGATATAACATTCTGTATTAGAATCTCTATTTTTCATATTTCTGAGAGTATAATTCTGCATTAGAATTTTCTTCAATTAAGGGCAGTATGATTATGTCTCAATATTTTAAACTCCCATTTTGAAGGGAACACGACTCTGTATTAGCGTCGCGATTTTGCTGCTTTTGAAGGAAAATATGACTCTATGTTAGGGCCACAATTTTCAACTCTTGAAAGGAAATATGACTCTATATTAGGGTCGCAAATTTTTATTTTGCAAGGGAACACGACTCTGTATTAGGATCACAAGTTTTCATTTTGGAGAAGAAGGCGACTCTCTGTTAGGGTCGCAAGCTTTCATCTTAGAAGGGACATGACTCAGTATTAGGGTTGCAAATTTTTATTTTACAAGGGAACACGACTCTGTATTAAGATCGCGAGTTTTCATTTTGGAGAAGAAGGCGACTCTGTGTTAGGATCGCAAACTTTCATCTTGGAAGGGATACGACTCTGTATTAGGGTCGCGAGCTTCCCTTTCGGAAGAAACACGACTCTGTATTAGGGGCACAAACTTTCATTTTGGAGAAGAAGGCGACTCTGTAT
Organism: Dracaena cambodiana; assembly: GCA_036321105.1. NCBI lineage: Eukaryota > Viridiplantae > Streptophyta > Magnoliopsida > Asparagales > Asparagaceae > Dracaena > Dracaena cambodiana. Next base: position 14,783,477 of record JAYEPQ010000005.1, on the reverse strand, counting down.
TAGGGTCGCGAACTTTCCTTTTGGTTGCGGAAAATTCAGAAAGCGGTTGCTTTATACGGCATAAGAATTGAGGCGTTCTCTGAGCCGCATTAAATGAAAAGGAACTCATGAGATTTGGGCCAGAGATCACGTCCATCCGAAGATCTCGGTCATCAAATCATCTGCTATATAATCTCGATTTCATGAGAGAAGTCATTCCTATCTCAAGAAATTTGAAATCTTTGTTTTGTCTTTAGGGTTTTTAAGGCTTCTCGTCTTCGGCCTCCTTTAGCTTCCGATTTTTCTCGTGAAGGACTTCTTTAATTTGTAAAAGATGCCGAAGAAAGTTTCCTTCTCCGATGCTTCTACCAGTGGCCATCGAGATCTTCAAGCAACTTCCAGTTCGATAGTGGTTCGGTAGGAACCCTTGATTGGAAGTAAAAAATTTATCAACATACTTTCGAAACGCAATCCCTTCCTTAATTTTTGTCTCGAGTCTGAATGCTTCTTTTGCAGTTGATTACGCTTTAAATCCTTGGCCTAAAGATCATTATTTTGGATACTCGGGTGGCTATGACAGGAAGAAAGAGTTCAGATTTGGTCGAGTTTTCCCGCATTGTATAGCATCAGATAGCCAAGAGAGGGAAAATAAAATTCTCCACCCTACTCGCTCAATATTGCGAGAACTGATGACCAATGTACTTTTTGAAGGAGATAATCAATCCTTGCTGAGTAAATCTGCCTTTTTGTTCGGGGACCATGTTTCGGTGCCTGATAGCGGTTTGGAAGATAGAGATTACAAGTGGTTTCGTCAAGTTGAATGTCGCTAATTGTTTCTCCCCAACATGGAGAGGTCATACCCATTCTTATTCCTCCAATCCCTATCTGTGCCCAGACGAATGGACTGACACATAAACAGGCCACAGGATGGCATCCTATTGGGAGGATTTAGCTCACAGGGTACTTCCCCCCGTACCACTGGGAAACACTTTTGTGGATTGTTCCCGGGGTCGTTTAAACAAGACTTCCCTATAGGTGAAACACCCATAGTCGCACAGACTTTCTTGCACCAATTCGTCAATATGCGCAAGGAGAGTTTCCTGTTCAAGACTTTCGTCCCCCTGGATGGGTTCACTGCTCTTTGAAAGGAGAGTGGGCAATCCTAACTAACTTCTTTTTGAATGCTTTCAGAGATCAGCTTCAACATGCAAAGCTATATCGCGCTATCAGGGTTATTCAGCACGATATTCCTACTAGCAGATTTCATTTTTTTCCTTTACTGGAACTGTACAATCCCAATACTTGTACAATCTTTTGCCCTCGCGGTGAATTAGGTTTCGCCTTTCACGAGATGTATGAAATTTCAGGACTACCTATGAGAGACATTCCATATGAAGAGTACGTCCCTACTGGGGAATAACTCCACCCAAGACCCTTTGGTCTATGATACTTATTGGGAGGTACTATGCCATTATCATATTTGCACCCACATATCCGGCACAGACAATTTGAAGCTGAAGAAGTGTTGCAATACCTTTTGCCCAACTTTTCTAAGAGTAATCCTAATTTCACTCGCCTTCCTCCAGTTTCTGAAAAGGAGGTTGAGAGAAGAATCGCAAATTTCAGGATAGATGCTTATGTCGCCGAATCTGACAAGGACGTTTTCAAGGCTGTAATGTCCTTTGAAAGCTTTCACTACCAGGCCCTCCAGCCTTTATCTGATCTGGCCTTCTTGGCAGGCTACTTGATGGTATGGTTGAAGAAATGTGTTATTCCTTCGTAGGAGAACATACTCATTAGGGCCGTATACCCAGCCGTCCTACTTGCATTTGGCAGATGACTCAGTCTGCTGCCCGCGATGGTGTGCAATATCCAAAGTGGACTGAGGAGATTGGCTGACAAATTCTGTAACGTGAAGAAGGAGTAGAGGAAGAAAGGAGATCCAATCATTAAGACTCCTAACCCGCATATTGAACTCCCTTATACTTATTTGATGGCCTAGCTAGTTCTACATTGCCCCACTTTGATGAGTCTTGCCGATTCACATATAGATTTAAATGCTCCCAAAGTGCAGCATTATGAGAGGTCGCAATGGAAAGGGGGCTACATGGCTGCGATCCGCAAGATCCTCCGTCACTTCTCGAATTTGGAGTTATTCAGATGTTTTCCGTACTTTCCAAATGCTAGGTACAGGGAGGAATTCGCAGACATTGCTGATGCTGATAAGTATACGGTTCTGTCTTCGGGGTGCTTCTGGTGGTGATAAACATCTGCCCAGGACACTTGGTTCTTCGTTTGGGGAACCACTATTATATAGAGCCTTACTACCTAAGTCGTTTCACTCGACAGTTCGGGTATGATCAATTTTATGTTGGTAATCCCAACAGGAAAATAAGTTTTGTTGGGAATGCTCTTGAAGGAGCTCGAGTTTGTTTCCACTTCGTCGCAGGCGGAACCCAGGCTAGAATTGATCTCCCACTCAAGACCATGAACTCGTATATGAGCTTTGATTTCTGCAAGTGGTTTGCGGATGCTAATTTTGCTCCCCAGAACTTCGTAAACCATACTTGTCTGAGAGAGATCAGAGCCTGGTATGCCCAGAAAAAGAAGGCTGGCAGCACGAAAGTGGCAGGAATGGAAGATTTCGGGACAGAAGGTGCCTCGGATGAATCGGAACATGATACTCAGCAAGGGGAGGAGATAATAAAGCATTGGCTTTATCAACTCAGCCTGCCTCGCTTGATGCTTCTCCTCCCCCAACTTTGAAGAAAACTTCTCCCCAACCGCAGTCTCCTCCCAAAAAGCTTTTGCATAAGCAGAAGAGACTAAGGCGCCTCAGTGATTTGTCTAACAATCCGCAGGACGTTGATCTGCAGGACACCCCATCTGAAGTCAGTACTGCGGCACCCAGTTTGGTTTTTGAGACTCTCGCGGAGGAACCTGAGGACGACTCATCTTTAACTCTCCGCTCCCTTAAGATGCGTCGGAGTCAAGCACCCATTTTTCGCAGCAATCCTACTTCCGCTACTTAAGAGGATCCTGCGACTCTCACCCACCAGGTCACTATTGAAGTAGGTGCTTCTTCTACTATACAAGAGGATTCTGCAGCCCCTATTCATCAAACTACTGCAGATGACAAAGTATAGATAATTGGGGAGATTCGCGCATCAGGTCCCCCAAAAGTAGCACCTCTCACAGAAGATCAAGATGACTGGGGAGATGACGATGATGTCAGCAGTGGAAATCTTCGATCTTCCACCCCTCTATCGAACCATGGTAAGTACGTCTATTTGAGCGAACACGTTCGGACTGAGATATACGGGCCTGAGGTGTTCGGACTTGAGGTGTACGGACCTGGAGAATCTAGTGTTCAACCTTCAGGTTCGCCTCTTATATTTTATCCATCTTTTTCTTTAAAATTCTGCTATTATTGCATGATACTGTAACAACCAACCATTAATTTCTTCCTTTTTTGCCAGCTCCAGTTTTGATTCTAGCTTTAGAGTGCATGGGCGCGGAGGTAACTCCACCGGATGATACCACAGCGGAAGCTGATGCTGATAAGGCGACCGAGGTCATTACTCTTGTTGTTAATATTGCGGGGTAATAGTTCCTGAGACCAATATATCGACGGTCTCGGTCGTAGCTGTTCCGACGGACACTTTGGTTCGGGATGTCGCAGCCGGTAGCTCTACTGAAGCCACTAGAGGTACCGCTCCTCTTGATGCTGGTATTGTTACCTCTGTGCAGCAGAGTACCGTTCAGACTGTTTCTGCCTCAACCAGTATTGATACCTCTCATGTAGAGGTTGATGCTTTTGAAGTTGATTTATTGAAGATCAGGGGCCAAGATTTTACTGCCAATTGGTGATAATTGCCGCCATTTGGTGATGTAGTGGGCCCCACTTGCCCTGCACTTTCTTCTGTTGACTCATAAAAGGATTAGGGTTATACTGGCAATAATTAAGTTCCACTATTTGGTGGTCAACGTTGTTATTTGGCGACAAGACTTTTGATTTTGTAAATAAAATTTTTGTGAGGGTTTTATTATAATTTTGTAGTTATTCATGTAACTGGATTAGGATTTGGTAGTCCAAGGCCTATTTATTGGTCATATCCTTGTAATTTAGGTTTTCTTATGCTTTATTTGAGACTAATAAAATTTGGAGATTAATCCTAGGAGCGACGACCATAATACTGAAGCTCCGTAGGTGATTCTTGTTGTTTATCTCGTTCTTCGAAGGTAATACAATTTATTTGCTTTCTTCATAGTTTTTAATTGCTTTCTAGTATAGGAATTTAATTGCTTTATAGGAAAAGTAGGTTTTTTTATAAGCTTTCATGAATAAAATATGAACTTGGTTAGTAATAATATGAGTAGATAATTTACTTTAGTTCTAGGATGTAGATAAAGGTATGGATCAATCATAGTATTTATTTATTTGTCTTCTTTCTAAAATAAATCAAAAAACATGGTTTTTCAACAAAAAGATTAAAATACAATAACTCGTAGATCAATATTGTCATAGGTTATACTTAAATTTTCTGATAGCCTATGCTTAGTTAGGGTTTGGGATTATTGGTTTTGATTTTGTTTATAGAATTTTCTATTAATTAATTTACTTTTATAAAAAGTTATATGATGAATATCATATATTGTATTTTTCCTCTCATACTTTATCTGTTTTTGTATATAAATAAATGCTACTTGGGTATTTTTAGTGTCTTTTGCAGGTAATCCAAATTATACAAGGAGGAGACATGAAACAAGAGTTGGACTAGGAAATCAAACGCCGAAAAGTTTCTAAATCGGGCAAGACTACAACATCAAAGTACTTCAGGAATTATAAGTCAAATACAGTTAATAAATTGAAGATTACAAGAGAAGATACTTCTGCAAAAGAAATTTTAGTAAAATTGCTCAATATTTAGCCGCTAAATAGCGGTTTTTACCGCTAAATAGCGGTAATACTGTAGAGTTCGCAGAGGAATTTTCGATGTGGGCTTAAATGTAATTTTTTAATGTTTTTCAACCGGTTAGAAATAGGGTTTGGTTTCCGAGACCTATTTAAGAGCCAACCCTTATATTTTGACGGGATGCTGGATTCTGGATTTTATTTTTGTACGCGATTTTCTCTGTTGAATGAATTGGGGGTTTTTGCTGAAGGTCGACGGCACAACACCGTGTCCAGAGGTAACCCATTATTTTTGCAATTTTTATTTTATTTCTGCATAAATTCAATTGCTTTTTATTTTAGGATTTACCGCTTTCTAGATTAGGGTTTATCATTGTATGAATTAAAATCTAATCTTCCTTAGCAAAAATCATGAGTAGCTGATTAGATTAGCCCTAGGATGTAGATGAAACTAAGATCCACCATGTAATTATTTTCTAATATTTTTCTTCTTAAATAAAATTAATAAAAGCCATGATTTTTCAAATGAAACATTAAAATACGAGGACCCGAAGTTTAGAACTTTGATAGATTATACTTGAATTAGGATTCTTGATAATCTATGCTTAGTTAGGGATTGGGGTTGCTGGTTTTACTATTTTATTTGAATTATCTACAATATTTAGTTTATTTTTATAAGAAGTAGCATCCTTTGATGAGCTATACTTGCACAACACTTGATAGCTCATGCTTAGGGCACTTTAAGTAAAAATTAAACTAAAAAGATCGAATTTTTATGATAGAAGAAAATATTAGAAGTAAGAACATGGTAGGAAATTAGTGGATTCTAAATCCTAGGCTACTTAGATAAATTCGACCTCAACCTAGAACCTTTGGTTAGTCCGTTGAACTATAAAGAAAGTAAGAACGCAGAAACACTCTAGATCCCTGTGAGACGACCTGTACAGCGCTACAACGATACTGTACGCTTGCAGTAAATATAACACATCAAGTTTTTGGCGCCGTTGCCGGGGATCGACGGTGTTTTTCTTGCTTTTTCTGACGTTTTACGGGATTAACAGTGTGTGTTGAGTTTTCTGGGAAGAGAAAGTACATATACAGGAAACCAAACAGGACTATATAAGTGTTTAGAGTGTACTGAAAAAATAACAGAAGCTTATTCTCTACTTGGACCGCTAATTAGCGGTATTTACCGCTATGTAGCGGTACTTTTAGTAAGCAAGTCCACAAAAATTTCCTGATATCTGTATTTTATCTCTCTGGTGTTGTAAAAAAATACAAAAAAAAAAAAACAAAGGTTAGGAATATTAAGAATCACATTTTTATTTGATCATATCTCTTCCACCGTTTTATCTCCACCACACCCCACTTCTTGCATTAGTTTAGGAATTTCACGCATACACTCACGGTCGCTGGTTCATGCCACACTGGACCCGTGATCAATTTGGTCAACTTGTGAGATCAGATTTGTTCATGGGAGCCAAGATGGACCAACCAATCCCGATCCTTCAGGATCGATGTTACCCGTTGCGTACATCATTACCATCATGCATCAAACTTCCACACGTAGCGGGTAATCACTATGAATTAAAACCGCAGTACATTAGTATGCTTCCCAAATTCACTGGTTCTGATTCAGAAGATGCATATCTCTTTATCAGTGAATTTCAAGAAGTATGCGTAATGATAAAACTGCAAAACTTATCGGAGGACGCAGTTAAGCTCCGCTTCATCCCTTTTGCACTTAAGGATAATGCCAAGAAGTGGTTGTACAGTATGCCTTCTGATTCAATCACTACTTGGGATGAATTCGTTACAGTGTTTCTCAAGAAATATTATCCCACGCACAAGACGGCGAGAATCAGAAATCAAATTAATCAATTCCGTCAAGTGTCGGGAGAACCTTTCTGGAAATACTTAGAACGGTTCAAGGATTTATTAGCTCAGTGCCCCCACCATGCGATAGAAAAGTGGCGGTTGTGTCAAATCATATACGAAGGACTTGATTACACATCCAAAACTCTTCTGGAATCCATGTGTCAAGGGGAGTTTATGAAGAAAAACGAGGATGAAGCATGGGACTTTCTTGAGGACTTATCATGGAAGACTATGCAATGGGAGAGTTCCACTGAGAAGCCCAGTATATCAACTTCTGCTCATAAGAGTGGGATCCATAGCGTCGACAGCTCTATAGCTGCTGAAGCAAAGATCGCAGCCCTTATGAGAAGAATTGAGGCACTGGAGACTCCTAGTGCTCAGTCTCCACCAGTGGGTCAAGTGAATCAACTCCAAAGTCCCACATGCTTTAATTGCGGAACTCCCAATCACGTTATGGAGGAGTGTCCATTGTTAATGAATTCCATGGGTCGTACACTTGAGCAGGCTAACGCCTTATATCAACAACAACCCATGAACAATCCTTACGCTCCTACATACAATCCTGGCTGGAGAAATCATCCAAATCTATCATGGGGTCAAGGGCAATATCAGGGGGGGCCTAACCCTAACATGCAACCTCCATCCACTGGTCAGTTTCCAAGACCAAATATGGGTACTTATCAACACCCAAATATTTCAAGCCATGGGAACAACCAGAATAGACCACCTGTACCAAACCACTCATATCCACAACAGGGGTCTAATAATGAACAAGAAAAGCGACTTCAGTCACTTGAGAAGCACGTTGAAAATCTTCTCAAGTCTCAGTCCAACCTTGACACATACATGCAGAATCTTATGAAAGTGTCAACTGATTTTATTCAAAGAACAGATCAGCACCTGCTCGTGAACTCTCAATCTATTAAGAATGTAGAGCAGCAGGTTGGACAACTAGCTAATCAAATGAGTGAACGTGGCAAGGGCATTTTTCCAAGTCAACCCATAACAAATCCTAACGCCAGTTCCTCAAACTCCAATCAGTCGCATGTCCACCAATGCAATGCCATTCACACGCTTAGATCTGGCAAGCAAGTGGATAATAGTGTAGCCGTGCCCCCTGATCCCACTCCTACTATCTCGCAGGCTACATCATCTCTTCCACCCGTTTCTCCACAATCATCTCCATCACCTCCATCACCGTCACGTACTCATTTGGAAGAACCTGTTCCTGAGCCGAAAGCACCATATCCAAATCGGCTTAGGAAGCCTTCACCGCAAGTAGAAAAGATTCTTGAAATATTTCAGCAAGTGAAGGTTAATATTCCACTCCTTGACATGATACAACAGGTTCCTACTTATGCTAAGTTCCTCAAGGATTTGTGCAGTAAGAAACGAGCAAGAAACGTTCCTGAGAAAGTTTTTCTTGCTGCAAATATATCACATATCCTCTCTAACTCCTTGCCTATCAAGTACAAAGATCCAGGTTCCCCTACAATCTCATGCACCATTGGGAACACTATATTTGATAGGGCGTTGCTTGATTTAGGGGCAAGTATCAATTTGCTTCCTTACACTGTTTATCAGCAACTGGGGTTAGGAAAACTTCAACCTACCAAGGTCACATTACAGCTAGCTGATCGTTCAATTAAGAGACCTCTTGGTATGGTTGAAGATGTGCTCATTAAGATTGGCGAGTTTATTTTTCCTGTAGACTTTATTGTTTTAGAAACTGAGCCAATCTCCAATCCACGGAATCAAATTCCCATTATCTTGGGTAGACCATTCCTTGCAACATCAAATGCATTGATTGATTGTAGGAGTGGTCTCATGAAGTTATCGTTTGGAAATATGACTGTGGCATTGAACATATTTAATATGGATGAGCACGCAACGAGCTCTCTCATTGAGGTCAATATGATTCATAGTTTGCACTCTCATTCGACCTCTTCTACTGATGATGAACCTTCATTTGAGCAAATGTTCAAAGATGAGCGCATACTATTAGAAGAATTGGCACATACTGATTTTATATATGATGATACTTGTGCAAGTGTGCCATTGAATTATGAGCAAACTTTTGAGGATTTGTTTGCAGAGGAGCTCGCATTACTTCATGAGTTAGAAGAGCCACCACCACATTCACTTAATCATATTAGACTCTTCTCACCTCATGATATTTCTACATGTATGCTTGTTACTAACGATGATTGGCAGGTTTATAATAAAGAATTCTTTAACCCAATTGTTAATGCTTACATGTGGACAAAGAAAAAGGGAGGACGACATAAGAAGCAGACAGGTAATCTCGTGACTTGTAAGAGGTTGATGAAATATAATAATACACCCACTTCACGTTTAAAACGCACACACTATGAAAGTGGGAAGCGATCGAGAGGTCGTAATCGCTTTTCATGCGTTAATAGGGTGATGATATTGAGATCGTAACTTTTACGACTCTCATTATTTGTATAGTATTTGTATAATAGTTTTCACATTTTGTTTTACCACACTTGGTTTGTGTATGAGGGCATACACAAGTTTAGGTGTGGGGGAGTAGTTTTTAGGAGATTTTTATTTTTAGGACTTTATTTTATTTTATTTTTTTTTTATTTTTAGTATTTTGGGTTTCTTTATTTTACACTTTGGGTAGTTATTAGGGTAACTAATTTAAAAAATTTTAAAAAAAAAATGAAAAATTTTTTTAAAAATAAAAATTATATTTTTCATCAATAGACCAAACTAATTACAGATAAATGGATAAATTTAGATTTGAAATTGGATAGGAGAGTAGATTGGATGATACACTTTGAAATTTATGAAAAAGATCAAAATCTGAAAAATAAATATTGCTAACAGTAGTTTTGAGGTAAGTATACATCTATTTTTCACTTCACAATAGTTTATTAGGTTAAGGACAAGGATGATAACGATTGAGTAAGTTTTCTCTCTCTAAAAAAAAAATAGAAAAAAATAGAAAAAAAAAATGAAAAAAAAAAGGTGAGAATAAAATAATGGGGTGAGCCTGGTATTAAGGCAATAGCCTCGAGAGTGATAAAATAATGGGGTGCGCCTGGTATTAAGGCAATAGCCTCAAGAGTGAAAAAAGAGTATGATCCAAGTAATCGGATACTTTGCGCCTAAGTAAGCGTGAATATTCGCATGAAAGGTGAAATATTCTTAAAAAAAAAAAAGAAAAAAAAAAGAAAAAAAATGTTATGAGAGAGGAGATGAATCATGAGTTAGAGTTCGAGTCCAAAACCGAAGTAGACTATCACACGTGTACGTAGATGTATAGGAGCCAATGGATTATATGTTAGTGAGTATTGAAAGATAGAATTTAAATTTTTGATTAAAATGATAAGTGTATCTGATATGACGCTCAATTTGAAAATTGATAATCTAGATGCGTTCTTGAGTTTGTATATTAGTGAGATTAATTGATGAAAACATGATAAAAAAAAAGATTCTTCTTTCTTTTGTATAAAATTTTTATTTTTCTTGATTTTTGGTTATTCTTATTTTTCATTTCTTTATTCCTTAATCTATCTTCTTCATGAATTTTGTGGGTATATTCACTGCAAACCCTCACGAGACAACACTCGTCCACTAGGGTAACCTAGGGTTTTAAAGGCTTGTTGCACGTGCTAAGTGTAATCGCGATTCCTGCGAAAGTGAGTTAGGATTTTTGTTTTTCTTTTTAGGTTTAGATTTTGCTCGAGGACTAGCAAAAGATAGGTGTGGGGTGTGATGAATATCATATATTGTATTTTTCCTCTCATACTTTATCTGTTTTTGTATATAAATAAATGCTACTTGGGTATTTTTAGTGTCTTTTGCAGGTAATCCAAATTATACAAGGAGAAGACATGAAACAAGAGTTGGACTAGGAAATCAAACGCCGAAAAGTTTCTAAATCGGGCAAGACTACAACATCAAAGTACTTCAGGAATTATAAGTCAAATACAGTTAATAAATTGAAGATTACAAGAGAAGATACTTCTGCAAAAGAAATTTCAGTAAAATTGCTCAATATTTAGCCGCTAAATAGCGGTTTTTACCGCTAAATAGCGGTAATACTGTAGAGTTCGCAGAGGAATTTTCGATGTGGGCTTAAATGTAATTTTTTAATGTTTTTCAACCGGTTAGAAATAGGGTTTGGTTTCCGAGACCTATTTAAGAGCCAACCCTTGTATTTTGACGGGATGCTGGATTCTGGATTTTATTTTTGTACGCGATTTTCTCTGTTGAATGAATTGGGGGTTTTTGCTGAAGGTCGACGGCACAACACCGTGTCCAGAGGTAACCCATTATTTTTGCAATTTTTATTTTATTTCTGCATAAATTCAATTGCTTTTTATTTTAGGATTTACCGCTTTCTAGATTAGGGTTTATCATTGTATGAATTAAAATCTAATCTTCCTTAGCAAAAATCATGAGTAGCTGATTAGATTAGCCCTAGGATGTAGATGAAACTAAGATCCACCATGTAATTATTTTCTAATATTTTTCTTCTTAAATAAAATTAATAAAAGCCATGATTTTTCAAATGAAACATTAAAATACGAGGACCCGAAGTTTAGAACTTTGATAGATTATACTTGAATTAGGATTCTTGATAATCTATGCTTAGTTAGGGATTGGGGTTGCTGGTTTTACTATTTTATTTGAATTATCTACAATATTTAGTTTATTTTTATAAGAAGTAGCATCCTTTGATGAGCTATACTTGCACAACACTTGATAGCTCATGCTTAGGGCACTTTAAGTAAAAATTAAACTAAAAAGATCGAATTTTTATGATAGAAGAAAATATTAGAAGTAAGAACATGGTAGGAAATTAGTGGATTCTAAATCCTAGGCTACTTAGATAAATTCGACCTCAACCTAGAACCTTTGGTTAGTCCGTTGAACTATAGAGAAAGTAAGAACGCAGAAACACCCTAGATCCCTGTGAGACGACCTGTACAGCGCTACAACGATACTGTACGCTTGCAGTAAATATAACACATCATTATATTTTTGATGAGTTATGCTTGCGCACCACTTGTATCTCATGCTTAGGATATTTTGAATAAAAGATTAAACTAAAAGATCAACTTTTAGTATCATCGTTTATATTAGAAAGATAGGAAGAAATAATAAAAATATTACTTGGTTGTGAATAAGTAGATTTTATATTCTAGACTAACTAGAATAACTAAAACTCATCTAGAACTTTCTATTTAGCTTGCTAGAATAATAAAAAGAGTAAGATAGCAAAACAGTTTAGATCTTTGTAGAAAGACATGTTTGCACTACAACTGACACTGTGCACTTGCAGTAGAATTATAACATCAATAGTGTAGTTTGATATTGTAATCTGCCATTGGTTCAAGTCACATTCTCTATCACATATTAAGCTCCTTCTGAGTGAAGACATACTTAAGGCTCCCAGGATCTATATAATTTTCCACTCTGCTATACAACAAATAGTGCTTCCACATCTTCAAGGCAAAATTATCACTGCTAACTCCAAATCATGTGTGGGGTAGTTTTTCTCATCAGTTTCAACTGTCGAGAAGAATTAACCATGTTATATCAACATACAACCTAATCCTTTGCCTAAGACATCACTATATACAACCCTCCCTCGAGTCTTGTCTAGTTATCCAAAACTAGTGGCATAATAAGCCTCCACTTCAATTCCTTGAAAGCTGCATCACAATCCTCTATCCCATCAGACTTCTCTTCTTTTCTCTAAGCTTCATCAAAGGTCCTGCATTCTGACGTGATAAACTGCAAGCGCACAGTATCGGTGTAAACCTGTACAGGTCGTCCCACAGGGATCTAAGGTGTTTTTGCGTTTCTTACTCTTTCCTTAGTCTAACGGACTAACTAGGAGTTTCTAGATTGGATTTGTTACTATCTAAATAGCCAAATATTTAGAATTCACTAGTTTCTAACCATGTTCTTATTTCTATTATCTTCTTCTATCATAAAAAAATGATCTTTTTAGTTTAATATTTATTTAAAGTGTCCTAAGCATGAGCTATCAAGTGTTGTGCAAGCATAACTCATCAAAGATACTACTTTTCATAAAAACAAACTAAATCTTTAGATAATTCAATGAAAAAGACAAAATCAACAACCCCAAATTCTAACTAAGCATAGGCTATTAAGAAACCTAATTCAAGTATAACCTATCAAAGTCTTAATCTTCGAGTTCTTTTATTTTTAATCTTTTTATAGAAAAATCATATATTTATTTATTTTATTTAAGAAGAAAAATATTAGAAAGCAATTACATAATGGATCCTAGTTTCATCTATATCCTAGAGCTAAACTAATTAGCTACTCATATTTTTAATAAGCAAAATCAAGTTTTTATTCATGATTATGGTTAACCCTAATCTAGAAACAAATAAAATCTAAACTAGAAAGCAATTTACTTTATCTAGAAAGCAAATAAAGATCTCTAAACAATGACTTACCTCTGAAGTACAGTATTGTGACCACCATCCCTTCAGCAAAATTCTAATTTTATTAATTTAAAATGAGTACAAAACTTACAGGATTCTCCTTAGAATACAAGGATACAACCAATATATAGGCTTCGAAATCAAACCCTAATTCTGACAGAACTGAAAAACTAAAAAATTACAAAGAAACCATCGAAAAAAACACAACACATGGGCCCACCATTGGGCTGCTAATTGGCTGCAAATACCGCCATTTGGCAACTATAATTTGAGAAAATTGGTTGAAATTTCTTCCACATGAGTCTCTTGTCTTCTATGTTTGATTTTCCTGATTGTATATGACTTTGAATCTGTGCAGTATTTTAATCTTGTAACTTTACTCTCTTTGAACTCTTTTCTAAACTTGATTTCCTAATCCGGCTCTGATTTCATGCTATCTCTTTATATGAATCGGATTACCCGAAAAAGATACTAAAAATACCCGAGTAGCCTTTATTTATATACAAAAATAGATAAAGTATGGGAAGAAAAATATAATATATGATACTCATCACACCCCCACACCTATCTTTTGCTAGTTCTAGAGCAAAATCTAACCCTAAAAAGAAAAAGAAAACTCCTAACTCACTTTCGCAGAAATTGCGATTGCCCTTAGCATGTGCAATAAGTCTTTAAACCCCTAGGTTACTCTAGTAGACAAGTGTTGTCTCGTTAGGGTTTGCAGTGAATATACCAACAAAATTCATGAAGAAAATAGATTAAGGAATAAATAAAAGAAAAATAAGGATAACAAAAAATTTAGAAAAATAGAAATTTTATACAAAAGAAAAAGAATTTTTTTTAATGATATTTCATCAATTAATCTCACTAATATACAAACTCAAGAATGCATTTACATTATCAATTTTCAAATCGAGCATCATATCAGATACACTTATTATTTTAATCAAAGATTTAAATCCTATCTTTCAATACCCACTAACAGATAATTCATTGGCTCCTATACATCTACGTGTACGTGTGATAGTATACTTCGGCTTTGAACTCCAACTCTAACTCATGATTCATCTCCTCTCTCATAACAATTTTTTCCTTTTTTTTCTTTTTTTTTCTTTTTTTAAGAATATTTCACCTTTCATGCGAATATTCATGCTTGCTTAGGCACAAAGTACCTGATTACTCGATCATACTCTTTTCTTTTTCTTTTTTTTAGAATATTTCACCTTTCATGTGAATATTCACGCTTACCTAGGTGCAAAGTACCCAATTACTTGGATCATGCTTTTTTTTCACTCTTGAAACTATTACCTTAATATCAGGCGCATCCTATTATTTTATCACTCTCGAAACTATTGCCTTAATACCAGGCTCACCCCATTATTTTATTCTCACTTTTTTTGTTTACAGAGAGAAGACTTACTCATTCGTTATCATTTTTGTCCTTAACCAATAAACTATTGTGAAGTAAAAAATAGATGTATACTTGCTGAAAACTACTATTAGTGGTATTTATTTTTCAGATTTTAATCTTTTTTATAAAATTCAAAGTGTATCGACCAATCTACTCTTCTATCCAATTTCAAATCTAAATTTGTTCCTTTATCTGTAATTAGGTTGATCTATTGATAAAAATACATAAATTTGTTGTTAAAATTTTTTTATTTTTTTTTTCATTTTTCAGTTATTTTAAAAAAAATTCAGTTAGTTACCCTAAAAACTACCCAAAGTGTAAAAATAAAGAAACCTAAAAATCATCTAAAAATAAAATAAAAACTTTAAAAAAAATAAACTCTTAGAAAAACACAAAAAATATCCTAACCACTCCCCCACACCTAAACTCGTGTATGCCCTCATACACAAACCAAGTGTGGTAAAATAAATATAAAAACTATTATACAAATACTATTCAAATAACGAGAGACGTAAAAGTTACGATCTCAATATCATCACCCTATTAACACGTGGAAAATGGTTACGACCTCTCAATCGCTTCCCACTTTCATAGTGTGTGCGTTTTAAACGTGAAGTGTTTGCATTATTATATCTCATCAATCTCTTACAAGTCACGAATTTACCTGTATGCTTCTTAAGTTGTCCTCGCATTTTCTTTGTCCACATGTAAGCATTAATAATTTGGTTAAAAAATTCTTTATTATAAACCTGCCAATCATCATTAGTAATAAGCATACATGTAGAAATATCGTGAGGTGAAAAGAGTGCAATATGATCAAGTGAATGTGGTGGTGGCTCTTCTAACTCACGAAGTAATGCGAGCTCCTCTGCAAATAAATCTTCAAAATTTTGCTCATAAATCAATGGCACACTTGCACAAATATCATCATACATAAAATCAGTATGTGCCAATTCTTCTAATAATATGAGCTCATCTTTGAATATTTGCTCAAATCATCAGTGCAAGAGATTGAATGAGAGTGCAAATTATGAATCATGCTGACCTCAATGAGAGAGCTCGTTGTATACTCATCCATATCAAATATGTTCAATGCCACAGTCATATTCCCAAACGATAACTTCATGAGGCCACTCCTACAATCAATTAATGCATTTGATATTGTAAAAAATGGTCTATCCAAGATAACGGGAATTTGATTTTGTGAATTGGAGATCGGCTCAGTTTCTAAGACAATGAAGTCTACAGGAAAGATAAACTCGCCGACCTTAATGAGTATATTTTCAACCATACCAAGTGGTCTCTTGATCGAACGATCAGTTAACTGTAATGTGATCTTAGTAGGTTGAAGTTTTTCTAACCCCAATTGCTGATAAATAGTGTAAGGAAGCAAGTTGACACTTGCCCCTAAATCAAACAATGCCCTATCAAATGTAGTGTTCCCAATGGTGCATGAAATTGTAGGAAAACCTGAATCTTTGTACTTGATAGGCAAGAAGTTAGAGAGGATATATGATATATTTGTAGAAAGAAAAACTTTCTCAGGAACGTTTCTTACTCGTTTCTTAGTACACAAATCCTTGAGGAACTTAGCATAAGTAGAAACCTGTTGTATAATGTGTAGGAGTGGAATATTAACCTTCACTTGCTGAAATATTTCAAGAATCATTTCTACTTGCGGTGAAGGCTTCCTAAACCGATTGGGATATGGTGCTTTCGGCTCAGGAGCAGGTTCTTCCAAATGATCATGTGATGATAATTGATGCAATAGAGATGGTCGTGGAGAAAGGGTTGGAAGAGATGGTGTAACCTGCGAAATAGTAGGAGTGGGATCAAAGGGTATGGCTACATTATTGTCCACTTGCTTGCCAGATCTGAGTGTGTGAATGGCATTGCATTGATGGACATGCGACTGATTGGAGTTTGAGGAACTACCACTAGGGTTCGTTATGGTTTGACTTGGAAATGTACCCTGGTCACATTCACTCATTTGACTCGCTAATTTTCCAACATGCTGCTCTACATTCTTAATAGATTGAGAGTTCATGAGCAGTTGTTGACCTGTACTTTGAATTAAATTAGTTGACACTTTCATAACCTGTACTTTTGCATGTGTATGTCAAAGTTGGACATATACGTGTCAAACTTGGAATGAGACTTGAGAAGATTTTCAACGTGCTTCTCAAGTGACTGAGGTCACTTTTCTTGATCATTATTAGACTCCTGTTGTGGATGTGAGTTGTTTTATGTAGGTGGTCTATTCTGGTTGCTCCCATAATTTGATGCATTTGGGTGTTGATAAGCACCCACATTTGGTCTTGGAAACTGATAATTGGCTGGAGGCTGTATGTTAGGGTTAGGGACCCCTGATATTGCCCTTGACCCCATGAGAGATTTGGATGGTTTCTCCAGCTAGGATTGTATGTCGGAGCGTATGGATTATTCGTAGGTTCTTGATATAAGGCGTTAGCCTGCTCAAGTATGGGACCCATAGGATTCATTAATAATGGACACTTCTCCATAACATGATTCGGAGTTCCGCAATTAAAGCATATGGAAACTTGAATTTGATTTACTTGACATACCTGTGGAGCACGAGTGGTCTCCAATGCCTCAATTCTCCTTATAAGAGCTGCAATCTTAGTTTCGGCAGTTATAGATCTATCGACGCTATGGATCTCATCCTTATGTGCAGAAGTTGATGCACTAGACTTCTCAGCGGGACTCTCCCACTGCATAGTCTTCCAAGATAGGTCCTCAAGAAAGTCCCATGCTTCATCCTCGTTTTTTCTCATAAACTCTTCCTGACACATGAACTCAAGAAGAGTTTTGGATGTGTAATCGAGTTATTCGTATACGATTTGACACAACCACCACTTTTCTATCGCATGGTGGGGGCACTGAGCTGAAAGACCCTTGAGCCATTCCAAGTATTTCCAGAAGGATTCTCCTAGAATTTGACGGAATTGATTGATTTGATTTCGTATCCTTGTCGTCTTATGCGTGGGATAATACTTCTTAAGAAACACCTTAACGAATTCATCCCAAGTAGTGATTGAATCAGTAGGCATACTGTACAACACTTCTTGGCATTATCCTAAGTGCAAAGAGGATGAAGCGAAACTTAATTGCGTCCTCCGATAAGTGTTGTAGTTTTATCATCACGCATACTTCCTGAAATTTACTGATAAAGAGATATGCATCCTCTGAATCAGAACTAGTGAATTTATGAAGCATACTGATGTACTACGGCTTCAACTCATAGTGATTACCTGCTGTGTGTGGAAGTTTTATGCATGATGGAAGTGATGTGCGCAACGGGTAATATCCTGAAGGATCGGGATCGACTGGTCTATCTTGTCTCCCATGAACAAATCTGATCTCACAAGTCGACCAAATTGATCACGGGTCCAATGTGGCCTGAACTAGTGACCGTGAGTGTATGCGTGAATTTCCTAAACTAATGCAAGAACTGGGGTGTGGTGGAGATAAAAATGGTAGAATAGATATGATCAAATAAAAATGTGATTCCTACTGTTCCTAATTTTTTTTATATTTTTTTACAGAACTAGGAAACCAAATTACAGAACTGGAGAAAATTCGGGTTCAGGAGTTACCTGATAGACCGCTAATTGGCGGGTTTAGCCGCCAAATAGTGGCTAAACCAGAGAGCATGACTCTCTAGTTTTTACTATTTAGTTCAGAGACTCTTCTAATCCCTTTTGTCTTCCTGTATTTGTAATTACTATTCTCTGCACACTCAACACATACTGTTAATCCGTAAAACTTTAGAAAAAGCAAGAAAAATACCGTCGATCTTCGGCAACAGCGCCAAAAACTTGATGTGATAAACTGCAAGCGCACAGTATCGGTTTAGTGCTGTACAGGTTGTCCCATAGGGATGTAAGTTGTTTTTGTATTTCTTACTCTTTTCTTAATCTAACGGACTAACTATAAGTTTTTAGATTGGATTGTTACTATCTAAATAGCCTAGGATCTAAAAATCCACCAGTTTCCAACCATGTTCTTACTTCTATTATCTTCTTCTATCATAAAAATTTGATCATTTTAATTTAGTCTTTATTTAAAGTGCCCTAAGTATGAGATATCAAGTGGTGTACAAGTATAACTCATCAAAGATACTACTTTTCTTAAAAACAAACAAAATCTTTAGATAATTCAATGAAAAAGATAAAATCAATAACCCCAAACCCTAACTAAGTATAGGCTATCAAGAAACCTAATTCAAGTATAACCTATCAAATTTTTAACCTTCGAGTTCTTGTATTTTAATCTTTTAATAGAAAAATCATGTTTTTATTTATTTTATTTAAAAAGAAAAATATTAGAAAGCAATTACATGGTGGATCCTTCCTTCATCTACATTCTAGAGCTAAACTAATTAGCTACTCATATTTTTAATAAGCAAAATTAAGTTTTTATTCATGAATATGGTTAACCCTAATCTAGAAAGCAATAAAACCTAAACTAGAAAGCAATTAACTCTATCTAGAAAGCAAATAAAGATCTCAAAACAATGGCTTAGCTCTGGAGCACGGTATTGTGGCCGCCACCCCTTCAGTAAAACCCTAATTTTATTAATTTAAAACGAGTACAAAATTTACAGGATTCTCCTTAGAATACAAGGGTACGACCAATATATAGGCTTCGAAAATCAAACCTTAATTCTAACAGAACTGAAAAACTAAAAAATTACAAAGAAACCACCGAAAAAAACACAGCACATGGGCCCACCATTGGGCCGCTAATTGGCTGCAAATACCGCAATTTGGCAGCTATAATTTGAGAAAATTGGTTGAAATTTCTTCTACATGAGTCTCTTGTCTTGTATGTTTGATTTTCCTGACTGTATTTGACTTTGAATCTGTGCAGTATTTTAATCTTGTAGCTTTACTCTCTTATTACTCTTTTCTGGACTTGATTTCCTAATCCGGCTCTGATTTCATACTATCTCTTTGTATGAATTGGATTACCTAAAAAAGATTCTAAAAATACCCGAGTAGCATTTATTTATATATAAAAATAGATAAAGTATGGAAAGAAAAATACAATATATGATACTCATCACATTCCTAGAAAAATACTGCACAATATCTTCAATAATGTCCAGCTAATTCGAGAAAACTCCTTACTGCCATCACAGACTTCAGAATGGACCAACCTTCACTAGTACAATCCTATTAGGATCTACTAAGGTTTCATCTCCTGAAACAGTGTGTTCCAGAAAGGAAACACTCTTCAGCTAAAAATTGTACTTACTGAGCTTCCCATAGAACTTGTCATTCATTAGGTCTCCCAAACTAATCTTAATTGTCTAGCATGCTCTTTCTTGGTCTTGAATAAACCAAAATATTATCCATGAATACCTCTACAAACTCATTAAGTATGGAGCAAAAACTCATTTCATCAAGTTCATGAAGATGGTGCATTCATTACTCCAAATGGTATCACTAAGAATCATAATGTTTATATTGAGTTCTAAAAGATATTTTTGGTATATCTGACTCTTTCACCTTCACTTGATGATACTTTGACTTAAGGTCTAATTATAAAATTACTCTAGCTCAATCAAGTTGATCAAACAAATCATCAATACTTGGCAATGGATACTAATTCTTGATCCTAACTTGGTTTGATAATTTATAGTCAATGCATAATATATGGCCTCTCTCCTTCTTTCAAGTCAAAAGCACTGGTGCACACCAAAGTGAAGTACTTGGTTTGATAAAGCCTCAAACAAACTCGAACTCTGAATTATCTGGTACTTTAAAAATAATGCTCCTCTTCCAAAAATCAATCACTACATGGAAAGCACTAAGTCATTCTAACTCTAATATCATATCAAATCCATTAGTGTCGATAACTAGAAGATTGGCAAAGAACTCTCTTTCAGACCACGACTAGAAACAATCTATGCATCTTACTAGAAATGATATTAACATTTCTTGTGGTTACATTCTAATTATTGTTTAGGTTCTCACAGGTATCTTATGTTGTATTACAAATGCAAATTATATAAAATAGTGGGATGCTCTATAATTAAATAAGACTGATGCAGGTACATGATAGACTGGAATCATACATCTCACTATGTCATTTGAATTCTCTACTTGCTCTACTATCAGATTATATGCTTCTTTACAACACAATATGTCATCTTTTGTACTTGCTTAAATACTTTCCTATACGAAGTAAGTGGTTGCTTTCCCTGATTATTGATCAGCCCTTCTGTTGTTGTTACTATTGCTAAGATAAGGGTGACATGGTGCCAATCCGGTAACCTTCCTCCATAGGCAATCTCTAATCATGTGCTCGCTAGATCCACATGCTAAGCTTAACTAGTTAGAATACCAAAACTCCTTTATGATATGCCCTAGCCTGTGACAATGTTGGCAAGTGACCTTCTGGTGTGAAGTGACAACTGGACACTTCTCAGAATTCCAAGAAGTAGTTCCTCCTGACACTTGGCTAGTGGTTCTCTTGGTGCAGACGCTTGAACCCTCTACTCCTTGTTCACAACTAGCTCTACATTTATAGTTGCACCAATTACCTCAGTATAAGTCTCCAGTTGGCAAGTTACCACATACTTTTGGATGTAAAATCTCAATCCCTACTGAAAAAGATGTGCACATTAGCCTCATTTGTTATCATATATGGCGTGAATTTGCTTAGGTGAATGAATTCCGATGCATACTCATCCACCGATCTTTTAGCCTGCCTCAAATTGATGAATTGTTGCCATATCTCTTTCTTAACTGCCCTAAAAAGAATATTACAGGAAAACTTGTTGAAAAAGCATATCGCAATATCGACTGGGCTAGCTTATTCTCTTTCGTTTTCCATCAAGTCTTGTCTATGTCCCTTAATTAGATCTTGATGACATAAACCTCTGTATCAGGGGCTCGAGCAGCTTTTAGTAAGTTTTCCATCTCTACCAACCACTATTCAGCTTCTAGTGCTACTACTGTCACAGAGAAAATAGATAGATGAACACATATGAAGCCATAAATCTCTCCACGACATTAATCCTTGGTGCTACAGCACGATCCACTATTATTGTGTATCTCATCCTACTAAGCACAGCCAATATCGCGTAGGCATCAATAGTATTGGCGATTGAATTGGAGTTGGACCTAGTCCCATTAGTACAATAGGTCATTTTTATAGGATGACAGGGTAAGGTAAGTGTCGTGTAGAATAAAATAATGATAATGAAAGTAATTATATGTATAGCTATCTTTGATCTAAGATCGCCTAATAGAGTAAACTGATTACAAGTCTAATAGACCTTAGATAAATCTTATTTTCTGATTTTGACTATAATTGTACCCAAATAAGTTTAAATCACTTGAACCAACTTGGAAAAAGTTTATCCTTTGATACAACCTGTAATGCTCAACTATTCAGAATGTGGGTATTTAGATTGTAAAGAGCTGAATCATTTAGCAATATATGATAAGACGACCAGCCTTAAAATTAAGCAGTTCAATTACGTCAAGCGAAATATGGGCAATAACCATCAAATAGCCAAGTATCTCAGTTGAAAATATCATGACTTGAATCAAATAAATCCAAATAAATATAACTAAACAAAATATACCTAAAGGAATTAAATACAATCTCAAGTAAAATCAATAAATATTTCAGTGGCACTTATTACAACTCTACTAAGCCTTTAAAATAAAGTCTGTCTAATAAAACTACTCGAATCCACTAAACAATCCTATAACTATGCATATTCCTGAAAATATTCTAGGTCCTGATCTTTCTTAGGTCTAAGCCTGTGTTTATGTCAAGTCATGCAAAATCTGAATCATCATTGAAACAACCAATAAAATACAATGAAACTAACAATATGGAATCCAATATATCAGTATCATATAAGTCAAGTAGATAAATCACTAAGAATCTCATTCAATCATTAATGCACATGTTCTTTTTAATTCTTTTAATTATTAATCGTTTATTATAGCATTTGGATGTAATATTAACAAGTCTTGATACATCCTTGTTGCACCTGGGAAAATAGTCATAGTAATATCAGTATTTTGGTTGGAGCCTAAACCCTCCTGTATGGGGAATGTGGCAATGTTGGTCGGAACCTAATCCTAACTCTCCCACATAAAAAATAGTACCACAATTACATTCAGCCATCAAATAACATCAATCCCTAATTTTTTCGTAAACCAAGTGTAAATTTAATTTAGTTCAGTCTTTCAGTCAATTTCAATATAATAAGTGATTTGGTGATAATCATTAGTTCAGTAGAAATTAAGTAATAAATACAGTATAGTAGTTTAATGAACATATTACCAATCATCTTGTATACCTCTTTCAGTGTCGATGTTAATCAATATCATACTATATATCAATCTATTATTCATTGAGTCAATCTGCATAAACAATTGAAATAATATTTTCTTTAATTGATTACAATAGTTCAGTAATTAATCGTACTTTTACAATAATTGAAAATCATTCATTTCAACATAATTATCATTAGATTAATAGATGAGAGTTTTTGGAATCCATCATTTATGGGGCCAAGCTCGCAATCGAGACGACCCCGTCGCTGCTTAGTCGAGACTATTGATCATGACTGTGCCTAAGTGGCACAATCTTTGTCGTGGTCGCTTAGGCTGTCAACTGTGGCCCCAGCAAATAGCCATAAGTGTTTTTCTCAACTTTCTCAGATAATTCTTTTTTAAAAAAAAACTCATTTTTTACACTTCTTATCAAAATAACCATGATCCCATGTATTAGAACATATAAAAATTCAGTTTTGATTATTAATCTATCACAACTCTCTTCTATCACAACCTTTTCAACAAAAATCATACTTTTATAATTAAGGCACATGATTTAACAATAAATTTCATAAAAATAGCAATATCAAATATAAATATATGATATTTAGCATGTTAAAGTGAGCTAGAACTCACATAATAATTAAAAATTCATATTTTGATCTAAAATCTATCTTTATTTCTATTTTAATATGAGTTTCCAGAAAGAATATTGCTATAAAAAATTTCACATGATTTACACAATAAATTATATAAGAACGGTAATTTAGAACATAAAAATAGAATCTTTAGCATGTTTGAAGTGAGTTAGAAACCCACCTAGCCTTTGTTGATTGATGATCTGAGTGTGCATGTGGAAAAAAGAATCGAAAATCCGAGAACACGATTCAAAAAACCTAGGCTGAAATCCTCCTTCTCTTTTTACCCTTTCTTCTCTATTTCTCCAATTATTTCTATGTAAGTAGATGGGGGCCATGGTTAAGTCTTTTTTAATAGAGAATTTGGGATATTAATTGATTTCCTTATCTTAATTAAATAGAATCTTCTTGGGATATGGAAACCTTATCTATTCAAAAGTTATTAATTAGATAAGAGCTAGATTTACTTTAGTTAGGTTAATTTATATTGCCAACTGTTTGCCATGAAATTGAATTCTTTATTGAAAACTTCAATAAAATATTACAATTATAACGGTTACCCATTTACAGAAGATGAGGAAAAAATGATTCACTTTTGTTTAATGTTGGGTTCTGTTCTAGTCATGGAGAAAGATCCTGCTCTCTGTTGACGCTCCGAATAAGTTCTGCAGTTGGCGATTTTCGTCAAACTCTTAGATAAAAAAGCTCAAGATTTTAGCACAAGTGCTCAAGTGGAGATTGTTCACCATAAAAATTGTAAAATGATTTCTTTATTGAATTTCTCAATAAAAGATTACAATTTCAACGGTTTTCTATTTACAGAAGATGAGAAAAATTGAATTCCCTCTTTATTTAAGGCTGGGTTCTGTAGTAGCTGTGGAGGATGATCCTGCTCTCCATTGACACTCTGCACAAATTTTTTTAGTTGGCAAAAGTTTTGAACTCTCGACAATAATAGCAAGAGGACTCTTTATATCGTATTGATTTCCTGGTCTCCAATTTTTGGCCTTCGGTCCACTTTTCTTCCTTAGTTCAAGCTTTTTATAGCGATTTAGAGACTCTTGAGCTGATGTAACTGTTTAACTATTGACTTTAACGATCTGAGTATTAATTTCCTGCCTTTTGATATGGTAAATTTGTATTAAATCTCCAGAATTTGTAACCGGCGTCTTCAATCCTCTAGATCGTAACTGAAATGTAGAACGCGAATCTCAAACTTTAGATTTACAGCTCCTTTGATTCTGATTAGGATACGAATCTCGATTTTAGGTTCGCAGCTCTATTTGATTGTAGCTAGTCCGCGGATCTCAAACTTTAGATTCGCCAATCTGCTTGATTTTAGTTAGACTGCGAATATCAAATTTTAGATTAGAAGATCTGCTTGATTGAACGTGGATCTTGAATTTTAGATTCGCAGATTTATTTAATTGTAACTAGACCGTGAAATTAAACTTTAGATTCGGAGCTTTTAACGATGACATATTCGCCTGTTTGCATAATATGCTTGGACGCAATGATAAGAACCTGTGGGCCAGATCTCTGGCTAAATATCCATGTTTTAGCTATTTTGAGAGATAAAATGTGACTATGTGAGTGTTGCATTCTAGCCTTTCCTTGCTTCAGAGACGCAGATCTCTCACTTCATAACAGATGATCTAGCTAATAGGAAATTTCGCCATCAAAACCCCTCCAAAGTTTTCAAAACTCTATGATTTTGGAAGTGTTTTGGAATACTTTAGATAATTTAGCAAGAACATCATTTTCGTTGATTTCATATTTTGAAAAGAAACAGGACTCTGTATTAGAATCTTGAACTTCTATACCTTTGAAAAGGACAAGACTCTGTATTAGAGCTGCGTATTTCTCGCTTTTGAGGAAAGTACGACTCTGTATTAGAATTACGAGTTTTCCTTTTTGAAGAGGACACGATTCTGTATTAGAATCATGCTTTTCTCTTTTTTGCGAAAAATCCGGAAAGTTATCACTATTTAAGGCGTAGAGATTGAGACGTTCTCTGAGCCGCATTAAATGAGAAGATACTCACGAGATTCGGGGCAGAGATCACATCTATTCGAAAATTTCGTCTGTCAAATCATCTGCTATAAAATCCCATCCTCGTCAAGTAAAGTATGTTTTAACTTTTTCTAAGAGATTTTTAACTCTAGACTTCTTTCCGAAGTTTTCAACACACTTCATCTTCAAGCATCTTTAGCCTTCAACTTTTTTCAAATCAAAAATTTCTTGAAAGTAATATGAAGAAGATGGCGAAAAAAGCTTCATCTTCTGGTGTTTCTACGAGTGGTTCCCAAAACCCTCAAGCAGCTTCTCGCTCTATTGTGGTTCGGCAAGAAGCCTTGATTGGAAGTAATTTTCTTACCTCACATTAGAAAGCATATTTTTCTTTATAACTTCATTCGGATTAATTTTTTCTTTTTCATGCAGTCGATTATGCCTTAAACCCTTGGCCGAAAGATCATTACTTTGGTTATTCAGGCAGCTACGACGGGAAGAAAGAGTTCAGGTTTGACCAAGTTTTTCTCGCTTGTGTAGCCTTCAGTGGTCAAGAACAAAAAAGTAGAGTTTTAAACCCAACTCGTCCTACATTGCGAGAACTGATGACCACCGCTCCTTTTGAAGGAAAAGATAGGACTTTGTTAAACAAGCCTGCTTTTCTGTTTGGTGATCATCTCTCAATCTTTGATGATTGCCTAGATGATGGAGAATTTAAATGGCTTCGTCAAATTAATGGTCGAAACTTGTTTCTTTCTGACATGGAGAGATCTTACCCATTCTTGTATCTCCAATCTCTTTCTATTCCCAGAAGAATGGACTGACATTTAAATAAGCCACATGATGGCATTTTGCTGGTTGCATTCAGTGCACAAGGTGCTTTTCCCCGTTCTACTAGAAAATACTTTTGTGGGTTGTTTTTGGGATCCTTTAAGCAAGACATTTCCTTGGGTGAAATACCTATAGTTGCCCAGACCTTTTTGTACTGATTCATTGACGTGCAAGAAGAATTTCCAACTCAAGCTTTCGTCATGCCGGATGGGTTCACTGCTCTTTCAAACGAGAGTGGCTGCTCTTTCAAAGGAGAGTGGGCAATTCTAACTAGTTTTTTCTGGAGGACTTTTAGAGATCAGCTTCAGCATGCGAAGCTCTATCGTGCTGTTAGAGTAGGTCAGCACGGTATCCCTGCTAGCCTATTCCACTTATTTTCTTTATTGGAGTTGTACATTCTTGATACCTGTACAATTTTTACTCCCCGCGGTGAACTGGGGTTTTCTCTACAAGAGATGTATGAAGTCTCAGGACTGTCTATGGGGGACATTCCGTATGAAGAGTACGTCCCTATGGGAGAAGAGATTCATTCGCTAAAGACTCAGCATCCCATGATTTATGACAATTATTGGGAGTTGCTTTGCTACTACCATATCTGCGCTCACATGTCTGGCGCCCGCAATGTGGCAAAAGAAGTACTGCAATACCTTCTTCCCAAATTTTCAAAGAATAGCTTCAATTTTACCCGTCTCCCTACAATTTCTAAAAAGAAGGTTGAAAGGAGAATTACTAATTTCGGGATAGATGCATATGTCGCCGAGTCTGATAAGAATGTCTTCAAGGGCGGGACATTTTTTGAAAGTTTTCATTACCAAACTCTTCAACCTTTATCAGATCCAACTTTTCTAGTAGGCTTCTTGATGCTTTGGTTGAAAAAATGTGTAATTACATCGTAAGAAACTATACCTGTTAGAGCAGTGTATCCGGCCGTCTTGCTTGCATTCGGCCGACCACTCAGTTTGCTACCTGCGATGGTATGTGGAATCCAAAGTGGGCTAAGAAAATTGGTTGATAAATTCTACAATGTCAAGAAAGAGCAGAATAATAAAGGAGAATTGATAGTCAAACTCCTAATTCGCGTGTAGAACTTCCCTACACCTATTTGATGGCTTGGTTGGTTCTACATTGTCCTTTTTTTTATGAGCCCAATTGATTCGCAAATAGATTTAAATTCCTACAAAGTACAACATTATAAAAGGTCGCAGTGGAAGGGGGTTATATGGCCGCAATCCGCAGAACACTTCGTTTTTATGCGAATTACGAATTGTTTAAGTGTTTCTCATACTTTCCAAATGCTGGGTATGGGGATGAATTTGCGGATATCGCTGGTGCTGACAAATTTACAACTTTGTCCCCTAGGTGTTTTTGGTGGTTAATAAATATTCACCCGGGTAATTTGGTTCTCCACTTAGGGAGACATTTTTGTATAGAGCCCTACTACCCAAGTTGCTTTGCTCGACAATTTGAGTATGATCAACTGTATGTTGGAAATCCGAACAAGGGGATGAGCTTTGTTGGAAATTTGTTCGAAGGAGCAAAAGCTTGAGTCCATTTCATTTCTGGTGGTACATAAGCCAGGTTTGATCTCCTGCTCAAGATCCCAAACTCATATATGAGTTTCAGCTTTTACAAGTGGTATATTACTGCTAACTCCATGCCTCAGAATTTTAATGCAAACCTGACTTGTCCAAAAGACATGAGAGCATGTTATGTTCAGAAGAAGGAGGCTGACAGTAAGAAAGTGGCTGGGATGGAGGACTTTGAAGAAGAATACCTTTCTGAAGAGTTGGAGTTAACAATAAAACAGAGAGAAGAAGACAGCACTGCTATGGTCCCATCAAATCAATCTGCCTCTCTTGATATTTCAACTTCTCCACTTTTTGAGACTAAAGAAACTTCTCCTCAGCCAAACTCTCCTCCTAAGAAGCTTTTGTACAAGTAGAAAAGATTAAGGCACCTCAGTGACTTGCCTATCATTCCACAAACCATATTGGTTGAAGCCAGTACAGCAGTACTCAGTTCGGCTTTTGAAACTATTAAAGAAGAACCAGAAGAAGATGAAGATGACTCAGGCCTAATTCCTCATTCTTCTAAGAAACGCCAAAGTCAGGGGCCCGTTTTCCCCAGTGATATTTCCTTAGTAGCTAAGCCTTCTTCTGCTACTCTACGTGCACAAGAGGATTCTGCGATCCTCGCTCATCCAGTATCTCAAACTGCTGACAATGATAACGTGCAAGTAATTGGAAAAATTCATACATCAGGTTCTTCCTTAAAGATAGTATCTCATTCAGGAGATCCTGATGATTGGGGTAACGATGACGATGATGAAGTTGACAGTGACGATGTTCGTTCTTCTACTCCTCCGTCGAATCATGGCAAATATATTTTTTCGACGGAACAAGAAAGTGCTGAAATATACAGGCCTAGAGAATCCAGTGCTCAACCTCAAGCTTTATTCTCAAACTTTACTCATCTTATGTTGTTTCTTTTTTTTTTTTATCATCATCTAACCATTTTATTTATTTTAAAAAAACAAAAAAGAAACTTTTCCTTCCACTCCAGCTTCAGAGTATATATCTGCAGATAATGTTCTGCTGGTTGATACTACCGCAAAAGTTACTTCTGAAGTAGCCCGTAGGGTGACTGAGGTCATTGCTTCTGCTGCTAATACTCTTGAAGTGATGGTTTCTCCAGTAGAATCTACTGAAGCTGTTATCCCTACTGGGGTTACTACAGCTGCTACTTCTGTTGAAATTGTTGAAGTTGTTACCCCTGTTGAAGCTGTTAGAAACATTGCTCCTTCTGACATTAGTGTTGTTACTTCTTTACACCAAAGCACAGTACAGGTTACATCCACTCTAGCTGTTACTGGTTCTTCTTCATCAAGTCAAGCGGATATTATTAATACTCTCGAAATTGACTTGTTGAAAGATACTATAGAGACCTTCCTTTATTTTCTGGATCGCTACATTGATAAGATCTTAAAAGGGGTCTCTTTTTTTTTGTTGCCAATATTCTTCTTATTTACTTGACTGGTATAGTTAGCATTGGTGGAGAAGAAAATGCCACTCCTTACAGACTCATGGTGGCTCAACTTCAAAGTCACGCTGAATCTTTATCAAGATCTCGCAGCACAGACAAATTTGTGATAGTTGAGGCTACTTTCCAGAGATTAATGTAAGAACAGCTCAAATTTCAGAAGGAAATAAAGGAAAAAGTTGATGCTTGCAAAGCCTACATTGAAAAGAGCCAATTGTACAATCAAACTCTAGTTCTTCAGGTGGAGAATGTTACTTCAATTGTCAAAGACAATGATCAAGCCATTTCTAGAACTCAGGAATCCATTGCCAAAGCCCAAGCTCTTCTAGCTAGCATCCCTATGGAGCGTGAAGAAACCATGAAGAATCTCATCAGTTTGTCCTGGCAATGTGACAATGTAACCAGAGATCTTCTAGCTGCACAAGCTAAATTGGAAATTCTGGAAACTGCTTTAGCAAATAACATAATTGCCAGTGAAGAAGAACTGCGCCGGCAAACTGTTGTTCAAGCTTATGAGATTATTCAGCAGGAAATTAGTGATGCGGAAGAAAAGATAAAGGCTCTCTTGAATTATTAAATTGTAACGGAATTTTTTTATTTTATGATTCAAGGAACTCATGTAATCTTTTCTGATTTTATTAATGAAAATTTTAAAACAATTCCTTCGGCTTTACTCTGTGTAGATCTTGGCATGTCCTAGCATCTGTGTATCAGACATGACTTTGTGCCTCAAATCTGCGACCTTGTATTTGTCTTCAAGAGTTTGTACTAGACTCGCGATTTTAAGTTTGGAAATCTGTGAGTTTGCTTATAACCCTCTTTTAGAATCCGCAGATTTATGAATGCAGCTTCACATAAAATCTGTGAGTGTATATATGGAATGATTTTCCATATGATCTTTTTAATGCAAAAATTTAAGCGTTGCATGCTTTCATTAATGACAGGATTCTAATCAATGATTTCAGCCGAAGATCTCATTTCCTTTGGCACCGATATCTAAGCGCTCCATGCAATAATAACAAATTACCCCAGATAGCATCATCCTGTTGGAGGAGTATTCCGTTGGAAAGATCCTTATGACCGTAATTATTTTCCTTAACTACGGTAAGCTTCTCTTGTTATGAACATAAAATCATGTATTTTTTTTATATTTCCTAACAAGATTTTGGACCATCGCAGGTTATAACCGTAGTCATTTTCCTTACAATGGTCCAGACCCAACTGGTTCGTAATTGCTTCCAATACCTTTGAAATATTGGAAGATCTCATGTACTTTACATGAGAGAAAAGATTTTGAGCCTGTGGCATTGTTTATTTCCTGCCTAGCATCCTTCAAGGTAAGGATGCTAAATGGTTGTAGGCAGCACTCAACTTTAGCAATTCCTCACATTGTACACTTGAGAATATGCATTTGGTACATCCAGTTTTACAGTAATCAAGTTACTAGTGACATTGATCATGACTGAGCGAACCAACTTGGAGGTCCTTAACTATTGGCAGGAAGAGGTTACATAAGCAAACTTTTTCCCTTTAAGCCATCCTATAGATGTTGACGAAAAAAACAAAAAATTTAATATTCTCTTGATTCAATAATTTGTACTCATTCTCATTGATTGTACGATGTCAAGGAACTATTTGTAATTTTGATTTGATAATGAATAAAGATTTTTTTTAATTTTGTCATTCAACCGAGGTAATTGTTAACTTGATGAATGATTTTGATGTTGATCATTAGATATAACTGTTAACTTGATGATATTGAAGTCATTATTCAATCACCCAAAAATGAAATTTGTTGCGAATGAATAAATTTCTTGAGTCAGGATAGAAGTAACTGTTAACATTTCTGATCAAGTTAAAATTCATGTTATTCAATGACTTGTAGTATAATAACTTTTGAATTGCCAGATATATTTTTAACTTAGCAAATTTAGAGGAAAAGAAAATTTGATTCGCCAGAGGTATTTTTAACTTAACAAATTTGGAGGAAAGGAAAATTTGATTCGCCAGAGATATTTTTTAACTTAGCAAATTTGGAGGAAAGGAAAATTTGATTCGCCAGAGCTATTTTTTTAACTTGGCAAATTTGGAGGAAAGGAAAATTTGATTCGTTAGAGGTATTTTTAACTTAACAAATTTTGAGGAAAAGAAATTTTGATTTGCAATATTATGAAAGTTGGCAATTCAAATTCTTTGATCCAAAATCATAAATTTTCACTTTATCAAAGACAGGACAAGTCTTAGAGAATCTTTTAGCGAACCCCTAGTTACAGCGGGTTTGATTCGGTGTTTGCGTTGAGCTACCCATGCTAAATTACAGAGACATAAGATTCAGTTGGTGCTCTGCAACTTTTAAGTGTAAAATTTTTTTCATAAATTTTCTATTGATTGGCATCATTATTTTGTCACAATTTGGTTTTGCCAACCGATATGTATCATTAGAATAGACCGCATCAATGACAAAAGGCCCTTCCTATTTTTGCTAGAGCTTTGCTTTGGATTTCTGATTAGTTATGATTGGTCTCCTTACTGAAAGGATCAGATCACCATTTTTTAAAGTTCTCTGCCTGACTCTTTTATTAAAGGTTTTGAAAATCCGCGTCTTATAAAGTTTGATGCTTTGTTGAGCTTTCAGTCGCTTCTCTGTTGGTGTCGTTCTTCTTGTGTCATTTTGGTTGCTAATGCAACTCCTAATGACGGAATTTGAATTTCCAGTGGCAAGACCGCTTCAGACCCATACACCAAAGAAAATTGTGTAGAATTAGTAGAATTTCTGACAGTGGTGTGATATGCCCAAAGATATTCTCCAAGATTTTCATCTCAATCCCTTTGATTGAATGAAACAAATTTCTTGAGGAGCTTTATAATAGTTTTATTGAAAGTTTCTGTCAAACCATTGACTGCAGGATAGTATGGAGAAGAAGCCACACTTCTAATAATATATTTATTGCAAAATCTGGAGAATGACTGACTCACAAACTGAGGTCAATTGTCATGAATAATTTTTCTGGGCACTCTGAAGCGATATAGCACATGATGCTTAGTGAATTTAATTATATCAAATGACTTCACTTCAGTTAGAGAAATAACTTCAGCCCACTTTGAGAAGTAATCTGTTATAACTAATATGAACTGATGCCCTCTTGTTGATGGTGGGAAAATTGATTCAATAATGTCCATTCTCCATTGTTCAAATGGTCATGATGTAGCCATTGGGTGGATATATTCTGAAACTTGATGTATAAAGTCGTATGTATTTGGCAGGCTCTATACTTCTTTGCATAGATGACCGCATCTGTCATCATCATGGGCCAATAATAACTCATTCTTCGAAGTCTGTCCTAAAGTTTTGGTCCTGATTGATGTGCTTCGCAGATGCTGTTATGAGCCTCTTCGAGTGCTTCCTGAGCCTTTTTATTGGAAAGACAATGAAGTAAAATTTCATCATAGGATTTTCTATATAATGTCTGAAGTTCAGCATTGCTATAGAATCGAATAGTCTTTCTTTGAATTGCTCTTGCTTCTTTAGGATCTTCTAGCAATATTCCATAAAGAACATAATATATATAAGGAAATCGCCAATCTCTTGATTTGAGATCTGACTCAAGAGTATATGCTTCTCTTGCTTTTTGATTTTTAAATTCTGCTTCAAGCTCATTCTTTGGACAGAATAATTCCTTACTTCCCACTATAATTTGTTTCTTAGTGTTTTTGGGTAACGCTAAGATAGCAGCTAAGGAAGCCAGTGAATCTGCATAACTATTCTGATAGCGCTTTACGTAACTGATGTAGAAACCATCAAAGTTATCAGCAATCTTGATTATTGCTTGATAATATGGCAAAAGATCTTCATTTTTCACTTCATATTTACCTTTAACTTGATTTATGACAAGTTGGGAATCTCCATATGCTTATAAATATTTTAGCCCCAGTTGTTTGGCTATTTTTAAACCAATCATTAGGGCATTATATTCAGTAACATTATTGAAACATGAATTTATCAATGAGTATGCTCGAGGAATGATGTGGTTGTAAGGAGAGATAAAGACAACTCTTACCCCTGCTACCATCTTTCTTTTGGATCCTATCCTGGAGACACCATCGAAGAAAAGCTGCCATACATCCTCCGTAACAGCATTCGCTTCAGCATCTTCTCATGAAATATCTTATTTCGGAACTGAACTTCCTTTGCTAGTTCATTAGGAATTTCTACATACAATTTTGAAGATGCTGGAATTAAGTGTTAGGGCAAGAAATCAGCTATAGCCTGTCCCTTGATTGACTTTTGTGGAATAAAATGCATATCATATTGTAATAGAAAATAGCTCAATTGGATAACCTCAAATTTAATGACCCGAGTTTAGTCATTAATATTCTTAAGGGATTAACTCTCGATATAATATGGATAGTTTGCCCAACTAAATAGTGTCGCATTTTCTAGATAGCAAACACTAAAACTAAACATTTCTTTTCCACTAGGTTAAATCGGTGTTCAGCCCCAACCATCATTCTGCCAAGACAATAAATAACTTGTTCATGGCCTATTTCATTATTCTGCACCAATAAAGCTCCCAAAGAATGATCCATAGCTCTCACATATAATAAGAAAGGCATTCCTGAAACTGAAGTTACGAGTACAGGCGGTTTAGTGAGATATTCCTTGATTTCTTCGAAGGCTTTTTAGCATGTGTCATCCCCAACAAATGACACTCCTTTCTTCATCAATCTTGTGAAAGGTTGGCATCTCCCAGATAAATTTGATATAAATCTACCGATGTACGCAATCTGCCTTGAAGTCCCCTTAGTTCTTTGAGATTCTTAGGAGGTAGCATTTTTTGAATTGCCTTAATTTTGTCCTGATCAAGATGAATTTCTTGGGAAGTAACTACAAAACTAAGAAATTTTCTGCTAGAAACCCCTAGAAAAGATTAGTAGGGTTCATCTAAAACTGGTGTTTCTGCGTAAGATCAAACATCGTCTTCAGGTCGCGAAGATGATCATTCTTGTTTCTGCTTTTGATTGCCAGATCATCTACATAGTATTCTACTATCTTTTCTAGATGTTCTTAGAATATCGTGTTCATAACATGTTGATATGTGGCGCCAATATTCTTTAAACCAAATGGCATAATTGTATAACAATACACTCTAAGTGGTGTTCTGAAGGATGTATACTTTTCATCATCAGAGTACATTTTGATTTGATTGTATCCTGAAAATCCATCCATAAATGACACGCATTCATAGCCAGAAGTGTTTTCTATCATGACATCAGTGATGGGTAATGGAAATTCATCCTTCGAGCATGCTTCATTCATGTCTCTAAAATCAATGCAAACTCTGATCTTCCCATTCTTCTTGGTTACAGGAACTATACTCGCGACTCAGTTAGGATGTTGCTCTTTGCGAATGAAACCCGACTCGATCAACTTTTTAATTTCAACCTTGATTGCCTCCATAATTTCTGGATGGAATCTTCGTTATTGTTGTTTTACTGGTTTTGCATATGGTGGAATATTTAGCTTATGAACTGTGACTTTTGGGTCTAGTCTTGACATGTCTTCATAATTTCAAGAGAAGACGTCAATATATTCGCGAACAAGGGATATCATCTCTTCTTTTTCTTCCGAAGATAAATTTTGCTTATAAATATCGGTTTAGGATTAGTTTTATTACCCATATTTATTTGGATCACTTTATTTTCAGTTGGAGGTTCACGTTGTTCAAACTGAATTTCCCACTTCAAATTAAGATGCTTTATCCAAGGATCATTTTTTATTAGCGGAATTTCGTCGGTGTCTTCATTCTCTTGGTTCACGAAGACCATGTTAATAGAAACTTTATGGAAAATGATGCCAACACTCACATCTGAATCCCAGAAGAATGATTCTGATGAATGATTTGGTTGTCTTTCTTTAGATTTTTCATTTGAAAGATCTTCAAAAGTGGTAACATATTCCAACCATCTGCCAGTTTTATAGTAGTAATTTGGTATTTTTCCTTTTGGAATAGAGGGTTGAAGGATCACTTTCCTTCCTTTTCCGAAATTCAACCTCCTGCCTTTGGCTAGGTTGTATCTCATTTTTCTCATTAACTTATGAGAATTTTTACCATAATGGAAGAACTCAGGATTTTCCTATTCTTTTTCAGAACCTAAATATTTCCTTTACTTTTATCATTCGCTTTTCTAAATATTATAGGTTTCTGAATTTTGTCCTTAGGAGGAACTTCAAAAATGGCTTCATTCACATCTTTATCTTTGTTCATAAAAGGATGATCGGATGGGTGCTTGAAAAGAAGCTAAAGTGTATATTTTATCTAGGTGATCACTGACCACATCAGTACTAGTACTTAAGGGTTTAGAATCAATACCAGAAGAATAAGCAAATACTATATGTTCATTTATTATCCACTCACCGTCAGAATGGGTGGTGTCATTTACATCAAGACCTTCAAGGATTATTACAATGGGTTCTTCGTCCCAAATTACATCATCAAATTCTGAATATTCGGATCATGATTCTGTATCAACCTCATTGCCACTATCAAACACCTCTGGAGCAAGTTGTTCTGAGGCATCAAACGTATCTTGATATAGCAACGCATCAGTAAAGTATTTTCAACTCCTTTAAAGGGTTGCTTCTCTGCCACCAGAGTCTTCACGTTCCCATCTTTATCCACATATTTCATGCATTGATGACGTGTAGACAGAACAATGAGATTAATATGGATCCAGGGCCTTCCAAACAGAAGATTGTAAGACATGTCAGTATCTATCACATAGCATGTGACCACTATATTTAAATCGTCAATCTGGCATTTTAGCTTTATTTTGCCCAACGTTCTACTACCATTGGCATTAAATCCAATGATGGTAATATTCGTTGTTGCTAATCTTCTCATTGGGACCCCAAGATACCATAACACTCTTCGTGGCATTATACTCAAAGCAGATCCAAGATCAACTTGAATGCGGTCGATCTATGATGGCCCTATGTATCCTTTGTGATACAAAGGGTGATGATGTTTATTATTTTTGACTTGCATATCCTCTGGAGTGAAAGTTATGCAAGAGATCTTTTCTCTTGAAGCCTGATGACATACTGCACAGACTTCTTCTTTTTCAATTGTTTTTGACATTTACAAGAAACACTTTAGAATCTTGTAGAGCTTCTCTTAAAACTTCTCTGGTTGGTTTAGAGAGCTTTAGGAGCTCATACAAGGTAATCCTTGCAAGAATATTGGCCAATTGTGCCAATATATTAAACTGGAATGACTTCTTGGAACCTTCTGTAACCTCTTTACCTTAGTTTTTGAGAGCTTTATCAAACTTGAGCTCCTTTTGCTTGCTCTAGAGGTGGCTGAGATTCTACTACTTGCTCGTAATTCTTCAAGTAG
The DNA here is from genome assembly GCA_036321105.1 of Dracaena cambodiana. Classification (NCBI taxonomy): domain Eukaryota; kingdom Viridiplantae; phylum Streptophyta; class Magnoliopsida; order Asparagales; family Asparagaceae; genus Dracaena; species Dracaena cambodiana. The sequence goes on along the minus strand of JAYEPQ010000005.1, from coordinate 14,746,594 downwards.
TCTCTTCCTGAATGTGTCCCAGTGGTAGGCTGATCCGCGTTAATTGCCAGAGAATTTTTAGCTTCCTCTTCTAAGTACGTCAGAGTAGGAACATTTGTGTCATCTTCTAAGATTATAGTGACAGCGTTGGAAGTAAGAATCTTTCTTTTCTGCTTCTTCTTAGATGAGCTTGAAGTCCACTACTTATCATCAAGAAGATCTAGATGCACCCACATTATTTCTCCCTTATCAGTTTCAAAAGGATATAATCCTTTTTTCTGCTGCTGATAAGGATTATAATTTATGACCCTCATCATGCTTTTGAAAATGGGTTGCACTCCATCTTGAACAGTTGACTCTATCCAACCTTGCACTTTGCCGAATCTGAAAGTCACCATGTTTACGGTTACCTTCTTTTGGTATTCTTGAAGTTTAATGACTTTAACATCTACCAAAGCTTGAATCTTGTGTTTGATGACATTGCACTTCTACGTAGGATGATTAATGATCATGTGATACACACAGTAATTAAGATCATTAACCTTTCTTGCTTCTTCAGGGCGCTTAGACTCTGGTAGGTTCAGCATATTCTTCGTCATGAGCAAATTGAAGATGGTTTTGGTGTGCTCATCTTTGAAAGAATATTACTTTTGAGGAATCCGCGACTAAGGAGGAGGTTTTGGAGAAGACTTTGTAGGCTGTCAAGTATCAGTCACCATTGTCTCCTTTTCTTTATGTCCCTTAGATCGAGATCTATGATTATTATTTTGTCTTTGTTTTTCTCCTCCTTCTTCTTCAATTCTCTGCGTAATCTCTTCAGCTTCTTCAGCTTGCAACGAAAGATCTTTCTAAATTGAGAATTTTACAGCTCCCATTCTGACTAGAACTTTGGTTGAGATATTATGTCGGCAGGTCTCTATCAAGGTCTTCTCTAGCATCCCATGTTGACATCTAAGGGAATAATTTTTGAATCATTTTATAAAGTCTCGAGCTGTTTCTCCTTTTTAATGCTTAGTGACCAAGAGTGTAGGTATTGAAACCTCCATATCATCTTTGTAAAACCTTGTCAGAAAGGCTCTCTTAATATCATTCCACGAGTTGATGGTTCCTGGTTCCAATCCCCAAAACCATTCAAATGCTAGCCCCGTTAAGGTACTAACAAACACTCATGTAATGATTGGGTCATTTTCAGTTAAATGCCCTATTTGAGATTTAAAATAGTAAAAGTGCTGATTTGGCGACCCTTTACCATCAAATGACTTGAGCTTCAATGGCTTATAATTCTCTAGGAATGGTATGCTTCCCATTCCACTGGATAAAGTCTCACAACCCCAGCTCTTGCAACTCGTTCTTGTGCATGAGAGCATTCAATTGGTTCTGAAAGCTCTCCATCCAAGCTGTATTTGCATTCCCATCTTGATTTAGGGTTCCTTCCTGGTGATGAGAATGCATAGAGTGATTGTCTTCATCTTTGCGGAGACCCTCATTATTTTTATCTTCATTTGTATGGGGAGTGCAATCTTCTCCTTCTATATTCTTCCCTTTGTCAGCTCCTGGGTCATGTGGTGGAGCCCTTGAAGAGGATTCTCCCGTGTTCTTCAACCTTGTTCTCTTCAATTCTAGCAAAACATGAAGCATGTATTTGATTTCATTAATGGTATTTTGCTGTTGTTGGATGTTTCTATCTTACTCATCCATCCTCTGTATGAACTCCTCCGGAGTAGCATTCTGTGCCATGTATGTGGAAGCGGAGTCTTCAAGGAATGAATCTGATGTCTGAGATTCAGCCATAACTAATTTAATTGTGTCTTCTTCATCAGAAGAGACTCCAGCTATTTGTCTGTAATTTACTGGGGATATTACTCCCCTTTTAAGTCGAGTGTTCAGAAAAACACCTCGTACATCGCTGAACACACTCTTCAAGCTTAAAGAGTGTTCAGAATCAGAAGAATCTTTTTTAGAGACTTTCTTTGTCTTCTTATTCTTCTTCTTCTCCCCGAAACTTATCATGTTAGATGACATTTCAGGATATTCAGGTTCAGAGAACTTCTGCTTGTTACGTCGTCTTCTCTTTGATAGTTGAGATGAAGATATTGTAAGTCAATTAAAAACCGACTGTTTAGCAGGAGTAGCAGCCACACAATAACAGTGCGATAGTACTTCATTGATCAGTTGTTCATAATGACAATGAGATGCTTGGGATTTTTCTCTTTTTTTTATTAAGAAGTTCCCTAAGATCTCTTGTATTGGAACTCTTTTGATCACTAGTGGTAGTATTACCTCCGAAAGATATCTTTGGAATAGGAGTCTCTATTCCTTTGAAGATCCCTAAAGAAAATTTTATCTTAACTGGAACAATAGGTGAATGAACTTCTGCCTTGGAAGTAGACTCTTCTTCGGAAACACGTTTCTAAAAACCGCGTTTTCCGGTTGGTACGCGAATTTGAGGTTCGCACCCACTTTTAAGAACGTGATCATGGAAATCACATTTTCCTCCTGGGGCATGAGGATGGGGCCCTCGTCTGGTAATAGGAATGCGAATGTAAACTCCTCGTTTGTAATCATAAATAAATTTGGTGGGTGTATGTTGTTTCCCATAGGAAACGCGAGTAAACCCTTCTGCATCTTGATTCTTTTTTTTTCTGGAGCCACTCCTTCGCATTTTGCCCTCCATACTTGGATGGTAGGTCCTTGTAATGGTGGTTCAATAGTTTTTTGTTGCTGCATGGCCCTGCAGAGAGCACGAGCCTTACTTATTTTTAGGTTCCTTCTCATCGTACGAGTGAGAAGAACCTTTTTCTCCTTATCATCTTTCTAAAAAGCGGTAATGATCGTTTCGTTTTATTATCATTGGGATCCTGATCCATTTTCTCAAGAAGATCATGGGTCAAGTCCTATGTTGGTGAAGGAGAGGAGTCTCCTTTTAGACCGGATTGGTCTGTAGAGTCCTTCGGTTGGACTGCTATCTTTGAGACCTCTTTGGAGGTCGAGTTGTTGGAGACCTTACGATACTTTCATAAGGAGTTAGGGCTCTTGGAGCCGCAAGAAAGAAATTCCTCATATTTCTCCTTGTCGAACTCAATAATAAGTGAGTGAACCATACTGCCAACTGGAATGCTGTCGGATTGAGCTACAACCATAATATCAGAGATGATAGGGTTCCCAGTGGAGTTGTCAATCTTCTGTTCACCATAAAAATTGTAAAATGATTTCTTTATTGAATTTCTCAATAAAAAAATTATAATTTCAACTGTTTTCCGTTTACAGAAGATGAGGAAAATTGAATTCCCTCCTTATTTAAAGCTTGGTTCTGTAGTAGCTGTGGAGAACGATCCTGCTCTCTGTTGACATTCCGCACAAATTCTTTTAGTTGGCAAAAGTTTTGAACTCTCAACAGCAATAGCAAGAGGACTCTTTATATCGTGTTGATCTCCTGGTCTCCAATTTCTGGCCTTCGGTCCATTTTTCTGCATTAGTTTGAGCTTTTTCTAGCGATTTGGAGACTCTTGAGTTGATGTAACCATTTAACTGTCAGCTTCTACTATCTGAGTATTAATTTCCCGCCTTTTGATCTGGTAAATTTGTATTAAATCTCCAGAATTTGTAACCGGCGCTTCAATCTTTTAGATCGTAACTGAAATGCAGAACGCGAATCTTAAGCTTTAGATTTGAGGCTCCTTTAATTCTAATTAGGATGCGAATCTCGATTTTAGGTTCATGACTCTATTTGATTGTAGCTGGTCTGCGAATCTCAAACTTTAGATTCGTGAATCTGCTTAATTTTAGCTGAACCGCGAATCTCAAACTTTAGATTCGCAGATCTGCTTGATTAAACGCAGATTTTAAACTTTAGATTTGCGGATTTATTTAATTGTAAGTAGACCATGAATCTTAAACTTTAGATTCAGAGCTTTTAATGATGACATATTCGCCTGTTTGTATAATATGCTTGGATGCGATGATAAGAACCTGTGGGGCCCATTCTTGTTAGCTCAATTTGCAGATCTCTAGCTAAATATCCACATTTTGGATATTTTAAGAGTTAAAATGCGACTCTGTGAGTGTCACATTCTAACATTTCCTTGCTTCGGAGACACGGATCTCTCCCTTTATAACAGATGATCTAGCTAACAGGAAATTTCGCCAACAGAGATGATTAACAAATTAGTGCTCAAGTGAGATGATTAACAAATTGGTTCCAAGTTGCGGTGTGTGTAACCCCTTTTCCAGCCCAGCTTCGGCTATTTATAGTGGCCTGGAGACCTTTGAATAGTGTAACTGTCCAATTAATGGCCTCCATTAATTCTTTATCTTTTAATCCATTGTATTTGTGTTAAATCTCCACGATTTATAATTGATGTCTTTAATCCTCTAGATTTGTATTTGAAATGTGGATCTCAGCCTTTAAATCTGTATTTTAACTTCTGATAGCTCTCGTGGTATACTCAGACCTGTGTTTGAATGTCAATGAAGAAGATTTTTGCCTTTGAGGCTCTGGAGTGAAAATGTGCCCTCTGGGGTTCGCGTTTTGGCTATACTTAGCTCCAAATATGAGCTTAGAAGAAAGGTCAAATGTGAGTCTCTCTATGGTAGATAATCCATGTATTAGTTATTCAACTAGACCCACATTTTGGTATCAATAAGAATAGTTTTTATCTTTGGAGACTTTAAAGTGAAAATGAGACCTTCTGGGGTTCGTGTTTTAATTATATGTAGCTCAAATTGAACTTACATGATAGCTAAAATTGTGGATATCTCCTTAACTGATAATCTACGTGTTAGCTTTCAGCTAGTCCCACGTTTGTACAGAAATGGGGTTGTCTTCAATTTTTATAAGCCTTAGTGGGTCATAATGCGATCTTGTGTTTGAGTCGTAGATTAGATTCGCGTTTGTATTGAAATACGAGCTTAAGGGTCTGCGCGGATCTCTATGAATGAGGATCCGCGTTTGAGTATAAAAAAGATAACCTTATATTTTTAAGGTTTTGGAGACGACATGCAGCCTCGAGAGGTCCACGTTTGTTAGCCTTTACTTAGCCTAATACGTGGGTCTCTCTGGATGAGAATCCGCATTTTGACTGTGAGATATAAGTAACGTGATTTTGTGACGGTCGCATTTTAGCCTTTCTGGCTCTTTATCGCGGTTCTCTCTCTTTGATAAATGATCCGCATACTAACCATTTTGGCTTGAATTATAAATCCCTTTTTTCTTGCTCAAAAATTTTGCCAACACTAACTCAACTAATTATCAATCTTAATTGGCTTCTAATTTTGATTGGATCCTCTACCATCATGAATTCAATTCATGCGGTCCTCTATGTAAATAAATTAACTATTTACATATTTTATTTTACCTTTTTATTTTAAAATTTCTTTCTTAAAATACAAAATATCTATTTTATATAAATCAGAAATCCTTAAGAAGAATGGCGTTATGCTCTTCCATATTGTGTTGCACATATAAGCATAATTCATCTCCATATTTGTAACATGCACAAGACTTGCAATTTTTCTATATTCGTGACATGCACAAGAATTGTTTTATTTATGCACCTATTCATGGCATGATTTTACTCCTGATGTTTTTACTATTATAAATCTATTTATACATCCATTCATGATTCATCTCTGTGTTTCTCTTTGTACAATCATTTATAATGCATGCATCTTCCTCCTCCAATCCCACCCCACCCTCGCCCCCGCCGCCGCCCCCCCTCCAGGTCATTTCTAATGATATGGTCTTGCATGTCCAAACTCTATTGATTTGTAGGTTGATGAGAAGGTAAATCCGCAATAGGTGGACTCATATTTCAAGGACCAAACAGAAGCTAAATAGATCTATTATTTTGGAGTTCAGGTATAAGCTCATTCCCTTTTATTTGAGAGTTTAGAACGTAGAAACTATTTTCCTTCAGTCATCCAAACTTATATCTCCAGTTGTAGTGAATTCTTTACTCACGCTTTGATCTTATTACCAATATTAATTTTGATGTTTCTTCAAATAAATTATTCTCTTTAATTCTTGTTAATAAAACTTCGTATGTTATGTGTATGTTAATGCGGCAATATATTTTTGTGGCTTTACTTGTATTTTAGACTTATTGTATCGGTTTATGTATGCTGCCAATTCTACCCGTACCTTCGAATACAGAGACCTACAATTTGTTTGGTTGTTCTAAAAACTATTTCTCTAGGGTGTTCATACACAGGGACCTAGCTCTTCTGGCCTCCCACTAAATTGTTTTTCTTCATGTAGGAAAAAAGCTTACCACCACAATAGATTTTATTCAAGATTTCTTCAAAAACTATTTTGGATTCAAATGACTCAAAATATATAAATACTTTGGGCTGGTTGTGAGCTCTTAAACTCTAGTTGTAACACCCCAAATCTATAATTACCTACAATTTATTATTCTATACATTTATCTGTATTTAAATTACTCTACCGAATTCAAATACATCAACATTTATTTAAATATTTTTCTTAATTAGAAACTTAATTTTATTCATGACATGCATGATATTTATTAGGTAGTCATCAATGTTAAAATTAATTTTTTTTGACATAAGCCTAAAAGTCAACAAAATATATATATATATATATATATATATATATATATATATATATATATATATATATATATATATATATATATGACTAGTTAAAATTTGATTTGATTAGATTTAGTTTCTGTTTCGAATTTTGTAAATCTTTCCAAACTAACCAATTTGACTTTATGAGATTAATTTTTGTTTTGAATTTTTAACTCTTTTCTAACAAACCCAATCCTCCATAATTATTTAGACCTACAAAAAAGATTCAATTTATTCAATTTTTTAATTATTTTTAGGTATTGTTGGTATGTTGAAGATTTTAATTGCATATATCATTAATTCAAACTTGACCCACATAAAAGTAAAATAAAATAAATAATTAATTAATTATATAAGATTCTAAATATTTGGTAAATTGAAAGTAAAATAAAACAGATCTTATTAATTAATTACCTAGCTGATAAAACTCATACATAATTAGTCAAACCACTCTAAATCATCATATGAGAGAGAGAGAGATATATTTAGAAGAAAAATTAAAGAGAAGAGAGAAGGAAGAAGAGGAAGAACAGAAGGGTCACCTGAGAATCATTTATCTCAACTCGGCAAAAAATTAAGTAAAGGTAAGTACCAATCTAGCTATTTATTTTTTCCTTGAATAATCTTTATGTACATTATACTTTGACTATAAATAGAAGCAAGCGGAAACCCAACCTCTTTTATTGTTTTTTAATATAAAAAATGCAAGTGTTTTTTTTTTTTAATCTTGAACTTTTTTAATCTCTAGTATCATGTCATTTTATTTATATAATGAATGACTTTGATATATATACTTTTCTATTTTGATATATTTCTAAATTAGAAATCTTCATGTAGAGATCAGTCTAGCAATACTGGTATTTTTATTATGAAACTATTGGAAATACTTCATTATATTCAATGGTAAATTATTGCAGATGAACGTTACTTTTAGTACTTGTATATTGGATTGTAATTTACAAGATTTACTTTATTTTAAAAAAAAAACCGTTTTATGGAAAATCATAATTGTTTTTCGTATTCTACATAATTATTTATAGATAGGGTAAATGTTGTTTGACTGGCCCATAGAATTTGAAGAGAAACATGGGAATACATATAAAACAATTTATATGGATTTTCTAAAAGAATAATTGAAAGTTCATGATAAACTATAGTTTAATCTTATTTTATCTGTGAAATTTGAAATTAGTTTTCTTTTGTGTGAAACCTTTAATTTTCCTTTTTATAAAAAATATAAAACCCCTTGTCTTAATTATATCCAATTTTACATAAAATTTCCTTTTGTTTCCTTATTTTTAAAGCTTATCCTTAACAATTTATTTTTCTTTCTATCATTTCATACTCACATTATGTGAACAAGTCAAAGAAAATTTATCAAAACACTAACTAGTTTGCTTTCCTTATTTATTAACATAGTTATATTTAATCGCAAAATTTTCTTATTACATGGACTCCACACAAGATGTTTCAAAATAAAATGTATTTTAATAGTGAAGCCCATGGACATAAATTAGTGTCTACATGTTTGAAAAATTAAGACATGCTTATCGATAGAACTTAATAAATTAAAAGAAACTTATATTTCTTTATTGTACTATTATTTATTTTGTTTGATATCATAATTATATTTTGAGAATCAAACTACTATACAGTCATAACACTTATTTTGTTTTTATTTTTTCTTTTGGATATCGATAATGAATGATAGACCTCAATGACACTTGTATAAAAACTATTATATTCATAGAAACTATTCAACATTCTAAATAATTACTAAGAAATATTATTTAACTATTGTGTTAACCATTGACCATACTTAATGATCTATTATTTCTAATACGTTTACCTAATTATTAAATAAGTAAATGCAATTTTAACTCTTTCATCTTGTTTTACTTTTATATGCATTGCTATATAATTTCAAGCAAGATTATTTCCTAATTCATGCAATAGTGATATATATAATTCGAATATTATAACTCAAAAATCCTTAGATTTTTTTATATATATTCAAATTCTATTTTAATTATATTATTATGTAAGTTCAGGCAATATTAGTGGCCCCACACACTCATTTGATTTCTGGAGGATTTGTTTTATTTTTTTTTTATGTATGCTTACATATAAGTATTTTTATATCAAGAGATAGACTTAAGAAGGAGCGGAAAGTGGCTATTCTCCCATCCAAAATTTAGATATATTTTCTATTACTTGTTATTAATATTTTATTAAGTGTGAGAACTTTTATAAAATTCAGTTATTAATTAATTCTTCTTTTAACTAGTAAATAAAGTAGTTCTCCATATGCAAGTATTGTTAAATTGTTGTTTTCTTTTATTTATGGTGCATTTATCTTGGTTGTTAATTTATGCTTTTCATGTAAAATTTAGTTTCTTTTTTTTTCCCTCTGTTTTTTTTACAAAGGCACGATTTTTTTTTACTTTTGATTTTTTTTTAATAATCTTCAAAAATGATATGGAAAAGTCAAAACATGTGGTTTCTCTGTTTCTCTAGTATTAATGACCTATTTTTTTTTACTTTTAATTTTTTATTGATAATCTTTTTTAAATGATATGGAAAAGTCAAAATATGTGGTTTCTTTGTTTTTCTAGTATTCATAACCTGTAATTAATCATACATGCCATCTATGAGCCTTTGCAAGCAAATGTAAGTGTATGCAATAAATTTTTTATTATCTTATTCTTTTTGTACCATGTTACAATAACTATTGCATGTATGATTTTAGTTAAAATTTTGCATGGTAATAAAAAAATATCACACATAAAATAAAATTTGTAGGATTAATGGGGAACTAAATGAAAAAAATTGAGCATGCTTTATGAGTTGCACTATCATGTGGTTGCGACAGATAGAGACCTAACCTAGGAGGTCATGGGTAACTATTGGGTTATCATTAGTTAAGGGCTATGCGCTTGGGGCTTTATGCTCACCATTATTCCTTCTAAGTACCTCGCGGTATGTCCATGGCCATGATTTCAGATATGCATGGGATACTTATAAAGAATGTGACATATTTTCTTATGTTAATTCCATTTAATGCTTAAACATAATACAATTTGACATATGTGTGTATATGACTCTATACTATCATTACATTCCAGCATTATTCAAGACATGTTTTTATAATGGATTGAATTATTATTCCTTTCAAGACAAGTTAATTTAACTTATATTTTACACCTTCTTCAAGATTTTAAAGTTTGTGATACTCTCATGATTTTACTATTTTATATAACTTTACGATCATGTTAATTTCTAATACTATTCATGATATGTTTTTACTACTAGTTTATTCATTATTCTCTCCAAAATAAGTATAATTTAATCTATGTCTCACACTCTTTTCATGATTTAGATTTTTCTGATACTATCATGATTTTACTCTTTCATTTGCTTTCATACTTAATCTGTATATGAATTTAACAAATTGTTATATTGACTCATTTTGTTTTCGCAATATGTGTATTTGTAGCGATGTGGGAGTAATTTATATTCAATGTTTATACTTTAAGACTTGGCGTATTCGTGATACGTTGCCGAACGCTACCAATATCTTGAGATATAAGGTATTACATTATTCGTGTAAGCGTGTATTCATCGGGCATATAGACCGGGCCTAGTACTCTATTCTTATATTTGCTATTCTTTCACATGGTGCCATAAATTATAGCCAAGTCATTGTGGGGAAGATGAAGTACCCAGGCCGAAGCCGAACATATGGTGGAGGTTCATGCCATTCGAAGATATTAAGTAATGAAATTTATTAAGAGAGTATTTGAGTTCTATTATTTAAAATAATGGAGAGATCGAATGTTAATCATAGCATCCAAGCTGACTGATTGAAATAGAGGAGTGCAATAGAAATTTTATGTGACCGTAACCTTCCAGTAAGGTTTATGGGGAAATTTTACAGAACTGCTATTAGGTCAACTTTATTATGTGGCACGGAATGTTGAGCTATAAAGAAATGTCATTCACAGAAGATAAGTATAACAGAGATGCGCATGTTTTGTTAGATGTGCGGCAATATTAAGAGAGATAAATTGAGAAATAAAAACATTCGTGCTAAGTTAGATATAGCATCCATTAAAGAGAAAATGAGAGAAAGTCACTTATGATGGTTTGATCATGTACAATGTAGACTTACAAATGCAACTGTTTGACGAGAAAAGTTTATCAAGATAAGACAAGTTAATACTTACCAGAACTAATTTGTCATTTCGGGTTAAGATTTCTATCAGGCATTTTCCCAACTTTGATATCTTAATTTGATGACATTTTGCATCAATTTTGAATATGGATTTGTGTTCCTGTAATGTATTTCATTTATAAGACTTCTTGGAGATTTTTCGAAGAAATCAAACTGGTCCTAGAAAATTGTTGATCTTCGATAATTATATATAACTATATATTACACGCTGTATGTTGTAATCAAGATTAGTAAGTTGCATCTTTGTTTTCTTGCTTCACATTATCATTGGTAATTTTATCGGATTTTTCGGACAACTATTTCTCCTGGGGAAAGTTTCCCATAATCACTATTTTTTAATTTTAGCATCCGTAATTTTTTTTCTTGACGATTGAGTGTCGGAATCAAATTTTGCAAAGTGCATCACAATAATATCTTGGCATGCTATCAACAGTAATTTTTATTTTTTTGTGATAGTCGATCGAAAACCAGAAAGCAGGTCGACACATTTTTTTTTCCGTAATTTTTAATTAAATTATTATTTTATTAATTAATGGAGGAACCTAAATGCTTGTGTGGCAACACGAGGAGAAGTAAGAAACCTATTGGATGGTCTCGAAGGGGATATATGAGGTGTCACAACCATATAATATTAACCATTATATAAGAGGATGATTTCACTGCAAAATTTTATTTTAAATCTTATAAAAATATTAGAAATTGTTTCACAGCTCTTGAAGAAGGGAAGAAAGCAGCTCACTTGATCTTGTTGGGTTTTAATTAAGGTAAGTAAGATTCTTTCACATTTTGTCTATTTATTTTCTTTTACTAAGTTCAGCAAAAATAATCTAGGTGCTAAATTATATTAAAAATAAAAATTCAATTAATTCTAAAAATTTATGTATAGATAGATATCACAATTATTTATATGTTTATTTTGTATTTTTTTTTTCTAATTCTAATTGGAGAAAAATATTTTGATTTGTATGGTTCTTTACTACTATTATTTGGATATCCTGCAAATATAACCTATGTTCTAAAATCAGTTGAAAATAATAAATAAATTCAATTAGTTCTAAAACTATTTCGTAATATAAATTTGAATTATTTCAACTTTTATTTTCTTCTATAGTTCTAACCAAATCAATAGATTTTGCCTTGTGTAAGATGGTACTCATACTGTTTCAGAATACTTCCTACAATTGTGACTTAAGTTCTAAAATATATTAAAAATTGTAAATAAATATCATTAGTTCTGAAAATTTCTATTTTTTTATTACTCATGTACAAAATCTGATCATAAATGCTTTAATTGTTTCGGCTATTGATACATGTTGGGGGACTTGTAAGTAATTGATCTGGTTGTTCAAATTGTCAACGTTCTAAAAGGGATTAGTTTGCTAAAAAATTTACTATTGGTAAAGTATTAAATTAATTGTGTGGAAATTTTTATAAGAACTATATATGAAGTGGTAACATATATACCAAATTTCATAATTTATTTATAAGAAGAGAGAGCCAAATAAATCATCTACTAAAACATACTGGTCGGGTTCTATATTCTTTTCCCATTTAGTAATTGTATCACAAAATATGGTAACTTTTTATTCCAAACTCCATTTCAATTAATCTTGAATTCATTAAAAAGATAATTCCGAGATTTATAAGTTTTATATCGACAATCTTTGTTAGTTCCAGGTGAATATTCTTGTTATTGGACTCAAAGATTCTAGTCTCGCACTGTCTAGCAAAATTTATATGTTCGATAATTATAAAATCATATTTGATGATAAATGCCATGTAAAAGGGATTTGTTGTTACTATAATCATGTCTCCTTATAAGTCCAACTTATTTCTTATTTACACTGATTTTTTTGTGATATGCGATGCTTAACATGGATGACACAACACACTTGTTTCCAATTCTTGATTTCTTGAATCAAAGCAATCACTTGAATATTGATATGGACCGAGATACTTGACTAGTAATACGATATACTTAACATGATTTCCTAATTATAGGCATGGATACGGATCCAGAACATGTTTCCGAATTAATCTGGGACATGGCTCCTTGATATGATTCCTAGAAATTGAATGATACTTAGTATGATTGATTTATGATATTGGATGCATGAGCTACGAGACACGTGATAAATAATGTGCATGATTGATACCTAGAACATGATGTCATGGAACTTAATGTGGAATCTCCAAAGAGCAAATGCGCACATGGTCTTGACCTAGCTTGTTTCCTGCTTAATGTGATTCCCGTACTATACATGTACAGGACATTGACATAGTTATACTAGGAAGTTCTGAACCTGGTTCATGTGTACCCTGATCTATATGGCGAAGTTATAGTTCATATGCTACCAGAAGTGACGTCACTTGTTTTCAGTACTGGGTCGCGTTGCGAGACTGGAGAGGTACGATGTGGTTCTTCTTTTGCTAAGACACACTAAGCAGCACTATAAGCTTACGGAGTTGACAGGCCAGCGAGAGATAAGCCAAGTGGAATATCCAGGTACTAATGAAGGTGATTCTAAGCAAGTATACAATCAATATTCCACCACTACCCTGAGTACTTCATCTTGGAGGGTCAAGGAATTAAATATCATCGGACCGAGACCTGAGTGGCACCAGAGAAGGCTGAGGAGGAGAGTGAGGGATCAGACTTCTGAGTTGAGGTGCCAATGATCATACTGTATGTCGTATATTATAAGTAACTTGTGTTATATTTTTTTATTATCTAATATCATTTCCCTCTCCACGCCATATTATGATTACATGCTAGGGGACCTATATTGCCATCATTATATATTCCTAGAAAACTGATAATGCAATTGTTTCCCTACGTACATGTTTTGTGCAGCAAATGTGTATTATTTTGGTAGTTGTTATCTCTATTTGGCTACATTGTACGCACAATTTGTGGACTCATGCATGTCGTTTACCTTAGCTCGTCCAAACCGATAGTGCACTCCGTTTTTTGGGCGTCACAACCACTTTCTCAGGCTCGATGTGTTCTGGGCAATATTTTGGGCCCACCACCATCAGCGGACCCACATGTATTAGTTTAGCTCCCTCCATCTCTTTTTTTTTTTTTTTTTTTTTTTTTTTTTTTTTTCCTTCTCTCAACCCAACAATACATTATCAATTTTAAGTAGAGTCAGAACGAATACTAATTTTTCTATACTTGAAACTAATAAGAGATTCTTCATCGACATGTATTTTGGTATTTTGAGTAACATTATTTTCTTATATTGAGCGACTCTTACCTTCGTAATCATTTTCTATTTTTTTTAACATAAATTTGTAACATAAATCACGACTTTTTGTTATCAAGGTTAGTCTATTTACACTGAGATTGAGGTTAAGTGTAATAATTATTCTTATACTATTGGAAGTGTATCACAAATATCCCATTAAAAAAAAATTCACAAAAACAACCTTGATAGGGTATATAAGTACAACAAAAACAGCAACTATTACACTCATATCCCTATCTAGAGTATAAAAAAAAAATTTATAAAAATATTAGTGATATATTCCTAATTACATGGGATAGTTCCTCTAATTAACCCTTTATCTAATTAACCCTTTATACTGGGAGGGGAGGGGGGGAGGGGGTGGTGGTGGTGGTGGGGAGTTGGGTTTGGGCGCGGGCGTTGGGGGAGAGGGCGACGAAGAGGGAAAGAAGGATAGTAATAGAGGAATTTTATTTTAATTTAATTATATTTTTAACCGATAAAAGACATTTGCTGGGTAATTAACAAAATTATCCTTATTCGTTGGTTAACTAACATAATTATCCTTAAATTTTACCTTTTACTTATTGAATTTAAAAATAATTTAAAGACATAAAAAATAATATTTTTTCATGCATCAAACAGAGCTCGACTGCAAACCCAAGGGAGAAGTAAAATGTAGTTTACAGCTCGATTGCAAGCCCAAGGGAGAAGTAAAATGTAGTTTAGAGCCTGGCCTGGACCAACCACAGCCCGTCACAATGCCAAACTCTGACAACAAGAATTAGGCCCAAAACTTAGCAGAAACATTTCTTTGCTATATTACATGGTTAAATAGTAATATATTAAAAAACTTTTTTTACAAAATTAAAATGAAAAGAAATTAATGTACAAATACATATTATTAACAAGAAAAAAAAAACTAAATACATATGCACTAAGGACTCTACAAATCAACTTAAATACCCGCGATATATATATATATATATATATATATATATATATATATATATATATATATATATATATATATATATATTCTAATGGTGGATCAATAAAGAATGAATTATGACAACCTCTGTGTGGTGAGTGTGGATAAATGAGTAAATCCCAGGCGAGCTATAGTCGGTCGCTGGGAAACACGAACAGATGTACAAGGAAAACTGCAGTGGCTGCTAGCAGTACCTTGTAATTTGCACGCTGTGATGAGCCGCTCATGTTGAGCTGCCCGGTGTTGACAAACTCATTCTTACCAGGAGATGAAGTGACGTTCACGGATAAAGAACCTGAATACCACATGAAAAAAATTGATTCAAATTTCTTCACACAGAGTATGATAAACAACAAAAAAAGAAATATACATATAGAATTGGTCGAACTTACAGTCATAGTTTGTCCAGCCTATGCGCTGATTAGCCAAGTCATAAACAAAAATCTTGTCTTTGAGAACAAGGTCTGCAGCGGAGAGGTAAAAAGTAGACAGAGAAACAACGAAATGATATCAGTGTGGGCTTAAGTGAATGATCAATAGTATTGATTGGTAGAAGACTCAAATGT
Source organism: Dracaena cambodiana (assembly GCA_036321105.1). Lineage (NCBI taxonomy): Eukaryota > Viridiplantae > Streptophyta > Magnoliopsida > Asparagales > Asparagaceae > Dracaena > Dracaena cambodiana. The sequence continues at coordinate 14,731,000 of JAYEPQ010000005.1, read as the reverse complement.
TGATTAGTTGCCACCTAATGTTTTTTAACTTTTAAGCTATGCCCATTGACCAACAAAACACTTCATTGTTGCTTCCAGAAATTTAGCTTCGGAGTCTTCAGATTAGGTGATTACATTTGAAGGTAATATATTATTTGGCATCAATCGCAAGGAACAAAAGGTCTATACAACTTGATGATTGTTATTCATTATTAATTTCTCTGATTTACCTCCAAGGTTCAAAATGTATCAAATAGGGATTTCTCACATTAGATATCGGGCGATATACTTGAGATTCAAGTTCATATTGAGCATTCATATCCAACATTATATATATATATATATATATATATATAGTAAATGGGAAATTCACCGGCGGTGAAGGGAGTTCCTTCACCGCCGCTTAGGTGGCCGAATAAAATTATTACATGTGGCGTCACTCAAAGGACAGTTAAGAGAGTTCTTTTATTTGTTACCTTTAGTGGCGCCATATATAACAATTGTATTGGGCCACCTAAGCGGCGGTGAAGGAAGCTGAATTTTCCGTTTTCTCATATATATATATATATATATATATATATATATATATATATATATATATATATATATATATATATATTGATACTTAAAAGATAGTTTAGTGTCATCTATCTAACAGGTATGGCACAACCTGGATGTAGAGAATTCAAGACCATATATATATAAATAAGCATAACATAATAAAATAAACCAACAACAACAACAACTAAGCCTTTTATCCTAAGTACTTGGGTAGGCTAAACACAATAAAATAAACCATATAACAAAATTTAAAGTTGAAAAAATGAATATAAAAAAAATACTCGTTAGGTCACAATAATAATAGTAGTTGAAGCAGATTGGCGAGAATAATAGTAGCCATGAGAATATCAGTAATAAAAAAATAGTAACAGCAAAGCAAGCAACAGATTAGAGAGAGAGAGAGAAAAAATAGAACAAGAATAATCTTAAAAGAAAGTTTTTAAGTCTGAAGTAATACTCAAAGAAGATTCGCAATGAATCTCGGCAAGTGAGAGAGATCTGCCTCTCAAATTTACATAACAGCAATTTTACAATCTTGTTAATTTAAATAGAGATAAAAAAAAATTTCAATTTTTCCTTATAAATAAGAATGATAAACACGAGAGTCATATCTTAAGTTAAAAACACAATCTAATAATAACCATATCGACTGATAGTATCGGGACAATATATAATGTGATAATTCCAAATATCAATTGATATATGAATAAAATGATATGACCTTTCTTTTAACTTACCAACACGGCTGAACCCCAAAAACGATATAACGAGGGAATATATCAGTCATATTAGAGTTGCATGTAACAATATTTGCCTTATTTAAAAATATTTTTAACTTTGTCAAGTCTATTTCACCAGTTGTGCAAGCTGAGACCATGCTTTGCTCTTCTACCCTATCTAGAGATGTGTCAATTGGTCATGTCAGGTCAGGTCAGGTCAGGTAGGATTGACACACTATCAGCCCAAATCAAAAGAAATAAGTAGGCTTTAAGCCCAACAAGTTACGCGTGAGTTCAAAATTCAGTTTGGGGTTTTGGGTATTAGGTGGAAAAAGCAGGTTTAGCATCAAAATTAGAACACAGTTTTTTAATTAGTAATAAGAAATTATTATTTTAGAGGATCAACAACCATAACTTAGGATACAAATTTACAATGTTTGTCAAATATAGGGTTAACTAATATGATGTAGATCTATATTAATTTGAAGTCTCCATGAAATATAGTTTCCATCTTTATAATATTTACTTGAGAAACTTCAGAGAAAATTCTTACCATTTTGAAGTTACTCATTACTAGATTGGTGTCATGGCACCTCGCTCGAAATTGGTATTGACAATACCAGTCCCAATATTACAAAGCCTATGAAATGTCCCCATACGAGATAAAAAATTGACAGTCTATAAATAATTCTTAGTAAAATAATTCTAGGTAGCCTGTTTGCGGGATGAATCCGTGGTTAATTATAAATTATTTTAACTACTAATATTATACCATAGATTTAGCATATCCTTACAAATATACTGTCACCTTTTTGCTACCCCATATTCCAAGCAGAAAGCATTACAAGTGGCATAAGAGTCAATACAAGTCGGAGGTATACATAAGTAAGTACCACATGGATCTAACTAAAAAAAACAAAATGTCACACAAAATATAGTGGGGACTACCTCTTGCACATATTGAAGAAACCTCTAGAGTCTATATGGGTCACCTCTAGAATCCCACATTACGTGGTCAAGTATTAGCATGTTACTATATCTATATCTCTCTGATGAGAGCGTCATATTCTAAATAGAGAGAATATAATGCCACAGCTAATAGTCTCATATTAGATATGAGACTAGAGTTATTATAAATTACTCTCATGAACTCAAACAGTAGCCATACCTAGTTTTTTTTTTTTTTTTAGAGGAATTCATGATTAATTATAAACACATTTAACTACTAATATTGTATTGAAAACTTAGCGTATTCCAACGAATATTTTTTCAGTGCTTTTGCTACCTCGCAATCTGGGTAAAGAGCACTACAATCTATATCGTATTAAAAACCTCAAAATCTGATATTAATATTTAAGATACATATCGATCTCGACATATATGTAAAACATTACTATTCTGATGATTGCACATATGCATATTTGGATAAATGCATATTAATAAAGGCGGGTTTAAGTGAGTTTGGTTTTGGGTTAAGGATTTCTAGGTTCAGGTTGGGCAGGATACAAGAAACTCAAAACCCACCCATACATTTTAATTGAACCAAAACCTTTATATTTCGCATTAGCTACAGGCTGGTTCAGGTTAGACCCAATCCATCTGAGACCTGAACCATTATGAGGAATCAGGTCTCTTTGAATTGGAAATGACAATGTCCCATCTCATTTCTTCCACTCACATGTCCTTGGGCTATTCCATTTACTTTGAAGAGAGCATCAGAGAGATTCCGTTTCTCCAGCCGAGTCTTGACTAAGTGACAAGCAATGTTAAAAATAGCGATAACGGTAACGTAACGTTTTGCCTCTATTAGGTTATGTCGCATATAGCGTAACACATAATGTAAGTTATGTAATTTTCTATTCATTTAATTAAAAATAAATATAAAACTATACAAAATAATTTTTATAAATTGAAAAATAAATTTAAAATATCTAAAAAAAAGAATATGAAACTATTTTGTAATACATAATTTATTCAAATTTTATATTAAGTTTTACAATAATTCTCACATTTATCTTCATAAATTATATTAAGTTCTGCAATCATAATTCCAGTTATCATTTAAACAAGAAAACAAGATTTTAATTTTTTATTTTAATTCTATTTATTATCATTCTTGTAATTTATATTTTGTAATGTTCAAATTATTTTATTTGTAATTATTGTTTTCAATTCAGATAAAAATTTAATAGAATCAACAAATAACATAGTTCAACAACCGGAGAGGAATTATAACAAGCAAATAAAACAAATCGCAAATTAACAAGTAAGTAATTTCACAAACAACCAAACAAGCCAACAGCTAATCAAATAAGAAAATTACAATAATTCGTTAGTAATCAACAACAATATAGAAATTATTAAAAAATAATTGTTAATAACGTAATATAACGTAATTTAATGTAACGTTATGTAATATAACGTAAAATAATATAAAAAACATACTGTTATGGTGCACTGAGTTATTTCCAGTTGTTACGCAGCGCTAGGGTTCTGTTAGGTTACGTAACACAATATAACGGGTTTCATAACGCGTTATTTTCAACATTGGTTGAGAATACATTTCAGTGCGCTCTAAACTATGAGGCATATTTGCGCACACCCTTTGATAAAAAGTTCACTTTCAGAACTACGGAATATCCCAAGCGATAATCTGACACTCATACTACAAATACTAATAATGTTCTTAAGAATACAAAAGGTAAAACAGTCACTAATGAGTAATCAAAACCAGCTACAAAACAAACTGAGTGCTTCAAGTGTCATGATTTTGGTCACTTTACTTATCAATGTCCTACAAGAAATTTGTTAATAAATGAGATTCATAATAAAAATAATAGTGAGACTGAAGAAGAAATTTATGAATCTTAAGGAAATTTTAGTAATATTGAAGATGACCTAATAAATATACCTTTACACGTTGTTAGGTGATTGCATACTGTATCGAGAAATGAGGATTGACGTAGGTCTAATGTGTTCTACACATATCATACACAACGGTAAGAGTTATAAAGTTATGATAAATGGAGGTAGTTGTGTCCATATTATTTCTATATCGACTGTTGACAGGATGGACCTCAAAACTGAATCACGCCCTTAACCATACAATGTCACTTGGGTTGATAAAAATTTTTATACTATTATTCAGCGTTGTCTTGTATCTATTCAATTTTTGAATTTTAGTGATCATATTTGGCGTGATGTTCTACACATGGATGTTGCACATATTTTGCTCGGTAAACCCTCGTTATTTGACCTAGATATTAAGAATTATGAAAAGTCTATCTGAAAATAAAATTGTGTTGACACTTCCACCCAAGAGTCCATCTGAAAATAAAAAGAATGAATTAATAACGCTAACACGAGGTGATAAATTGCTCCATTTTGTGCATAAAAATTATGAACTTATCGAGTCTAGGTCCATATTTCTTGTAGACTCTAGTTTTATAGTTGACAAGTCTTAGCCACTTATAGATTCACTTGCACCCCTTTTGCATCGTTTGCGTGTGAATATCCGTAGACAAATTATATTTAGTAATGATACTTACAAGTTTATTGTAAATATACTTGATAGAGTGTAAGTATTTCTAGCTGAGTCCGTGCTGATTAGGGTTCAATCTGCAAGGTTCTCTTTTAGGAACGTAGAGACTCTTCACACTCAGTGTATGGACCCTTTCAGGTTTTTGCGAGAATTTGTTATAGTTCCTTTGGAGTCAGATATTCCATCAGTCCCTAATATTTGCTTAGTTGTTAGCTCACATGTGCCTTGGTATTCTACTCCAGATGATCCTTGAGCTCGTGCACTCTGCATAACGTTCTTCACAGTATCAGATTTTCAACTTGTTATGCTTCTTCTACATCCACGAGTGCCACCACCATAGGTCATAGCTGATATCTGGTTTTGGATATGTCCAATTTACACATATTTGGTATGGTGGAAAGATTTACCGAATATCGAGATGCTTATTGGCCTTCATATGATGTGCTTTACCTTCTTCCAGCTGCCATTCACCGGTGGTGAATGTTTCCAAGCGAGTAAGAATTAACAGAGATATAATTAGCTTTTAGTTAGATTTGATTAGATTGAATTAGAGATTTTGGTAGATTTATTATTATCTTGTTACTTTAAAATTTTCTATATATATGGTTTGTAAAACCCTAATTTGATATATAGTGATTTTGAAAGCATGTGATTTGCTTTATCAAATCTTTCCTTGAGTGATTCGTGAGAAAATGAGTATGTGATTCGCCTAGGCGTGAGGTCCAAATTCCAATTTATCTCCAAAACCTTAAATTCTTTCCCAATTTTTCTACTACAAACTCTAAATCGCTTCTGTCCTACATCAGACTCTTTTAGTCCATAGTCTAGAAAGTGACTTTTACCCTTTCCTATCTCAATATCACAAATAAGAATAACTAATTAACTCAACCATTTTAACTGAGTGAGCTACTTAGGCTCAACCATTTTAAGTGCCAATTAAGATTTGGCGTGAGACATCTACTCTGTTATGCTACAAGCATAACAGAGTAACTAACTTCTGTTTTTTCCTATGACATTTACACTCTCCCAAATAAACTTGAATGAGACCCTCAGCCACACAAATGTATGTTGAATCCACCTGAGCTGAATTATACGGCTAGTTATATTGAGATGAAGGACCATTTCGTAAGGAGGTAGTTCGAATCTATCCACGTCAGAGACTTGCAAATATGCCATTTACCTTAAAATTATATATAAGATGAGTTTACTATTTCTTTTGAAATTTTTTCCTAGACCATTTTACTATGAGTAAAAAATATATATTTTTTCAAACAAAATAAAGGTACCCCTGATTTCATGTCTTTATTATGGACAATTGATCTGCCCAACACACTGTGTCCACGTGAGAGCATGATATCTGTGTCTACTGATCAAAGATTCTTTCTAATATACTGGAAAGGTTATTCTTATAAAAGATCCCACTTTCCAGTATCCTAATTGCAATTTGTTCCCTGATATAAGCTCTCCGTGGATGCTTTATCTTTCAAATTTTGCAATATCGTTATTTGAAATTTTTAACAAACAGAGTATAGTAAACCAGACCTACTTCATTTTTATGGCAATGATGCTATAGCAGCCCTGAAATTATAAAATACGATAAATAACTAACACACTATTCTACTAGGAACAAAATTGATTGAGAGTTTCTGATCCACAAACCTCCTAGTATTGTTACTCCCCCTTGGTTCTTTTGCCAGCCAATACACCATATGATAGCATTATTCTGAAAATAGAAAATCAGGCATTACATAAGAGACTTGAGCCAAGTATTTAGTATTTCCCATTGATTCAATATAACCGCAAAGCAATATGAAGCAAGTGGATCAACTCACAACAGAACCCTGCTGTAGAAGATAGTCTGAAGGCTTTAAATTCATGGATGCACCTCCAGCAAAATTCAAAGTAACAGAAGGAAATGCATCATCAGCACTGTGAGGAATACATCAAAGCATTACAAAGGTGATATGATACTAACAAAGGTAACATCATAATTTATTCCCTCAAAGATAGAACTTAAACATATGGGTTGAGAATAGGACCTGCCAGCTGTAACAAAACACTGATTTCCTTTACCATCAAAGGACTGTACTACTGATGATTGAAGAGAAGAAATTATCTGACAAAAATGGGGAAAAAAAATGTGAAGAAAGGCGGGAGAAAGAAATGAGATTATTGTAATACTCGATGATAGACTTTCATAGACACACATTAACTTATACTAAAAGGTAACTAGTCTTATAGGCTGTAGCCCTTCTTGAGAATAGTTGAGAACTTGAGATGCTAATATTGAGGCAAAGAAATCAAGTAAATACGATAAAATTCATATTAAACCACATCAAGGAGAACCTTCACATCATTGCCAAAAAGTAAAGACCTTACTAGCATTAGGAAATCTGTTGAGTATAGGATCTCGATAAAAGCAGCACAACCTGCTTTAAGCAAGTAACCCAACTGCCAATCAAGCCTATACTTATTATAAGAAGAGGAGACTCCTGTTAACATATTTAGACCAGCTATCATTACCATATATAATATTGTGGACCTATTACACTGCCAATTGTAATATTTCATGTTTCTTGGTAAAGTAAGTGACGTCTTCGAAGCATATGTTCCATGATGACAATCTGGAGGAGCAACCTATGCAACTACAGTATAACATATATTCCTTAACTCTAGGTGGGAATATTTTCATTAAAAAAACCCAAGGCATGAGAAATAAATCGGGGGATAGGGTTGTTATTCTCAATTTGGCATTAAAATTGGCACACATAAGAATCCAATAAACAACAACAAAAGGTATTATTAAAGGAAACTTACTGCATTGACGAAAGTATCATATGCTTGTTCTGCTAGATAAGCCAATGTGGTCCCAGAATCAACAATCGTTCCTTGTGTTGTTGATGTTGCGAACACCGAGGAATCTATATTTAGTTGTTGCCCATTTACAGCAATGCTTTGTAGATTCAAGTTGTAATGAGGTCTAATGGCATGAGGAAAATGGGAGTTAACATCTGAAGTAATATAAAGATACAGAAGGCAATATTGCAAAATGAAGAAAAACAGGAGTAGGAGGAACAAACTCATACTATACATTATTCAAAAGATCTCCATAAAAGATTAAGTAAATGTAAAAGGCTATATCAGACTAATTTGGTTACATTACCAAGATTTATCAATTTCTGGAAAGCTAGTTTAGAAGATAATAACCTTTTTCCAGAAAGGAAAGAAAAAGGAATAGGAACAATCTCCACTTTGGTTAACATAACCTTTTGGATCAACCACTCAACCAATAGGGTCCTATCAAACAAAAGATCTATGTTTATAGACAAGGAAACAAGTGTCAGACTTTGAATCAAACATCGATATAAGGTACTGCAATTCTGCAAAACCTGCACACAAGGACATCAATGTATTTCGTCCGAGTATGCACAAGCACCTGAGCATATTTAACACGCATTAATATATGTATTAAGTTATAATCATATTTAAAGGACTTACATAAGTAAAATAATTGATAAAACAATTAGGTAACATTTTAAGCGATAACATACTCCAGCTTGAACAAAATATCTTAAGGTGAAGAAAGGTTGATAAAGTGGCAGAATACATTGTTCACCTTCAACAAACATAATTGGAAGAAACACTCAGAGAATGTGCTGACACACAGTTATAAAATTTGGTACTAGATATTTACACTAAAAGATATAACATTTAGAATGGCTGCGTCATAGGTAGATGTGATCCTGTTAATAATAATCTACTACAAGAATAATGCAAAGAGAACTTTGAAAAGGAATATGCATGCTTAACGTTAACATGACAAATAATAATATTCCAGAGAACTTACTGTGACTGAACAAGTGGGGTATAGACAATACCCGGTTCGACTATCTGACCAAGGACCAATATGCCTCCACCATTATCTGACCCTTTCAAGCAATGTGAGAATACTTTTGGAGCAACCCCTGCAGAGGAGAGCTGTGAAATGACAGATAATTCATGCTGTCCGAACCCAAAAATTCCATCGACTGCTCTATCTGGTTTGGTTAGATCCCCAGATTGTGAGTTGCTACATCTGTTTCAGAGGAAATCCAATACAAATGAGTAAACCTAAACAAATTGCAAGTTACTCAATCAACTGTAAAGTGGTCTTCATACTTATTATATAAAAAAGATAAAAATCAGGACTAAATTAATGTGTACTCTGATGTAATGGCCAGCTAGCATTATACACACACCTTACGACAGACCCACTCAAGCTATCACACATTCATCTGAGTGGGTTCAAGACAGACTTTTATCATTTATAAGCACTAACTAGCTCAATGTAATGAATGCAGAAACCAAGAAAAAACTGAGGTCAGAATTCATACCCGAAAATAATGTTAGCAGAAGAGTTTGCAGTCTGGTCACTCTCAGTAACCGTATCAAAGTACAGGGTATCGGACACATAGTAACCTGACGTACCACTACCATCACCATATTGGAAAGAGTAAGAACACTGACTGCTTGAAGAATCCGACTCCGGGCATGTAGCCTCTCCAGTCTGCAGAGCCGCCGAACACCTCTGATCTGAACAACCAATCACAGAAGCTGTCGATGATTTCTTGGGGTCAAAGTGCTCCAGCTGAATCTGTAAAGAATCATACTTAGCATTATTATTAGATTGGAGCTCATATAGCCACCAAAATTATATGTTTACTTTTAATGACATAAAATCTAGTTTCATGAGGAATTACATTGAGTCCACTGCTTGTAGGGCATCCACTGCAACCATCACAAGTCACCCACAAGATGTCGCTGCCTGTATCAATCTGAACATAGAATTCTTTCGAAGGGTTGCCCAATTTTACACGAGTGAAGTAAAGCCTATGCACCCAAAAGAAAAAAATGGATAACCAATTCAACCTAGTTCAATATAATAAAAGAATCATTCTAACAAATTCACACTAAAAACGGGAAAAAAAAAGGTAGCAATATAACCGTAAAGAAATCGCAGTCATTCTCATATAAATATAATGCCCAACAAGAAATTAAAGAACTAATTTTTATCTTCGAAAAACCAACAAATCACAAAAAGAAAAAAAAAAACTACAATTTTCAGGGGAAAAACTGAAACGCAAGGAACCAACATTTCCCCAAATTAATGAAATCGTAACAACAAAAAAGCAATGAAAAAAGGCAAAGAAAAAAGAGAAATAAATGGGAAATCACAGAACAAAATGCAATCTTTATGCGGAAAGATATCTTCAGACAAAATCTTTTAAGATCGGAGAGATGCCAAGCCAATAAATTTCAAATTATGACCAAAATCAACGTAAATCCCCCCCCAAATTCAGCACGGAACTAGGCTCAATTCAAACAATCAATTCCCCGAAAACGAAAACTTTACAGTTTCAACAATTAAAGCGGAGAGCTTTGCTCGCCGTAATGATTCAAAAAAACAATTAAAGAGGAGAGAGTAAAGTTACCCGACAGTGAAGGGATTGGCGGAGCCTTCGACGGGGAAATCCACGACGCCGGCGGGCGTGGTGGAAAGGAACCGGCGGTGTAGCCTCGCCCTTGCGCGCGCTAGGTCATGTGCCCTGAGCTCGTCCAAATCCACCCCCTTGAGCGGCAAGCTTCGCTCGAGCCTCAGCGTCCTCGGGAGCGGAACGTGACCGGCGACAGCCAACGGCGACAGCAGCTGAAGTGCGGTCACCGCCGTTGACAACAACAGGAGGAGTACGGTCATCGGACTCCAGCTCATCTTAATTCTAATACTAATAATAATAAATAATCAATTAAGGTGAAAGATGTCGCTCGCAGCAAGGAGAGAAGGGGGACATTTATACAAGAATGACTGAATGAGGTGGTGGCGGATTTGGACAAATATATTTTGTTATTATTTTAATATTATTACTATTATATCACTTGTAGAAAATAATATATAATAATATTATTTGGAGAGTAGAAAGGGTTGGGATTACCGATTCCGTGCGACTGCTTCTTTGTTAGTATGCGTCTGGAAGGGATGTGACCGTGTGAGGATTTGGTGCAATTGTGTCCGCATGCGGGAGGTTACGCGGTAGCGGTTACTGGGCGGCTTATGAGTAGTTTTGAAATTATATTTGATGTGATTTTATTTGGTAAATTAGTTGTTCATTATTTTTGCTGATAACAAGGAAAATTAGAATTATATTGATGTAATCGCTAAAATCCAAAGGTCTCGGCTCACTGGAAAAGCGCAAATCTCCACACAGGAAAGAGAGAATTGAATGATCCATCATAACTTTACTTATTAGAAAACATTCGTTCATATAATTATAGTCCCACACTCAGGAGTAATGGAAGAATCTTCAACTAAAAGTGTGTTTGTTTGTATGGAGTAGACTAAAAGTAGTGAAAATAAGTTTACTTCTACTACTTCAAATATTTGTTTAACCAAAAAAAAAGTTGAAAATTATCTCTTATATGCTGAGTTAGCGCCTACGTGGCACCTTACTTTCAAAATTTTATTTCTCACTAGTTGGCTTGGGAGAGTTTTAGGAAGTTAAGGATCAAGGCAAACAAAGTAATTTTATTTGTATGCTATCATTACAATTCAAAAGTTGCATTCCATATATAGAAAATAAATAAATAAAATAATATAATTAATCAAATAATACTCACATCTCATTTCCTAATACACTTTTTTCTTTCAAAAGTTAGCAAATAAACAAAACAAGCAATTTTTTCTTATATTTGTATCTTGGAAGTTACTTCTTAATTTCTTCCGTACTTCCACTATTTTCAATAACCAAACACACCCTAAGAGAAACATATGTATTCAAGAGAAAAAAAAAAACTTGTAACTCATTTTCTCCACCTTAATAAAAGTGCCCCCAAGGTCGTAGAGTGAAAGCCCTCTTAGTAAAACCTCATAATTCTTATGTTTCTATTTTATTTTCTCCTATTAACCCCCTATTATTCGGTTGGTGCTTGGTTTGATCCAAATAATCCGGTTGGCTGAATTTTGGCACAAATATTTGATGTTGTCTTTCGAAACATAGATTATCAACCATGATGAACATACATTCCAGAGAAATGCAAAATCCACAAAATTGTCTTCCTGACGTGACCCAAGGCGCAAGGCTAATACAACTACATAGACAAATTTGGACGCCTCAACCACCTTTGGCTACTTAAAGATATTCGCCAACCAGGTAGCAGCACAAGCACACGTAATCCAAGACAACCAATCAACTTGAGACGAACTATCACATGATGAGGGTCCTTAAGGAATGTCACAGGGGCGTAAGCCAACCTCGCACCTCCTGATCTCAGACTAAGACAGAGAACATGGCGAGAACAAATGCAAGAACAAAGATTGAGACAATAAAATCATCCTTCTATCACCAAAGGAACACCAAGTCGGTCAATGATGATAAGCTTTTTGGCTATCATGAGTCCCTGTTTAGAAAGATTCTTTAGTAGAAGTTTAAGTTTAAGCTCCTCAACCTAGGCAAGATGTACAATTGGACAAGCGATAGTTATAATCATGTCACCATGCCCTGCATCGAGTGATCCACAAGATCATGTGTTGAGCTTTCTCGATGACTTTAGATAAAAGGGCACATGCTTGGTACCACAACCTCCTCCGGATCAATCGAGGAGTTTGACCAAATTAAGCAAACATTTATCCAACAATTCTCGGCAAGCAAAAAAAAAAAAAAAAAAAAAACAAGAAGAAGAAGAAGAAGATGATAGCCTCTCTACTTATTCTCGAACAAAACGGAGACAAGCCCTCAGGTCTTCCTAAAGTGATTCAACAAGGTCTGGCTTCAAACTGAAGACTGCATATTAGATATCACTTCGGTTGCGCTCATGAGCGGGGTCTGAAACTATAATTTAGGCTCCTAATGGATCAAAGGTCAACAATTCTGGATGACCTCTTGGATCGAATTATTGAATAGATCGCCTAAGAGGAGTTTGAGATGATTTTAAGAGTCAAAATTTTTGGAGACCGAAGAACTAGCTAAGATTAAGTGCATGGAGTGTGAGAGAAGGTGAAGACATCAAAGCGTCACACAGATCAATGAGAGGAATACCGGGGAGATAACTGTCGAGCTCCCAAAAGCGACTTAACTTCCCTCAACTCCTCTAGATTTAACGTCCTCAATTAGGTCTAGAGGTTGACTACCTTGCACAATATCCTCTCCTTATCAAGACACCTACTAGCAAAATGAACTCATGGCGATTTTGCAAGTCATAAAGACATCAATCACACTGAGAAATGCATTCAACTGAAGTAAGATATAAAAAATCTCATCCAAAGAGGTCACAGTCAAGAGATTTGTGTAAAATGATTTGGGTAAACAACAGACTCTTGATTGCCCCAATAAAAGTGAAGGGAATAACCTTCCTAGCAATAATACTGAAAGTGTAGTCCTGAACATCTCGGGAGGATGGGCTACCAGAAGAATCTCCTACTTTTCTCGGAAGAAAAATGCTAAAACGTTCAATGCCAATAGCCATCCTCTAAAGCATTTTAAGGGCAGGAGATCATCTTCTAGTTTCGAGACTTGGAGGGGTTGAGGCCCACCGACAATGCCATCATCATCACAACTGATGTAGGTAACTCTGAAGTGAGGAGGATTCTAGATCACAGTCGGAGCTAATGCGATATTCTCTTCCTCGATGCATTTAAGCAAATGGGTAGATGAAAAGGAGCTTGATAGATTGGCATGAGCCTTGTTTATCAGTTTATTCGCGTAAACAATGACCAAGAAAATGCACCCTCCATGACTATGACACCCCTGATCGTTAAGTCTGTCTATCGATTTATTCCGTAATATCCATATCAGCTCGAGAACCAAGATACTAATACGAGTAGATACTAAGTAAATTGAGTTATATATTTTAATCTAGTTTTCAATTTCAAATTTCACATAGCAGAGACTTCTTATGTCATTATTTTAGATTTTTTTATATTTTTCTTGAATTATTCTGAATCGATTGATTTTCAAGCAAATACCTGATTAAAATAATCAAATCAAATAAAAATTCCAATTTTACCCTTAAACCAATTCCAAATTTATCTCTAGAAGCATTGCAGCCATCATTGACCAAATTTTAGTTGGAGTTTATTCAATGGTAATTTTGTAAATAAGATGAAAATTAAGGTTTTTTAACATTGTTGCATACCTATATTCCACCATCTGTTCGACCCCCGAAATAAATTTAGAAAAATTTTAATTCTCTCTCCATTTTTCTCAAATAAATCGACAAATTACTAGCTTGAGAGTAGGCTTAAAATTCACAAAATTATCCTATGAGCCCTGTTCTTGAGTTTAGCCTTTTCAAATCAACTCTAAATTTCTCTATAACCATGGGGAAACCTTCTCCAACAACTGAGCTTATTCCTTAGACTGATTCTTAGGGAATTTCTCCACTTTTGAGAAGTATCGCATCAATATCTGTTTATTTTCGATCTGGATTCAACATGAGATAAGAATACACTCTCAACCCATTCAAACTTGCAATTTCTTGATGTAATTTCTTTTCGTATAATCTCATAGGTATTATGAACCTAATTTCATGATTATGAATGTCCAAATTTGCATATAGCTTGAGTTCTATTGCATGTATCACACCATGCATGTTTATTGTGCATGAACCATGTCGTTGTGCAGACCTAAGCAATAGTCCATTTTAGAGTTACCATAAATTTTGCATCTTAACTCTGATTGACCTCATTCTAATAAGATTAGAGAGAGAATTTACTAAACTATATTTATTCCAGTTATAGTAGATTCTAATTTAACCATTTGCCTAACCAAAAAAGATCTGGAACTTGCCTTATGGCTGCTGCCCCACATCAGTAGCTCAGTAGCACATGCCATGGTAAAATGACCATAGCTTTTCCTTCCAAACTCCAATTAAAATTATTTAAGTTTTATTAGAAAGCTTATTTAGTTATCTAGAATTGATTAAGATATTTGGTTCTAAGTCTAATGTGATCTTGGTAAAAAATAATCTGGAATATCTGACTGTACCACGTCCATAGCAACAACACCATACCCATAGTAAAATGACCATAACTCTTACACTATAATTCCAATTAAGCCCATTCAAGATTCATTGAAAAGATAATTGAACTATATACAACTGCACAAAATCTTTATCTCTAATTCCATTTTGCTTTAGTCAGACAAGACTTGTAAATGTGCATGTATCTCTTGTTTTATGATATGATACCCATGTATACATATTTACTCACTCTTATTATTACATGTACATGGTGAATTCAGATTTGTCATAGCTCATGTCTAAGCATATATGTCATGTTCATGCATATACTATTTGATTCAAAACATGACATACATGCACACATATTTATTTATAAATATTATTGCTTGTACATATTATTCTTGCTTGGAAATATAAACTCGCATACGTGAACATGTTCTATAATTCTTGTGCTTACTAGTATACTCTTGTCCTTGACACTATCGGTGTGCATGTCGTTTCATGTTCTTGGCTATTAATATATGTGCCCTATTTGGCACCTTGATACTTAGTATATATTACATTATGGGTATAGAAAAATGGATAGTGGAATAAAATACATATTGTGGGAGTTTGCATGCTTATTTATATTATGTCTAGTGGTGCAGAATCTGATTCCTATGTGATTCATCTTGGGACTGTGATACTGTGAATGCATGATACACTTCTAAACATGTGAATGACCACACCATTCAGTTCCAAACTAATAATGTAGAATTTGCATTCATTTGCATGATCATATTATGCTATATACACCAATTGCTGCATAACTCAAGTTTTCTTATGCATACCATATACCATATAATTCTTATTATATTCGGCATACATACCTTGTTACTTGATCCATGTGTGCCATGATTCATGTTAATTTAATACACTTTAATTATGTTATATTTTGCATAACATGTAATTCATGATCTAAGTTATATTTTGCATACTTGTAGTTCATGATTCATTCGTCTACATCTTTTATCCTACTAGCATGCCTCATTGATATGGTTTTCATAGTATACACGAGGTTGTGTTTATATTTTTGTTTGGGTTCTGACCCATGGGGGGGTTATCACACTCCAAGTCTACTAATCTTGATTACAATATTCTAGAAGGGGGAACCACCCCTCGAGGATTTATATTTTCAGGAGTAGGCTGAGTGTCAGTATCAATTTCTTGTAGGATCTTCATTCCTTTTGTATATTTATCATTTTAATTAGTATGTTCATATGCATTCTATTTTCTAGTTCTGTCCGTAGTATCCGACACTTATATATATATATATTCAGTACTTGAATTACTCTGTTGTGATAATATACTTGACTCTGAATAAGCAATCTTTTGATATATATATATTGCTTATCATTTCTATATACTTGTTTTTGGATATTACAATATCCATGCCGTGATATAGTGACAGATAGATTCAGACCTGTGGAATACATCTCATATTTATGTGCTTCTATATTCTTGCAAGTGTTTATGTTTGAAAAAGAAAAAAAGGGCCTCGTGCACTCCAATATTGAGAGTGCCTGCCAGTGACACCCTATCTCTTTATTGGGAAACATGCTCGGGCCCACCTGTGTAGTTTGAGGGCATCACAATGATAGCCTCCACTGCGATACCAGAGATCACTGATCAAATCTATTCCAACTAACTAAAGCTAAATACCAATCACGAAGAAGTTGCAATTATTAAATTGCTTACGATGACATAGATGATACTAGTTTTGCAATATTTGAAGGTTGGCATCCTACCCGATGACAATATGGAGGCTCACAAGTTTCAAAATAAGGCCGAGAAGTATGCCATATAAATGGTCTGCTTTTATAGAAGAGCTCATGAAGACAGATGTTGGATCCCACCTTATTGCTTGGACACGGGTGTTCACTCTTCTAAGAAATTTATGAAGGCAAAGTGGCAACCATCTTGGAGGGTATAGCTTGGCACTGAAGCTTATTTGACAAGGTATCTAAATGGCCATCCATAAAGGCTGAAGCCTAATAGTACGTCAATAAATGTGAGAACTGTCAGAAGTTTGCTCATATTACTAAATCGGCACTTGTCAAACTGACTCCACTATTCTATCCAAGTCCCTTCTAGCAATGGGGTCTCAATATACTTCTTGCCTTCTCATTAGCCTGGGGTAAAGGAAGTACTCAATAATAATAATTATCGTTACTTCACAAAGTGGATTCCTCGTCACTATTATGGCTAGGCAGATCATTTCATTCATCAAGAAATCAACTAGATGTAGGTTTGGGTTGCCAATAAAATTTGTGACTAACAATGGAACTTAATTTGGCTCAAAGAAGTCCTATAGTTTCTATGAAAACTGGAGAATTAAAATCCACTTTGCCTCTATCACTCACCTTGTGTGCAATGGACTCGTCAAAGTAAAGCAAATATATTATCAACGCTCTAAGACAAGCTTAAAGAAAGTTAAGAGTGACTAGACTAACAAGATGCTATGAGAACTTTGGTCCCATTAGACGATTGCAAGGTCTCTTATGGTGATACACTTCCTAACTAGCCTCCAAACTAGTTTTGCCAAAAAAAGTTGGAGCAAAATCACTCAGGATTCACTAATTCTCCTTAAGAGCATAATGGAAACGGATTAAAGATGAACTGACTCTAATAGATGACACACACAACAAGGTCTTTGTAAAACAACTAGCTCATCAGTAAAAGGTAGATCGCTACTACCATTCCAAGGTAAGTAAGTGCTACTTTTCCTCGTGTGATCTAGTGATCCACAAAACTGATGTAACAGACAAGGACCGGGTACATACGAAACTCGAAGTATATTTAAATGATCCTACATCATTGATAAAGTTCTTGGAGCTGCCACCTACCTACTTCGAGAATTGGAGAGCTGGATATTATCTCTTATATAGAATATCGACTACCTCCATAAAGCAGTCTATCCAAGAAATTCGCCCCAAGTATTTAGATTTTGCTTGTAAAAAACTCTATCAGTAGTCTATTTTAGGAAATTAGGCCTAGGTAAATAGGCACTCCTAAGATTTTTTTAATTTATTTCTCTTATGCTTTACAATCTCAGGTTTATAAGATTTATATAAGCTAATAGGACAAAAGCATAACAATATTTATAAGAGTACTCGGCTATTAGAAGACAAGTTATTATCATACTGCTTAACAGTTCAACAGAAGCAAACATCAAATTCAACATAAGGATATAATGATAAAATAAATATCAATTTTTTAATTCTTTCAACAACATTTATAAGGTAATTGTTGGTTATGGCTCAAAGATTAGTACAATTGTTATAATGAAGACTTCAACTCAGATGAAGACTTGCTCCGGTGTTCACAGTGCTTGCCTAGTCAAAGTAGGCTAACCTGCGTACTAAACTTGAGCATCAAAAGCATTAGACTTTTCACTACATACTAGTGACACTCATGTAAAGTACTTGAAGTCTCCAAGAGCCCTTAGGCTTCTACTGTGTTGCTCAAACCACACATTAAAGAGATTTTAGTACGAGGAAGTCCCTAGCTAAACTTAGAAGAGGGAGCCACTGTCCTAGGATACTTCACTTCCAATATCCTCACCTCATTTTCTATAGTGGCTTCAGTAGCATACTAAGAAAGATGAGACCGACCTTTTCTTTCCTCCAAAGAATCCCCTCTGTAGAAATATGAAACAGGTAAAAATCAAGAAACTAATGATAAATCTTTTAGAGAACCCGATAAAGAGTTTGTTGGGAAATATATTCTAAAGCGAGAGTCAACACTCATCATGAACCTCTGGAGTTGGACGACAACAGCTCTCACTGCTCTCCAATTGAAGATCAAAGTTCTCCTTCATGAGTAAGAGCAACAAGCTTTCTCCCATGCTTATAAAGCTCTCACAGGGGGTTGAACTAGCAAAAAGCAATAAAATTAAATGTGATGATTTATCTCTCCGATCAAATCTAGTGTATTAGAAAATGAATTGATAGAAAATCCTGACTATCTGCAGATGAAACGTGGGTCCTGAGGTGGAGCTCAAGATCTTCCACAACCATTAAAAAAAATCTCTGTATTTTTCAAAGCAGAAGTTAGTGAGCTATTAATGATCTGAATAGGTCAAAACCTTGACATATAACTCGTCCCAAAGCACTACTTAGAAATGAATACTCAAAGAGCCAATGGGAATATAGTTAGGAGTAGGGGTTATTATTGGTTCATAAATTAACCACCTAGACCCATATAGGAAGAGGCGGATTAGTGGAGATCCACAAAGCTCATAAGGTCCAGAAAGCACAAGACCTTCATCAATTATAATTCCAGTACGAAAAAGAAACTGACTCTGGCAAAATGTTTGCTTTGAAATCAATAACTACTAAGGCAACTAGCCAAATGTCAGTACAAAAATTCTCTTTCCTTTCACTCAACTCTAAAATCAATACGATCATAGAAAAACGAGGACTTTTACCATCAGCTAAGAAAGCAAAGCATTAATAGAAGGCTTTATGGGAGGTTGGAATTTATGCTAAACCATGAAGAGTATGACGACAGTACATCGTAGCGAGTTAAATCACTTCAAGTAATAATCACTTAGCACTAAGGCGATTAGCCACAAAAACTTTAGCCATTGGTAGTATATACTCCAACAAAATTGGAAGTTTTGTGGAAACTTGGAATTCACTAAACAACTACAATAGAACTAGACAATGGTCCACTCGGTGGATCAACTCACTCTAAATGGTTGCAGCACCTAAAATTAAAGGTGAATCTCCAAGAAGAATAAGCCAAAACCCTCCAACGACCTAAAAGATCTAGATAATAAAGTCACCTCGGGGATGCAAGTCAACCAAGTATGCAACCTGGTGAAATTACAGAAGATACAGACACTCCTAGAGCTTAATGGATTGAACCTAGGAGTATAGGGCTAATGTTATTGCTAAAATCTGAAAGTCTTGGCCCACAGGAAAACCCCAAGCCTGCAAGCTGGTGAGGCCTATAAAACTAGGTCAACCCTAGAGACTAGAAGATTCATTCAAATACTTAACAAAACCTTACTTACCAAAACCACCATAGTGAAATCAATGGTACTCGCTCATTCATGCATGCGGGAGTGCTCTCTATATAAGAAAGTGAGGGATTTTGAAGATCCGACATAACTCCACCTATTAGAAAAATTTGTTAATATAAATGTTGCCCCACCCAGGTAAGGGGATGTATCTTCAACTAAGAGAAGTATCTATATTCAAGAGAGATAAGAGGGGGGGGGGGGGGGAGAGAGAGAGAGACTTTGTAATGATATTTTTCCCACCTCAATATAAGTGCATGTCAAAGATAATTCTTGTGAATGTAGATCGTGAACCCTCTCAGTTGAATCTCATAATTCTTGTGTTTCTACTTTATTGTCTCTTTTTTATCCCTATTATCCAGTTTATCCTGGGTTTGGTCTTTATAATCTATGGGACGAATTTTGGTGCAAAAAGTTGGATTCTCCATTTTTTTTTTTGTGAATTTATCTGAAATGAGTCGGATGTCATGAGCTACTTTTGCCATTTTCATTTTGGAACCGTTATTACTTGCCTGCCCCTGATCCAATTGGATATAGGTTAACTGGTTGTGGTTCGAAATTAGGATCCTGTTTATATTTGTTGGGGAGAAACGTCGGGCTCCGAAAGCATGATGGATTTTAAGTACAAAACTTAGAACCAATCTGAACTAAAAACTTAAGTTGATAGATAAAACCCCCAACTCTATATTTAAACTCATAAAATTTTCTTATATTTAAACTCATAAACTTTTCTTATTCTATCTAATGTGGAACTATATACACATATGAACTTCCTAACAATCCCCCTTCATAGTGAGTATACCACAACCATCTATGGGAACCATGAGGCCCTAGGTACGAACCATTCCTAGAATATCTCAACTTTAGTCTAAATCCATCCATATAGAGGACCATGGGAAATTAGATCTAAGTAGCTTGCACCACCTGACTACTTTCTGGCTTTACACTGGCTTTACACCCTCTTGGACCACAACCTAGGCTCTGATACAACTTTGTCAGGCCAAACGATCATCATATCCAAAACTAAATAATACTCCAAGCAAAATTATAAACCAAGTGGGAAAATAAGTCAAGCACCAAGAGAGAAAATAAGAGAACACACCAAATTTATAAGAAAACCATTCAATGTGAAGAGGAAAAACCATGGGATTACTTCTAGATAAATCTACTATATTAAAATAAAATTTACAATACTCAAGTTTATGCCCAAAACTTGAGTTCAAGCAAATTGAAAATCAACAATATTAATTCCCTGAGAAAAATATAATCTCACTAAAGCTGCAGGATTTGACAAAATTTAAACTGTAGCGAGATGCCTAATCTGAATACTGCAGCTTCCAGTTGATGAAACATCCAGAAAATCTTCTAAGAGAAAAATGTGAAAATATGCCCAAAGATAGATAGAAAATTAGAAAAAGAATTCTCTCCTTTATTTTTCTTCTTTTCTTCTTTTTCTCATCCCTGCAACCTCATTTGCTTGCGGCTGAAAAGAAAGAGAAAGAGGGCAGCCCCTCTTTTTTATTTATATAAAAACCCTAGTGGGTCCCATGGCCTTATGGCCTCATGTGGGCTGGCCTGCCACCAACAACAATCTTCCCCTCCAGCCCACTAAGGATGACTGACTTCAAAAATATTAGTTAGAATTCAAGTCAGCCTGACCGGCGCAAAGCTTAAGCTTCTCTTTTATCACAACCTTTGTCATCATATTAGTTGGATTTTTCTTAGTATGAATCTTTTTAATAATATTAATTGTTCTGCTATTGTTTGCCACAGCCAATCGTATTTCACATCAATGTGCTTCGTCTATAAATGGTAACTAACGTTCTTACTCAAGTCTATTGCACTTTGACTATCATAGTGAACTACCAACTCATTTTGCTTCAAATCCAAATCTTTGGAGAAATTATTTCATCTAAATCATTTATTTTCTTGCTTTAGTTCCTAAAATATACTCAGCTCCGTTGTAGATAAGGCAACACACTTATGCAACCTGAACTGCCAAGATATAACCCCCCTGCAAAAGTAAATAAGAATCTCGAAGCAGATTTTCTACCATCCAGGTCACCCGTCATATCTGTATCTGCATAACCCTCCAAAATTGATTCTGAACCTTAAAATTCAAACAAACCTTAGAGCTACCTTTCAAGTATCTGAAGATCCATTGTACTGTCTTCTTGTGATTTTTACTAGAATTAACAAGAAATTTGCTGACAACCTCGACTGCATGACCTATATCTGACCATGTACAAACCCTATCATACATAAAATTTCCGTCCATAGAGGAGTAAGGAATAACTGTCGTACTTTCTTTTTCTTCCTTTTTTAACAAATAAGTCTTCCTACTGAGTTTGAAGTGACTACCAAGTGGTATCCCAACAAATTTAGCATTTTTCAAATTAAACTTTTCCAGCGCACACTCTATATACTTCTTCTGTGATAGCCATAACTTCTGAGCTTTTCTATCACGATGAATATGCATCTCCAAAATCTATTGTGCTGGACCAAAATTCTTCACGTCAAAGAACTTAGACAGATCTGCCTTCAGATTGCAAATTAGCTAAATATCTTGTCCGACTATCAATATGTCATCGGCATATAACAGAAGGATAATGAAGTTATTACCATGGAATTCTCTGACATACACACAGTTATCTACCTCTTGTCCATGTATAAGCATTACCCACCATGAAAGAGACAAACTTTTTAAACCATTGCCTAAGAGCCTGCTCAACCCATACACTTCTTTTCAACTTGCAAACCATTTGTCCTTTCTTTTGACTTTAAAACCTTCTGGTTGAACCATATAGATTTCTTCCTCCAAATCACCGTGGAGAAAGACAGTCTTCACATCTAATTGCTTAAGCTTAAGATTTAAACTGGCTATTAAATCAAAATCCAAAACCACTCAAATGAAGGCATCTCGACAATTAGAGAAAATATTTCATTGAAATCAATGCCTTTCATCTTACAAAAGCCTTTCAGAACCAACTGAGCTTTATACTTCACCATATTTCTTTAGCTTGAACACCCATTTATCTTTGATGTTTTTTTGCCTTTAGGAAGCTCTACTAACTCATAAGTTTCATTCTTCTACAACTCATCTGATCCTGCATAGCCGTCACCCATCTCTGCTTGTCCTTATGAGACTGCACTTCCTAAAAACTTTCTTACTCCCCCTCATTAGCTAACAAAATATAATCTGATTTAGAATACTTGGTTGATGGACGATGCTCCTTGGTAAACCTTCTAACCTAAGGTATTGATGGAATAATTTGCTCTCACTACTCAACATCCTCTGCATTGTCTTTCTCAACAACTGTTAGCTCATCAGAATGTCTGTCAATGTGCATCTCTCCCTCCTAAGTGGCACCAACTGGAGACCACCTGAGTGGCACCGACTGGAGACAAAGAGACAGGTACAAGGCCATAAACACCTTCAACATCACGTCTTGTACTCTCAAATTTCTCAAAATTTGTTATATTATGTTTTTATGAAAAATCACATCTCTACTTCTTATGATCTTCTCTTTTTCTGAATTCCATAACCTGTAACAAAATTATGCACCAACAAAAATGCAAGGAGCGACTTTATCATCAAACTTCAACCGTTGTTTCTTAGACAGATGTACAAATGTATTACACACCCAAACACCTTTAAGTGAGAATAGGAAATATTCTATTATGTCCACACCTTCTCTGGAATCTCAATGCCCAAAGGAATTGATAGAGACCGGTTGATTAGGTAGCACACAGTGCAAATAGTTTTATTCCAAAATGACTTAGGCAGACCAGCCATCCTTAACATACTTTTAATCTTTTCAACAATGGTGCGATTCATCATCTCTACCCCACTGTTATGTTGTGGGGGTACCGGAAATTGTTTTTCAATGTCTAATGTCATGCTTTGTGCAATAGTCTTCAAATATATTAGACGTGCATTCCCTTCCACTATCATTCTGGATACACATCAAAATCTTGCCGGTTTTCCATTCCACCATAGCATGAAACTTCTTGAAGTGCTGAAAAATCTAGTCTTTTGATCTCGAACAAAGTACCTATAACTTTCTTGAAGTATCATCAACAAAAGTAAGAAAATATTTATTGACACTTAGAGACTCCACCTCAGTGGGACCATATACATCAGAATAGACCAAATCCAATACATTAGGCTTTCTATTAGAGGACTTTTGCAAAGAAACTATATGTTGTATACCAAATAAACAAAAATCACTAGGATAGAGTGGCGTACCTTTGGTGAGAGGAATGGGAGATTTTCATACCAAACTCTGCAATCCTTTCTCACTCATGTGAGCCAACAGCTTGTGCCACAAGTTTGATTCAGAATCAGCTTCTGCTGCATTTACTATTTCATTACACATTTTTACATGTGTCTTGTAAAGTGTGTGATAAATATTTCCTCTAGCAAATACCATTGACTCCTTTATAATTTTCCATCTTCCATTACCAAAATAAATTTCATACCCAGCTACATCAAAGGCATGTATAGATAGCAAATTTAGGCGCATGTCTAGCACATGTCGCACATTCTTCTATGTCAAGATGCATCCACCATTTGTTTGTAAATAAATATCATCAATTCCTACTCTGTCCGCATGACTATCATTACCCATCTTCACTTTATCAAAGTTACCCGCTTTGTATGAAGTAAGTGTCGGCGAAAAATTCTGGGAAGCGAAGTAGATCCGCGTATTTAAGTTAGAAGACCGCAACTCAGCAGATCCGCGAACCTGAAGTTTGAGGTTCGCGACCCAGTGATGGCAGAATAGGTTCGCGAATCTAAAATTGAGATTCACGACACTACCCATAACTTCCGGGTAGGGGTTTAATACAAAGTCACCCGATCCGAACAGAAGAATTGCCACCTCAGATCGTGGGGCTAACTGCCAAACGAATGCAGCGGCATTACTTCGATCGTGAGAGCAACCGCCTAATGAATATGACGGCACTTCTCGAGTAGTGGGAGCTAACGATCGAGCAAATATGGCGGGACGTTACTCTAAAATCCCTATAAAAGGCGGGGGAGCGAAAGAGAGACGGACACAGACGGATATCTTCTCCTAAAGAGTTACCCCCTTGTGATCAAGAGTCGAGAGCCTTTCTTTTTCCTTTAGCCAACTGAGAGAAATTGTACAGAGTGATAACGGAGAGCAGGATCGTCCTCCATAGCTACATAGGAACCCAGCCTTAAACAAAGAGGAAATTCATCTTCCTCATCTTCTGTAAACGGGAAACCGTTAAATTGTAATCTTTTATTGAAAAGACTTCGATATAAAGAGCTTGCAATGTTTCATGGCGAGCAGAAAATTGGCGACTCTGTGGGGACTCCCATTACCTCATGTGATCTGGTGGTAGCTCAATCCAACAATGTTCCAGTTGGTAGTATAGTCGACTCGCTCACTATTCATGTCGACCAAGAAAGGTATGAAGAATTTCTTTCTTCAGGCTCCAAGAGCCCTACTTCCCTAAGAGGATTCCGTAAAATCTCCAAGGGGACAATCTCCAAAGAGGTTTTAATAGCAATAACTCAGCCAAAGGAGTCGACGGACCAAGTTAGCCCGAAACCCTCCTCCCCAACATTGGGCCCTATGCCAATTTCGGCTAAGACTCTTGATCCCTCAAGCAAAATGGACCAAAGTCCCCGCTTCAATAAGAGAAAGCGACCACTATCCACTCCGTGAGACCGTGGTGAGGAGAAGAAGGTTCCTCTCGCTCGCACAGCGAGAAGGAACCTGAGAAGAAGTAGTGTTCGTGCTCTCCGCAGGATCACGCAACAAAAGGAATCCGCCAACTCATCCTGGCAAAAACCTACCGCATAAATATGGAAGCCAAAAGGCGAGGTTGGTCAAGACGCGGAAGGATTTACTCGCGTTTCCTAAAAGAAGCGGAGTAAGTCCATCAAAGGTGTCTATGATCACAAACGCGGAGCATACATCCATGTCCTTCGTGTTCCAAGGAGAACGTCTGATCATGCGATTGAAGAGGCTCGCAGAACCTGCGAACCTCAAATTCGCGAAAATTGCATGCTTAGCTACAACGCTGAGACTGTGTCGTTCCCGAAGCTATCTCTCACGAATGGCACCGTCACAAAGTATTCCAGTGCAAGAGATCTTAGAGAACTTCTAAATAGAAAAAGGAAAGAATCCTGTGTATCTCACTGCCACTGTGAATGACTAATCAATACCGTATTGTCTCACTGTCATTATTCAACCCATACTAGATCCTCGGTGTTTCATCGATTGTCGGCTCCATCGACATCTTCATCCCAACTAGCGAAGAGGAGGCGACGAAACGGGCTTGAATTTTCTGAGCCAGAATATCCTGCAGTGTCATCCAATATGACAAGTGTCGGAGAAAAGAAGAAGAAAAAGAAGGCGAAGAAAGTCTCCGAAGGAGAAGCTTCCGACCTAGAGCTTCCTACGAATTCCAAGGATCTGTTCAATGAAGAGAGAGGAGTTTTCCGAAACACTTGACTCAAAAGTGGGACGACAGTCCCAATGAATTATAGACAGATGGCGGGAGTCTCTTCCGATGAAGAGGATATAGTCAAATCTGTTATGGCTGAATCGCAGACATCCGACTCGTTCCTAAAAGATTCTGCCTCTGCATATATGACTCAAAACAATATCTCAGAAGAGTTTATGTGGAGAATGGATGAACAAGATAAGCATATCCAGCAACAGCAGAACGCTATCAGCGAGCTTAAAGATATGCTACATGTTCTGATGGAATTGGAGAAGACTAAATTAAAGAATACGGGGAAAAAGGCAGAAGAAGGTCTTCACAATAATGAGAAAGAAGAACACAATGTGGATGACGACAACCGTTCCATGCATCAGGAAGGGAACACAAATGCTGTTTGGTTGGAGAGCTTCCAAAATCAACTAAATACTCTCATGCATAAGAGCGATTTACAAGAGCTCGGTGTGGTAAGGCCGTATCCCATGGAATGGAAAAGTGTGCCGTTCCCAGAAAGTTATAAACCATTTAAGCTCAAATCTTTCAATGGTAAAGGATCGCCGAACCAGCACCTCTACTATTTTAAATCGCAGATTGGGCATTTAGTCGGAAATGACCCCATTATTATAAGGGTATTCGTTAGTACCTTAACGGGACTAGCTTTTGAATGGTTCCGGAGACTAGAACCGGAAACCATCAATTCATGGAGCGACATGGAAAAAGCCTTTCTTACCAGGTTCTATGAAGATGATATGGAAGTGTCAATGCCAGTACTTCTGGCCACTAAACAAAGGAAAGGAGAGTTAGCTCGGGACTTCATCAAAAGATTCCGAAACGATTCTCTCAGATGTCCTCATGGGATGCCAGAAAAGACCTTGGTAGAAACCTATCGACATAATTTATCGACTAAGGTTCTAGCCAGAATGGGGACAGTGAAGTCCTCAACTTGGAAGGATCTCACCCTGCAAGGTGAAGAAGCTGAAGAAATCGCTAAAAGACTTGAAGAAGAAGAAGACGAGGAGAAACAGAAGCGAAGTGGCGATAATAGTTATAAGTCCCGACCCCGAGGATATAAGGGAAAGGAGACGATGGTCACTGATACGCCACAACCCGCGAAGACTTCCCCGAAGCTCCCTCCTCAGATACGAATCCGCAAAAGCAATACTCCTTTAAGGATGAGCACATGAAGACTATCTTCAACCTCCTCATGAGTAAGAAGATGCTAAAGTTGCCGGAATCTAAACGTCCAGAAGAAGTAGGGAAAGTTAATGATCCTAACTACTGTGTCTACCATAGGATCATTAACCACCATACCCAAAATTGCTACATCCTTAAGGATAAAATTCAGGCCTTAGTAGATGCTAATGTCATCAAGCTCCAAGAGCACCAGAAGAAGGTGACCGCGAACATGGTGACTATCAAGTTCGGCAAAGCGCCCAACTGGATAGAGTCAACAGTCCAAGATGGAGTGCAACCCATCCCTAAAGGCACGATGCGGGTCGTAAATTTTGATTCACACCAACAACAAAAGAAAGGACTGTTCCCCTTTGAAACTGATTGGGGGGAGATACTGTGGGTGCATCCAGATCTCCTAAGTGATGAACAGTGGACCTCCAGTTCATCTGGAAGGAGGCGAAGAGGGAAGACATTTACCTCCAATGTCGTCTCCGTGATTCCCGAAGATGACGGAGTCATTCCGCTTTAACCGATTCGGAAGAGGAAATCGGAAATTGTTTGGTGGCTGACGCGGATCCTCCTCTCACGGGAACCCATTCAGGAAAAGATTACTTGAAGAACTACGGCCAGACAACGGATTCTCGACCACCTCCGGAGAAAGTCAAACAAAAAGAGCTTAAGTTTGATAAAGTTCTGAAGAAAAAGGGAAAAAAGCCTGCGGAGAACTCGCGGAAGTCATTCCAGTTTGACATTCTAACACAGTTGGCCAATATCCCCGCGAGGATAACCTTGTACGAGTTCCTGAAGCTCTCTAAATCTAATAGAGAAGCTTTAGGAGAAGCTCTGCAAGATTCAGAAGTATTTTTAGCACAAATACTGAAGATGGTTGAGGAAGCAGAATCTCTTTGCGCAATAAGTCACCAGGTTTCTGGTAAAAACTTCCCTTGCATCACTTTCTCTTCGGAAGACATGTAAGTCAGGAGTAATAAACATCACCACCCTCTGTATTACAAGGATTACATAGGATCTGCAGAGATCGAGCGCATTCAAGTTGATCTAGGCTCGGCTTTAAGTATCATGCCTCGAAGGATGCTACGATATCTTGGAATTCTGATGAATAAATTGGCAACAACCAACACTACTATCTTCGGATTAAATGCTAATGACAGTAGACCACTGGGTAAAATAAAGCTCAAGTGTCAAATCGGCGATCTAAAGAAGGAAGTCACGTGTTACGTAATAGATGCGGACACATCATACAATCTACTATTGGGGAGACCTTGGATCCATAGCAATCTCATTGTACCCTGCACATTACACCAATGCATGAAGTATGTCGACAAAGACGCGAACGTAAAAACGCTCGTTGCAGAAAAATAACCCTTTAAAGGAGTTGAAAACTACTTTACTAATGTGTTGTTGTATCAAGATGTGTTCGGTGTTTCAGATTAGCCTATTCCAGATGACTCCGATAGTGGCGGGGAAGCCGATACAGAATCAGGATCCGAAGATTCGGAATCCGATGATGTAATTTGGGACGGTAAGCCCATTGTGATAAGCCTTGAAGGCCTTGATGTAAATAACACCGTCCACCCCGACGGTGAATGGGTGATAAATGAAAATTTAGAGTTTGCTTATTCTTCTGGTGTTGATTCTGAGCCCTCAAGCACTAGCACAGACGCATTCAGCGATTATGTGAATGAGGTGTGTTCTCTGACTTCCTTTCAAACACCTATTTGGTCATCCCTACACGAATTAAGTCATGATGTTGAAAGTGCTAACCGGGTCGCTCTTGAGGTTCCTCCTAAAAACGGAACCCAGAAAGCTATAGTGTTTGGAAGGATAAGTTACAAAAATAAAAAGAAATGCTTAGATTCTGAAGAAGAACAGGGAAAACCCGAGTTCTTCCATTATGATGGAAATTCTCATAGATTAATAAAGAGAATGGGATATAATTTGGCCGAAGGCAGGAGGTTGAACTTCGGAAGAGGAAGAAGGACAATCCTTCAACCATTTGTCCCAGAAGGAAAAATGCCAGATTATTACCAGAAAATCGGCAGGGGGTTGGTATACGTCACCACTCCCGCAGGTTCCTCAAGTGGGGAAATTGAGGAAAGACAATACGATCACTTGTCAGAATCATCCTGCTGGGATTCAGATGTCAGTACTGGCATGATTTTTCGCGAGGTGTCCGCGAACATGGTTTCCGCGACCCAAGAAGGTGAAGACTCAGAGGAGCTAATAAAAGACGACACTTGGGCCAAGCACCTTAATGTGAAATGGGAGATTCAGTTTGAACAGCGCGAACCTCCCACTGAAGACAAAGTGATCCAAATCAATATGGGGGATGAAAAGAATCCCAAACCCATATTCATAAGTGAGAACCTATCCTCGGGAGAAAAAGAGGAGTTGATATCCCTCATTCGCGAATATATTGATATTTTGGCCTTAAGTTATGAGGAAATGCCAGGATTAGATCCAAGTGTTGCGGTTCATAAATTAAACATTTGGCCAGAGGCTAAACCAGTAAAACAATAGCAGCGAAAGTTCCGTTCTGAGATTATGGAAGCTATAGAAGCTGAAATCAAGAAGTTGATTGAATCAGGCTTTATTCGCGAAGAACAACACCCTGATTGGGTTGCGAATATAGTTCCCGTAACCAAGAAAAATGGAAAGATCTGAATATGCATAGACTTTAGGGTCTGAACATGGCTTGCCCTAAGGACGAATTCCCGCTACCCATCACAGATGTTATGATAGATAATACGTGCGGGTATGAGCGTATGACGTTCATGGATGGGTTCTCGGGGTATAATCAAATAAAGATGTACCTTGAAGACGAGAAGCATACGTCCTTCAGGACGCCGCTCGGGGTGTACTGCTATACAGTCATGCCCTTTGGCCTAAAGAATACAGGTGCCATGTATCAACGCGCCATGAGCGTGATATTCCAAGAGTACCACTGGAAAACAGTGGAATGTTACGTGGATGACCTAACAATTAAAAACAGAAGCAAAGACAACCATTTGAAGGATTTGAAGGTCGTGTTCGACCTCATGAGGAAACACCAGCTCAAGATGAGTCCAACTAAGTCTTTCCTGAGGATTTCTAGTGGAAAATTCCTCGGTTTTGTCGTAACATCGAAAAGAATACATCTTGATCCAGACAAGGTCAAGGCTATCCAAGACATGCCACCTCCCCGCAACCTCAAAGAGCTAAGGGGATTGCAAGGTAGGCTGGCATACATCCGCAGGTTTATATCAAATTTGTCCAGTAAATGTCAGCCTTTCACTAGATTAATGAGAAAAGGAGTGTCATTTGTTTGGGATGACGCATGCCAAAAAACTTTTGAAGAAATCAAACAATATCTCATGAAACCACCAGTGCTTGTATCCTCAGTCTCGGGAATGCCTTTCTTGCTATATGTAAGGGCTATGGACCATTACTTGGGCGCTTTGCTAGCGCAGAAGAATGAGTCAGGCCATGAACAAGCTATTTACTACCTCAGCAGAATGATGATCGGGGCAGAGCACCGGTATAATCCTGTGGAAAAAGAATATCTAGCTTTGGTATTCGCAATACAAAAGATGCGGCACTACTTAGCTGGACAAACCATCCACGTGGTATCGAGAGTTAACCCCTTGAGAATACTAATGACTAAATCTGGATCATTAAATTTTAGACTATCCAATTGGGCTATTTTGCTACCACAGTATGATATGCACGTTATCCCGCAGAAGTCTGTTAAAGGACAGGCTGTAGCGGACTTCTCAGCCGAACATCTAATTCTGGCATACTCAAAGTTATACGAACAAATCTCGGGAGAGCTAGGAGAGTGGGACTTGATTCTAGAAGAAGGTAACTTGCGAAATCTTCCGAAGCAAATACAGTTTCAAAGGGTGTATGGTAGCTTTTCTTTGACGGTGCCTCCCAAATGGGATCCGAGGGAAGGATGACAGCGAGGGTAGGAGTTGTTTTCGTCTCTCCTCACAACCACATCATTCCACGAGCTTACTCACTAACGAGCTTATGCTCCAACAATGTCGCGGAATATAACGCCCTCCTAATCGGCTTAAAAATAGCTAAGCAACTGGGGGTTAAATATTTAGAGGTCTATGGGGACTCTCAACTCATTGTAAACCAGGTAAAAGGAGAGTACGAGGTCAAACATGAAGACCCTTGCCGTATTATCGTGCGGTGACCAAGATCGCCGATAGTTTTGATGGTTTCTATATCAGCCACATAAAGCGCCACCGGAATAGTTATGCAGATTCACTAGCTTCCTTAGCTGCTAAATTAGCCTTACCCAAACGTGCTAGGAGGCAAATTATGGTAGGAAGCAAAGAATTATTTTGTCCAAAGGATGAGTTCAGAGAGGAAATGGAAGAACCACGGAAAGACGAAGCTGACGTTTTTTAATCAAGCCTAGAACCGAGGGATTGGTGTTTTCCTTATATAGACTATGTCCTTTACAGTATATTACCTGAGGATCCAAAAGAAGCCAGAACAATTCAGAGAACGGCAGTCCGGTTCTACTACAACGCAAAGCTCCAAACATTGTATAGGAAATCTTATGATGGAATTTTCTCCCCAACCGTGAGGCTCAAAGAGTACTCGAAGAAGCCCATGCTGGCATCTGCGGAGCGCATCAGCCAGGACCAAAGCTCTGGGATAGAATTCGAAGAATGGGTTATTATTGGCCTAAGATGATGACAGAAGCGGTTAACTACGCCAAGAAGTGTAGGGCCTGCCAACTACATGCGGACTTTATACATCAAGCTCCGGAGTATCTCCACCCAACGGTTACGTCGTGGCCATTTGAGCAATGGGGCATGGACATTGTGGGGCCAATTTCTCCACCATCAACAAGAAGACACCGATTCATATTAGCTATAACGGATTACTTTTCAAAATGGACTAAGGTCATTTCCCTAACCGAAGTAAAGTCGTCAGATGTTATCAAATTCATCAAGCACCATGTGCTTTATCACTTCTGGGTGCCTACAAGAATAATTCATGACAACGGATCCCAGTTTGTGAGCCAGGTGTATTCCAGATTCTGCAACAAGTATAAGATCGAGGATGTAGCTTCGTCGCCATATTACTCTGCAGCTAATAGTCTAGCAGAAGCCTTCAATAAAACTATTGTAAAACTTCTTAAAAAGTTTGTGTCGTCCAATCAAAGGGACTGGGACGAAAAGCTCGGAGAGTGCCTGTGGGCGTATCGCACCACAGTCCGAACTGTCACCAATTCCACGCCCTTCTCCTTGGTATACGGATCAGAAGCGGTCTTTCCTCTGGAAATCCAAATCCCATCATTGCAGGTCGCATTAACAACTAGGATGACGGAAGAAGAAAGGTATCAGTAAAGGCTCCAAGAATTAGAAGCCTTGGATGATAAACGCTTGGAAACTCAACAGAATATCGAACTATACTAGGCACGGATCTCTAGAACCTTTAACAAAAAGGCTAAGCGAAAAACTTTCAAGAAGGGTAATCTGGTCTTGTCAGTCAGAAGACCGATCATAACTAACAAAAAGCCTAATGGAAAGTTCCAGCAGAAGTTGGAGGGACCATTTGTCATTGATACTGTCTATTCCAACAGCGCATATCGGTTGGCGAAGCCAAATGGTGATAAGATTATGATGCCGATTAACGGTAAATTCTTGAAGAAGTATTACTCTTAGTGAAATTGCAAAACACCAGTTATAATACGGCCTGGGTAGTTCTATGCAAATCATGAACAAAAAAGTTTCTCCATAATCAGAAGTTCATTAATGAAGAATCTTGATTCCGAACTAAAAAATCTTTAGGTCGCGAATCACATTTTCCCCTCTTTCTAAATTGCCAAGTTAAAAATACCTCTGGCGAATCACATTTTTTCCTTCTTTCTAAATTGCCAAGTTAAAAATACCTCTGGAAAATCAAATTTCTTTCTTCCAAACTCGACAAGTTAAAAATACCTCTGGCGAATAAAATTTCCTTCTTTCAAGCTTGCCAAATTAAAAATACCTCTAGCGAATCAAATTTGTCAACAAGAAGTTCTTTCATTCACAGTAATTTTGGGTGCTTAGAAATTTTGATTGATTTCAATATTATCAAGTTAACAATTACCTCTGGTAATCAACATCAGAATCATCCATCAGATACTCTTAGTTATGTAAAAAGAAAGAGCTTTATTCATTGTCAGAACAAAATTACAGATAATTCTCTAGTATTATACAGCCAACAAGAGTAAAACAAATCACTAAGGAAAAGTTTGCTTTTGTAGCCTCCTCTCCGAAGGATGGCTTAAGGGCAGTAGTCTGCTCTTATAGATTCTTCTGGAAATGACAAACTTGCTCCTATAGCCGTCTCTTTCAGTATGGCTCGGACCAAAAAGTTTGTTACTGCAAATTCTTCTTCTGGAATGACAAACTTATTTATGTAGCCTTCTCTTTCAAAATGGCGCAGATCAAAAAGTTTGCTCCTGTATCTCCCACTTCCAAGTTGCTCTTGTAGCCTCCGCTTAAAGGACGGCTTAAAAGGCATAATCTTGTTTTTTCTTTCCGACACAATCAGGAACCTCCTGGTTGGTTCCCCCAGTGATGATACCAGTGACTTGATTAGTTCAAAACTGGCATACCAAGTGCACACCCCAGACGTACGGGTTGCAAAAATTCAAGGTCCTGGTCATTAGTACCCCAACCTTGTGGAGTAGTAGGAAAGAAGAAAAACAATGTCACAGACCCGAAATCTTCTCTCTCATGAAAAATTCATGAGACCTTCCAAGACCCTAGAGGTATTGGAAGCAATTACGAGCCCATCGGGTTTGGGTCATTGTTAAGGAGAATGACTATGGTTATCTCCTACAACCAAATCAAAACCCTGTTAAAAAGGAAGAAAAAAAAGAAGAAGAAAGGGGATAATACTAATCTGAAGAAGAAGTTTACCTTAATTAAGAAAAATGACTACGGTCGGAAGAA
The DNA here is from genome assembly GCA_036321105.1 of Dracaena cambodiana. NCBI lineage: Eukaryota > Viridiplantae > Streptophyta > Magnoliopsida > Asparagales > Asparagaceae > Dracaena > Dracaena cambodiana. The sequence goes on along the minus strand of JAYEPQ010000005.1, from coordinate 14,696,527 downwards.
CATTTTCGGTGGAACATCCCGTTGGATTGAAATGGTCTGGGGGTCTTATAACATGCCAACTCTTATCCATCACTACGGTTGGAGAAGAAGAAAAATATGGCTGCACTAATAGATCGGCTACAAAAGAAAGGAAGGGAAGAGAGTCGGGAAGAAGTTTCTTCACGTCAGAATGATCTTCCATTGAAGAGATCATGTGCCTTATATAGACAGCCTGGTAACCATGATCTTCAGTTTGGGAAAGATAAAACTGAAAAATTCGGTCAAGAATTTCAGTTCAGATCTCAACAAAATGTATTACGGCTGCATGGGACGTTTGGATATCGCAACCCGGAGATCTCGTCATTAATGAAGGCGTGTAACGCTTGGGATTCCACACCCGATGACTTCATCCCATGTCTCGTAGAAGTCTCTACAAATTCTGAAGGAGTACACGGTTTATTTCGCGAACCTCCAAATGAAACATTGCAAACCTCCAAATGAAACATCGCAAACCAAAGTTCCGGGGTCAGGGTCGCGAAATTAGTATGGATTGTGTTAATTCTCGGCCCTTTGTATGCAAAGTCTCAGACTTCACATGACTCACGAAAGTCATGTGACAGATACATGGATACAAAAGTTTACAGTGGTTCGCAAAATTCAGACTAAAGATGGCAGGTTCGTTACAAATCTCTGAAGAACAACTGCAAAGCCGTACCTTGAAAAGCCAAAATCAGGTTTTCTATAAACAGGGGAACTATTACAAAAAAAAAGGGGCAGAGAACTAAAACATATATATATATATATATACAAGCTTTTACAGTTCAGTGATTCAAGAGAGCTTTTATTTTCTCCTCCGCATCATCAATGTCTTGCTGGAGAACCTCATAAGCTTGGACAGTAGATTGACGACGCAATTCCTCGTCACTAGCAACAACATTCTGCGCTGTAGCAGCCTCCAGCATATCCAATTCAGCTTGTATCGCCTGAAGATCCCTAGTTGGATTGTCCTGCTGGTGCGACAAGTTGGCAAGATTCCTCATTGACTCATCACGCTCCTTGGTGATCTTGGCTAAGAAAGCTTGGGCTTTGGCGATGGTCTCTTGAGTCCTAACAATAGCCTGGTCATGGTCCTTGACAATTGAAGCAGCGGCTTCCACTTGAAGAACCAGAGACTTGCGGTCTGATCGACCTTTTTCTAAGGAGGCTTTGCAAGCATTTGCCTTCTCCTGAGTCTCCTTCTGGAACTTAAGCTGTTCCTCTTTCAGCTTCTGAAAAATGATTTCCACTATCTTGGATTTATCAGCGCTTCTGATTTTTTATAGGAATTCAGCATGCTTTTGAAGCTGAGTTATCATAAGCCTAAAGGGAGCAGCTTTATTCTCTCCACCAATGCTGATAATACCAGTTAAGTAAATATTAAGAATATTGGCAAGTGAAGCAAAGGAAGCCCCCTTTAGGATTTTATCAATACAACGGTCCAGGAAGTGAAGGAAAGTCTCCACTGTGTCCTTTAACAAATCAATCTCCAACATATCAATATCTGCATGAGAAGGATTAACACTGGCTGAAGCAGAGGCGGTTTGATACGTGCCCTATTATATGGGGGCAACCAAGCTAGTACCAGGAGGAATGGAACCTCTGGAGATTTTCACAGAGCTACCAATTGCAGCCTCCTGAACTATAACATCGGCCGGAGCAGCTGTGGCCAAGATCGTAGACATAGCAGTCTCGGGGATCACTACTTCTGTAGTATCAATGACAGAAGTAGTAACTTCGGTCGCCTCACCAGTGTCAGCTCCCGCGATGGTGTCATCTGGCGAAGTTACCTTTGTGCCCATGCACTTTAAATCCGGAGTCGAAACTGGAGCTAGCAAAAATGAGAAAATTAATAGTTAAATGTTACAGTATCATTTAATAATAACATAATTGCTAAAGAAAGAAGATGCAGACCTAAAGGTTGGACGCTGGATTCTCCAAGTCCGTACACCTCAGGACCAAACACTTCGGGCCCGTATACTTCGGTCCGAACATCCTCGCTCAGATAAACGTACTTACCATGGTCTGAGGGAGGAGTAGAAGAGTGAAAATCGCTACTACTGACATCATCGTCATCGCCTCATTCATCTTGATCTTCCGAAGGAAGTGCTGCTTTTGGGGTATCTGATGCGCGAGTCTCCCCAATGATTTGCACTTCATCATCTGCAGTGTCTTGAGCAACAGGAGCTGTAGAATCCTCTTGTAAGGCCGAAGAAACACTGACTTCAACATTGGCCTGGCCAATAGGAGGAGTAGAACCCTTTTGAATAATGGGAGCAGGGTCATTACAAAGAACAGGTCCTTGGTTCCGATGCCTCTTAAGGGAGCGGAGAGTTAAGGATGAGTCATCTTCATCTTCCTCAGATTCCTCAACAAGGGACTCAGAAACCAGACTGGGCATCATAATGCCAACCTCAGATGGGGTGTCCCGCAAATCAACACCCTGCGAATTGGCAGGCAAGTCACTGAGGCATCGCAGTCTCTTCGGCTTATAGAGAGGTTTCTTGGGAGGAGACTACGGTTGAGGAGAAATCTTCTTCGATGTTGGGAAAGGAGAAGCATCAAGAGAGGCAGTTTGAACTGGTGCATCATTGTCCTCTTCCCTTTATTGGGTCACCGGTTCTGATTCATTAGATGCACTGTCCCCCCTGAAATCCTCCATCCCTGCCACTTTCATGCTGCCAGCTTTCTTTTTCTGGACATACCAAGCTCTGATCTCCCGCAGACTGTTATGGTTTATGTTAAAATTTTGAGGAGCGGAATTAGCATCCGCAAACCACTTACAGAAACAACGCTCATACTTGAGTTTGGGGTCTTGAGCGGAAGATCAAATCTGGCCTGAGTTCCACCTGCGACGAAGTGAAACCAAGCTCGAGCTTCTTCAAGAGCATTCCCAAAAAAACTTACTTCTCTATTGGGATTACCAACATAAAGATGATCATACCCAAACTGTCGAGTAAAACGACTCGGGTAGTAAGGCTCTATATAACAATGGTTCCCCAAATGAAGGACCATATGTCCTGGGCGGATGTTTATCAACCACTAGAAACACCCCGAGGATAGGGTAGTGAATTTATCAACACTAGCAGTATCCGCGAATTCTTCCCTGTACCCAGCATTCGGGAAGTACGGAAAACATCTAAACAACTCAAAAGTTGAGAAATGACGAAGAGTCTTGCGGATCGTGACCATGTAGCCCCCGCTCCATTGTGACCTCTCGTAGTGCTGCACTTTGGGAACACTTAAGTCAATCTGCGAGTCTGCAGGACTCATCAAAGTGGGGCAATGTAGAACAAGCCAAACCATCAAATAAGTATAAGGGAGTTCTACACGCGGATTATGAGTCTTAATGACCGTATCTCCTTTCTTCCTCTGCTCCTTCTTCACATTACAGAATTTATCAGATATTCTCCTCAGTCCGCTTTGTATACTGCATACCATGGCGGGCAACAAACTGAGTCGCCTACCCAATACTAGTAGGACGGTTGGGTATATGGCCCTAACGGGTATGCTTTCCTGCGAAGGAATAACATACTTTTTCAGCCATACCATCAAATAACCCCCCAAGAAGGCAGGGTCAGATAAAAGTTGAAGGGCCTGATAATGAAAACTCTCAAAGGACGTCCCAGGTTTAAAAACATCCTCGTTAGATTCAGCAATATAAGCATCTGTCCCGAAACTTGCAATTCTTCTCTCAACCTCCTTTTCAGAAACTGGAGAGAGGTGAGTAAAGTTGAGATTACCCTTAGAAAAATTAGACAGAAGATATTGCAGCCACTTCTTTGGCTTCAAACTGCGGGTACCCGATGTGTGGGTACAAATATGGTAGTGGCAGAGCAATTTCCAGTAAGTATTGTAAGCCAAAGGGTCCTGAGTCTTCAGCAGATGGAGTTATTCCCCAGTAGGGATGTACTCTTCATACGGGATGTCTCCCATGGGTAAGCCCGAAATTTCATACATTTCATGAAGGGCAAAACCCAACTCGCCACGAGGGCTAAACATTGTACAAGTATCATGATTGTACAATTCCAGTAAAGCAAAAAAAATGAAATCTACTAGCGGGAATACAGTACTGAACAACCATGATAGCACGATATAGCCCCGCATAATGAACCTGATCCCTGAAGGTTTTCAAGAAAAAATCAGTGAAGAGTGCCCACTCTCCCTTTGAAGTGCAGTAAACCCACCAAGGGGACGAAAATCCTAAACAGGAAACTCTCCTTGTGCATTGGTAAATCGGTGTAGGAAAGTCTGTGCGATGATGGGAACCTCGCCTCTAGGGAGGTCATGTTTAAGCAATCCTGGAAGAAATCCACAAAAGCTTTTCCTCGTGTTACGAGGAAAAGCACCTTGAGCATTGAACCCTCCCAGTAAGATACCATCCTGCGGCTTGTTTATGTGCCAGTCCATTCGTCTGGGTACGGAAAGAGATTGAAAAAATAAAAACGGATAAGACCTCTCCATACTGGGGAGAAACAAGTAGCGACCTTCAACTTGACGAAGCCACTTGTAATCTCCATCCTCCAAACCGCTATCGGGCACCGGAACGTGGTCCCCAAAAAAAAAAAGTGGGTTTGCGTAGCGAGGACCGGTCATCTCCTTCGAAAGATGCATTAGTTATCAGTTCTCGCAATAACGAGCGAGAAGGATGAAGAATTTTGTCTTCTCTCTCTTGGCTATTTGATGCAATACAATGTGGAAAGACATGACCAAATCTGAACTCCTTTCCATCAAAACCATCCGAGTATCCGAAATAAGGATCCTTAGGCAAAGGATTCAAGGCATAATCCACTGCAAGAGACATTCAGATTCAGGATAAGAAAAGAAATGAGAAAGGGACTGCCTTTCGAAAGTTTTTTTTATTACCTCCAATTAAGGGTTCCTGCCGAACCACTATTGAACTAGAAGTTGCTTGAGGATCTTGATGACCACCGGCAGCAACATCGGAGGAAGAAGCTTTCTTCAGCATCTTTTGCAGATTGAGAAAATCTTTTGCACAGAGAATCGAAAGGTATAGGAGATTGAAGACGAGAAGTCTGAGGAGCTCTAACGAAGAACTCGAATTTCAAATTTCTTGAGATAAGAATAGCCTCTCTCATAAAGTGGAGGTTATATAGCAGATGATTTGATGGCCGAGATCTCTGAAAAGACGTGATATCTGGCCCGAATCTCGTCAGCACCTTTTTATTTAATGCGGCTCAAAGAACGTCTCAATTCTTATGCCGTAGAAAGCAACCGTCTTCCGGCCTTTCCGCAACCAAAAAGTGAAAGTTCGCGTCCCTAATACAGAGTCGCAATCCTTCCAAAGTTACAGTTTGCGACCCTAACACAGAGTCGTTTTCTTCTACAAAGTGAAAGTTTGCGTCCCTAATACAGAGTCGCGGCCCTCAGAAATTACAGTTTGCGACCCTAACACAGAGTCATTTTCTACTCCAAAATGAAGGTTCGCGCACATAATACAAAGACGTGCCCCTTCCAAAGCAAAAATTTGCGACCCTAACACAGAGTCGTCTTCTTCTTCGCAATACAAATCTGCGATCATAACACAGAGTCGGATGATCCAAAGATTGCAAAATGAGGCGCTAACACAGAGTCACATTTTCCTTCAGAAGCAGCAGTGGCGCTAATACAGAGTCACGGATTTCTGCAAATGCAATGAAGATTCTAATACAAAATATTGTATCCAAAGTATTCCAAAACTCCTCAACGAATCATGAGAGTTGGAAACTTTGGAGGGAGTTTTGTCGGCGAAAAATTCTGGAAAGCAAAGTAGATCCGCAGATTTAAGTTAGAAGACCGCAACTCAGTAGATCCACGAACCTGAAGGTTGAGGTTCGCGACCCAGTGACGACAGAACAGGTTCGCGAATCTAAAATTGAGATTCGCTACACTACCCATAGCTTCCGAGTAGAGGTTTAATATAAAGTTACCCAATCCGAACAGAAGAATTGCCACCTCAGATCGTGGGGCTAACTACCAAACGAATGTAGCGATATTACTTCGATCGTGGGAGCAACCGCCTAACGAATATGACGACACTTCTCGAGTAGTGGGAGCTAACGGTTGAGCAAATATGGCGGGACGTTACTCTAAAACCCTATAAAAGGCGGGGGAACGAAAGAGAGACGGACACAGACGAATATCTTCAGCTAAAGAGTTGCCCCCTTGTGATCAAGTGTCGAGAGCCTTTCTTTTTCCTTTAGCCAACTGAGAGAAATTGTGCGGAGTGTCAACGAAGAGCAGGATCGTTCTCCATACCTACATAGGAACCCAGCCTTAAACAAAGAGGAAATTAATCTTCCTCATCTTCTGTAAATGGAAAACCGTTAGATTGTAATCTTTTATTGAAAAGATTTCGATATAAAGAGCTTGCAATTTTTCATGGCGAACAGTAAGAAGCTTCATCCTTGGAATGATATAGTATGAAACTGCTAAGTCAACTATCCACTCAATAAATGGATATGCAACATGACAACATTGTTTCTCTTAAGCACAAAAAACTGTCACTGCCACATCTTCATTTGAAGTACTAGCTATAGTATTTTGATCAGCCTTCTAGGTCTTTTCCTTTTTTGTTTCTTTTTTCAAGCCTTGCGGTGTTTTCTTATATGACCTTTCTTATTACAAGAGTAAAACTTTATCTATACTTTCTCTCTTGACTGACTGTTGAATTTCTTGTGCCCTTTAGAATCTTTGCTCTTACTTTCTCCTCTACTCTTTGTAATAAGAGTTTGTGCATTATTATTGTCCATATCCTTTCTTCATGTTTCTTTATTGAACAAGTTATCTTTAACCATACCAAGCTATAACACACCATCCAAACTATAATTACTAATTGACATCACCAAAGTCTCCTAACTTTCAATTTCTTCCATAGATTTTGAGTATTTGTCATCTTTTGGTTTAGCACTATCACCCTTAATGGGGTCATGCAAATCCTTACAATAAAGGATATCCTCCATCATCTGTTTCCAAATTAAGTAATTGGATGCATGGTTTTAATCATAGTGACAGAACCACTCTCCATTTAATTCACACAAGATAATCAATCTCATACAAAAACTTAAACTGATAGATAGAAGACATAACTTTGTATTTAAACTCATGGAGTTTTCTTATTTTATCTGATGTTGGACTATAATCACATGTAAACTTTCTAATAAGATCTAGATCAAGTTTGCACATATTGTATTATTTTCACTTATTTTTGAATTTTTCCCTTCTATAAGAAAATTGGGCTATAGTGACGAGTTCTTAGTAACAAGTAGTAAAATTATCATTGAAAGTGAGTATTTGTGGCAAAAATTAAAAGTTATCATAAATGATAAATTTTCAGTGATGGAAATAAATAATTATCATTAAAATATATTCTTCAGTGAGGATAGATAAAAACTTATCACTAAAACTAAAAATCATCACCAAAACATAAATTTTTTAGTAACGATGAAAAAACTTTCACTAAATCATAGTTTTCTATAATGATAACTA